>OX453316.1:20045788-20737288 GCA_949710035.1 Crambus lathoniellus | reverse complement strand
TTTTCTTCAAATCAATGTCATTATTTGTCACAATCGTCTTCAATTTCATTATATCCTCCTACTCGTTATCCCTCGAATAAAACTTTTCATACTTTTCCTTTGCCCTCTCAAATCGCTGCTTTATCGATTCCTGAAATACCAAAACTCGGGCGACGTGGAGGTATGTCCTGATTTTCTCATTGTACTGTTTGGTACAAATAATTTTGATCCCTTCATCTCTTTTACTAAAGGCTGCCATAGCCTCGGCTTCTGTGAAAGCACCTTGCTGACATAGATATATAATAAAATCTGTGTCTCCACACAAATATTCGTTATTTTTTCTACCGTCATTACATTTTGCACCTTTCCATCTACATGAATTTTGCCCCTCTTCGCATCGTACCTTACTTCCATTCCCATTTTCGACGTCCATTTGACCGTCATTGGCTTGAACATTTGTATCCACCATTCCGGTGTTCCCTTCTTCAAATGTCCTGCCTTCTCTGTTATATATTGCAATTCCCCCTTCGGCACAGTCAATTTCGTAACCTTGCGTCTTCCATTTATCAATGCCGACCATTCCACAATGATGCTCGGCGCACTGACTAACTTTAATATCTTCTTCGGTGAGAACATCTTGTAATATTTGACGACCATTCCCACTATAAAGATACTCGCGTAAACAAGTGATACAGTCAATTGATTGACTGACGTATATAATGTGCCAGTGTCGTCTTCTTGTTCCTGTATGGACAGCGATGAGTTTATAAGGTCCGTTATAAACCCGTACAACTCTGCCTTTTGTGCCTGCTGAATACGCACCGACTTGAGATATTCTTCCCAATACTCCATCAGCATTTTCAACTCTGTCGTTGCTTCCTCCGTCGATGGAGTATCGTCTTCTGACTCCATCTCTCCATCTGATTCTGCACTCGCTTGCGCTCTCAAACTCGACAACCCCATCTGGTCCTAGGCAAAAGATTCTAGCATTTTCCTGCGAAATTCTGCCCAATTCTTGATCGGGAACATCTCCTCTCCCGTCTCCTCCTTCTCCTCCCTCACCTTTTCCACTTCCCTGGGTTCCTCCGTCTCCAATTTCTGTATTTTCGGAATTATTTCTGCATTTTTCCTTACACGTTTCATTGTATAAATGTACTTCTGGATATGTGTATAAATTGTTTACTAATTCACTTATATTCGTCTCGGTTATATGTGGAACGCGTACTTGGACTGTACATTCATGACTGTGCACTGTTCAACCACGCGCGGCTATTTATATCCCCGCCCGGCCTCTGCGAATGACCTCCTTTCACTTTTGCCTTTCACTTTTGAGCCAGTTAATAAATTATCAAGTCGTGTCCGCGTTCGCAACTGGTTGGCCTTAATCGCTTACCGTTTATATAAATTGCACGATTTCACATTCCGTTCTCATGCAACTTTGTTGCAAACTACCATTAACATTAATCTTGTACGAGAGTGGCTCGTTAAAGTAAATTGCATCCTGTTCGTGCCTTGATCGTTAACCTTATCGAGTTTCTAGTTGAGTCTAGTATTTAGACTAGTTCTCATTCAATAATTTGAATTGAAGAAGAAGTGCGAGTGGTATGGTGGTGTAAAGAAAGTGGATTAAATAAAACACATAGTTATATTAAATTGTTTAATTTTCGTCATGTCTATGTCCGTATGCTGGATTTACATTAAACATTGATATTATCTTATAGAATAGATTAGCTTGTACCTGTTCATACAAGTATGTTAATGATTCCCTAACTCTTAATGTCAAGTCGGCAATGTCGTCCCAGGTTATTGTAAAATCTTTTGTCAGTTGATATGTCAGTTTAATAGATTCTTCTCCACTTGGAACCGGATAATATCTTAATTGTTGATCATCCGTATATATGTACAATTTTTTAAAGATTTGTCGTACTAATAATACTACAGCCATGGGACTTATATCTATTCCCCCTTCCACATGTACCGCTCTAGATTTTTCCTACTCCCACTTTCATATCTGGGTTTTCTTGGAACTAAATCTGAAGGAATCGTTGTCAACGGTTTCCTTGGTGTCGTCGGTACGGTTGCTTTTTCAATTTGTGTAGGCGTTTTTGAAGTTGTTGCTATTGGACTTTGTGTAGGCGTTTTTGGAGTTGTCGGCGGTGTTGTTTCTTTCGATGGTCCCGCTACAGGTTCGTTACTTGTTTCAACTTGTTTATTCTGCTCCCTTTGTTCTTTCACTTTCTTTTGAATTTCTTTTGAATAATCTGATGTCGATGGCTGTATTGCATTAATTATTGCATACACGTGTTCATAATCGTTTTCATCATAATAACCCTGACCTGGTATTCCCATTCCAGTGTTTTTGCCTACGTAATGAACTTTAATTCCCCTGTCAGATAATTCCCTTTGTTTTTCCATCCTAATTTCTTTGTTTATCTTTGCAGTTGTCATTTTTTTTTCATCTGACATGTATGCCGTTATCTTTTTTTGACCAAAGACTGTTGCCGCCTTGATGAATCTCAAATTTTGCCGCTCGTCGTATTTCCCAATCTCAAACCATTCCTTAGATTTTTTTGCAGCCATAGTCGGCGATGGAGTATCTGGCGTTTTTCTCTTCGTACCCGTAGTCTGGGTGTTCTGGGACGTCGTCTCCGTCGTTGGCGTTCGCGATGTCGTATGGTCTTCTCTTTGCGGTTCTTGTTTTGGTGATTCTTGTCTCCCCTGTTGCGCATCGGTCTGGTTCGTCGTGATTGGCGCTGCGGTCGGTTGTTGATTCAGACTTCTGTTGACAAAAAAAAATATTATATTAATATAATAAATTTATAATTTTTTTTTATAAATTTATTATATTTTTGGACTTCTTACCTACGTTTCCAGTATTGGTGCTCCCGCAATTGAATATTCATTTTTCCATTTGTATTTCGATACCGTCAAACCCGCATAGTTCGTGTTCGGTTGGGGATCAGAATATTAACTCATCAGCAAGTTTGTACCGTGCGACACGCATTCCAAGTCTATAAACGTTTCGACTAAAATATTCAATAACGCGCCTTCCAATGTTCCGTCCTTGTTTAGCAAAGGTACTATTCCTATCCCCAGTGTCCCCATAAAATTTAGGTGCGTTCGTAAACATCCCGCCTATAGTGCAATTGTCTATCATCGCATCCGCGTAACCCTTCGTATTCGATTTTTGATAGCTACATCCCAAATTGCGCGTTCGCCACGTTTATCGTCGTCGTGCTCGCCGTGTTTCTCAGTATCGTTCCCGCCGATTCGAATCCCTCACTTTTAGGATGAAACGTTCCGTCCGACGGACTGTACGATTTTTCGTATATCGGTCCGATCGAATTTGTCGCCTTGAACAGTATCGTAGATTCCATAATCAACGGTGGTAAAAAGAAATTATATTATTATTTGTATTATTTAATTTAAATTTATATTTTATCCTATTATCTATAATTTTTGCCTGCGCCGTAGAGTGATCCGGATCTTTGTCGTCGCCATTCTCGTACTCTTTAAGCGTTTTCCCGTACAAAGTTTCCGCCTTTATATTGTCACCCACTGTCACCGGACACATTAATTTTATATTTGCCCAAATTCCTATCGTCGTTTGCGAGTTTGCATTTGCGTAATTTACTGCATTGGTTGCCGTCAAAAATGGAGTTCGATTTCCCAAATTTGTTTCCCAACCAGATCTAACTTATGGGAAGGCGAGGAAGGAAAATATCAGTGTTCAAGCTAGCTTCATACATGCAAAAGCCTGCTATGACACACACCAATATAATAGAACAACAAAACGACTCTGATTAGCAATTGTCCCCCTCACAGCGTCCTCTAGGCCGGCTAGTCACCGGAACGACAGTAGAGGACATAGACTATAACCCCCCAAGTATAAAGGAAAGTAAAGAGCAGTCAAAGTATCTATATGTTGCAAGCCTAAATGTAAGAACACTATTATCTGACTCACGAATTGAAGAATTACACTATGCTACACAAAAACTGAAATGGAACATAATTGGCCTTTGTGAAACCAGGAGGAAAGATGAAGAAATAATAGAATACCCAGAATACTTATTATATCACACCGAGAGCACGCATGGTCAACAAGGCGTTGGATTTTTAGTAAAGAAACATGTAAAAGAAAGCATTGTATCATTTGAAAGCTATTCAGATAGAGTAGCGAGCATGCAAATCAACTTGTCAAACGGAAAAGTATTATCCATAATTCAAACTTATGCGCCAACTGAAAAATGCAAGGATGACGAACTTGAAAAATTTTACAAGACCCTGGAAACAGCTATAGAAAAAGTTAACACAAAAAAGCTAATAGTTATGGGCGACTTCAACGCTTAAATCGGAAAGTCCTTACAGGGAGCAGAACAATCATTTTCGTCGTTCGGCATTCAATACCGCGAACGTGACATTTTTACGATTTTTTTTTTTGTTTTATTTGATTCTAATCGTACAAATACGCGATCCTACATTTAAATTTTGAAACTTACTCCAATCCTGTTATATTTAAGTCGGTCAAAACCGCGAACCTAATTTCCCGCCAACAAAACCGCGAACGTGCCAGTTTCTCATTGCCGCCCCATAGGAATCGCGAGTGCAAGACTCTTCCGTAGTTTTTCCTGTTTGAAGCATTATAATATAACACAAGTATTTCACATGAATGTTTGCAATTGCATATTATGATAATTTGCTACATAAAGATGAATTAACTTATATAAAAATAATAAGATATATAAAATAATAAACGTATTAAAAAAAAACTACCCCTCTCACAACTAGCTCCGATGGGCTCGAACCCATGACCTTTCACTGTCCGGGCGAATGCTCTAACCATTGAGCTACGGAGTCGTCGTCGTCAGTGTTTAGAGCAATAGCCCGGACAGTGAAAGGTCGTGGGTCGTGTCCCATCGGAGCTAGTTGTGAGACAGGTCGTTTTTTTCTAATACCTTCATTTTCAATAACTTGGTTAGTACCAAACCATCTACAAATTATATTAATATCGTAAGATTTTCATAATTTTCCTATGACAAGACTGTTGATTGCTTTAATTAGATCTTACTATAAGGATATTGCTGCAGTCTCTCCAGAGGTGCCAAATAGTCTACAGGTACATCGAGGTGCTGAGGTACTTATACCAAAACGCCACCATGTCGGTCCGATTATAGAACCAGAGCTCTAATCCTATCCAACTACAGCGAGTGAGAGACAGGGAGATGTCATCTCTCCCAAACTGTTCACAGCTGCGTTGGAGGATATTTTTAAGCTGCTGGACTGGAAAGGATGCGGCATCAACATCAATGGCGAGTACCTAACACACCTACGGTTTGCCGATGATGTAGTTCTTATGGCTGAGACCTTGGAAGACCTGAACACAATGCTCAAAGATCTCGGTAATGCTTCGCAAAGAGTGGGTCTTAAGATGAACATGGACAAGACGAAAATCATGTTCAATGCCCATGTTGCACCCGCTCCAGTTAATGTTGGGAACATTACACTCGAAGTTTTGACCACTATGTTTACCTAAGACAGACGGTCCAGTTAGGTAAGTCCAACTTTGAGAAAGAGATCTCTCGTCGAATCCAGCTCGGATCACGTTTGGGAAGCTCCGGCATATATTCGCGTCCGAAATACCTCAATGTCTCAAGACGAAAGTCTTTGACCAGTGTGTGTTGCCAGTAATGACCTATGGAATTGAGACGTGGTCTTTTACTATGGGACTCACTCATAAGAAGGCTCAAAGTCACCCAGCGAGCAATGGAGAGAGCGATGCTTGGTATTTCCCTGCTCGATCGAATCAGAAATGATGAGATCCGCAGGAGAACTAAAACGACCGACATCGCTCGAAGGATTGCATCATTAAAGTGGCAGAGGGCGGGACACATAGCGCGGAGAACTGATGGCCGTTGGGGCGGAAAGGTTCTCGAATGGCGACCGCGTACCGGACGACGTTCCGTGGGCAGGCCGCCCCCTACAAGGTGGACCGACGATCTGGTCAAGGTCGCGGGAAGCCGCTGGATGCGGGCGGCGCAGGACCGATCGTTGTGGAGATCCTTGGGGGAGGCCTATGCCCAGCAGTGGGCGTCGTTCGGCTGACATGATGATGATGATGATTAAAATTAAATAGATACTTCCCAAAATTGTTCACAAAAAATTAAATCTGTTGGGTTTTCTATAAATCATATATAACATAACCGCGAATATGATAGGAATATGACCAAAAGTAATTGAATAAAGCCGCGAATGTGACTTACACTTGCAAATACTAGCTTAAAACGAAAAAAATGTGTTGCACCCAATGATAAGATATAATTTTAGTTGAAATAACATAATTTTAAATTTATAGTAGGTGTACAGTACAATTTACGAAGTTTTTTTTGTCTCCTGTAAAATTTGACTAATGTTGTATTCGCGGTATTGAATGCCGAACGACGATTTGGCAAATATTCAAGTGGTAAAAGGTCAAAACATGGTCAAAACTTGGTAGAATTTTCTCTGGAAAAGAACTTAATATTTACAAATAGCTAGTTTAAAATAAGAAAAACCAGAAAATGGACTTGGCAATCGCCAAATGGTTTGTATCGCACTGAAATCGACTATATCCATTAATCTCTAATCCATTTTCCCCTCCCGGACACCGTATCATACGGACGTGTTTTGTTTGGTGTTATTTATCATAAATTAAAAGTTATTATAATATTTAATTCTGTTAAACTCAAAGTGCAGTACCAGGAGTTCATATATCAGTGAAGCTACTTAATACAAGCGTGCGTGAGAAGTCAAGGTGCGAAAGTGACAAACATTGATCGATTAGTGTCGTGGTCAGTGCGATTTTACCTGCTGTGACTCGTCAAACAAGATTAGCTACGCCTTATCGGTCCCCCACAGGTGCGTCTGCGCATCCCTCCCACTTCTTTCGAGCGCTGCCGCCGGCCGTGTCATTAACATTTAGGCCTACAATTACAACCTACCTACTTTTTACCTACTTTATTATAACAAACTTAAATAATGTCTCTAATAGGTAGGTCGCCGCCATCTTCACCACCTAAATCTGGACCTAATTTAAAAACTCCCATTGTCGTTCATTATGGATCTGATCCAGCTATCCACGAATCAACTACTAAGGAAAATACCGACGTTTTCCAAAACATAACAAAGCGGCAAAAGCGATTTTTAGATGAATCGGCTTCAACTGAGTATTCTTCGCTATCAATTACTGAAATTAAGTCAATGTTTGCCGAGTTAAAATCCCAGCAAGAACAAAAATTCGAGTCATTGACCACTGCTATGCAAGTTATTATTAATCAAAATCAAGAAATTCAAAAATCTATGGACTTTATTTCTAGTCAATATGATGATTTGCATCGCAGAATGACTGACCTAGAACATGAAAATACTGGCTATAAAAAAACAGGTCACAAGCTTGGAGAATAAAATAGAAATAATGGAGAAAAATATATATAACTCAACCATTGAAATAAGAAATATACCTTTGCAAATTAATGAACACCGCATAGTTCTTACTCAAATTGTGAAAGATATTGGCACCATTACCGGTGCTGAAACACCCATACAGGACCCGGAAATACGCAATATTTTTCGTATAAAATCTGAAGCCATTGTTGTCGACTTTACAACAACATTTAGGAGGGAAAGTATGGTTTCGAACCTGAAAATGTTTAATAAAAACAAGCGTACTAACAACCAGCCGATCTTGAGTACTCAACATATATATTTGTCTGGACCAAACAAAGTTATATACTTATCTGAGTATCTCACAAGCAAAGTGAAAAAGTTACATTACCTAGCCAGGGAACTTGTGAAAAACAAAAAGCTTGCATCTACATGGTCAGCTTCATCATCATCATCATCAGCCATTTAATGTCCCCACTGCTGGGGCACTGGCCTTCCTTATGGATGAATAAGGAGAATGAGCCATGACCCACCACGCGGGCTCAGTGCGGATTGGTGGGTTTTAACGACTGCAGGTGCAGCCGGGACCAACGGCTTAACGTGCCTTCCGAAGCACGGAGGAGCTCGAGATGAAAAGTTTTTGGTCACCCATCCCGTGACCGACCCCATTGCGAACGTTGCTTAACCTCAACGATCGCAGGCCAAGCGCGCTATCCACTGCGCCACGGGCTCCTCTTATGGGAAGCTTATGGGAAGTTATATGTCAAGAAGACCGAAAATCAACCGCCAGTACGTATTGATTCGGAAAGTGAATTGGCAAAAATTTGTATGTGACTAAACTTGTCTTGCTGTTATTACTGCTTGTTTTTTTTGGTCTTGCGATCTAACTGTTTATTTATTATACTTTTTCAACTGTTTATCTCCGTAATTGAACCTACCTTTTATGCAGTTATATGTTGTGAATGCATGTTTGATTTAAGAATTAAAGTAAACCACACACTGTTACTATTTAATAATAATTTAATATATCTCATAAACAAAATACAAAAAAAATGTAACACCCAAACAATAAATTGTTTATTTTTTCAACATAAAGATTTATACGTATACACAGTTCATTTTAATATACTATACCGGTTTTGTAAAAGCCACTCAATTCTGTTTACCTCTTATCAGATTACTAATTATTTAAAGTGGATAACTTAAATAATAACATTAACTTTTACAATGAATTGGATTCTTTTGCGATAGCTCACTCAGGAACCTGTGTCATAGAAAATTACGATTCTTTCATTGATAAATCTCAAGATTGTTTTAATATAATTACTCAAAACATTAGAAGTGTTACGTGTAACTTTCCAAGTTTTAATACACTTTTAGCGAGATGTGCAACTGAGTGGGATATTATTGTTTTGACGGAGTGCTGGCTAAAGAGTTCGAAGAACATCCCTGTCATTCAAAACTATGATTTTTTTCATACTACCAATCACAAAACACAAAATGAAGGAATTTTAATTTATTACAAAAAAGACCTGTGCGTTTCCTTTAACGAACCGGTTTTGAGTGATGCGAACTGTCTCGTCGCTAAGTTAAATAATAACACAGTTGTTATCGGCATATATCGACCGCCTAGCCAGCTCAACACAAATAATTTTATTGAATCGCTTGACATTTTATTGAAACAATATGCACATTTTAAAAACATTTTAATAATTGGTGATATAAATATCGATATCTTGGATAATTCTAGTGACAAACGTTCGTACGATTATCTCAATATGTTAGCGTCTCACTGTATTCTACCAGCGCACTCCCTACCTACCCGCTTAAAACCATGTTTAGATCACGCCATGTTGAAAACTAGTAGCACATCTAAACCACATTGTTTTGTAATTCAGTCTTCAGTCACTGATCATGACAGCGTACAGCGTACGGTATTTTGTAAAATTGAGGCCGTCCTCAACTCGCGACCCTTGTGCCCGTTGTCTTCGGACCCGAATGACCTGGAAGCGTTGACCCCAGGTCATTTCTTGATCGGACAGCCCCTTTTGGCGTTGCCTGAATATCCGATTCAGGATGTAGGATCCCATCGTTTGTCGCGATACCAACTTTTGAGACAGATGTCCCAAAACTTCTGGGCACGTTGGTCGATGGAGTATTTGCATATCCTGCAACAGCGCGTGAAGTGGACAGATAAAACCACCCCACCCCAGACTGGCGACCTCGTGTTGATTAAGGATGCTAACCTGCCGCCCCTATGTTGGCGAAGGGGGCGCATTGTTAAACTCTACCCCGGAACTGACGGAGTTCCTCGTTTTGCTGAGGTTTTGGTTCGAGATTCGGTTTTGAAGAGAGCCGTTAGTGGGCTCTCCCGATTACCCGTAGATTGACGTACCGTTCTTAACGGTCCGGGGCGGGGGGATGTTCGGAAAAGATCGACGTTTCTGAACGCATCTCTATTGTCACGTCAAATTGACAAGCTGTCACTTGAAGTTGACAGTGACACTTGATTGAAATTCTTGTACAAGATGTCGGATTAATTTTGCTGAATTTGTTAAAAATCGCTCGCGTTGAATGTGCCTGGCATATCGAGTTTGAATAAAATCTTAAATTATCTATGTGATCCCGTTTTGTACGACCAAGGTTTTGACGCCATCCATCGGGCTGGTCGCGGAGTTTTGAGTGAAAGATAACCTTTTCTACCACACGCGTTGGTGTTGGGACAATATATCTTGATAAGCAAGCCCCGCGTGTGTCATCGTGTAGTGCTGAAGCGCCCAGTGTCTTGGGACCGTTGTGTTGTGTTGGTTTTGTGAGTAAGGTGACTAATTGGTAAGGTCTGCAGAAGAAGAAGATTTACCAGGGGGCGCGCCCTCTGTCTCCACTGCCCAGGACCACAGACAGTATGTAAAATTCACCTTACTTCACAATATAAATTAAGCGCTGTGTATCGCAGTCCACTTGTTCAGTTACATCCCAGCTGAAACCAAGTTTTTGTCCGGAGTCTATATTAGTGAAACCGCTTCCACTGCGCTAGCTGATTCCGCGGTATTAGCAGGGGTGTACTGAACACATTGTGAATGTGAAAAGTAAACGTAATAAGAAAACTTAGATTTTTTGGGATTCCTGCTTAGATGGAATGTTAATTAGTATCAAATTGATTAAAAGGATATGCAATTGTTTTGTATTGATCACCTAGTAAAAAATAATACGAAGTAGGTAACAAGGTATGTAGCGATTACATAAATTAAAGAAACGAAATCGTTAAAAAAAACGCATTCCTAATTTAATCTATTAGGATCTAATGTTAGTACCTACCACAAAACAATATCTTGAATTACTCGTAAATTTAACGGTGCCTATTTAAACTGAGCGGTGGTTGACTGTAACATCTGATCATGTGTACATGTGCTGCGCTCGCTGCCGCGCGAATGTAGGTAGGTACCTACGGGTTTGTGAACATTTGAAGTTCGTTGCGGCTGGTCAATTTCATATGCATTTTTCGTTAGGAATTCTAAGAAAAATCATTTATCAAACAGCGTGATTTACCATACCTGACCTTTAACACCTGCTTACTACGAATAGCTTTAAGAATTGTTCAAAGTGCATACCGTTTCTTGCCAAGCAGACTTGCACGTTTTTTTACATTTTCAAATGCTGCTTATTTCACTCCACATGTAAATTATAACAACAACGCACCATTTCATACTACCTTTTCACTCAAGACCGAACCGAATTGAATACATCGCGAAACATACATAGCGGGTGGCACTACGGCCGGCGGCTGGGGCGGCGGCGGCGGCGGCGCGGCACCGGCGCTGACGCGGCCGGGGCGGCGCGCGCGCAACACGGAAATGTATGTAACGCAAAGGAGTTGCGCGGCCGACTGATGTTGCCTGCCGGTTGCCGGGGGCACCAGGGGAGGCGCGCGGCCGCGGGCGGGTAGGGGGGTGGCGGATGGGCCACTGGCGCGGCGCGGGCGCGGGCGCGATTCCGCACGTCCCCCCTGCACTGCTCCCGCGCCTTACCGGCTGTTTCATTCATTGTATTGCGCGCGGGAGGCGTTTGACCTAACGTGACTAGGTGACTATGCGATCGTGGTAATTATTTAATCGTTATCATTTTAATGTGCAAATTTTACCTACCTATATTTTTTCATAAATGTGATCTATTAATGATACCTAAAGCCTGGAAAAAATTTGGAGAGTGGTTAAAAATGCACCCTGTATATCCACTTTCTAAATTTCTCGTTAAAAAAAAACTTAAACAGTGGCTCTTAGGTTTATCGTATGACTTTACTGAAAAAATGTTGATACCCATAAGTTAAAATTATTTTGGAACTAATTCAATATTATTAAGTAACAGTAACATATAATTTATATAGTCTAGAGTCTAAAAGTATTGTTAATTAAGGTACCTATAAGTAACAGTAACACTCGTGTCCGTGAGGTGGGAACCTGGTGGCCAGTAATACAGGTTAATTCCTAGTATAGGCACCAGTGTCCCACAAGAGATTTAAATTAAATGTACCTACTCTTAAGTTTATTTCTTTGTTCTTTTGTGTGGAGATAATAAAGATTTTTTATTATTATTATTATTATTCCCTTTATTACATTTTAAATACTTACAAAATTATATTTCTAAACATTAAATTTTTACAATGAATAACACTAAAAAATATAACATTTAAAAATACAAAAATGCAGTTCCCCAACGGCAGCAAGATCAGGGTCCCGGCTACCGATGGTTAAGGATCCAGAGACAGGAACCTTCTCACTATACGGGCCGTGTCCAGAAGTACTGCCTTCTGCATCTGACTCCCGATCCATCCACCTAACGCGAGCCTCTTAAGGTGTTTATCGAGGCTCTTGGCTATCAGCCCATGGGCAGATATGACTATCGGAACAACAATTGCTGAATCAATGTCCCACATGTCAACAATCTCGTGAGCTAAATCAAGATATTTGTTTTCTTTATCTTTTTCAGCTTTCACAAGGTTGTCGTCATGGGGAACAGTGACATCAACAATTATTGCGCGGCGTTCGTGTCGATCTATCAATACAATATCAGGCTTATTAGCTACAATAGTCCTGTCTGTAATGATAGATCGATCCCAATACAATGTGGCATGGCTATTTTATATTATTATTATTATTCCCTTTATTACATTTTAAAAACTTACAAAATTATATTTCTAAACATTAAATTTTTACAATGAATAACACTAAAAAATATAACATTTAAAAATACAAAAATGCAGTTCCCCAACGGCAGCAAGATCAGGGTCCCGGCTACCGATGGTTAAGGATCCAGAGACAGGAACCTTCTCACTATACGGGCCGTGTCCAGAAGTACTGCCTTCTGTATCTGACTCCCGATCCATCCACCTAACGCGAGCCTCTTAAGGTGTTTATCGAGGCTCTTGGCTATCAGCCCATGGGCAGATATGACTATCGGAACAACAATTGCTGAATCAATGTCCCACATGTCAACAATCTCGTGAGCTAAATCAAGATATTTGTTTTCTTTATCTTTTTCAGCTTTCACAAGGTTGTCGTCATGGGGAACAGTGACATCAACAATTATCGCGCGGCGTTCGTGTCGATCTACCAATACAATATCAGGCTTATTAGCTACAATAGTCCTGTCTGTAATGATAGATCGATCCCAATACAATGTGGCATGGCTATTTTCAAGGACCTGTTCTGGTGCATACCTGTAGTACGGCACCTCGGATGCCACAAGACTATGTTTTAGAGCAAGTTGTTGGTGTATTATCCTGGCCACTTGGTTATGTCTATGCAAATACTCGCCGTTTGCGAGACGAGAACAACCGGAGATTATATGCCTAAGGGATTCACCCGGACGATGGCACGCTCGGCAAATATCCACTGTGCCATCCCTTAGGATATACTTTCGGTAGTTATTCGTCATCACAACCTCATCCATAATTGCACAGACAAAACCTTCGGTTTCACCAAAAAGATCACCGAAACGGAGCCAGGATACTGAGGCTAATAAATCTACGTCGGACCCATGGAGAGCCCGGTAGAATCTGCCATGTAACTCCTTGCTTTGCCACACAGTGCTGCGGTCGGACGTACTAAGTACTACAGGTTTGCGCCAGTTTTCTTTTGCTAAAAATAGAGGAGTCAGTCCATTGTCAACAGCAACTACATCTCTATGAGACCCCATATCGACTTGGAGAAAATACTCCCTAAGATTGCATATCTCGCGGTTATGCAATGTCTTAGCATTTAAGAAGCCACGACCACCGCACTTCCGCGGGATATACAATCTCATGGTCGATGAACGTGGGTGATGCATGCGGTGTGCTGTTAGCAATGTACGAACTTTTCTATCCAGGGCATCCAGTTCAGTTTGAGTCCATTTAAGTATGCCGAAGGAATACATTAGTACCGGCATGACCCATCCATTGTATGCGCGAACCTTGTTTCCGCCAGACAAAAGACTTTTAAGGACTTTTGAGAGGCGCCCCAAGAAACGCTCACGCAACGACTGTTTCATGTCAGCATCGTTGATGCCTAATGCCTGTGACATACCTAAATATTTATAGGTTTCGTTTACGGAGTTTTTATTATTATTATTATTATTATATACTTGCAGATCATAGCCTAATAATACATAACTTCAACATAATTCAAAAGTTAAACTTTTTTACTGACCATAGAATTATACGATGTAAAGTACTCATAGAGGCAAAGACGAAAAGAAGGTTTACTAAACCAGGCAATTTACCGAGACATCTACCAGAAGTGACAAGAGAAAGTGGAATGGAGCTAGAGGAAAAACTAACAGCCGCAGTATTAAATTCTATAAACATACAAACACAATATGATAACTTTGAAAAAGAAATGTCAAACCTTATTCTACAGATAATGGAAATAAATAAAACCCAGAAGAATGAAGAGAAAACCTATTTGAAAGAATTACTCAAAGAAAGGAAACGACTATATAGCCAAAAGAGAACAAGACAAACTAGAGAAGAGATTACAGAAATTAGCAAGAAGATTAACAGACATATTGCAGAGGATGCGAATGCTCGTAGAAAAACGACATTTGAACATTTTATAAATAAAACTGGAGCTGTGAAGAAAGCCTACAAAGAACTTTGTTCATCGTCCAAATGGACCCCAAATATATCAGACAGAACAGGAGACAAAATAAAGAAAAGAAGTGACATAATCGAAGAAGCGACAAAATTTTACAAAATTCTATACTGTATCTGCGGGTGCAGACACATGCGGCTGTGAGATGGGGAGTGGATGAGAAGTAATGAGGATTGGTGACTTACGTGATATGATGGAACGGAGAACTCGTCAATGTGCTGGTACGTCAATGTGCTGAGATGAGTATAAGCGGATGGAAGATCGGTTCTTCAGACCGACCTTGAGTGACCTATTCTTGAGCCGACAATTCACGCACTGAGAATAGTTAATCACGCACTTATTGTCTTAATTAAATGCACTTTCACCGGCCGGGATGAACCATGAGCCGATAATATTTCTAGAATGTTCTAGAATGAGTAAGTCGTTCGTGGCTACGTCACGCGCGCGCGCAGTTCAAGGTTATTCTTAAGACTCTAAACTTGCACTGAGCCGGCGAGCGGCGCTCGCGGCGCCGAATCCTCGAGAGTGAGTGAGTGAATCAGTCCGTCGCGCCATGATTGGCGCGTACATCCTGGGGGGCCCGGGGAAGACCCTCTTCTTGAGCTGAATCCAACGGCAACCTGGCTATCTTGAGGACAGGTCTGCGCAGATGTCCTTGGGCTGTGTCCAGATCCACAACTCGGATCATTCCATCTTTGCCTGGTATTGTGCGGGTAATTCGACCCAGTCTCCACTGTAGCGGTGGCAGGTCATCCTCCTTGATGAGTACGAGTTCGCCGACTTGGGGAGGTGAGGAAGGGGAGAGCCATTTGGAGCGGGTTTGAAGGGTATGGAGGTAGGACTGGGTCCACAGTGTCCAAAAGCGTTGGGAAAGAGCTTGTATGAGCTGAAATCGTCTATGAGAGGATAATGGCCTATCATCAAAGGACGGCTCAGGCAAAGCTGTGAGCGGACGGCCAATAATGAAATGACCGGCAGTTAAGGGTTCAAAGTCCGAGGGGTCGGACGAAAGTGGGCAGAGGGGCCTAGAGTTGAGTACGGCTTCGATTCGTGCCAGAAGTGTGCTGAATTCTTCAAAAGTGAAGTGCTGTTCACCAACCACGCGATAAAGTAATTGTTTCGTAGACTTGACATTAATTTCGTGTAAAGCACCGAACCAGGGCCCCTTAGGGGGTTCAGTAACCAAGTTATGTGCTGAGTGGCAAGTCTGTGTGTGATTGCATCATTATTTGCAGTGAGGAAGTTCTGAACTTCAATGAGATGGTTCCTAGCACCTACATAATTTGTGCCGCAGTCGGATCTAATCAGGACTGGAGCACCGCGTCGCGAGACAAATCGTTGTAACGCCGCTAAAAAGGCTTCCGTTGTAAGAGCTGAAACGGCCTCCAAATGAACGGCCTTTGTCGAGAGACAAACAAATATGCAAAAGTATGCCTTTAGAAGTTTAGCGTTCCGTAACGTGCTAGACTTTACGTGAAACGGGCCGGCGAAGTCAGTCGTGACTTGGCTAAATACCGGTTGAGGGTTAACCCTGTCCGCTGGCAGGTCACCCATGACCGGGGCTGTAGGTTGAGCGCGGGATCGGAAACATCTAATACATTTATACACACGGTGTCGGACCACACGGCGAGCGGATAGTATCCAGAATTGCTGACGTAGAATGGCATGCAAAGTATCAGCGCCAGGATGGCAATGTATTTTGTGATAGTGGTCAATGATAAGGTCTACGAGTGGGCTTGAGCTGGGCAGAATGAGTGGGTGTTGAGCCTCATATCTAATTGACGCATGAGAGAGACGACCACCGACCCTCAAGAGACCGTCTTTCAAAAATGGTGAGAGACGCTGTAGTCGGTTGGTACAAAGTCTGTTAGTTTGCAGACGATGAATATCATCCGCAAACTCGTTCTGCTGAACGGAGCGCGCCCAAAATAACAGAGCGGCCTTACGCTCACCAGCTGTCAATGGACCAGAGCGACGTTCGCCTGGTTTGTGTTTAGAGTTAAATATAAAGCGCTGGATGCAAGCCGTCACTCCGACTAGCTTGTCAAGAGAGCTGAAGCGCGCAAGCAGCTCGTGATCTATATCGGGAACTGCTATATGAGCAGGCACCTTTTGTGGCTTGAGACCGGGCAAAGCATGATGTCCCAGAGCCACTGGCATCTTGGGCCAAGTGTGAGGAGGCTCTTTGAGCCAGTTGGGGGACCACCAGAGGTCATGAGCAGAAAGAGCGTGAGCAGACATTCCCCTGCTTGCACAATCTGCAGGGTTCAGGCCCGTGGGAACGTGTCTCCACGTGGAGCTGGTCGGGCAGGACTTTACCTTAGCCACTCGATTGGCTTCGAAAGTCTGGAGCCGATGAGGGGGCGTGTTAAGCCACGCCAGCACTGTCGTGCTGTCTGACCAACAAGTATGTTGGCTTATAGTGAGGTGAGCCGACAATTCAGCTGACACTCGTGTCATGAGCTGTGACAAAAGAGCTGCAGCTGATAGCTCCAGCTTGGGGATCGTGAGCTTATTCTTAATTGGAGCCACCTTTGACTTGGCAATGACCAGGTGTACATTAACCAGTCCATTGGCATCGAGCTCCTGGAGATAAACGACAGCGCCAAAGCCGGCTTCTGACGCGTCCGCGAACCCGTGAAGCGAGTAAGTGGACATGGACTTGTATTTACAAATGTGCCGAGGTAATCGAAGAGCTGAGAGCTGAGGAAGATCCTCTGAGATGTGTTGCCACTCTGTGTGGACTTCATCTGGGGTGGGCTCGTCCCATCCCAGTTTCATGAGCCATAACTTCTGTAAGAGAAGCTTTGCGCGGAAGATGACTGGGGTAACCCAGCCATTAGGGTCATAAAGGGATGCGACTGTGCTGAGAATGGAGCGTTTGGTAACCTGAGTGAGTGAGGGGAGAGAGATGCGATACGTGAACTCATCCGATTGAGGAATCCATTGTATGCCTAGGACCTTGATGGTATTCGACTCTGGGCTGAGGTCGAAATCTTTAGGCATGTCGCATTGGTCATCTGGGAAGCGTTCAAGGAGCTGAGGAGAGTTTGAGGTCCATTTACTGAGCTGAAAGCCACCCAGAGCCAGTAAATTAATCAGCTCTGTTTGAAGTGCCTGAGCTGACTCCACAGAGTCATGACCAGTGAGGATATCGTCGACGAAAATTGATCGTCGTATGATGTGAGCAGCATGGGGGTAGCGATGACCTTCATCATCAGCCAACTGCAGCAGGGTGCGGATGGCGTGGTACGGGCTAGACCGTAACCCGTATGTGACGGTATTGAGCGAGTATGTGAGCAGGGGCCGGTCAGGTGACGACCGCCAGAGAATGAGCTGATAATGTCTTTGGTCTGGGTGGATGAGTATGTTTCTGAACATCATTCTGATGTCAGTACTGAAGACTACGGGATGTGTCCTAAAAGACATAATAATGTCAACAATATCTTGTTGGAGAGCTGGACCTGTATGAAGGCAATCATTTAGGCTGACGCCATTTGAGCTTTTACTACTACCGTCAAATACAGTACGTAGCTTATCTGATCCCGTCTTGAAAATGCCATGATGGGGGATGTAGTAATGAGGCTTATTCGTGAAAGTACTTGGGTGACATGGTGCCATGTGTCCCATGTTCACGTACTCAGTCATGAAATCTACATATTTTGAGCGGAGGGGCGGATTTGCCTGTAGCTTCCTTTCAAGGTTGAGGAACCTACGTAACGCAATAGCATGAGTGCTGCCTAAGGTCGGCGCATCTGGGAGAAAGGGCAAAGTTACCATATAACGACCTGAAGGATCACGAGTGGTTGTGGTGCGGAAAATCTCTTCGCACTGTTCTTGTAATGGGCTGATTTGTGTTTGAGGTTGGGGTTCCTCTGACTCCCAGAACCTCTCAAGGTTCTTACATATTTCATGAGTAGAAACGTCGGGTTCTGGATGTGAGCTTATAATGTGAGCTGAGTTCGACTGGTTTGCCGGTGTTGCACATAGGTCCTGAATGGGGCCTATCAATGTGAAGTCAAAAATCGTGCTGAAGGCTATGGGCTTCCCCCGGCCTAACGAGACCTTAGTCCCGTCCAGAACTTGGCCGAGAACATCACAACCCAACAAAAGATCAATTGGAGCTGGTGTATCGTACTCCTGATCTGCCAAAGGAATCGGTGTTTCCCTTTTTACCCGTGCGATATGTGGGACTTTATGCAGCGGTAAATAACCGGTAACATTTTCTAAAATATGAGCTGTAGCTGTAATGGTAGGTGTGTCATGATGTGTAGGACGACATACTATTGAGATTGATGCATTTGACTCCTGTGAGCTGTGGCCTCCCACTCCTGCGATTTTTAATGATGTTGAGTTGAGCGGTAATTTTAAAATCCGAGCCATGCGCTGTGTTATAAGCGTTAACATGCTACCAGTATCTAACAAGGCTCGCGCTATGTGAAAATGGCCATGTACGTCTGCTATTTTTAGCGAGACGGTAGGCAATAAAATGGGCTGATTAATGACGTGTTCATCACGTTGTGCAGAATTACAATAACTATGATCCTCTTTTGGATCTGATATCGCAGAGTGGGCTTGTGGTGTCTGTGTATGGGCTGAGTGAGTATCTACTTTATGTGAGTTTGAGTGTGTATGTGGTTTGTATGAGTGTGTGGGCTGAATGTCGTCCCCGTTGTGCTCTGTGATTGTAGGTAGTCATTGTTGACCACCTACACGTGACCTACTGGGTGAGCGTGAGTGATTGGGTGGGTTGTTGGGCGGTGGTGGTGCCACCTGTGAGGCGTGTGCGGATTGATGTTGGTACTCATGAGCTTGACGTTGTCTGGGCTGCTCTCTCAGATGTGGAGGTAGAAGATGAGCGGATGAATGTGGTGGAGAAGAAGCACCGTGACGATGCAGGGATGTGTGGTGTCTATCGTCTCCACACTCCTTGCAAGCCCGCGTGGACCTGCATTCGTTCTCATAGTGAGGACTTAAGCAGCGTTGGCAACGGTTGCGAGCCTGAATGAAATCCCAACGACCTTGGATGGGTTGATCGTTGTACTGTGGGCAGGCGATCAGCTTGTGCCCTCTGTCACCACAGTATGGGCAGCGCATATTATTGGGGGTGGGAGCGGATCGAGGTGGAGAGTGAGCTGGAGAGTGAGCAGCTCGAGCTGAAGGCTGAGCCGAGTAAACAGGGGTATGAGCGGATTGGGCGGAAGGCTGGGCTGAATAAACGGGCCTGTGAGCCAGGACCGGGCTACGGTACATTGGCTGACTGCCAACGGGTGCTATGGGCCTAAATTGTTGAGGCACGGGCTGTCGAGGCGGGCCTCGCGGAAAGGTATTGGGAGACTGCCTACGGTATGGGCTAGTCTTTGGCGAGGGCTGATGGGCTTGTGAAGGACCTGGGTTGGACCACTCGGTCTCTACACAACGCGCGTGCTCCTCGAGGAACGCGATTAAATTTTTGAGTGTGGGCAGAGTCTGGCGCGATCCGTACTTTCGTTCGAAAAGCGTCCGGAGCTCACCCTGAAGTTTTCGCACCACTATGGATACGAAAACATAGTCACAATCTTTCATGGGCAGATCCAGATTGTTAAGTGCCGATTGAGCTGAGATGAGCGGAGTGAGGAAGAGTGTGCGGATATCTGAGCGGGAATTAATTTGTGGCAACCCCATAATGATGTCCACAAAGCGGTCGATGAGGACGCGGCGATTCTCGTAGCGCCTGGTTAAAATCTCCATAGCTACGGGGTAATTATCACCGGTGAGCTGAAGGTGAGCAATCATACTACGCGCCTCACCTGATAGGCATGAGAGCAGGTAGTGGAGCTTCACAGCATCGGAAATATTGGACATTTCGTCCGTCAGGCTCCTGAAGATGGCTATAAAGGATGGCCAGTCTTCAACCTTTGAGCTGAATTTGGGTAAAGCTATTTTGGGAAGAACATTTGGGGATGTGGGAGAAGCCGATGAAGCCTCTGAGGCAGCTTGAGTCAAACTCAACTGCTTAAACGCCACCAAGACCTGATCATAGTCCGCGAGAGCAATGTCGTAATTCTTGTTATACATCGTCTCCGACTCATCCGAGAGGTCGTCATCGTCCAAAATCTCGTGATAAACATTTTCCAATTTGGACTTGTGCTCCTCCAGCTTCGGGTAGCGGGCAGTAAAGTCGGTATTACTGTATTTCCGCGTGTCCTTGGCAATTACCGCTGAGGCAATTTCCTTCAGCAGTGCGATTGCTTTAGCTACCTCCCGGAAAATGGCAGCTTGAGATTTGGACGGCATGTTTTTATTTTTCAAAAAGTAATAATGAATAAATATGAATGAAGTGAGCGGATGTAATTGAGCGGTCGGCAGCTTAACCGTACCAAAAAAAACCTAAATATATTAGAGCTGAAACTTAATTAGCAAACTCAACTTGATTGAGTAGCTATTAATTAGTAAAAACGAGAAAAGAAAAAAAAAAAAATATTTTTTTTTAACACCCTGTATAGTCACTAATGTGCCGACACGGTCGTATATAAGTACCTACAATACGTGAGAAAATTAACCCTAATTAACAAAAAAATCGAGTGAGAAAAAATTTAATTCACCACCCTGTATATCGAAAAATGTGCTGAAACGCCTTTACAGATACTAGATGCAATACTATGTGTATCTGACCCGAAAGAACAAAAGAAAAAAAATTTTTTTTTTTTAAGTTTTAATTGAACACCCTGTATATAAAGGGAGTGAGCCGAAATTACTGAGAGAAGAAAAAAAAAATTAAAAAAAAAAAAAATTGTTAAACAAAGTTACGGAAAGATTCCCTACTGCACTATATCTGCACTGTGTCTACTTGCACTGTGACACCAAAGACAAATATTGTAAATAAAACTTAATAAAATAATGTGAAATATACGCCCGATCGCAACTCTGATCGTTCGGTCGTCGGGTCGGAACTTGTGTATTGGGCTACGATGACGAAATAATGATTTTGCCATTAAACAAACAACAAAACAAAAATGTGCAGATAATTACTATTAATTAACTGAGCCGAACGGGTAGGTACGTAAGTAATCTCACGCTAGGAGTGAGTGAGGATACTTATAGGTAGGTAACACTATGGTACTTTCCGTATTTCGGTATATTCGTATACCTACACTTTTTTGACAAACAACGATAATGCAATATTGATGCAATCCACACTTTTTTCAACACACACAAAAACGAATAATCAGTTTCACACACAATTAAAGATGTAAACAAATTATGGTTGGGAACATTCACTTCGCCTGTTGAATGAATTCGTTGAACCGTCTTGTAGCTAAAAATAGAATTTTTACCTATGCAATTTAATGTAAACAAACTCAAACTAGGTATTATTATTTTAAATGGGTATAAATAAGTAAGTATTAATTTTAATTGTGCTGAAGTGGTACCATTATTCTAGGTACTAAATGGAATGAGCAGAGAATTTACGAGAACTTTTTTTTTTTGCTTTAATGTAGGTAGGTAAGTATTTAGTTACCTTGCGGGAATGAAAACTGAATTTCAATGGATACAACTAGAAAATTAGCTTAGAATTAAGTGACAATTTAGTGGACTGTATTTTAATAGATATAGGTACTTAACGATATTTTATGAGATTTTATGAAAAGATAGGTATTATTATGAGAAATGGGCGAGGCAAAAGTGGACTGTATTTCAATAGGTAGGCACGAAGGACCAGAGTATGTATCTGCGGGTGCAGACACATGCGGCTGTGAGATGGGGAGTGGATGAGAAGTAATGAGGATTGGTGACTTACGTGATATGATGGAACGGAGAACTCGTCAATGTGCTGGTACGTCAATGTGCTGAGATGAGTATAAGCGGATGGAAGATCGGTTCTTCAGACCGACCTTGAGTGACCTATTCTTGAGCCGACAATTCACGCACTGAGAATAGTTAATCACGCACTTATTGTCTTAATTAAATGCACTTTCACCGGCCGGGATGAACCATGAGCCGATAATATTTCTAGAATGTTCTAGAATGAGTAATTCGTTCGTGGCTACGTCACGCGCGCGCGCAGTTCAAGGTTATTCTTAAGACTCTAAACTTGCACTGAGCCGGCGAGCGGCGCTCGCGGCGCCGAATCCTCGAGAGTGAGTGAGTGAATCAGTCCGTCGCGCCATGATTGGCGCGTACATATACTCTTCACAGACATTACCCAACTTTACAGAAATAATAACAAATAAACCTAAAATTGATGAAACTTTACCGTCAATAATACCTGCAGAAATAGAATTGGCAATAAAAACTCAGAAAGGCTACAAATCACATGGAGAAGACAAAATTACCAACGAATTACTAAAATCTATTTTTGAATCTTTACAGGGACCTCTAACCAGCATGTTTAACAATATATTAGAATAGAAAAATGGAAAATAAATTATTTAGAAAAAATCGACCCATCTCACAACCAGCTCCGATGGGACTCGAACCCACGACCTTTCGCTATCCGGGCGACTGCTCTAACCACTGAGCTACGGAGTCGTTACGAGAAGCGTCGAATTTATCAAATACTTCATACACGCTGTATAGCCAGCGTTAATTTCATCAATGCGAGGATATTACTACCCCCACACGCGAAAGAAACGATGGTTCGAGTCCCATCGGAGCTGGTTGTGAGACGGGTCGATTTTTTCTAAATAATTTATTTTCCATTTTTCTATGATAAAAATTGCATTGTGAATGCAAAAAAGTAAAAATCCAAATAACTCGCCATAGTAATTTCTTCTTTAGCGATTGTCAAATATCTGGAAAGGTATTGCTTTCGCGTGTGGGGGTAGTAATATCCTCGCATTGATGAAATTAACGCTGGCTATACAGCGTGTATGAAGTATTTGATAAATTCGACGGTTCTCGTAACGACTCCGTAGCTCAGTGGTTAGAGCAGTCGCCCGGATAGCGAAAGGTCGTGGGTTCGAGTCCCATCGGAGCTGGTTGTGAGACGGGTCGATTTTTTCTAAATAATTTATTTTCCATTTTTCTATGATAAAAATTGCATTGTGAATGCAAAAAAGTAAAAATTTAAATAATATATTAGAAGCAAAAAAAACTCCGAATCAGTGGTCCAAGTCTATTACAACTCTACTACACAAAAAGGGCGATAGAGCTAATTTAGACAACTATAGACCTATCAGTGTTATGACTTATGTATATAAAGTTTTCGCAAAAATAATACTGAGCAGACTCTCTAAAATACTGGATGAAAATTAACCGCGGGAACAGGCTGGATTTCGTAAAAGTTTCTCAACTATAGATCATATACATGTAATGACACAACTAATAGAAAAGTGTAATGAATATGGAAAGACTCTATACGTATGTTTCATTGACTTTACCAAAGCATTCGACTCTTTGGAGCACTCTGCGATCTGGGAGGCATTAGTACAACAAGGTATAGATGTAAAGTACATTGAACTTTTACACAGCATTTATTCCAAGTGCTCGGCCAAAATTCGGTTGGAGAGAGTTGGACCAGAATTTCGCATAGAAAAAGGTGTCAGACAGGGTGACCCGCTCTCGCCGAAGATATTCTCAGCAGTTCTAGAAACTATTTAGAAACGTCGATTGGGAAAACAAAGGAATTAAAATAGATGGGGAATATCTAAGTCATCTGCGATTTGCAGACGACATTGCCATATTTGCCGAAGAAAGTTCTCAATTAGAAAATATGATGAACGAGTTAGCGAATGAGTGTAAAAGGGTAGGACTGTTAATAAATACCTCGAAAACAAAAATTATCACAAACGGTAGTAGAAAACAAAGTATCAGAATAAATGGTGAACACATTGAGTATGTAACAGAATATATTTACCTGGGTCAATCTATTTCCTTTGTAGATCAGACAGAAAAAGAAATAAACAGACGAATAGCAACTGCTTGGAAGAAATATTGGAGCTTAAAAGAAATCATGAAAAACAAAGAGATAAACATAAGAATCAAAAGCAAGCTATTTAATACAGTAATTTTACCATGTCTTACTTACGGCTGTCAAACATGGTCTTTGCGTAAAAATGATGATAACAAGTTAGCTATTCACCAACGGAAAATGGAACGAAGTATGTTATGTAAAAAAATATCAGATAAAATAAGAAACGAGATAATAAGAAAAGAAACACGCGTAAGTGATATACTCTAAAGGATAAGAAATCTGAAATGGAGGTGGGCAGGCCACGTCTGTAGAATGGAAAACGACCGATGGGCGAAAAAACTTACAGAATGGCTACCAAGAGAAGGTTACAGGAAAAGAGGTAGACCAAGAAAGAGATGGGAAGATGTTTTTAAAGTAATAGCCGGACCCGACTGGAGAAGACAAGCAAAGCAAAGAGAGCACTGGAGGAAGCTGGGGGAGGCCTACGCCAAGAGGCGACTTCCACAAATATAAATATAAAATAAATAAATATATATATATACATTATAATTGCATGTATTTGAATACAGTAAATAAAATCTTATATAATTAAATAATAATAATAATCTTATATTAATTTGAATATTGCATGAAAATATAATAAAATTTAAATTACCTACTTAGATTAAATACTTACTTATTTGGTAAATTATCATTTGAATATTATTGTTTAAACAGATTTATTTCAAAATGGAAATTTGTGGTAGAATAAAGGCTATTATTATTTTTATTTTATTTATAAAATATTACAGTGTAACCTATAAGGAGTCTGTATTACAAAAAACGGTATACAGGGTTACTTTTTAACACCATCTAAATTAAGACACAAATATACATCTCTGAAAAAAATTACGAAACATATGTTTTTTCTTTTATTACCCAGTGGTAAAATAATGTTTTAAAGCCATTTGACGTTATTCTTACTAATATTATAAATGCGAAAGTAACTCTGGTCTGTCTGTGTGTTACGCAATCACTACTGAACCGGTTTAAATAAAATTTGGTACAGAGATAGTCTAGCTAGAGCCTGAGAAAGCACATAGGCTACTTTTTAATGCGAAAAAAGGGCTGTAATAGGTTGAAATAGGGGATGAAACATCATTTCTAGTTCCTATTACCCACTTACCTAGTATTGTAGAAAACAAATTTTATGTAGTATACAAAACCTGTCTGCCCGTAGTGTAAGTTTTTATGTCAAAAAACGCAAACTATTTCGATTCCGTATTTATGTCAATTTGTATGAAAACTGTATTAGCGCCTCTAGCGGCGAGTAGCGCGCTTATATAGTTTTCATACAAATTGACATTAATACGCATTCGAAATAGTTTGCGTTTGCTTGACATAAAAACTTACACTAGGGGTGTAGCCATCATTATAGAGCAGGGTAGAGTTTACCAGATTATTCAGTAGTGTTCAATATCATTACTGCAGACTTAAAACGCCTAATAATGTCTGTTTACTATTTATAGTATTAAGAACACCGGATTTTTTATTAGCCTTAAATATCATTTTAGCGGACTGAAATAATCAACAATTTCTGTTTACTATATGCAGTATTGGAGGATGTCAGATTTTTGTTTGTGTTAAAAATAATTACTGTGGCCTTAATATATTTTATATTTTTGTTAAATATCATTATTGCGTTCTGAAACGATCAATAATTTCTGTTTACTATATGCAATATAGAGGTTACCATATTTTTTATAGTGTTAAATGAATTATTGTAGACTAGAATTAATAATAACTTGTATTTACTATATGCGGTATAGAGAACACAGAATATTTGTTTTTGTTAAAAATAATTACTGTGGCCTGAAATAAACAGTATGTTCTGTTTACTATACATATTGTAGAGTTTAACAGGTTTTATATTTGTGTTAAATATCATTATTGCGGACTGAAACAATAATATACTGTCGAGTTAAACAAAATAAGAGGGTTTTTATGCGCTACACTAGCGCCGCCAATGGAAAAAACAATGTGCGTAGATAAAAACGATATTGTGAATTGTGTTCTTATAGTGCACTCTGAAGAAGCTTTATGATACTTTTTGTCGCTTAAACAATAGGTATTTTCTAGCCTGTCGTTTAGATCAAGTGTTTTATTGCTAAAAGTGGCCACTTTTAGCAATAAACTAAACGACAGGCTAGAAAATATTGTAGGTATAAGATAAAAAAAGTACCACAACGCTTCTTCGGAGTGCACTATCAGAACACACATTCACAGTTTCATCTTTATATATGCACTATGATTTTTTTCCATTTGCGGCGCTCTAGTGTAGCGCATAAGCGCTCTCAAACATCTTAGGTGAGTCTTCGCCGCTACGAAAGCATGTTAGAAACAGGTGCAAATTAAAAACGGGGTCGCCTATGTAGTAATAGGTACAAAGCGAAGCTCAAATGAGCAAATGAAGAAATAGGTACACTGAATTTGAGCACGAGTTGCAAACGTGGCGAGGCTGCTTGACGGCGAGCCCTCCCTCTAATTTAGTGTCATTGTTTATATTTACCATGAACTTAATATACACTCGTGTAAATAAGTTTATGGTTTAACATACTTTTGTTGCGACAAAGACTTACCTAAGGTGTTTAACATTATTCTGTTTAACTCGGCAGTACCTATATTGGTTTATTCCGCAATAATGATGTTTGTAGTGTGGTAGCCTGAAACATAGAAACAAAACTGTGAATCCTAAATAGGTAATAACAATTAATAAAAACAAACTTTTAAAAATATCATTTTATTGCTCTTTAAATCGGCACCCTTAATGTTACATAACATAAATTATTATCACTTTTAGTGAGCGTATGGCACTTATAATTATAGAGATCATTTTGGTAGCAAAACAAATTATTATTTGTGTATGCTACTACTTCGTAACAGTATTCATAACAGTCATATAGTTTTCCTTTTGCTAGTTTGCGTATCTTCAATTTGGTATTAGTTATGTATGGTATAAAATATGTCGAAATGTTTTTTTTTTTGAAAATTTTTTGTTATCTGTTGAGCATAATCTAAAAGTGTAGAACTAGAAACTCTTTTAGTTATATCCCCTTCTAGCACATGCTTGATTATAATATTGCAAATTTTTCTGCGGCCATTATTCGAGAGGAGGCCATTTTCTTGGTACATATGTAACAGTCCTTTGCCTTCCTCCGTGCTCTGCAGCAAATCCCTCAGTTTCTAAAAAAATAAATATGTGATTTTTAATTATAAGCTTGCTAACCCACAGAACAGCTTGAATTTGTTCTAGAGTATTTCTGCCGATGACCCCGTTCGAAGATGCATACAACCATGATAAAACATCAAACAACAATCCCGCAGGAACAATACTTTTTTCGGGATGAAAGGTATCCTATGTCTTTCGCTGTACCCCTGGCAACGTGTATGTAAAATTTCATGATGATCGGTTACTGAACCAATCATCATTAACCAACCGGTTAGTTAAGACGTAACAAACAAACAGACTTTCGCATTTTTAATAATGAGGATTATATAAGTAAGGATACCTACACACACACATATGCGAAGTGTTACCACTTCTGCCCTAAAATAATAAAATTAATTGGTTTTAATAAGTAGATATTGAATTCTAATACATACCATGTATCTATTGTCTTCATTTGGACAAAAGTTTAATGTTTCAATGTCTATTGTCGAGGATGAAGGGGATGGGCTCAATATAGTGTAATTTTGCGTGGTTTGTACATTATCCTGTACTACTAGTACAGATGCGCCTGCAGATATTTCTTTATTAATTGGTTCGGCTTCTGGTTCATATAATACGTCTTCAATGACGCTTAACTTATGATGCTCATTCAGAATATCTACACTGGTGATGCTACTTCTGTCTTCCTGCACGGATAAAAAGGATTTCTCAAGTTAAGACAAATTATCTTGGTGGAAAGTAAATTGCATTAAACCAAGAAAATGCGCTCTCATATATAACGAAACGAATATCACTACATAGTATAAAACAAAGTCGCTTTCTCTGTCCCTATGTCCCTTTGTATGTTTAAATCTTTGAAACTACGCAACGGATTCTGATGCGATTTTTTTTAATAGATAGAGTGATTCAAGAGGAAGGTTTATATGTACTTTTTATCCCGATATTCCCACGGGAACGGGAACCACGCGGGTGAAACCGCGGGCGGCCGCTAGTTTTCTTAATAAAAGAAAAAAAACGCTTGAATTGAAATAGTTCATTGTTTTATGTTAAGACAAACGAGACTTAATTAAAGACAATGTATCTACCACTAAGAACAGCTAGTACTCTTCTTTCAAGTAATTAGAATGCTCTTAATATAAGACTAAATTACTTATTCATCCAAGAATATGCGCACTTGAATTAAGAGATGGAGTAGCTTCCCAAGATTATATATATTCTTAATAAAAAAAAATGTAAATTAATATCAAGATAAGACAAATCTTGTGAGGAGATCAATTGTACTTGTATTAAGATATTTTTTATTTTGTGTCAAACGATTTTCTATTCACCTAAAATTAATCTTGTATTTTGATTTGAATAAATAAAATTTTACCAGAAGATTAGTTTTTCTCCTTTCAAAATTTAAACTAACTTGAGGTGAGTCATATTTTTTTAGGTTTCAATAATAACTTTATTGATCAGAGAGTTTATTTCTCTTTTCAAGGAAATAATTTCTCTGATGAATACAAATAATTTCTTATTGTGAGATTAACGCATGCTTGTATTAAGTGCGATATTTGTTAAAAAAATACGGGGTTGTTGAAAAACGGTGCAATTTCCAAAAGAAAGGTTCTTAATATATTCAAGAAAAATAACAACTTTTGTTGTACAACTCTGCTGGGCGATATTTTTGCCCAGCAGAGTTGTAAACAACAAAAGCTATTCGTTTTCATGAATACATTATGAATTTCTTTTTGAATTTCACACCGTTTTTAAACAATCCTATACTATACAAGCCACAAACATGCGTAAATCTCACAAATTATTTGCTATAGGTTTGTGGGTAAGTTGTAATATTAAAGAAATATTTAATTTATGAATTTTTATTTATTTTGTACGTAGGCACCAGTTACATGGTTACATTACATATCAAATGGTCTGTATAGCAGAACATCTATTTAGCAAATCGTCACATTATGAAAATGTCTGGATACTCTAGCACAAAATTCAACACACAAATTACATCGGGAGGGAAAAGGACACGGAATTATAATATGTACGTACGTACAGACTTGTACATACCTACAGATTCTTTGGTCTATGTAGCTTAAATCATATCTTTTTGATGGTGGCTGACAATTTATTGTCAAGAATGCTATTTGATTAGCATTACATAAAGCTCTTAGAAAAAAAGCGCTTTGGCAAGATCGCAAATACAAGAATATGTTATTTGAAGGAAATAAAAGAAGGAAGATCGATTTGCCAAATCAGTCTCGCTCGCGCATCGCTAGCGATCGGGTGTGTTCGTAAATAACAATGTCTGGAAGCAAAGTGAAATGCAATACGTGCAATATTGTAATTTGTGAGGTGTTATCGTACATCCAATATAAACATGACGTGATGGACAGTGATAGTTTAACGAAAATTTGTGTGTCGGAGTACTCGGAGGACGAGATCGAAAACGCAAAGTCCCTACTATTTGAATCCATCCCGGGTTTGCAGCAAAGAAAGGTATCTCGACGAAAGGATGGAAAAAAGACAAGAAGTATTGAAGATATAATTGGTATTTTTAAGGAAGTCGACCCTGATTGCATGCCGATATTTGTGGCCCGCGACTTACAAAGATTGCCTCCGATTTCGTTCGATCACATTGATGCAGTAACGTTACTGAAAGACATCACAAAACTGCGTAACGATATGAAAACTTTTAAAGAGGAATATGCTACGATCAGGATGGTTGAAGAGCTACGAACTGAGGTAGAAAATATCAAACCAACATCCAATATTGATTACCTAAATGTTAACACGAGAAAAAGAGGTGCTTATTTACTGGAAAGCGGACCTTTTGGTTTGTCGCCTTCGATAAATAATAGTGAAGGTACGTCAAAGTCAGCTGTTCAAAACGATAACGGATGCACTGATGAAATCGCGCATGGGCTGCCTGGCTCGCACTCGGGTGCAAATAACGTCGAGCAGAATGCGATTCTCTCTGTCGCACCCATACAGAAACCAGCAAGCACGACATCGCCGTCAAGTCGACATGTACCGAGTATGGCCGATATAGTTAGAAGCGGTGGCGAATGGAGGCAAATCGAACCGAGCGATGAATGGAAATTAGTGCAAAGCAAAAAACTTAGAAACCGTTTTATGGGTAAAACGGGAAAGGCCACAACTGTACCCGATACAAAATTTAAGGCAGCCGAAGTTAAAATCCCTTTGTTTATTTCTAATGTCGACAAAGGGACATCCGGTGAAGATATCTGTGCCTACGTAATGTCGAAAACGAATGAAGTTGTTACGTTAGAAAAAATAAATATGAAAACAGAGAGACCATACAATGCTTTTAAAATGTTTGTAACTAAACATAAATTAGATATGTACTTAAACGACGAATTATGGCCAGACGGTATACGATTTAGGCAATTTATTCACTTTAAGAAGCGCTTTATGGTTCCGATAAGTACACACTTATCAAATGAGAACAAAAACGAGAATAATAACTGTGATAAAGATAATGGCACATAAAAGTAAAAGCAGTAAATTCATTACTTTCAACTGTAAAAATGTTAAAAGAAGCGTTGAGTGTGTGAGATCGTTATGTAAAGAAGCTGATGTCCTCACACTCCAAGAGACGTGGCTGTTGCCACACGACTTGTCGTTCCTGGGAAGCATCGACCCTGAGTTTAGCTTTACGGGGAAGTCATCTGTTGATACCTCAGTCGGTGTACTGCGTGGTCGACCTCACGGAGGTATAGCATTATTGTGGCGGAGTAATGCGTTTATTAATGTAAAGGTGATTAAGTGTAACAGTGAGCGTATTGTGGCAATAAGAGCTGAGACTTGTGACCATCAGCAGTTGTTAATTGTGTGCGTTTATATGCCGACTGACCGGAGTGATAACTTGCCTTTGTTTACGCAGTGCATGGGGGAACTACATGCTATTATAGAGGACAATAATATTGAAACGGTTTATATATTAGGTGACTTTAATGCTCATCCTGAGGCCCCGTTTTGTAATGAAATGTTAAGCTTCTGCTCGGATAATCAGTTACTATGTGCTGATTTTGAAAAGCTCGGTATAACAAGTGATACCTACACGTATGTCAGTGAAGTGTATGGCTGCAAGCGGTGGCTCGATCATTGTTTGGTAAGTGATTGTGCATGGAATACTATTGTTAATGTTCAAGTGCATTATAATACCTACTGGTCAGATCATTTCCCTTTGCAAATAGAATGCAATCTTAATTTAATTAGGAATAAAATATATTTAAATAATAGTTTAATGAATAAAAATATAATGTGGGGAATGAGAAATAAGGATGAAATTAATAAATATTATGAATGCTGTAACAATAAATTAAAATTAATAGATTTTCCTTCGGAGTTACATAGCTGTGCTGATAGAATGTGCGACAATGTATCTCATAGACGCATTATAGATACATTTTACAGTAATATTATAAACGTACTTAGTCAGGCATCGATGGAAAGTAGTGAAAGAGGAAAATCAAGAAATAAATGTTTGTCGGGCTGGAACAAGCACGTCGCTGAGGCTCATAGAAAGGCTAAACTTGATTTTGAGATGTACGTTTTGTATGGCAGACCTCGTTGTGGCCCAATTTATGACCGCATGTGTTTTAGTCGTAAAGTTTTCAAATCCAGACTCAGATTCTGTCAACAGCAGCAAGAACAAATTAGAATGGACGCGCTTGCTACACAACATTCGAGCAAGCAATTTAGTAAGTTCTGGCGTAGTACTAAAAGTCATACGAACAGTAAGGCGAGTTTACCTGCTGCTGTAGATGGTGCTAGTGATCCGAGGATAATTGCCAACAGTTTTATGCAATTTTTTGGGGTCGAGTCACCGCAGCAGCCAACATGTACCTATGCCTATGACGTAGCCCAACGTCATGTTCATCAACCATTCAGAGTAACAAGTAAGGAAGTGGCTCTCATTATACACAATATGAGTAGGGGAAAGTCGCCAGGCCATGATGGACTAAGTATAGAGCACCTGAAATACGCCGGTCCTCATATTCATAGGTTATTGTCCATGCTATATACTTTTTGTGTTCGTCATTCATATTTACCGCCTGATCTTATGAAAACTGTAGTAATACCTCTAGTCAAAAACCCCACAGGGGATATAAGTGACAAAACCAATTATAGACCCATCTCTCTAGCTACTACACTTGCGAAGGTCTTCGACAGAGCGTTAGATACCTACTTAAGTAAACATATAAAATTACATGATGCCCAGTTCGGATTTAGAGAGGGTTTGTCCACAGAAACTGCAATTCTTACTGTTAAGCATACAATAGATTATTATGTCAAAAGAAAAACACCTGTTTATGCATGTTTTCTGGACCTGTCGAAGGCCTTCGACCTAGTGTCGTACGACTTACTCTGGTCCAAACTTTGCGAGATAGGAGTGTCGGAAGAGGTAATAGACATTTTCCGCTATTGGTACGGTAATCAAAGGAATATAGTGAAATGGGGTAATGTTTTGTCTGATGAATATGCGTTGGGCTGCGGTGTGCGGCAGGGGGGTCTGACCTCACCGAGATTATTTAATTTATATATAAACCAGCTGATTGAGCGGCTCAGCAGTACACATGTCGGATGCAGAATTGATAATATTTGTGTCAGTAATATAAGCTACGCTGACGACATGGTTTTGCTGAGCCCCTCGGTCAACGGCTTAAGAAAACTTTTATCAATTTGTGAAGAATATGCTGAGCAACACGGTCTAAGGTATAATGACAAAAAGAGCCAATTTATGATCTTCACAGGAAAGAACAAGAAACCTAGTTCTATACCGCCAGTAACTCTGAATAAAGTAACCTTGGATCGTGTCTCTCATTTTAAATATCTTGGTCATATCTTGACTGAAAATTTGAAAGATGATCTTGACATTGAAAGGGAAAAAAGGGCATTGTCGGTCCGTGGCAATATGTTAGCACACAAATTCAATCGTTGCACTGTTGACGTTAAACTGACACTATTTAAAGCATATTGCCAAAGCTTTTATACTTGCAGTCTCTGGACCACTTTTACAAAAAAGACGTACAATGCCCTTAGGATACAGTATAATAATATCCTTAGGACTCTGTTGCGCCTACCACGATACTGCAGTGCTTCGGGCATGTTTATGGATGCACACATAGATGATTTTTATGCAATCATCCGCAAGAAAACCACCTCAATAATGCAGAGAGTTAGGGGGAGTAGCAACGGAATCTTAAGTTTGATTGCTGGGCGACTAGACTCGCCTTTATTTCATAGGTTTACTGAGTTACATCATAAAAACAATAAAATTTGATGGAATATTTTAATCTAATTCAATATAACATCTTTCAATTTTCAATTCAATGTTGACATGTTTCAATTTAATTTTAGTACCTACTTATTTCTCAATTTAATTCTGACATTTGTATCTCTTTGACATTTAAATCTAATTTCTAAAATGAAAATTTAAGTTTTAGCATTACTTTAATAAATTAATCATTGTTGACATTTTCAATTTTATAATATGAAATGTTGTATTTTTAAATTTAATAATCTCGGTGTAACATCAGTAATAATTTAATAATTTAATTCAGTTTGATTACATAATTTTACTAACATAGTCATAAGAACGAATGTTACTAACAACATGGACTGTATTGTTGTCTGAAAATAAATGATTTTATTTATTTATAAATACAAAAGAGCTGCAAAAGTTTGAGGGCCAAAAAGATAGTCCCTTTGAATTTTTGATACACCTTGGTCATATCATAAGAATAAGTAAATAAATGCAGGGGAATTTGTGCGCCTAATATCCTAATAATATTTATGGCGCTACTAGCTTTTTAATCCAGATTTTGTTTTTCTCAAATAAATGTAATGTAATTTACAAATGACTTTTCCTTTTTATCATGAGTGTACACATTTCACAAATGACTTTTTGCTAAATAGATGTTCTGATATACAGACCATTTGATAGTTGGACGTTTTGCTACATAGACATTCTGATCAGGAAGGAAATTATGTACCTACCTATTAAAAACATATAACAAATATCAATTTTAAATGTACCTAAAGTGGAAAAAATATAGGTAGTTAATAAAGCATGAACTTACTGGTTTACAATGTGGGTATAAATGTGTTTTATTATTATGTCAGTTAGTTGGTTTCTTTTGTTATTGTTTAGGAAAGAATTTGTCTCGTAAAATTTGAGGATGCTGTTTCCTCCTACTGAAGTCTGTAGAAGTGTCTTTAGGTCAAAATCGGGAAGGCATCTTGTAATGATGACTTGTAGTTGTACGTTTTCAGTTCCGCTTGATGATGATGGTTCTGTTGAGGGTTCACTGGATGGTTCTAAGGCTGCTGTACTCTCTATTTCAAAGGAAGTATTTGAAATAGACTCAGTTTGCGCCTGTAACCACATAAACAAATAAATAATTTTAACACATAATCTACTTATCAATAAATACAACTAGGTATTGAACGTTTAAATGGTATAATCAAATTTAAAATATTTTATTTAGAACACTTTTGAATAATTATTTCTAAAACTAGCTTGATTCACATCTGTACAGACGAGGGAAAGAACAGCAAGAAAACCCACGTCACTATAGCACAATAGCAGATTTTCTTTTCGAGTACCTACATAAGTAGTAGCATACCTAGCCTACCTAACAAAAATTGTTTAAGTACTTACATTTGCTGTGATTATTTCGGACAGTTTAATCCTTGTCCCTATGTGAGGACAGAGCTCCTTTAATAACTCGGGTGACAATTGGTGAAATATTTCTGTAGTTATTCCATTTGCTGCAAAATAAAACAAAATATTGGTGTGACAGAATGAAGAAGACCTGATAAGTAGGTAGGTAAGTAGGTACCTTCCTACTAACGTAGGTTAGATCTAGATAAAACAGAGGCTTCATGCGGCAGCGGGCTCCACACGCTGGCCGCTCTTTAGCCCGAGAGCCAAACTAATTCGCTCTATGGAGACTCAACAATAATTCTATATCAGTAATTTCTTAACATTGAAAATTAGATTATCTAGTTTAATAAATAATTTATTAGTAATCCACCAATATTTATGAAAAAAACAAATACAAAGCTTTAAAAAATCTATAAAAAAAAGGCAAAAATGGTATAACTGTTATTTACTTTACATTTGAATACATTTATTATTATCTTTCGTAAAAGTATATAATCCCCCTGTATTTGTAAATGAAAAACAAATAAACTTAAAAAAAACTCTCTACGTAAACTCAAATTGGCATTACACCTATGTTAAAAACGCTATCAGAAACAACCGACTTCTTCCTAAAGTATTAGTTTCCCGTTTTATATCTTTATGGATTTCGACTTTGGTGCTTAGATATGGTGAACATAAACACATGTTAACGATAAAAATTGGTGATAGCATATTTGCTGAAAGAATTGCACCATTTTTGGGGTATAACTTTTTTTTTATACCTTCCAATGCGATATTATGTTGGATTCCAAAATATAGTCTCTTAAAATTATATTTAAGGGCCGTTTACAAAAATTTGGCCTGTTATTGAATTTTTTACAAAAATATCGGATAGTTCTTGGGGTACTTGCAGACCGGCCGACGACCGTCGCAGACTTCTGTAGATACCTATCTACCTATATTTACTTACATTGCCGGCCAACAGTCGTCATCAAACCGGTCGTCGGTTCCTTCCTACTTGCCTGGTAAAGAAAAGATCAGAAAAGGTACCTACTTACCTACAAAATTGGTGGGTCGGCCAGCGTATGGATCCGGCGTCATAATCTTGCTAAATAACCTACCTTACCTTCTACAGGTTGGTCGGTATATATATATCAAAAGCGGAAAAAAAACCACTTACATGTGAAATTTGTGATTATATCTGGAGGGATGTGGTGGGACATCAGAAAACTTTCCATACTGTCCGCCATGTTCGTCGTTTCGTACGTCCGTTTTTTATACAGTGCGCGCAGCGAAAGAAGAACACTGGTGGGTCGGTGGGTCACGTGATTATACCTGCGCAGTAGCGATTTCTTATAGGTAAAGAATGGTAAAGATAAGAAATCGTCTACTGCGCAAGTCAAATCAGTGGTGTCCCAGTATTCTTCTTTCGCTGCGCGCACTGTACTTACCTACAGCTTTTTTAAATTTAACGAGACCACTAGGTTATTTTTTATTCGCGGATCTAAAAAAACCTACGAATAAACAATTCGTAGAAAAAAACTGTAACACACACCGCTGAATGCTGATGAACGAATAGAGTGAGTGATCGACAAATAGTAAAATTGGTGATCGATCACAGCACACCTGCACAGAACACAGACTGGCTGACCGGCCGCCGACAGGTGGCCGACAGACAGACTAGTTGTGGTCGGGAATCTACAAGCACGAACCTGTCGCGTGCGCGTCGCGTCGGTTTTGCCATAAAAAGAAATGTTTTTTTAAACATAAAAAATAATCTTTTACCATTATAATTTTATTTTGTAACACCGTATTTTTTGTGAATGGAAGTTTTACCTTTTCGCCTGGTTTCGCATAGCGATCCTTGTTTATACACACACTAATTGTCACAGAATCCTTTCCGTATTGATTGATTTTTAGCTCTAATTTATTCACTTCACTTTGATTAAAGTGTAAACATCTCTCCAATAGAATTATGTTGACGAGGTTGTTTTGTTTTCATAACGTCACTTGATAACTGTCTGACGTGTGACAATGACAGTTGACGTTTGGCGGGCGGTTGACAGTTGCATTGACCCGCACAGACCAGAGTTCCGTCTGGCGAGAACAGAGATGCCTGGTCGAACTTGTAATTTTCATTTATTATTAGAAAACATTTTAATAAATGCGGAGCTTTTAAATTCATGTGAAGTATTTTTGTTATCTTTGTATTAGCTTGATCATAGCCAATTTGATGGCCAATTTCTTTTTAATGTTTTATCTTTGTTGCGTTCTGCCAAAGAGATTTCGTCTTTTTAGAAGCGACGGACTTGTGTTTTGGCACGAGTCGTGAGACGGAACACGCCGGTGAAAGTGATTCGTCATGGCTTGTGTGGACTTTGCTTGATCTACCGGAATGGAATTGCAATCGGAGATCTGTAATTAATTTTATCGCGATGGAGTTCTTCAGGTGAATGCGCCTTTGTGCGAGGTTTGCACGCGGGATGGGTAACCATGTCGCTGGCCTAATGGCGTGATTAACGTCACGAAATTATGCCCGTTTAGGGCCCTATACCCCACCTGTAGCAGGGAGCCCCATGTGTCCACAGCTGTGACGTGGAATATTATGTGCGCCGTGTGAGGTTGCCGGCCCACCAGCTCGCTTATCCGGAATGTAATGGTCATTGGGTGTTTCAAGTTTGTTGACCTGATTTGCCAATTCAGCAAAACTCAGGGACTTATTGAGGTAACCCGCGGAATCCTAAAGTATTGTTAAGCCATGCCGCTGTCCAATTTTTTTAACATAAATGCCATATATATAACCGGTTCATGTTCGTATGGCAATGTTCATCTACCTGTGCCGCATGTATTACCCCTAGTTTATTTTAACCCAACTTAGAGACATTTATATATATGTGTAATGAGAATGTGTTGTGTGTATTTGTATGGGATATACCACGGACACGACGGGTCTCATTTACCTGTGAGAGTGCCTAGCTGGAGGTGACCGCTCCGGACTGGTTCGCCTGCGGCTGGCCACTTTGCCGTTGAGTGGGTCCGTCGGGGCCTTGGGCTATCCCCTTAATAAAGGTATCATACCACTGATAAGAGTGATGTTACACATATAACATTTTAAGTCAAACGACAATTATGTGTCGTATCCTAGTTAAGTAATTATAATTTATTTTATTACCATTAATACCATTATATTGGTTTTGTACTAATTGTATCTGCACCGATTAAAGGTTTAATAATGCATCAAGCCTGAGTTTTCATTGAGTTCACTTTGTTTCGATCTGGGGTTTTTTTTTATACATTTTTAGATATTTCAGCACTTCTATTTACAAGTTTAATAATTTTAGTAACTTGCATTTGTGATTAATATCAACGGCGCCCAAGGTTAATTATAACCCCAGATGTCTGAGCTACGCCTACCTACGACCCTAAGTGTAGTTTGAGTTAGCCGAGTCGAGAACAACTTACTAGGGTTGATTCCAGTGAGATTCTAACGGGTCCCCCAAATTCTCTAACGGGTACCCCAATTTCTCTATACCACCAAAAATTGTTATTACAGTGGCGCCCAACGTGGGGCCCGAAAAGTGAATTCAATGCTCGGTGCATTTATTTTGATAATTTTAAATTATTTTAATTAATTAATTTTCAGCCATAATGACTGAATATTATTGTAACGGTAATTTTTTGATTAAAGAGAAACTTTATCATGAGTTATCTATACTTAAGGTCCATTTAGGTATTTTGAGTATTTTAACAATTTTTAAATTATGTTAATTAATCAATTTGTAGCCAATATGGCTGAACTTAATTGTAACGTTAATTTCTTGCTAAAGGATGAACTTGAACACGAGTTATCAATATTTAGAGTCTCTTTTGATGAGAATAGCAGTGTGGATCATTCGCGGAAACTTTTGAGAAATACCTGGAAATTAGTTCGTAGGGGTACTTTGAGAATTCCTTCTACGGCGGTTTCTCTTGACGGTGAAGATTCGGAAGTTTCGATTCTCAAGTTTAAGGCTCATTTGCTTATTCATTCCTTTAGTGATGATGATATTACGGATGCTACATGTTCACGCCTTAATGGACGCGCTCATTATATTCTTTCGAGGATCTCTAGAATTGCTAATCCTCCGGAGGAACTTTTTGTGTTACAGGGGAAGCTTATTAATTACATCACATTAAATGACGATTCTTCGGAATCTGAAACTGAAGATAGCTCTCCCCGCTCTTATGGTCGAACGGTGATTTATAAACCGGAGAAATCTTATAATTTGTGTTCCCTCAATTTAAAATTTAACGGTTTTACGTGTGTTCGTGCTTTCTTGTCTAGATTGGAGGAGCTGTGCGTTGCTAGGTGTATACCTAAGGAGGATGTATTCACCGGGTTTCCTGATTTGATCGAGAGCCCTGCTCTTTATTGGTATCGAGCAAGTAAGTGCAAGTTCCATTGTTATGACGAGTTGGTTTCGGCGTTAAAATCCGGCGTTGATCTTCCTGATTTTGATGATCGGCTTCTGGAGGAGATTAGGTCACGCACTCAGGCTAAGCACGAGTCTTTAATAGTATTTTTATCCACCATTTTGGGAATGATGTCGCGTTTAAGTTTCGAATTATCGGACGCGGAGAAATTAAAGATTGTGTTGCGTAATATACGTCCTGAGTACAACCGCGAATTGTTGCTGGTCGACGTCCGATCTATTGACCACCTGAAGGAAGTAGGGAAACGGATTGAATTGGGTAACATTCAGAAGGAAGGGTTTTCAGAACCATCTTTTAATAAACTTGTTGTTGCTCCGGATTTTGTTTATAAACCGTCGACTAAATTTAATAATACGGAAGTGAATAATAATAATTTTGATAAGAAGCTTCCGGTTTCGTCTGTTCAGAACTCCAGTTCTAAGGGCTCTTCATACTGTTTTATATGCAAAAACAATGAGCACCCCACTTATTTTTGTAAGGCTCCTCGGTATTATGTTTTAAATGCGGTAAGCCTGATTTTAAATCCACTGATTGTCCGGATTGTAAACGGCAAAATAAACTAGGTGGTTTAGTTTCTCTGAATAATATTAGCAGAGAGACCCCTTTTGAGCCTAGTTTGGGAGACGATAGACCATTTGTTGTTGTTAAGGTCTATGGTGTTCCCGTCAGTGGATTACTTGATAGTGGTGCGGGTTGCTCTTTGCTCGGTAAAAATGCCCATGAACGTTTGGTTAAACTTGGAATACCATTGAGAGCTTTTAATAAACCTCGATATATTAAAGTTGCTAATGGCTCCGAGTATTTTTGTCGACATTATATGGATGTTCCCATTGATTATAAAAATGAAACTAAAATAATAAAGTTTTATGTTCAACCGAAGATTACTCTTCCGGTCCATTTTGGAATCAACTTTTGGAGGTCTTTTAACCTCGCCCCTGATGTTTTAGCGAGTGTTCCCTCTGTTGATTCTGTTAGGGCTCGTGAAATTAATAGTGTCTCGGATACAGTACTGGATTTGACTTTTAACTCGGATCGACATTTTGACGGCCAGACTGTTACTGTCCATCCTGATAATCACGCCTTCGGTTTACCCGAATGTTTTTCCGCTAAATTACCTCCCAAATTTGTAAATTGTGTGAGGGATATGCGATCGGGTAACGTGGTGACTTCTTTGGATAGTAGGGATGGGGAGCCTCTTGGTTCGTTTGACGTCCGAGGTGTTGTTGTGCGGGGTCACAATGAAGGCGCTTGAAGTATCTTCAGAGTATTTCTGGATCTCGAGTCTGCCATTGTGTTACCTTGTGCACAGTGTTTTTAGGTTAGAAGCATGATTAGGTTATTAAGTAGCTGCCTGTTAGTTTTAATGTTTTTGTGTTGCATCCGTAGGCCTTGCTGCATTTGGGTAGACCCCAAAGGATGCCAAGGATGGTAACATTCCTTTTGTTAGTTTTAATGTTTTTGTGTTGCATCCGTAGGCCTTGCTGCATTTGGGTAGACCCCAAAGGATGCCAAGGATGGTAACATGTGTATTACGCAAGTCTTGAGATTGTCGTGGTCGTGTGCTGTTGATTGTTTTTAGGTGTTAAAAGGATTTATGGATGTTCCACTCCTCACCTTAGTAATTACTTACTCGCTTAGTAATACACCCCCTTTAGTTGTTTAGGTGAATTACACATATATATTTTGTTATAATAAACCTGTAATTGTTTCATGAGACTGAAATATATGTAAACAGGGAATTGAATTGATTTCTTTCGTTATAGTAAATTTTCTTTTTGTTATTGTTTGGCCAACTAGGTGTTTGGTACTGGTTTAGGGTTGAGCTCGGGTTGAGCTCTCTCCTTCATGGGATTGTAGTTGCCGAGATGGTGCTTCCCTTTGTTCGCATGAACTCGTGCGAGTTATTTAATGTTCCCTGAATAGACTCAAACTTTGTTATTCAAGTTTTGGAGTCCTGAGGTGGCTGATGCCTGGCAACAAATAGAAGTAAGATTTGTTTAGTTTAGGGCATGCGGTAGTGTTAGATTTTGTCGTTCCTCTCGACGAAAAATTTTATTCAAAATGTTCATCTTGAATAAAATTTTTCTTTCCCAGCGAAGACGGTACTGTAACACCGTATTTTTTGTGAATGGAAGTTTTACCTTTTCGCCTGGTTTTGCATAGCGATCCTTGTTTATACACACACTAATTGTCACAGAATCCTTTCCGTATTGATTGATTTTTAGCTCTAATTTATTCACTTCACTTTGATTAAAGTGTAAACATCTCTCCAATAGAATTATGTTGACGAGGTTGTTTTGTTTTCATAACGTCACTTGATAACTGTCTGACGTGTGACAATGACAGTTGACGTTTGGCGGGCGGTTGACAGTTGCATTGACCCGCACAGACCAGAGTTCCGTCTGGCGAGAACAGAGATGCCTGGTCGAACTTGTAATTTTCTTTTATTATTAGAAAACATTTTAATAAATGCGGAGCTTTTAAATTCATGTGAAGTATTTTTGTTATCTTTGTATTAGCTTGATCATAGCCAATTTGATGGCCAATTTCTTTTTAATGTTTTATCTTTGTTGCGTTCTGCCAAAGAGATTTCGTCTTTTTAGAAGCGACGGACTTGTGTTTTGGCACGAGTCGTGAGACGGAACACGCCGGTGAAAGTGATTCGTCATGGCTTGTGTGGACTTTGCTTGATCTACCGGAATGGAATTGCAATCGGAGATCTGTAATTAATTTTATCGCGATGGAGTTCTTCAGGTGAATGCGCCTTTGTGCGAGGTTTGCACGCGGGATGGGTAACCATGTCGCTGGCCTAATGGCGTGATTAACGTCACGAAATTATGCCCGTTTAGGGCCCTATACCCCACCTGTAGCAGGGAGCCCCATGTGTCCACAGCTGTGACGTGGAATATTATGTGCGCCGTGTGAGGTTGCCGGCCCACCAGCTCGCTTATCCGGAATGTAATGGTCATTGGGTGTTTCAAGTTTGTTGACCTGATTTGCCAATTCAGCAAAACTCAGGGACTTATTGAGGTAACCCGCGGAATCCTAAAGTATTGTTAAGCCATGCCGCTGTCCAATTTTTTTAACATAAATGCCATATATATAACCGGTTCATGTTCGTATGGCAATGTTCATCTACCTGTGCCGCATGTATTACCCCTAGTTTATTTTAACCCAACTTAGAGACATTTATATATATGTGTAATGAGAATGTGTTGTGTGTATTTGTATGGGATATACCACGGACACGACGGGTCTCATTTACCTGTGAGAGTGCCTAGCTGGAGGTGACCGCTCCGGACTGGTTCGCCTGCGGCTGGCCACTTTGCCGTTGAGTGGGTCCGTCGGGGCCTTGGGCTATCCCCTTAATAAAGGTATCATACCACTGATAAGAGTGATGTTACACATCAAACGACAATTATGTGTCGTATCCTAGTTAAGTAATTATAATTTATTTTATTACCATTAATACCATTATATTGGTTTTGTACTAATTGTATCTGCACCGATTAAAGGTTTAATAATGCATCAAGCCTGAGTTTTCATTGAGTTCACTTTGTTTCGATCTGGGGTTTTTTTTTATACATTTTTAGATATTTCAGCACTTCTATTTACAAGTTTAATAATTTTAGTAACTTGCATTTGTGATTAATATCAACGGCGCCCAAGGTTAATTATAACCCCAGATGTCTGAGCTACGCCTACCTACGACCCTAAGTGTAGTTTGAGTTAGCCGAGTCGAGAACAACTTACTAGGGTTGATTCCAGTGAGATTCTAACGGGTCCCCCAAATTCTCTAACGGGTACCCCAATTTCTCTATACCACCAAAAATTGTTATTACAATTTACTTACATTAAGTAAAGTAACATCTTATAATAAGAAACGATATATATTTTAATTAAGATACGTTTGCATTTACTTAAGAGAAGATTATTTTGGTCTAAGATTTATTTTACTTGGCTTCCATGAGAATCAAATTTACTTGCTCTAAGAATATTTTCTATTCATTTGAAGATTATCCGGTATAAAAATAAGAGGTTTCTGTATTGAATTAAGAAAAAAATATGTTTTTAAGTAAGTAAAGAGTATTTTTATTTAGTCTAAAATAGTTTTCTTTGATTTTAACAAATAAGTCAAGTAAATTATTAAGTTGTTTTAAGAAGTTCATACGCTTCAAATAAATAATTATTTCTCAGACATAGAAACATTTCTTTAGATCAAACAAATATTTTAAGAAAATGTGTTTTCTTGATTTAAGCAATCCTTTTTATCCGTGTGTAATAGAAAAAGAACTGTAAAATAAAAAATGCATTAATCACGTTCTTCACAGCAGAGTAAATAAGAAATAACTCACTGGGACATTTTTCCAAAATCCTAGTTACCTATTAGTTACAAAAGAAGTGACACCTGAACCTAAAGCTAAAGTCTGCTGTACATGGGTAGAGTAAACGGTAGAGTGAACTGGAACGTCAATGAAACACCGGGGCTGGCGACTGACTGATTTATTCACTGAATGCTTACCCTCATACAATATTATTATCAAATACCCGACACCTTTCCCCTCTTACATAAGCTACTTACTTACTTAGCTAAGAAAATCTATGTTAACACATAAACTAAAATAGCACACGTATTCCAATCAATGTAGGTAGGTACCTAACTTCGTTATAAAACTAAAGTTTGCGAAACAAACTATAGCTATAATTAATACGTTAGTTGTAAGTACAAAACTTAGATATATAAGTAAACAGACTAATAATAACCCATATCCTCCCGTGTTATAAACTTACAGAATATAAAAGTATTTTTAACTTAAACACCGTAACTAACTTATATGTTATTTCTAACAAGAGCGCGGTTGTAAGCACGGAGTGCTCGGTCTGAGACTCCTTCTGGTGGGGGCGGCGGTGTTGGCGCGGGGACATATGCGCATGCCGCCACGTCGGACGCCGCCACCGCCATCCCATTGGCATCAGAAGCATCCTCAAAATCATCGTCCAAATCACTGCTAGGACAAGCTTTATTCTGAGCACCGATACTAGCGCGCGACAGCGACAAAGATTTTCGCGATTTATTATTACTGCCGGCCGGTACGATTTGATCTTGGTGCCTGCGCCATTCAACTCCATTTCCCAAATTAACGCGATACGATACCGGACCGGTCCTTTTTGTGACCGTTCCAACAGCCCACTTATTCAATCTGGAAGAGTAGTCGCGTGCGAGTACCGGGTCTCCTATTTGTAACGGTGCCCTAGGCGTGCCTCCCGCACTGACCGCTTGCCGCTGCTGTGCGGCTTGTACCACCTGGCTAACATCAGGTCGCAGAGCGTCTAGTCGGGTGCGCATGCGCCGCCCAGTTAAAAGCACTGCGGGTGGCACACCCGTGGTCGCGTGGTCACAATTTCTATAATGAAATAAAAATTTGTTTAGGGCTTGCGACACATTTTCGCCTAACATTGTAGCCCTTTTAATCGCTTTTTTCACTGTTTTTACAGCATTCTCAGCTGCTCCATTGCCCTGTGGCCTATAAGGCGCAGTGGTTACATGTTTAATACAATTATATACCTACACAATAATCTTTAAACTCTTGGGAAAGAAAAGGAGGTCCATTGTCAGTAACGAGTTGTGACGGTAATCCGAAACGACTAAAAATGGATAATAAGGCCGCAATTGTGGACCTAGCATCTGTACGAGACATGCTTACCGCTTTGATCCATTTCGAATGGGCGTCTACCAAAACTAAATATTTAATTCCATTGAATTCAGCGAAATCAGCATGTAATCTTTGCCATGGAATCAAAGGAAATTCCCAAGGATGCAGCTCCGACCGCGGCGCTGCGTCGCGGACAGCGCGGCACGCCTCGCACGAACGACACAAATTCTCCAGGTCGCGGTCTAAATTCGGCCAATACACATAATTTCGTGATAAATTTTTCATTTTGTTAACTCCTAAATGTCCTTGATGTAACTCGTCTAAAACCCGATGCTGCAAAGCCATCGGTATAATAATACGATATTTATAAATCAAACAGCCGAAATCCACTGTAATTTCATTTTTTCGCACAAAATAAACTTTTTCGTCATCACAACTAGCTACTAACGGCCAACCAAATTTAACATAACCCAGTACTTTACATAACAAAGTGTCTTTTGCAGTTTCTTTAGCTACATCACGAAAGTTAACAGGCATACATTCCTGAACCAAGTTAATATAAGTCATCATCGAGTGAGCTGCGCCCCCCTCCCCAACAACCGGCAACCGTGACAGAGCATCGGCGGGTCCATTATCTTTTGAGTTAACAAACTTAATCGTAAAATCATAAGCGGCTAATCGCGCGGCCCATCGTTGTAGACGACTAGCGGCCGTTTGTGGTATACCCACATTTTTACCGAAAATATAACTCAACGGCTTATGGTCGGTTCTTAACTCAAAATGTCTACCAAATAAGTATTGGTGATGCCTAGTAACTCCGTAAAATATAGCCAGCGCCTCCTTATCAATTTGGCTATAATTACGTTCCGCGTCGTTGAGTGTGCGCGACACACAGCTGATCGGCCTTTCGCTTCCATCGGGAAAGCGATGCGCCAGGACCGCGCCCAGCCCGTACGCGCTGCTACCTACTGATAGCACCAAGGGCTGTCCCTCTTCATAATGTGCTAACACATTATCGCACAATAAACTTTCCTTAGCTTCCCTAAAAGCTGTAGTACACTCCGCGGACCACTTCCAGTTAATTCCTTTCCGTAAAAGTTCATGTAATGGGTGCAAAATCATACTCAATTTCGGAATAAATTTTCCGTAATAATTTAATAACCCCAAGAAGCTTCTTAACTGGGTAATGTCTTTAGGGGTAGGGGCGTTGACGATAGCTGATACCTTATTGGGATCGGGATGCCATCCGCACTGATCGATAATAAAACCTACATATTTAACGCTTTTTTGTAAAAAACTACATTTACTTAATTTAACAGTAAGGCCCATTTCCTTCAATCTACTTAAAACTTGTCTCAAATTATTCAAATGAGAAACCCTATCAACACCGGTGGTACATATATCGTCCAAAAATACTACAGTAGATGGAATACCCTTCAAAGTCTCCTCCATTAATTTTTGGAATTTTTCTGGTATACACGATAGTCCAAAAGGGGTACGGCGATATACGAAGGTACCTACGTGAGTAGTTATCGCAGTATATGGCTGTGAATCTTCAGTTAAAACTGTTTGTTGGTATGCGTGGGTCAAATCAATTTTGGTGAATTCTTTACCTCCACTTAAGGTCGCAAACAACTCCTCAATACGAGGCAGCGGATAATAGTCACGTTTTAACTTTCTATTAATAGTCACTTTATAGTCACCACAGATTCGTATATCGCCATTTCCCTTAATGACCGGAACAATAGGCGTTCCATAGTCGGAATGATCAACCCTATAAATGGTACCTTCGGCTTCGAGACGCTCCAACTCCCGTTCGACACGTGAGCGCAGGGCGAGTGGCACTGTTCGCGCGCGGACGTAAACCGGTTCGTTATCGGTTAATTGCAATTGAAGCAGCTTCTTACATTTACCTAGTTTATCCGTAAATACTTCGGGAAACTCGGCCGCTAAGCCGTTTACACACGGGTCGTCATGCAATTGATTAAAGTTTATTTGTTTGATATTGAGTGCTCTAATCCAATCTCTTCCTAAAAGAGGGCGCCCCCCACTCTTAATGACATAGCAAGCCAAATTATTTGCTACGACATCACCCAGTCTCACATTGACTTCGATATAACCTAAAGACTCGATTCGCGTGCCCGAGTAACAACGCAACATTATATTGTCCGAGTGAATATTTTTGTGTGGGAATGTTTGCTTATAAAATTGTTCACTAATGGCCGAAATACGGCTCCCTGTATCGACCTCACACTCAATAATGTAATTATCAACGCTAACTTTAATAAAAAATGGTTTGTTACCTCTCGTGACAAGATCGATACTGAACATATCCTCATCTTCGGAACATTCCTCACTTACGTAATTTTGCCTGCCGTTACGAGAATTTCCACGCACTCGACACATCACTTTCAAATGACCTCTTTGATTGCACTCGTCACAATTATAATTCGCGTACCGACACCTGTCCGGCCGATGCGGCTTCCCGCATCGCCAGCATTGTTGAGTCACCGTCGCAGCCGGTTGCGCTCCGTGCGGCCTGCCCGCGGTGGCGCGCGGCGCCCGCTGCCCGGGCCTGCCGCCGCTGCCGCCCGGGGGCGCGCGCCTCAAACTCGTACTGTGCAGGCCTTCGCCCGCCTCGCTGCCTGCACCCGAGGTCGTAGCCGCGGACGTCGACGCCGCGCTCACCTCCGCATGCCTCTCTGCAGCCTCCAGTGCCAGACCCAGTTCGACTGCTTCTTTGTACTTGATATTCTTCTCGGCGAATATTCTAGATCGCATAGCTGGGCTAGCTAACCCCGACACGAATTGATCGCGAATGTTCTCCTCGAGCATCAAGCCAAAGTTACACGTAGTAGCGAGATGTTTTAAATCCTGCAGGTACTCCGCCATCGTTTCTCCCGCGCGCTGTCGCCGCAAGCGAAACATGTGGCGCTCGGCGATTTCTGACCGCTGTGGTTCCAAGTGTTCGGAGACTAACTTCACGAGCTCATCGAAGGTTTTATTTTCCGGGTTCACAGGAGCGCACAGATCACACATTAACGAATACGTGGCTTCACCCACTACGGTTATCAGTAACGACACCTGCAACTCATTTTTTATTTCGTTTAATTTTATATATTGTTGCACTCGACGAATATACGCCGGCCAATTTTTTGAGTGTACATCAAACGCTTCTAAATTTCCAATCGGCATTATTACTATGCAGCAGAATATAACGCGTGTTTTAAGTTCGCAAAACCGCTCGTCGCCAGTGGAACGTCAATGAAACACCGGGGCTGGCGACTGACTGATTTATTCACTGAATGCTTACCCTCATACAATATTATTATCAAATACCCGACAATTGCCTACTACTCTACCAGGTCTCAATACTCTACCAGTTTTAGTAGAGTAACTGTCTACACGTATTTTGAGTAGAGTAACGCTTTGTCACTCGGTAAGAAAAGCTAGAACAAAATGGACGCCACTTATCGAGAAATTGTATGAAACTCTCTACTAAAGTCTGTACTAGTTATTCTACTAACCGTTTACATGTGTCGAGTAGTCAGTAGAGTAGACACCGGGGTGGGGGAAGGAAAGTGGTAGGCTAGGTAGGCTAGTTACTCTACTCTACCAATGATGTCTACATTAGTATAGTTAGTACTCTACCGCTTACTTTATCCGTGTACAGCAGGCTTTACAGAGCATGGTGACTCGAAGAGTCTGTAGATAATTAAAACAAAATAAGTTTTATCTTACTACATACCGGTAAACAATCAGCTATGTCATTCCACTGCGCCAGATTTTTTATGAATCGCGACCTATCGCCAACAGGCTTTATCAAATCTTTGATAAGTTGTTGGTCGAGGAGCCCCAGGGTACCCAAAGTTATTTTATTTTCTGAAAAAGAAAAATATTTTAGTACTTTACCTATATTATTATTGTAAATTGTATTATTGTATAGTACTTAAGTATATTATTGTTTATTGAAATATTATTTTTAACTAGCTTTCCGCCCGCGGCTTCGCCCTCTTTGACTACACGACGTCATCCCGCGGGCATGTGAAATTTTCTCGGGATAAAAGAAGATTAAGTTCCTTTCCAGGCTACAAAGTATCTGTGTCCCAAATTTCAGCCAAATCCTTTCAGCCGTTTTGGCGTGATTGAGTAACAAACATTTAAACATCCAAATATCTAAACTTTCACATTTTTATTATTAGTACGATAGTCTGAATAGTAAGATAAGATATGGTCTAGTTACCTATATCAAAATTGTTTTTCGTTTTGGAGGAAAAAAATGGCCGCCAAATCTTGGCGCTCGAACTTCAAACGGGCCGTGGCCGCCGGCCGTTACCTAGGTAGTTAATAATAATAACAGTACATTATGTATGTCTTCAGCACAAAACAATACCTTAGCGATCACCAAAATAACGGATTGAGCACATACACGAGGTTCACTAAAAACGAAGGCGGCCATAGAAAAATTCACAAAATACCTAAGTATATTTTATGAAATCGGAAAACTAACAGCTTGATTATCAAATACAGCAGTTAAGTATACCTACTTAGATATACTTAAGTAACATACGAAGAAGGTAGCGATTAACTGCGACTGCGACGAATGCGGATCTTGCGGCGCGTCTAGGTAGGTACTGTGAGAGATCTCAGTCTCTCACTTTATTCTACAGGTATTTTTCAATAAAATACTTTCTTCTGGTAATTGGGCTTTTATTTCATTTTTCTCTGTATTACTTTATATAAAAATATGTTATATTTTTAAAGGAACTTCTCTCTTTATTACCGTCTAGTATATGACTGCGTCAAATCCATCTTTCATTTTTAAACTCATATTTTTTAAAGATTGATTTGAGAATATAATCGTAAAACAGTTTCTATTCTTTTTTAAAAAGCTAACTGCTCACAGCCTACAATTTCATCTAACGGCTGTGGCTACATACACTACAATCATTCCCCCCTCCATTAAAAAAAAAAAAAATTTTCATCGGAGAAAAAATTTTTTTTTCAACAGGTGACAACCCTAAGAAAAAAATTTCGATCATACATTAGGCATGACCCTCAAAATACATACCTAACTACACTTAAGGTGTAGATCCTAACCCCAAACTCCTATCCACACTTAAGGCGTAGACCCTACTTAACCAATAACCTATTCACACTTAAGGTGCAGACCCTACTTAAATAATCATTACAAGTTCCAGTACATTTTGTATCGCGACTTAAAATCTAAACTAGCTAAGACCAGAAACGGAATTATAAACCATAGAACCATGGAAACATGACCCAGCTAGGATCTAGCTTCTCGAACGATCATCATTCGATAAACTATCTGGCAAAAAAAACTGGTCTAAAAATTTACCAGAGGTTCCCACGATCCCGTTATTTATTAACACTAAACTTTCCTCCTTGCCAACTATTATAATTATATCACCAACTCGTGATCTATTTCCACCGAATAGAAATAATCCAAAATTAACGCAGGCAAAGACAGAAGAAAAATTATCTTTTTCAAATGCAGAAAATAACACATATGTAATCAAGACGATAAAAATATAACCAGATACAAAAGCTTCTTAAAGAATAAACAAATTCAAGATGCTTAAGAATGAGGCCATAGATATTGTCCCAACCACACAGCGAAATCCACTACTTTTAAAGCCGATACCATAATATACAATCATCTCACATAATCTATCGAAGTTCACGAAATTATCTGTTACTATTCAAAGTTTCAAGATGACTATCGTGAGTTCAAACGATTACCCAAGGTAAAATACTACAAAGGAATTCCGAACATGCATAGAATACCCGATTTATTCCATGTCAGAAATTACTTTCCTTGAGAAACATTCGTTATCAACCTTGGGAACGATCCCTTACTCTTACCTTACCAACTCGTCTCAATCTCATTCTTAAGGGCGTGGGACCAAAACCAGGACCCCATGACAAATAGCTTATTGCCTTATCATGTTGCTCCCAAAAATAAAATCAAGCGATCGGTCCAACAAACTATGTCAACCAACAAATATTTCTCATACAAAGGTAGACTACCACGGAAATTCCTAGTATGCTACAAGATATATCCTTGGGTCCTCGCAACGCACGACCTAGTACGCTCATAATGTGGCCTCATTCTCCAGCTCATCAGTCATCAAAGCTCAGGATCAACATGAAAAAGAAACACCGGTTAATATCATATTTACAACAATACAATACATCTTTCCTAAAACACAAATATACAACATGGATAAAATCGTCGGTTAAAGATGTAACCACAAACAACTTTCTTATTTACGAATAATAACTATCATCTAACATCCTATCAGACAGATACATCAGCGTGGCACGAAACGTTTCAAACGATTCGAATGTACAACCACCCCACGCGATCGCGAATTTATACGACGTATCAACAAATCAGACCGTCCCACATTCTGTACGACCCTATAAGGACCACGGTACAGCCGCTCCAACTTCATACATCTACCCGTAACTCGCCTTGGCACATACAATAAGACCTGGTCATTGACCCGAAACGATCTAGGTCGTACCTTCCTATCATAATACCGCTTCTGAATAACTTGTGCCCTCGCAATATTATTCAACGCCTTAGCAAGCAGTCTCCCCATACGATTAACTTTTTCTGTTACCGTCTCATCTAAACCTGTCATATCTAACCTCAACGAACGATCTGCTACTGAACGCTTTTCCCTACCTAACAAAATACTATCTGGCGATACTTTTGTTGACGCCTGTACCTTAATAATATTCACATGAACTTTTTCCAGCATTTTGATGCTCCACAAATCTATACCATCATCAGGCTCAATATGTAAAGAAGATTGCTTCTTTCCTACCTCTCGCCCTTTCTCCTCATTAAACGGCTCCCTACTTACAAAATCTGCCACTACGTTGGCTTTATCTACAACGTCCCGTTGCACCGGAGACACATCCCCGCTCATTTCTATATTTTTATTTTATTTTATTTTATTTTATTTTATTTTATTTATTGTAGGGATAGTACACAGCATAGGAATAATTCTAGACTAACAGTTTTGATTTATAAATTTGTAAGCCAATTACGACTATCCAGCGGTTTACAATTTGGGCTCGAAATATGGAAACTATTTTAGATAATTTACAATATTATAAAAAGAAGTTAAAAATTCAAAACTACAACGTAACAAAAACAAAAACACAGTGGTAATTAAATAAAAATATATGAGTACCTAACGATACCCATGGGAAGACTCATCTATATATAGCGCATGTTCATGTCCTTAATTATTATATACATTTTATTTCTATACATACATACATATGCATAAGATAAAGCAAATAATAAATACATAATATAAATATAAATATATATTACCCTTACTATATATATATATATATATATTATTAACCGGCATTATCACTGGCTTATCTAACTGCTCGCTCGAAAACTCGTCTACTTTCCCCTCTGATAAATCTAACAAACCCCGCTTATTAATCCTACCTAAATCCTTCTCTACCTTAACACATTTCTCTTCTACCCCACACGCAACTTTGCGCGAATCCGACCAATAAACATACCTACTCTTATTCAACCCCTGAAAATCCATCGAACCTACTATATCATAACCCTTATTCTCAGCTGTTCCGCTGAACTTCATTTGTTCGTTCGCGATCGAACTCGAACTGTCAAGAAAAATCGATTCTATCTTTTGTTCTGAAAGAATCCTATCACGAATCGTGTTTTGTTTCTGACTGTCATCACAAAACAATATTTTATTCTGGAAAGAATATACACATGAATTAACCATATCGATATTCATTCTATTCTTTACTAAAAAATCTACTCCTAAAATAACACTACGGTTCAAATCAGCTACTACTAAAAATTCATGGCAAAAATTAAAATTATTAAGAGAAAAATCTACGCTACATTTTCCTACTATCTGTAATAAGCTCCCATTCACTGCTTTCGCACACCTTTCATCATCAGCCACACGCCTTGCATTCATTTGTACCGCAGCGGTCTGGCTGATACATGAAATTGTAGCACCTGTATCGATCAGAGCCACATCTACAAAATTACGTGCATAAAAAGGGACAAGTGGTCTGACCTGCCGATCCGACGACGCTCCGTCCGCAACAACATTCGCATGCCCCAAACGTCCTACTTCCTCCGTGTCACGCTGCTGCATCCGCCAGGAGAGATGTTCTCCTCGTCCTACGTCATTGCGACGTGGTACATATTCCGCTTTCCTAGAATATACATTAAAACCATTAACACTATGACCAACACCAGCTTCTTGAGCACGCGGCGACGATGAATATCTCGCTCGGTTCTGTACCGGCGTATTAAAATTAAATGGCCTGCATGGCCTACTATCTCCCCCCCCTTTATTAGCTGTGGCCATATTTGGACCAAAACTCGCCGAGTTTCTATATACATTTATATTTTCTTCCTTTCTATCAGGGTTAATTTTTTCCATTTGGATTAATACTGCTTTCAATGCCTTTTTATCCGTGAAATGGGTTAGCATCAATCTACTCCGTAAATATGGTTGTAGATTCCTCAGGAATTGTGTTATGAATATATTATCTCCTACAATGCCAGCCTTCCCTGCTAGATTGGCTAAATAATAAAAATAATCCAGGGGACTCCTGTTCTCCTGTCTTGCATTGTAGAATTTTTCACCATAATCCAACTCCACAAATTCTTCCTTGAATTTTTCCACCAATTCATCAAATGTCTTAACAGAGCTCTTAACTTCCCTAAAGAAATATAATGCCCCGTTCTTCAAATATGATGGTAGAACCATCAGGAGTTCATTCGACGAAATGAATTTTTGTTTGGCAGCCGCTTCCTTGAACTCTTCTAAGAATGATGAAAAGGATTCATGCGGACTGCCCGAGAAACAGGTTGATATCGACTCCATTGTGAAAATTTTTCCGTGAAAATATTTTTCTCACAAAATGTCCGCCGATCAGAAAAATGATATATTTTTTTTTTTTTTTTTTTATCAAAATATTAGGGCCACTCGCTTAGCTGCTTTTTCCTAGGTATTCGGGGAAAAAGAAAATTATGTATCTACAATTAAATATACAATACTTCCATTGGTTTCTCCTGTCTTCTACCCGGCGTCTTCACCACTGTGAGAGATCTCAGTCTCTCACTTTATTCTACAGGTATTTTTCAATAAAATACTTTCTTCTGGTAATTGGGCTTTTATTTCATTTTTCTCTGTATTACTTTATATAAAAATATGTTATATTTTTAAAGGAACTTCTCTCTTTATTACCGTCTAGTATATGACTGCGTCAAATCCATCTTTCATTTTTAAACTCATATTTTTTAAAGATTGATTTGAGAATATAATCGTAAAACAGTTTCTATTCCTTTTTAAAAAGCTAACTGCTCACAGCCTACAATTTCATCTAACGGCTGTGGCTACATACACTACAGTACCTACTTAGGTGCGCAATCACTTTGAGGTAATATTTTTGATAGTGAATAGGAACACATACTTACATTACATACAGTAAAGCAAATCACCATTCAATAAAATACGTTTGATATTCCATACTAGCTAGCAAAATAAATGGAATAACTATGAAATTAAATAAATAGGTAGGTACTTACCGGCGAAACAATCTAAGTACTCCTCCAGCTCCCATGACTTTAACAAAGACTTTATGTCTTCGTCCATGATCTTGGTCATACAATAGATAGGTAGGACACTACACTCACAATTCTATCTTTTCAAAAGAACTTTTATTAGGCTGGCCGCATAAACACGTTTTCCGTATTCGATTTCCGAATTCGTTTTCCGTATTCGGACATCTGAATGCTCCATGCATTCAGTAGAAAATACATTAACAGACGCACATGTTCGCTTATTTTCCGAACGGAACAAATTCCGAACGTACGTTGCGAATGCAAGCCGGCGCGTTCGGAGAAACCTACTGGAAAAAACCTAATGACGTCATGCGGAACGCAGCGCTTGCATACATTTTGTTTGTGCCGGCGCACACGTTCGGAATTTCGGAAGTTTCTATTCAGTTACGCGCCCGCGCCGCGCGCATCGGACGTATTTTTTGTATTTGTGACGCATATAATCGTAACACGAGAATGTGTGAGGCAGAAACATTAATATTGGCTGTTGAAAAATACCCCTGCCTGTGGAATATTCATGACAACGACTATCACAACAGAGATGTCAAAGATTTGGCCTGGGAGAATGTATTTAAAGAGGTTATAAAGGATTGGGACACGTGCACTAAAGTGGACAAAGAAAACAAAGGTAAGATATTTTTTTTATACTTTTTATTACAACAGTGCCCACATTTTATTCTTGTAAATTATTAATTCTCTCGTTATATTGGTACGATATTTCCCCTGCCGGTGTCATAAAGTACTCAGCAAAATTGTCTCTTATGTTTCGACCTCGGTTTGTAGATCTGTGTTGTGGACTACGGAAAGGTATATCTTCGAAGTAATGTGTCAGAGTATCTTCAAATCGATAGCCGTCTCGTCTGCCTACAAAATTATGTAACACACACGCAGCCTTTGTTACTACTACTGCAAATTCTGGTGGAATCGTCATGCTAGTGTGAAAAATTCTCCATTTATTCGAGAGAATGCCGAAGGCACATTCCACTACACGTCGTGCTCTGCTGAGGCGGTAGTTAAAGATTCTGCGTTGGGTATTGAGATTACTTCTCGGATATGGTTTCATAAAATTGTTATTCAGCGGAAACGCTTCATCGCCAAGAAACACAAAAGGTAGAGGTGTGTCATTGGTATTCGGCAGAGGTTTTGCTTCAGGCATATTAAGGCGATTTTCAGTTAGCTTTTTACCAAAACTCCAGTTGTTGAAAATATTACTATCGCTATCTCTGCCATAAGCACCGATATCTACAGCAATAAAACGGTAGTCAGAATCAACCACAGCTAATAGTACAACAGAGTAGAAATGTTTATAGTTATAAAAGGCAGATCCACTATGCAGAGGAGAAATCAAACGAATATGTTTCCCATCCGCTGAACCTACGCAATTAGGGAAATTGGTTCTTCTATAATAATTTTCAGCAATTTCTAGCCAACGTTCTTTTGAAGATGGTGGCTTCATTTCCAAAGGTTGTAAAACTTCCCATATTGCTGTACAGGTTTCCTTAACTACGGCTGATACGGTCCTGCTCCCCATCAAATTTTCAAAATGTAACTCTTCAAAATTTTTACCAGTTGCCAGGAATCTGAAAAAAGATAAAATAATATTAATTACATTTCAGGTGCTGAGGCAAAGAAAAAATGGACACACATGAGAGACTACTTTCGAAGAGACTTCCAAAAAAATAAAAGGCCTCTTACAGGCAGTGCCGCTAAAAAGGTTAAAAAATATGTTTATGCAGACCTGTTGTATTTTCTTATACCGGTATTCGAAAAAAGAAATAGCGAAGGAAACTATCAAACCGATGATTTACACAATAATACTTCACAAGAACTCGAAACGCAATTAGAACACAGCGTGGAACAAGTAGATGACCATACAAATATATTACAACCTCCATCACCTTTATCAACTCCTCCTGCAAATAGTTTAAAACGAAACAAAAAAGACGTCCCCAACCAAATACTCGGTATCCTACAACAAAATCAACAGAAAGCCAATCAGAAACGACCAGAAGTAGAAGACGATGACACGAAATTTTTATTGAGCTTTAGAACACATATGAAACATATGAATGAAAATCAAAAAATTGATTTTAAATTGGGAATGCTGCAGTTAGTAAAAAAAATTAATACTGAGTACAATTCATCTCCGTCTTCTTCTCTGAGTTATGATAACCACCGTTCAGTAACGCCATCATCAAGCCGTGGTTATTCCTCCCCTTTTTCATATATTCCTGTACCAGAAACTTCGACTTATATGTTATATAAAACGCAATCTCCATTGCCAAACTTTACTTCATCTCCTTCGCAAAATAAAACCACTAGTTATCAATCTGCCCCAAACAATTCCAGAGTAGTTATTAACTCTATTACACATCTGCCACCGCTTCAGCCACCACGTCATCACTACACATCACCTTCTACACCTCTATATGGTGATAATCTTCAACATGCCGAGGATACCGAAGCAGCAAATTTTTTAGTTCTACAATCTCAAGGACAAGAACAGGAAGATAATACCTATTTACAAACACCTGAACTTTAACCATTAAATATGATAGTTGATTTGTATTTTTTTTTAGATGTAAAAATAAAGAAAACTTACCTCAAGGTTATGGTTAGTTTTTCTTCCGTATCCAAAGATAATCTCATGCAGGTATTTTGCTTTATTAATTTATCACGTATACCATTATGAAGTTCATCAAAAGAATTTATTGACATCCTGTAGAAATCAAAGAATTTATCGGGATGTGCTCGTAACTTAGCTCTCTTCAGATAAAACGGACTCTCGTAGATTCTCCGAGTATTCAATGGATGTACCCAATACCGACGTTTTTTTTTCTTCTTAATTGTTAACAGAAATGCAATTGCTAATAAATCGTCGTCCTCCATTGTCGTGCGTTCACCACGCTATCACTATCTGTACTGACGTGTATACATTCCGAATGAAGAAAAACGAACGTTTGCGCTAGTCTCACGGAATCCCAAATTGAAATTCCGCATAAGGAAATCGAATACGGAAAACGTGTTTATGCGGCCAGCCTTAATGGCAACCGACACCAAAACTGGCGTGGCGATGCGATGAGCGGTGAAAATGGAAAGAAAGACAAATCTGTGCGTGCGCTGGGCGCTGCGGAGAGCGGGGCGCGGGGCGGGGCGGCGGAGGGGCGTGGGGGCCGGGGGCCACACTTGTGGTTGTGGACAGAACTATTTTTCGTTACACGTAATTAATGTTTTGTTTAGTATGCAATAATATTGTAATGCCAACATTTTTTATTGTTGCTGGTACTACTCTTTATTGTTATCATTAAAAAGCGTATGTTAGACAACAGAGAACGCATCTAGTAATGAGCCATTTATTGTTATGTTATGAGCAAAATATTCCTAGTAATCAAGAAATCTCGAGTAAGGTAATGGCTATTAAAAATCCGCTTATAGGTACGAGGAAAGTTAGTACCTATAAACGAATAACTTATGGTGGACCTTACACAAAGATTTTGTATACACAATTTTATTATTGGTGTGTTAAACTAGATAATGGTAAACAGAATAAATAAATATTGTAAACATCGCAATTATTGAAAAGTGTTGTAAGCTAAATGCATATTTTACTCAATAACTATAAGATGGTTACCCAAACGATATCAGAGATTTTCGTGTATTATAATATTCTCACTAGAATATTCTAGTAATAACAAAAATATGACTTGTTGTTATAAAAAATAAATCTGTTAACCATAGCTGAAATCTTTTTTCCTATACCAGAATCATAATTACTATACAATCTGGTAATATTGTAAAATATTTTTTTCTCCGTGTAGCCTTCTAAAAGTGAAAGAATTTTTAAAATAGGTCCAGTAGTTTCGGAGCCTATTCGATGCAAACAAACAAACAAATCTTTCCTCTTTATAATATTAGTATAGATAAATAAATTCGACATTCAAAGTTTGTAAAAATTTTACCTTATAGGGTAGTTATAGTTTTTGTGTGATGACGTGGGCAAAAAAGCTTACGGCCTAGAATATAAAAATATAGAAGAAAAGACAGAATTACGGAGTAAATATAACATGTGAAACTGAAATTAACGCAAGTAAGAAACTTACCAAACGCCGCGCGCCATACACAATGAGCGGCTCACACAGGGGCAGTATATATTAGAGTTGCCACGAATAGTGATTTGGCCGAATACCGAATACCGAATATTCGGCAACGCAGTCGGCCGAAGCGCCGAATATTCGGCACAAGTACATGCTAGTCAAGCGCGTAAAGAATAATACGACAGGTCGCGACCCGCCCGCGCGGGCGGTGTGCTGTGCGGCCATTTTTGACTGTTTCACTCAGTTGCGAGTAAATCACATCACGGCACGCTTTGTCAGATCAATAGATTTTTATTTCAAATCAATTCGCCTAGATCGAAAAGCTGATTCTTACAAGTGGTGGTCAGCAAACGAAAAACAATACCCAAACCTCTCGAAATTTGCTAAAGTTTATCTTTCTTCTCCCGGGACTAGCGTGTATAGTGAGAGGTTGTTTTCTGAAGCTGGTATCATTTACGATGAAAAGCGTAATCGCTTGCTTCCAACAAATGCAGAAAAGCTTGTTTTTATCCATCACAACCTACCACTGCTGAATTTTACTTATTAAAGTATTGTGATTTTAATAATAAATACAAATCTTGATTAATATGATGTGTCTTTTTTCCATGATTTTTTCAATAATAGGTACTATTCGGCCGAATACCGAATACCAAATAAAATGGCCGAATAGGCCGAATACCGAATAGTTGCCGAATATTCGCATGTCTAGTATATATGAGGCGCATACCCATAACTCAAATTCTTAAATGACGGTAGTTGCATATTTTTTTTATTGTGTATGTACGGAAGGTAAACTTACCAAACGCCGCGCGCCATACATAATGAGCGGCGCGGCGGCGGCACAGCGCGGCGTAGGTGGGGGTGCCTAAGTGTATTTGCAAAATAATACCCAAGCCTAAAAAAATTAAAATGTTGCCGAAAGTCACCATTCCACGCGGACGAAGTTGCGGGCACAGCTAGTCCTAAATAAAACTGCGCGCGCTAACACCATGCGTAGAAGATGATAAGGCCTCTTCCCGTCCCCCCAAAAACTAGGAAAAAAAGAAATAAAAATGTTTTCGATGCGGGAAGGAAAATCATACAGCGGGACAGTGCAAACTGGCACTGAAAATAGAGTTCCTACTAGTTTCAATGTCAGGGACTCATCCCTTTTGATGCATACCATTTAAACCTTGTAAATGAATGTATTATGAGCACTTTGTACTCTCGATAAATTATTTTTTATTTTTATTTTATTATTATTATTTTAAACTGAAAAATAAACTTTACTGTAAGTACTGTAATACAAAAGGACATATCCAATCTGTATGCTTCAAAGATCAGAGACAGTTTGATCTAGTATTGTAGGAATGTTTGCTTATCAACAGTGAAACGGAACGTTGCCTAAGTATGAATTACCATAACTTATTACATAACTAGCTGTTGCCCGCGACTTCGTACGCGCGGTGTAGTGACTTTTGTGTTAGTTTAGTTTATGTGTGTTTGTTGCCCAGATTTCATAACGCTCTTCTTGAAATCCTATTCTCTACTAAAAGGGTCTAAAGAATATCGAATATGCAGGCTAGGGTATGAACATGGTATGTTGTTATCAAATGCTGCATGAACATAGTTGAGCCCTCATAGATCTGTCCGTCTACCTATCAAGAAACTTTTTCTCAAGTATGCGTGGGAGGTATCAAGCTAAAATTTATGTTCTTACTTAGTAATGCATAATATCAAAAAGATATGAAAAAGAGATTGTGTGTATCCATACTAATATTATAAATGTGAAAGAGGGTTTGTTTGTTTATCCGTCTTTCACGTCAAAATTGATGCAACGGATCGACGTGACTTTTGGAATAGGAATAGTTTGGCAGCTGAAAAGTGACATACTTAGGCAGCCATTAGACAGTCAATCTGGATCGCGATCCGCGATCAAAATCAATGATCGCGATCCAGATTGACTGTGTACGAAGGTGATTGACGGCTCGCGATCTTGATCGCAAAATATCTACATAGTAAATCTCGATCGCGATCAAGATCTACATAGTAAATCTCGATCGCGATCAAGATCACGATCAGTGATCGCGATCTGGATGGACTGTGTAATGGCTGCCTTAGACTACTTTTTATCCCTGAAAAATATCACATTCCCGCGGGATAACGTCGTCGTTTAGTCCGAGCTTGCGAAGTCGCGGGCGGAAGGCTAGTATTTTGATATGGAGACATTTCCTATTTGTGAGAGCTTGTAATTAACTTTCTTTAAGTAACAGGTATAAAATGTAATGATATACCATTTAATTATTTAATTTAACATCATTTATGTAAGCTTTCCTAGTAAATAAATGAATAAATAAGTTAGATAGAAAACTATTTTTAATATTCCTTTATTTTATTGGATGGTACCTACGGCTGAAGGCCTAAGTAGCCAGAGCCGGTTAAATGACATAAAAAATGGTAGGTAGGTGTCGGTATCTACGTACTGGCCACTAAGCGTTTATGAGCAAATTTTTCAAAATTACATTGGTGACATTTTGTCTACATTGCGACAAACTTACTTCACACTGTGGTTAGTTATTGGTACTAAATATACTGTTGACTGCCGGCAGTCCATTTTGACAGTTAAATTTTGTATTGCTAGTGGCTCCTCCACGACCACTGTCACCGGGTCAGATAGTCAGATATATTTGTGGCACCACTATACTTACTGTAGCGACATCTAGCGTCGAGTGGAAAATCGAAATAGAAATATTACATCAATAGGGTGAAAACTTCAGTTTTGGCCACTGCCCCGAGTGCTTACTTAGCTTAAAACATTTCGTTAATAACTTTTGCTTGATAATATACTTTTTTTCTATGACTTTTAAGCCATAATAACAATAGTAATAATTCAGTTTACATCGAATTAGATGTTTCTTTTATTTTATCTAAGTTAGTTAAGTATTGATTTCTCGATGTATCTTTTAAAATTTGATTAACAAAAAGACATCAATCGGCACCCTTCGCACATTTTAAGTTTAAAAAATAGGTTTTTAATGTACTAAAATAAAACTAAATTTCGTAAGTATATGAATACTTAGTTATATGTTTTTTACTATGTTTGTCCACGAATTTTTCGAAATCCTCAGGCATATCGAGATGATTCTATTTGATTTAACCCGTGGAATGTTTGTTGATGTAACGGTAGAACACAATTTTTTCCAATGGTCATACGTGACAGTGGCTATGACAAATCCATTCATCGAGGGGGTTAAGCCCAATACTTATAAATCGATTCCTTTTGAACGAAAATACGAAAAATTGGTGTTCTACCGTTAGATCAACAAGCGCTCCACGGGTTAAACTAGGTGTATTCTTACTTTGGGAACAGTCTAAGATTAATCAAAATCAGTTTAGTAGTTTCCGTGGGTATCTTATAGTACAATTCACTAAAACTTATTGTTATTGTACACTAAAACTTAAGAAATAAAAAGTAATTAAAAAAAATAAACTGACTGGCACCGACCTCAAAAAGGTACCTAAATTATAGATATTATATTTTTCCTTTTCAGTTGACAAATACTTTTTGGAGTCTGTAAATTTTTTTTAAGTAGTTTTTTTGTATTGTAAGAATTTAAAAATGTAAAGAAAAGTATAAGATACATTCTTGACAATTTTAGATATAAATTTTGTATTTTATAGATACCTACTTAAGACCATAGGCGAAAGAAGTGAAAAACATCTTAAAGTGGCAACAGCGGGGGCTTTCATCCTACTTAATATAATCATTCGAATGTACATTTGTGAAAGGTATATCGTAATCTTACTGACTTCCTGCGCCATCTATTGCTTAGTAGTTATGATGCGAAAGAAGTGAAAAACATCTTAAAGTGGCAACAGAGGGGGCTTTCACCCTAATTAAAATAATCATTCGAATGTACTTTTGTGAGAGGTATATCTTACTGACTACCTGCGCCATCTATTGCTTAGTAGATATAATGACGTAAATAACATGAAATTATTTTTATGATTTTATATGGGCCTGGATGGGTTTCAATTTATATTATGTTTTGAAGCAGGTAAAAAAAAATAACATGATTCATTATTAATTGAGACAGCGATTAAATATAACGTATTTTCATAATCATGTGGCGCCATCTATTTTAGTAAGAATCAGTCTTTGTATTTTCCCGTAGGAATAAGGGGTTTTTATTAAATATACGGAAATTTTCCCGCAATAAAAGGTACCCTATATGTTGACCCGGGTTATAAGCTATTACTTCACAAAATTTGGTAAAAATCCGTCCAGTAGTTTTTGCGTGAAAAGCGAACATACAAACAGACAAACAGACAAACAGACAAAAATTTTAATATCTATCGTTTTGGGGTCTATATCCTGTACTCATCACATAGCATTAATTATTTTTTTTAAATCTTTCATGTACAGACTTTTTTCCGTTTCTGTTTTATTATATGTATAGATATTATCTGTTTTTGTCAAATTCCAATCGATCGAATAAAATAACATCCGTTTCCGATTTGTCACTCTCTGCCTTGTACGATACGACGAACGTGATACTTGTATTGAATGTGTGTGCTCGAATTTAATAAAGCGAACAATAACGAGATAATAGTTTTAATTCAACACCAAGCCGCCTGCTTCCCCACAAGTTTGGTGTAAGAAGTGGTTGCAGGCATATATTCATGTCTGGCCCTGGAAAAGTGTCTCTAAAGACGAAGGACGCCATTACCTCAGCACGTGATTACCTCATATCTGAGATGGCGAACTTTGTCCGAAATAACCCAAACGATTTTGAAATGAACCCTATAGGTAGTCGTCGTGAAAGGACACTAAAAGTAGCTCATGGGTGCAAAACTCTTCTCAGACGAATGAGTGTAAACTGCATGGCGCCTATAATTTATAATAAAATTCCATTGGTTATCCGATTGATCAATGACAATAAAAGATTTAAAACTGCGCTCAATGGCTTTCTTGCTGAAAAAGCTTATTATGACATAAGAACATTTTTAAAATGTGTTCGCGCGCAACAACTACGACGGCGGCCGACACACGACGGCGAGACACGAGGAAGGAGCGGCGGGCGGGGGCCGCCAGCCATCTTGCCACACACTAACTTCTCGTCGTCTGCGCAGACGACGACGCGACCATATTTTTAATTTTTCTCTCATTTTCATGCAAAACTGTATTTGCTATAATAAATCATCATTTTTCAACTCAAAATAAAATTCATCATTGAATTCGCCCTGCCCGACCTGTAGACGACCATAACCATCAACATCTGTTCCTCCGCTCCGGATCAGCACGTGTGAACCAGCGCCAAAGACGGTATCAGGAGCATCGAAAGGTCGGGCAAATCATCCCCTCATCACCCCCTTTTCCCAACGCTTATATTATTGTGCTAACGTTTGTGTAATTTTCTAGTGATCCGTGGCCCGCGCAATCCCGCAGCTTTGTGCACCGCGACTTCGAGAACCTTCTGGAACTGTAAGTACTTGCCTTGTCTCACACAAACACACCACAACATGACGAAAAGGAGGCAATCGTGTGTAGATACCGTATCTAATGAAGATATTATTCGCGATTTAGCTAAAAAGAGAAGTGTCATTAAGGGTAAATTAACATTATTCGCGAAATACGTGCATTCTTTGAACGATTTGCAGTTAACCGAGCAGAATAAAGTAGAATTAAAAGAACGTTTCGATATGTCACAAGTTTTGTTCGATCAGTTTTCTTCTATTCAAGACGAATTAGATTTGATAGTTTCCGAAAGCCAGGTAGAAAAGGAGCTAACCGAGAGAGAAACCTTTGAAAATCAATTTTATTCACTTGTAACCAAATGTAAGTGTATTTTAAAAGATTCAGAGCCATCTCAAAGCGCATCTAGTAATAATAATCGATCCAGTATAAAATTACCAACCATTTCCTTGCCTAGCTTTGACGGTACTTACGATCAATGGCTCGAGTTTCGCGACACGTATTTATCCGTTATTCATAATTGCAAAGACCTTGATAACGTACAGAAATTTCATTATTTGCGGTCAGTACTTAAGGGTAGCGCATTGCAAGTAATAAAATCCTTAGAATTTTCGTCCGATAATTATCTCACGGCCTGGGATTTATTAGAGAATAGATACAACAATAATCGTTTGTTAGTGCACAATCATTGTAAAGCGTTGTTTTCTGCACCATCAGTTAGTAAAGAATCAGCATCTCAAATTCGCAAATTAATCGACACTATTTTGAGAAATATTCGCGCTCTCAAGACGTTAGGTGAGACTACCGATGCATGGGACACTTTAATTCTCTACATAATCGTCACAAAATTAGACTCGTCTACTGAACGGGAGTGGGAACTTCACAAAAGTTCCATTACACACAGTAACGAAAAATTGTTATTATCAGATTTGATAAAGTCTCTCAAAGATAGGGCTGATGTGTTGGAGACAATTCAAGCATCCCAGAGCAAACACGTAGATCACGGTAGTTATAGAAAACCATCAACAAAATGATTGACTAGATACAATTTTAGTAATTTAAAAATAACTACTTTCAATAGTTTTAAAATACTGACACTTTGCATGTGCTAACTTTACATTTTATTAATTTTGACTGTAATTAATCTGATTTTTATTGAAATGATAATGTAAAAAATAATAATAATGTAATAATGAAACTTAAATGATAATTAATAATTCTGAAACCTATATTATAATAAACTAGCTTCCGCCCGCGACTTCGTCCGCGTGGACATTCGAAAAAATACTTAGGGGACCAATAACCAGGATAAAAAGTATTCTATGTTTTAATTTCATAAAAATCCGATCAGCCGTTTTTACGTGATTAGGCGGGTCCTCCCTCACCAAGCGAGCAGCCTCGCGCGAGGCAGAACGTTTGCCACGTGCGGCGGGCCTCGCACGAGGCTGCTCACCTGGTGAGGACCCGCCTAATCACGTAAAAACGGCTGATCGGGTTTTTAGGAAATTAAAACAGAATACTTTTTATCCTGGTTATTGGTCCCCTAAGTATTTTTTCGAATGTCCACGCGGACGAAGTCGCGGGCGGAAGCTAGTAAATAATAAGTGTCTGTTTCACAATCAAAAAGTTAGTTCTGAGTAGCTTAGGTACCAATAAATTTAAAGATGATTTAGGTTTCTATACCCTATTTACCCCCTGGAAAATTTTCGGAAAACTACGAAATAGGTTGCCTATTTGTTTTAAGAAGTAAGCCTACAAAGTTTCAAGTTGAAATGTCTATTTTACCCCCTGATTTTTCATTCAAAACTTCACCCCTATTGCAACTTTTTAGGGGTTGAATCATGTTCAGCGTGTTAAACATCAAAATAAATGCCATTTTTGCAATCGTCATCCTATAAAACCTCAATAACGACATCCATATCCATTTTTAGGTTTATTTATCCCATTTACCCTCTAATAGGTTGATTTTCGAAAAAATAGGAAACATGTTTTTGCTTATTTGTTTTATTTTCCGACCATAAGCCTAAATAATAAATTAAATGAAGGACTTTCCAGATACAACATTATTTTCATCCCCCTTTTCACCCCTTCGGGGGTGGAATTGTCAAAAACGCTGACACAGGTAAATATTAATTTACAATTGCTAGCCTAAACACAATGTTTGAAGATCCTAACTTCAAAAGTGACGGACTTTCATACAAACATTCATCCTCTATTTCACCCCCTTAGGGGTGGAATTTCCAAAAATCCATTCTTAGTGGACACTGTATAACGTATCTATGTGCAAAATTTGAAGTCTCTGGGTTCAGCGGTTCGGGCTGTGCGTTGATATCTCAGTCAGTCAGTCAGTCAGTCAGGACTTTGAAATTTATATATATAGATAGATTTAGCATGATAGTATAGATAAGATTATGCATGTTCATATACCTGTAAGGTGAATCATGGCTGTACTTTGCAATACTCTGTATACCTAATATCTTGTTATACCCATGTTTATGAACCAACTAGCTTTCCGCCCGCGGCTTCGCCCGCGTGAACTACATGACGTTATCCCGCGGGAATATGATTTTTTCCGGGATTAAAAGTGGCCTATGTTCCTCTCCAGGCTACCAAGTATCTGTGTTCCAAATTTCAGCCAAATCCGTTCAGCCGTTATGGCGTGATTGAGTAACAAACATCCAAACATCCAAACATCCAAACATCCAAACATCTAAACTTTCGCATTTATAATATTAGTAGGATAGTAGGATAAATGGAGATTTTAAATTATTTTTATGCATTCACAGAATTATTGCCGATTGCCGATGCTCTGGCATACAGCGTAACAAGTGATAGCAAAATTCGACGAGTCGTGTAAGCCTTTCGGTAGCTTAGTTGGTCAGAGCATCGGGCCGGATTCCCGGAGGCGCGGGTTCGAATCCCGCCTGAAAGCTACTTATAGGGCTCGTGGTTTTTTACTATCACATTTTTCCTATACTTACAGAATTGCATTGTGAATGCATAAAAATAATTTAAAATCTCGATTTAATGGCTGTTTCATCTTAATCGATTGTTAAACATTTGTAAAAATGTTTCTTTCGGATGCGAGGGTTTCCCCGCATTGATGAACCAACGCTGGTCTACAGCGTAACAAGTGATAGCAAAATTCGACGAGTCGTGTAAGCCTTTCGGTAGCTTAGTTGGTCAGAACATCGGGCCGGATTCCCGGAGGCGCGGGTTCGAATCCCGCCTGAAAGCTACTTATAGGGCTCGTGGTTTTTTTTTTTTACTATCACATTTTTCCTAAACCAATAAATGAATTGAATTGAAATTGAACGTGGCGCAGCGGCGGCGGCGACGAAGTGGGCAACCAGTGTGAAAAGAATTTCATCCAGCTTCGAGGAGACAGACAAAAATAGTGACGACGACGAATATTACGAAGAAACCGTCGAAATGGCTGAAAAACAACCATCCCTCAACCTTCTGCTCCTTGACGACGCCATACCAAAATTCACCGGCACGGACAATACGTACTCAGCTACAAAATGGGCGCAAGACATAGATGATAACGCGGAAATATTTGGCCTCACACCTGAACAAAAACTACTAATAGCACGACGATCCCTGACTTCCACGGCGGCTATGTGGCTTCGGTCAGAAAAAACATTCAAGACGTATGACGATCTGAAAACGGCGATCATCAAAGAATTTTCCGACACCACGAACACGAAAGAAATCCACGAGTTAATGTCCAGACGAAAAAACGACGAAACGAAACCTGTTATGAGTACATGTTAGAGATGAAGGAACTAGGAAAACGCGGCAGACTAGCTGATTACGCAATACAATAAATACATTATTGACGGTATTGTTGATCACGAGACAAACAAAACACTGTTGTACGGAGCCTCCACGTCCGAGTTGAAAGAAAAACTAAAATTATATGAATCATTCAAGAAAAACACTTTTAAGCGTTCCAGTGAAGACCCAGCGCGACGAAGCTATAATTATCAATCTACCAAGCAGCACGCAACATCGGCTGTAAGCAGTGCAGTGCAGCAGCGATGCTTTAACTGTGGAAAAACGGATCATATTTCATCCTAGTGTCCGCATGATAGTCGAAAGTGTTTCAACTGCAATGATTTTGGACATATTTCAAACGATTGTCCCATGAAGAAAATGGCGGTCACGTCTAAAACGACGCCATACAGATCATCACGACCTTTGACGACAGCAGCGACATCATCGCAATCGCAGGCGCAAACTCATCGTGCATCGATTTCCGGTTGCGGCAGCCATCGGATCGAAAAGCAGACCTTTTTCGCGACAGAGGTGCCACCACACGAAAACGAAGTCGACGATGTACACCGTGTTCAAGACGAAGACAAAAACGAAGTGAATGAAGCTACAATTCATTTACTCGATGTTGGCAGCACTGAAATCTGTACCTCTGGCTCTGTGATTGGCTGCAAAGATGACGGCGGCCGTGATGACAGCCATCACAATGACAGATCGAAACCCGGCTTTGACCATAGCTTTGACGTTTGTGATGTAAACAAACACGATGATGTGACTATATTGCAGAAAAAACCTGTGAAAACAATCGACCTATGCGGAAAAACGGCGAATGCGTTGATTGATTCCGGCAGCGACGTCAACCTTATCTCAGACAAGTTATATTTCGAACTTAATATGCGGCTTTATAGTGAAAGTAACATTACGTCATCGGGTTTAGGAAGTGCAAAAGTGAAATCGAACGGACTAGTAATCGTTACGATAACAATAGATGAACATAATTACGACGGTGTTAAATTCTATATTGTTGCTAGTGACAGTATGCCTTACCAAATAATAATTGGAAATGATTTTCTTAAACATGTAAGTCTGTTTATGAGTGGAAGTTCAGTGTGGTTGCGACCAAGAAATGATGAATGGTTGAATAGTCTGATGTGTGTTTCTGACGTGTCATGCAATTTACCTTCCTTAGATCATGTTGAATTGTGTGTCTATGCTTTACATTTCGTTTTACTTTTTTAATCGTGCAACACCGAACTATGTCTTCCTCCCGTTCGAAGCTCTGTCTCACTGGCTCGACTTATTATTTGTGTTGTCCAAATATAGTTAATCTAATTTAATCTAACAATAATATTGACGTGTCAAATACGGCCTGCTGTTTTTGTGAATAAACCAGAAGTTGTATCTGCGATCACGAGTTTATTTTTCAACCACCTGCTAGACCTTGGTACGACGCAACATCACATGCGGTTCCTTCACCCTCTGCAGATCATCAGATCCTGTAGCCCAGGATTATCAGGTTACGGCCCCAGCCAAAGAAGACCAAGGTCAGTTATACAATATAAACGATTATTGAATTGAATCGCAAGAAAAATAACCCCCAAAATGGCTATGGCGCAAAACGTGTCAATAGAAAAATTAAATGGATCGGACAACTATTTGAATTGGAAGTTCGCATTAAAAATGTGCCTCACTCTTGAAGGGCTTTGGAATTGTGTGCTTGGCACAGAACAAGATACCACTTTGGATGCCAAAGCATTAGCACGAATTTGTTTGTCAATTCAACCTCATCTCTGTCAATTCGTTAGAAACGCAACAAAAGCCAAGGAAGCGTATGACAATTTAGCAAAAACGTTCGAGGATAAAGGTATTTACCGCAGAGTACTATTATTACGAAAATTACATCGCATTGAATTCAATAATTTCCCTACAATGACAGACTACATAAACGTAGGAAAAGTAATCGATGATGCGGAAATAGCAGAAATACTTTTAGCTGGTTTACCCGAACAGTTTGATGTGCTGGTCACTAGCTTGGAAACTGCCAATTTGACTAAAGGATTGAACTCTGAGATGGTGCGAGCCCGTCTTTTACAAGAGGATAACAGGCGACACGAGAACAATAATGGTACGGAGAACTCTGCCTACTTTACTAAGAAGAGAATTGTTTGCGACTACTGTAAGCGTGTTGGGCACACTGTCAAGAAATGTTTTAAGAAGAAGCGTGATAACAAGAAGGTAGAGAAAAAGGAAGAACACACACTAGTTGCTTCAGCTTTCTCGGCCTGCAATTCTAATGAATTTATCGTTGACTCCGGTGCCACCGCTCATATGTGTGCTGCTGCTGATACCGCCTTGTTGAGAGACGTGAAGGAGAAGAATAGTGTCATACATGTAGCGAATGGGCAGAGGCTCACTAGTAGGTTAGTTGGTAAACTTAATATCTCATCTAATGTAGGTCTGGATAATGTTTTATTAGTACCTGAACTTTCCAATAATTTATTATCTGTTAGTGAAATAACCTCAAAGAATTATACTGTAACTTTCCTAAAAGATAAATGTATTGTTTATAAAGATTGCAAAATCACTGGCAATCAAGTACCAGTTGCTAATAATCATAATGGTCTTTACAAAGTCAAGGTAGAGCAGGTTCAACCTATCCCTAAGTTTGAGTTTTCCAAGTCCTTGAAATGTAGTCAAGGGACAGAGAATGCTCATGCTGCGTCAAGTGTGTTTACTGCTGTTTGGCACAAGCGTTTGGGTCACTTACACACCAAAGGTATGAAGGTACTTGGTGATGGGAAAAACATGTGTGTTGGTGTTGTTTTTCAGGGATCTGACGAAAACTTACCAAGCAGCTGTACCTCGTGTCTTACTGGGAAGATGCATGAAGCATCCTTTCCCCAGGCAGCTGCGAGGCATGCTGCAAGACCACTCAAACTCATCCACAGTGACGTGTGCGGCCCAATGCAGGAAACCAGCTGGGGTGGAGCGCGCTACCTACTCACTTTCACCGATGATTACTCAAGAAAGACATATGGATATCTTATGAAGACAAAATCAGAGGTGAGTTCATGTTTTTTGTCTTTTAAAGCACTCGTAGAAAAACAGAAAGGTTTGCCAATTAAAATCTTGAGGACGGATAATGGTACAGAGTATTGTAATGCTGAATTAGAGAGTTTTTTTAAAAAAGGAAGGAATTGTGCATCAAACTAGTGTTCCTTATTGCCCGCAGCAAAATGGAATTGCTGAGAGGGTTAACAGGACTATACTAGAAAAAGCTAGGGCTATGCTCCAGGAAGCGGGTCTTTCTAACAAGTATTGGGGAGAATATGGGGAGAATCAATATACCTTAAAAATAGGTCTCCTACCCATGCATTGTCCAATCGCATTCCTGAAGTGGTCTGGACTGATTTACCAGTTGATTTAAGCCATCTTAGAATTTTTGGATGCACAGCCTATTCCCTTGTACCTCATCAAAAACGGCGTAAACTTGATGCTAAAGCAAAGGCCTATATATTTGTAGGATATGGTGAGACTTGTAAAGGTTATCGTCTTATCAATCCGTCCAATCCATGCTCTGTTGTTTACTCAAGAAATGTAGCTTTTTTAGAGAGTGAATTTTTAGCAAAGAAAGAGCAGAAGTCTGAGCCGGCAGTATCAAATTTTTACCACTACAATCTTAACATGAATCAATGGAAGAAAAGTTTTAATTCAAACGACATTTTAAATACATACACATCTAATGAAATAATTCATGAAAACAATTTTAATGATTTGAATAATGAGAATAATATTTTACATAATGAGAATGATAATGTATTGAATATTACATCATCTTAAAGCCTACCTATTGAATCAACAACAAAACAACTAGTTGCTTACCTCAAATTTAGTCACAACACTTTTACACGTAATACCGCGATCAACAGCGGGATGGCAAGCAAAAATATACTCTATTTATTCTTTTTATCATTGTTGTTTGTGTTATGTTGTGATTGTTTTTGTTTCCGTTGTATATCTTATTGCTTTATTTTCATTGCCTCCATGCTCCATTGTTCGCTTCACTCACTCACGGCTCACGCACAGATTAAATAATTAATTAGCTTGCACCAGCCACAGAGTACACGTCGGAGCGGCCGAGCATTGGCAAACGTCCTTAGACAAACAGCCTAGTCTTACGCACTTCATTTTCTTTTCTTAGCAATCTATTACTGTTATATTTATTTTATTTATTACTTCGTATTACCTACTGATTTGTTTTATTTTATTTTATTTTTCATTATGTAATGTATTATTCTGACACCGGCCATGATTAGGTACCTACTTCAAACATTTGACCCTGTCAGAATAAACAGCGCTTCTTTGTTGCTCCGCCCACCTGTGTGCGACTCAGAAGCTTTTGGCTGAGACAGGGTCGTTGGCTACAAACACTTCCTAACCTCTCTTAATTCTTTTCTTCTCTCACTTCTGTCACTGTCAACCTATATTCTTGTTTTGCCTTAATTGTTTGTTTAAAATGTGTGTATGCAAGTCAATAAATGTATTTCTTTCTTTCTTTCTTTCTTTCTATTAATAATAGCGACAATGCTAGTAATAAGTCTGAGGGCACAAATATTAATCAGTCTTCGATGATTTCAGGATCAGATATGGACCACTGGAGTCGCCGCTGTCTGATCAGTATTTCATGGCGCAGAAAGATGAGGATGGTGATGTGACTTCTGTTACACCTTTGCAACCGCAGCCTGCACTTTCAGGAGGAGATGACATTGCCAGGGAAGTTTCCGGTGGTGAGTCTGTCTCACAGCGCCCTGTTCGAAGCACACGAGGTATTTTGCCAGAAAAGTATAAAACTTATGACGTATCCTCACTATTAGCACAAGGTAATTCATTCTCGGATCCTGAAACATTTGACGAAGCCATGAGTTCAGCTGATTCACGCCAGTGGACGGAGGCAATGAACCATGAGTATGAATCATTAAACAGAAATCAAGTTTGGGAGATAGTTGATCGTCCCAAAGATGCCAACATCATAAAATGCAAATGGGTGTATAAACGAAAATATGATGCCACAGGTAAGCTAGATCGATACAAAGCTAGATTGGTTGCCCGTAGTTTTAGTCAACAGGAAGGCGTTGACTATTCGGAAACATTCTCTCCTGTTGTTCGACATTCTACTCTAAGAATATTATTTTCACTAGCCAATGAGTTTAACTTACAAATGGATCATGTTGATGTAACAACAGCGTTTCTGAATAGCGACTTAAATGAAACAATATTCATGGAGCCTCCTCAAGGCTTTAGTATAGATAAAAATAAAGTCTGTAAACTAAATAAGAGCTTATATGGTCTTAAACAATCTTCACGCATGTGGAATTTAAAAAATCATAATGTTTTGTCTCAAAATAATTTTGTACAAAGTCGATGTGAGCCATGTGTGTATATAAAAAATAATAATAATGAGTATATCATTATAGCATTGTATGTGGATGATATGTATGTATTTCACAATGGATGTATAGATAAAGTTCTTAATATGTTGCAGAATAACTTTGAAATCCGACATTTAGGTAAACTAACTAATTGTTTAGGTATTAATGTTACAAAGAAAAATGGTACTTTATTGTTGGATCAGTCGGATTATATAAAGCGCCTATTGTTGAAATATAATATGTCAGAATGTAAACCTGTTTCTACACCTTTGCCAGTGAATAGTAAATACGACAAGTCAGGTAGTAAACCATCAGATGATGACATGTATAACTTTAGACAGTTATTGGGCTCATTAATGTATTTATCTGTTTGTACACGCCCGGATATATCGTATACATGCAGTCACCTTAGTCAGTTTGCAACTTGTTTTAATAAAAGTCACTGGCAAGCATTGAAGAGAGTACTTCGTTACTTAGCTGGAACAATAAGATATGGTCTGGTATTTAGGAAATCTAATGATTTTACCATTAATGCCTATGCCGACGCAGATTGGGCGAACGATTTATGTGATCGTAAATCGTACACCGGCTTTGTCGTGAAACTCGGTAACAATGTTGTTAACTGGGAAGCCAGGAAGCAGCGAAGTACAGCTCTTTCAAGTACAGAGGCTGAGTACATTGCGATCAGTGACGTATGTAAAGACGTATGTTTTATTAAGTGTTGAATATGGCAATGTTTATACATTTAATTTATGTTTACCATACTGAATATTTTTTGTTTTTAAGTTGGTAGTAAGTACATTGTTCGGTGTCATCGGTGTGTCTAATCTATGGCTCGCTACTAATGTCCGGTGTTGTAAAGATAAAGTGTTCCAATAAAATACCAGTTTTCATCACAAGTTGCGTTTTATTAAAATATAATAATCACATCAGGTTATGGGTCCAGACACATAAGCCTGTATATTGAAAGTGTGATTTCAATAAGAAATTCGACGTCATTCGTTATTCATCGGCGAGAAGGAAAACTCAAGAAAAGTGAGGTTACCGGCGGCGTGGCGCACGCGAGTATTATCGTCGAGAAGGAAAAACTTATTCTGTTCTGGTTGTGAACGAGGTCTGAGATGGAGAGTAACAACAATAACGTCAACGTGCTTAGGCTGGAGGGTTCCAGAAATTGGAATATCTGGAAATTTCAAACAATGGTGCTATTGAGAGGCAACGGTTGGCTGGACATTGTAGAGGGAAAAGCTGTAAAACCCGAAACTGCTGATGGAAAAACTGCATGGGAAACCAAAGATGCCAAGGCGCAAACTTTACTGGTTACACGTATGTCAGAAGAGGTCATGCTACACATCATCACATGCACGAGTTCTGCTGAAATGTGGAGAAAACTTCAAAGCGTGTACGAGCAGAAGACTGAAACTAGTGTACATATAATACAGCAGAGATTCTTTCAGTACAAGTACGAGAAAGGCATTTGTACGAGCTACGTACATTTCTGTCGGATCAGCAGTTTACGGCTTGACCTCATTTACACATAATTCATAATTTATTCGATCAAACCAGTTCGCAATCAACCATCAATATCGCCGCGCGTACTCATTTATTATTAGTTATTTTTGTATCAAGTTAAAGAGGAAATATAATTTAATTTTATCTCAAACCAAGTTTTATCATTTATCAAATCATCTTGTTTCGGCTCACCCCGAACAGCATTGATATGTCAATTTTCTTATCAAAGATTCAAGAAATGCAAAACCAGTTAAAACAAATGGGTGCAGAAATTTCTGATAAGTTTGTTATAACTAAAGTGCTAATGTCATTGCCGGATGATTATAAGCATTTCGTATCGGCATGGGAATCGGCACCTGACGACAAGCAGACCATTGAAAACTTGGTGGCCAGGTTATTAATTGAGGAGGAGAGGGTGAAAGGAAAGATCGAGGAGCATCAGCAAACTTCATCCTCATCTGCGTTCGTCGTGAAGAATAAGAGTAATGTAAAGTGTTATAGCTGTGGCAAACTTGGACACTATAAAAGTGAATGCAGAAATAATCAAGCTAGTAGTGAACAAAACTTAAATAATAAGAATAATAGCTGTTTCTACTGTGGAAAATTCGGACACTACAAGGCGCAGTGTCGGTTTAGAAAACTAAAAACTAGCAAAACAGAGAATAAAACGAAGAGTAATGCATTCGTAGTATCTAATTCGTCGTATGAATTGCATAAATTAAGGTGGTTAGTGGTCTCTGGTGCTAGTGAACATATGTGTCGGGATCGCACCCTGTTTGCGTCATTATCAAGTACTTCGTAAAAATCTGTGATCGTCGGCAATGGAGCAATTATTAGTGTCCTTGGTTGCGGAAAGATGGCGGTACAAGTATCGAACGGGACCGAATGGATTGACACGGTCATAGATAATGTATTGTACGTCCCCGAATTGGAAACGAATCTGTCTAGTCAATCGCGCCACAGACAAAGGTTACGTCATGGTGACAGATGACAGTTCATGCAAATTCTACAAATGTAAACAAGTTTGTGCAGTAGCAGAACGAATTGGAAGTTCTTATTATTTGGATTTACGTTATAAACGCGAGTGCGAGATTGCAAGCAATGTAAGAATGGCGCAGAACGATTTAATGAATGGCACAAGATATTCTGCGGAAAAACAATGTCAATGTGAAACAAACTTCTAAACCAGAGTGTGAAAGTTGTTTGGTTGGAAAAATACATCGATTGCCATTCGGCAAGAGTGAACACGTGAGTACAAAGACATGCGAGCTGATCCACGCCGATACTTGCGGCCCGATGGAAGAAGCATCTGTTGGCGGGTCGAGATATTTTGTCATACTGAAGGATGATTACTCAAACTTCAGGAGTGTGTACTTTGTCAAAAGGAAAGATGAGATCAAACATTGCATTCACAATTTCTTAAATAAAGCTGAAAACATGACTGGAAATAGAGTGAAACTGTTTAGAAGTGACAACGGCCTAGAATTTGTAAATAAAGAAGTGAAGGAAATGTTTTCAAATCGTGGTTAACACACCAAACTTCAGTGCCGTATACCCCGGAACAAAACGGGAAGGCTGAGAGAGAAAACAGAACATTGGTGGAAGCAGCAAGGACCATGTTACATGAAGTGAACTTACCAAAAAAAACTGTGGGCTGAAGCAATTAATACAGCGGTATTTGTCCTGAATAGAACTGGGAAAAGTCATGAAAATGGAAGTTCTCCATTTGAAGTATGGACAAATAAAAAGTTTGACATTCACCAGTTGAAAGCATTTGGTACTGAGTGTATGTCCACATCCCAAAGGAAAGAAGGAAGAAATGGGACAAGAACGGTGAAAAAGGGTTGATGGTTGGCTACGAAGAAAATGTGAAAGGATATCGAATCTATTTTACACAAAATAATAAAGTGGAGATAAAAACAACTAAAAAACAACTGATTTCCGCCTCGCAATTCGGTTTTCTTTTTTTCAGCCAAACAAATCTACGGAAGGTGCAGTTACAGAACTTGTGAATACCGTGGCTAAGACATTAGATAACAAAGAAAAGTGTATCGGTGTTTTTCTCGATTTGGTGAGGGCTTTCGACACTGTCTGTACGACCATCTTACCTCGAAAGCTTGAATCTGTGGGTGTGTCAGTAGGCATCAGTTTCACGGGCAAAAGTAATTAATAAGTCCGTTGTCGATGAACACTATTTTATTTACACACACACTTACAATATATAAGAAGGAGAATATACAAATTAATATTTACATGATCTGAGATAAAACAAACAATTATAAACTAAATTCAGAAATTATTTTCGTGATAAAAATGGTTACTCAGAAAATCAACAACAGTTGCTAGGCGACGCAACGCGCCTTCGTGTATTGTGTTTGCAAGTTTATGGTAGGTATGTGTGCGGCAAAGAGTACTTATGTACCCACGAGTAAGCGTGCGGCTTCGCCACATCACTCCCCCCTGAGAGTCCTAGACTAAGGACGATCAAAACTGAAAACGAACAGGGAGACCAACTCGGCGACCAGAACGAGAGATTTTGGAGCCAGTATTATCATTATTACTACTCGACTCGGTATGTGTCAATGTGGTTGGGTGCCTAGCGGTGTTAGAGTCAGACAGTATATAGGCCGGTTTTAGTCGGTCTACTGATACTGTGACTATTTTACCTTTTACACGTATTTTGTATACCTTGGATCCTCTTTAAATAACCTCATGAGGTCCAGTGTACGCTGGCTGTAAAGATCCTCTTAAAGCATCTTCACGAAGGAAGATGTGAGAACATGAAGATAAGTCTTTGTAGATAAATATCTTATTATTAGCATGGCTTGATGTAGGCACAGGCTGCAAGCGGTTGGCAAATGATCTGATACGTGCTGAAAAATCAGTCAGATCAGTGGTGCATTCGCCAAAACTACAGTCGAAAAATTCGCCTAGTAGCCTTAAGGGTTCGCCGTATACTAGTTCTGCTGAAGATGTTTGAAGGTCGTCTTTAAAAGAACTTCGGATGCCCAGCAATACAAAAGGCAATGTCTCAGACCGACTGTTATCACCGTGGCAAATTATGGCACTTTTTAGCTGGCGATGAAAACGTTCAACTAAGCCATTACATTGAGGATGATATGCAGTTGTTCTGCGGTGTTTAAAACCGAGCGTTTAAGAGAGTTGCTGAAACGTTGCGCTTTCAAATTGTCTCCCGCGGTCAGTTACAACCACGGCGGGACAACTAAAACGTGCTACCCAACCCAACAAGAATGCTCTGACCACCGATTCTGCAGTCATCTAGTCATATCGATAATAGGAACAGCTTCAACCCATCGCGTAAAGCGGTCAACTGCTGTTAAACAGTATCGATATTCATGGGAAGGAGGTAGTGGCCCGATAAGATCTATATGGACATGTTTAAACCGCGCCGTTGGTAAATCGAGGGTGCGGGAGATGTTACTGTCAGATGTGGCCGCAGCGTGTGTGTTCCAGACCATGGTAGCAATTTTGGTAGCGCACGCAAAAATTTCGAAATGATCTAATATTTATCAGTTTTATAAATATAACAAAAAGAAGTGAAAGTGTTTTGTTATTTATGTTTAGTTTTGGTTAATCGACAAATTTTCAAGTTTTTTTTATTATTTCTTTAGGTAATTGCAGTAAAAACAGTTAGCTTTTTGTTTCATTAGGATATTTCTTCAAACATAAATAAGTGTTTTGTTTTTATCTTTATTTGTAACTGCGTTTAGATTTGGTAGCCAGCATAAAGTTTATATTAAACTAGCTGACCTGGCGCGACTTCGTTCCCGTGGCCCTACCCTACTCCTTCATATATAAAGTATATAGTAGTAGTATTCAATAATAATATTATAGCTGTTGAGTGCTAAGTCCTCTCAAGTGTATGATTGGGTGTTCTTTTTTTTTTTTTTTTATCCGCAACGGGGTAGCACTTAGCCTTCATCACACCTGATGTTAAGTGGTGATAAGGCTGAAGATGGAAGCGCACTACTCCCGGAATCCTCAATCACTGAGGAACTGGCTATCTTATCTCTAACTGCCGGAACACAATAATGCTGAAAACATCATTGTTATGGCGTCAGACTTAGATAAGATGGTGGTAGCTAGCCAGGCGGACTAAGAACAAGTCCTACCAACAACCAAACCGAATACAATATGTACCCCCACTGGGAATCGAACCCGGGACCTCTTGGTCTGAAATCGGTGGTTTGAACCACTAGACCACAGAGGCGGTTCCTGGATCTCCTCTGATCCAGGAACCCCAATTATACACTACTTGTTCTCTGTGGCAACATTCTTGGATCCTAGATTCAAGAAGATCCATCTGGATGACGGAGCAGCTTCGGCAAAACAATTAATTTTAGAAAAAGAAATGTTATTTAACAGTGAACCGGACAGATCTGATGGAGATGTACAATCAGCTACGCCAAACACTGATGATGAAGAAGATAATATATGATCAGCACACCAAAAACTGGCGGCTGCTGCAACTGTTAGATTAAATGATAACAGTAATATTTCATCTTCAGAACTTGATTTGTATATTTCAACCTCGTTAAGCGATTTAAAGCAAGACCCTCTGCAGTGTGGAAAACCTACAATACCATGGGGCATACCCAAAGCTATCAGAAATGGCATGCAGACATCTATTGGTACTAGCTTCATCTGCACCTGCAGAACGTCTGTTCTCTAAGGCTGGCAATACAATCAGAAAGACAAGGCAAGGAGCCGCATACTAGGTTACCAAAACCCTTGTTTTTACAATCATTGCCTGTTGAATTTTGGTGAAATATTTTCTAGCAGTTAACATAAGTATTCATAACATTCATTCATAACTTATAACATAAGTAGTCACTGTTATTTTTTTTTATCAATTCCGTTTCTAGTAGTAACGTAAAGTAAGTATACTAAATTGAAGATTACTAAATGTCATAGCCTAGAAGTATAACTCCAATGTTATGAGGGCTTTCATTCGTGTCTTGATTGAATAGTGTCGCAAGACACGTCCAGTCCGAGGCACGGGTGAAGTTCATACTCAGCTTTAATAATTTTATTTTTTTATGAATTATAAATGAATGTAGTCAACATAATTGAAATGTTATTCTTATTTTTTACTAACATAGGAGTTAAGCTAATTGTTACTAACAAAAATGTATGTAATATCTGAGAATTAAATAAATAATAATAATAATAATATATCTCAGTCGCTTCCAGAATTCATGACAACAGGCATAACCCATCTGCTCCATAAATCTGGTAGTACTGCGGACCCCAAAAACTATAGACCTATCACCTGTCTGCCAACAATTTATAAAATTCTTACGTCCATTTTGAGGTCGAAGATTAATAAACACATTAATCAAAATTCTATTATGGTCGCCTCTCAGAATGGATGTAGGAATGGGGCCCGTGGTACTAAGGAGCTACTCCTCATTGACATGGCTATTAACCAACAGGTTCGTCGAAACCGAAAGAACCTGTCGACTTCCTGGATAGATTATAAGAAGGCCTATGATTCCGTGCCGCATTCGTGGCTCATGAGGGTGCTGGAGTTGTATAAAATAAATACAACTCTACGCACTTTCTTGATATCGTGCATGCGAAAATGGAGAACGGTCCTTTTCTATCCAGGATCTCGACGGATTCTAGGTCATGGCGATCCTATAAAAATAGAGCGAGGAATCTTCCAGGGTGACGGTTTGAGTCCATTGTGGTTCTGTCTGGCCTTGAACCCTCTGAGTACACTTCTCGAGAGTTCAGGGTTAGGCTTTCGTTTACGGAGAAATGGTCAAGTAATATCACACCTGCTGTACATGGATGACCTGAAACTATTTGCCCATAGCAGCTCTCATTTGACAGCGTTACTGAAGGTTACTGAAGCTTTCAGTAATGCCATTAAAATGGAATTTGGTGTGGACAAATGTGCAGTCATGCATGTAAAGCGTGGTCAGATAATGGAATCTACGGGTATACAACTCTCGGATTCTATTCATCTTAGATCTCTCTCCGTAAACGAAACCTATAAATATTTAGGTATGTCACAGGCATTAGGCATCAACGATGCTGACATGAAACAGTCGTTGCGTGAGCGTTTCTTGGGGCGCCTTTTAAAAGTCCTTAAAAGTCTTTTGTCTGGCGGAAACAAGGTTCGCGCATACAATGGATGGGTCATGCCGGTACTGATGTATTCCTTCGGCATACTTAAATGGACTCAAACTGAACTGGATGCCCTGGATAGAAAAGTTCGTACATTGCTAACAGCACACCGCATACATCACCCACGTTCATCGACAATGAGATTGTATATCCCGCGGAAGTGCGGTGGTCGTGGCTTCTTAAATGCTAAGACATTGCATAACCGCGAGATATGCAATCTTAGGGAGTATTTTCTCCAAGTCGATATGGGATCTCATAGAGATGTAGTTGCTGTTGACAATGGACTGACTCCTCTATTTTTAGCAAAAGAAAACTGGCGCAAACCTGTAGTACTTAGTACTTCCGACCGCAGCACTGTGTGGCAAAGCAAGGAGTTACATGGCAGATTCTACCGGGCTCTCCATGGGCCCGACGTAGATTTATTAGCCTCAGTATCCTGGCTCCGTTTCGGTGACCTTTTTGGTGAAACCGAAGGTTTTGTCTGTGCAATTATGGATGAGGTTGTGATGACGAATAACTACCGAAAGTATATCCTAAGGGATGGCACAGTGGATATTTGCCGAGCGTGTCATCGTCCTGGTGAATCCCTTAGGCATATAATCTCCGGTTGTTCTCGTCTCGCAAACGGCGAGTATTTGCATAGACATAACCAAGTGGCCAGGATAATACACCAACAACTTGCTCTGAAACATAGTCTTGTGGCATCCGAGGTGCCGTACTACAGGTATGCACCAGAACAGGTCCTTGAAAATAGCCATGCCACATTGTATTGGGATCGATCTATCATTACAGACAGGACTATTGTAGCTAATAAGCCTGATATTGTATTGATAGATCGACACGAACGCCGCGCGATAATTGTTGATGTCACTGTTCCCCATGACGACAACCTTGTGAAAGCTGAAAAAGATAAAGAAAACAAATATCTTGATTTAGCTCACGAGATTGTTGACATGTGGGACATTGATTCAGCAATTGTTGTTCCGATAGTCATATCTGCCCATGGTCTGATAGCCAAGAGCCTCGATAAACACCTTAAGAGGCTTGCGTTAGGTGGATGGATCGGGAGTCAGATGCAGAAGGCAGTACTTCTGGACACGGCCCGTATAGTGAGAAGGTTCCTGTCTCTGGATCCTTAACCATCGGTAGCCGGGACCTTGATCTTGCTGCCGTTGGGGAACTGCATTTTTGTATTTTTAAATGTTATATTTTTTAGTGTTATACATTGTAAAAATTTAATGTTTAGAAATATAATTTTGTAAGTATTTAAAATGTAATAAAGGGAATAATAATAACAAACAAAAAGTCAACATGACAGATCATTCTTTCCCCATTTTATTGATTTTATTAAGAAATTCAGAGGTCAAAATTTCATATTTATTGTAATACCATAATAATATTTAATATCTAGTAGCTTGCAACAATATGAAGAACAAAAAGAAGATACATATAAATTTACAATCAATTTAAAAACGAATCTGGATAACAGTTGAAAATGTCATCACCAATACAAACAAAATTAAATGGGAATGGGATATGAATGAAGAAATAGATGTTGACGAGAAGCCGAGCAGCACGTCTACCACCTCCGGGCTCGTCACCTCGCTCCGCCTCGCAGTTGTCGGGAACTGCCTCAGTGCCGTGTGTTCAGCTGACATCTGCAGTTGCGTCGAGCGATAGTGACGAGTACTTCTCTCCGCCGACGTCGCCACAACCTGTACGCCGGAGGAGGGGCCGGCCACCGAAGAGTTTGGGGCTTCTGGGGCAAACGGCTCCGGTCAGGGCCCCCGTCCCGGTGGAGTGCAGCGCATGCGATGGACAATTTCCATCAATGAAAATGTCATGCGCGCATATGTACTGCATGTGGTAGCTTGTCAATAGCTTTTAGTTTTATATGTTTGTTGTTATCTGTTTGTTTATAAGCTGTTAGCTATCCAAAAACGATAAATAAATAAATAAATAAATAAATATTTTGAGGCAACAGAGGCAGGAACTAATCTTACTGCGTATCGTGTTCGGATGCTTTCTCTGTTTCAGGCTCTTGAACCATCTATCAACGTTTCGGCTCATCGACTGTCGGATCAGGTGCGAGCCATTCAACGGGGTCACTTGTTGGATAACTGTACTTGATCGGCTCCGTACAGAGGTGCAACGTAACCGTATCATTACTACTGCATCGCAGACGGCAACTCAAGCTTCTGCCGCGGCCACATTGCAAGCTGGCGTTGCTGATGGTGGTTGTGGAGATGATATGGTTACTACTGTAAGTCCCCAATACAATGATATATTGAGGTGTACTCTTGAAGATGTAGTTCTGGAGTTTCGATCGACTTCGATTCACCCTAGACCTCTGCTTCCGCGTTTTCCCATGCACAAAAAAAATAGGGCGCTGATGTGTGCTTTAGATTCACTACTATCAAATTACTTTGATAGTAGTGAAGACCTGGCTGATACTCATTCGATCTTGTATTGTGCGGCTATTACGGCTTGTCGTGTTGCTCATGTCAAATTTCCAAATACTGACACAGCAACACGCCCTCGTCTGGCTGTACCAGCCTGGCAGTGTAGGATTGAACGTCGTATCAGTGAGGCTAGGGTACTCATCGGTAAGCTCAGCTGCTTCAGGGAGGGCAACATGCGCCCTAGGGTCATGAGCTTTATGAAACGTGCATTCCTGGGGACTGGTATTAGTCCTCAAAATTATATTTCATGTGTCACAGAGCGCATCGACTTCCTGAAGCAGAAAATTTGTGCATGGGCTAATCGTATTCGAAGGTATAGGGTGCGAGTCGATCGCTTCACTCAGAACCGCATGTTCGAGAGAGATCAACGATGTGTTTATGCATCCTGGGAGCGATCGAATCAGAGTGATACTGATATGCATCGGCAGGATGATGATGCCATGATTTCTTTTTGGCACAACATCTGGTCTGTGCCTGTCACTCACTCTGAAGGCGCGTGGATTAAGGATGTTGAGCGCACGTGTGAGCTTATACCTAACATGAATGAAATAACCATTGACTACCAAGACGTAGTTTGTGCAGTTCGTTCCTTACCCAACTGACGGACTGCACAATTTCTGGTATAAATAACTATTTAGATTATGGAAGCGGTAGAAAAGTTTTGGCGTTATGAACAACCACCTCAATGTAAATTCATTAGTCCGGCGGACATTGAGTGTGAACGATTGTTTAGTTCTAGAAGTACATGGGGGCGCAGACGGGAAATATACATTGCGTCTGCCGCTCATACCGGATCATCAGCTGTTAGGCGATTCTAGACAGACTGCTTTAAAACGGTTTTTGTCAATTGAAAGACGTATGCAACGTGACTCGGAGTTAAGGGTTAAATATGTAGAATTCATGGCGGAGTATATTAAATTTTACCTTTTACACGTATTTTGTATACGGCGAACCCTTAAGGCTACTAGGCGAATTTTTCGACTGTAGTTTTGGCGAATGCACCACTGGTGCCTACATCAAGCCATGCTAATAATAAGATATTTATCTACAAAGACTTATCTTCATGTTCTCACATCTTCCTTCGTGAAGATGCTTTAAGAGGATCTTTACAGCCAGCGTACACTGGACCTCATGAGGTTATTGAAAGAGGATCCGAGGTATACAAAATACGTGTAAAAGGTAAAATTTAAATTGAGATGCCAAGCAAACATGCGTGCTAGGTAACTACCTAGCACGCATGTTTGCTTGGCATCTCAATTTCAATGTGCTTTATTATCTCAATCGCTTCCAGAATTTATGACAACAGACATAACCCATCTGCTCCATAAATCTGGTAGTACTGCGGACCCCAAAAACTATAGACCTATCACCTGTCGTCCATTTTGAGGTCGAAGATTAATAAACTTATTGATCAAATTTCTATTATGGTCGCCTCTCAAAATGGATGTAGGAATGGGGCCCATGGTACTAAGGAGCTACTCCTCATTGACATGGCTATTAACGAACAGGTTCGTCGAAACCGAAAGAACCTGTCGACTGCCTGGATAGATTATAAGAAGGCCTATGATTCCGTGCCGCATTCGTGGCTCATGATGATGATGGTGCTGGAGTTGTCCTACTTCCTACTAATATTATAAATGTGAAAGTTTAGATGTTTGGATGTTTGTTACTCAATCACGCCAAAACGGCTCAACGGATTTGGCTGAAATTTGGAACATAGATACTTTGTAGCCTGGAGAGGAACATAGGCTACTTTTTCTCCCGGAAAAATAACACATTCCCGCGGGATAACGTCGTGTAGTGCACGCGGGCAAAGCCGCGGGCGGAAAGCTAGTATAAAATAAATACGGTTACGGTAGTTTTAAAGAAACCTACTTCTTATTAAGCTAATAAACTAAATATTTCGGATAAAAATCTTAAAATTTCGGATGACGGCTCTTCTCACATGAGACATATAGATATTATTCTATATGTATGTCTATCGGATGCGATATTTTGGGACAAATTTTGAACGGCGAGAAACTCGACTTAGGCGCAGGTGGGCCTTATGTCTTAAGTACTATTTTTGATTTTATGTTTTCGGGCCAAGTCGAGAAATTAATTCGGATTTGGATACTTTAAACTTTGCTTCTAATGTTTCGGCCATCCAGTTATTGGAAGCGGTAGAAAAGTTTTGGCGTTATGAACAACCACCTCAATGTAAATTCATTAGTCCGGCGGACATTGAGTGTGAACGATTGTTTAGTTCTAGAAGTACATGGGGGCGCAGACGGGAAATATACATTGCGTCTGCCGCTCATACCGGATCATCAGCTGTTAGGCGATTCTAGACAGACTGCTTTAAAACGGTTTTTGTCAATTGAAAGACGTATGCAACGTGACTCGGAGTTAAGGGTTAAATATGTAGAATTCATGGCGGAGTATATTAAATTAGGACATATGGCGGTTTTAAAATTTAATTCGGAAGAAGAACATTATTTTTTGGCTCATCATGGGGTATTTAGTGCGACGGTAGTGTTCCTAGTATTTATTTAATCATATGGCATAATTAATAATACAGCCGTTCCAAATTACAAAATTAATTAAGTTTTACAAAGTTAATTTATTCTTAATTGTAGGAACAAATCATCACGTTTTAGCGGAAATATTACATTAAGTGAACGTAGAAATGCAATCTCATTTTTAATTCGGACGGTACAACATAAACATTTTAGTGGGGAAATGGAGGCCTTATCAAATCAAAAACAAATTAAATCATCATTTGGTATAGTAGAGTTCACGGAACTTGACCACAACCATAGACGAAAAAACCTGCGCAGAAAAAACTTTTGTACTAAATATTGCAACTGCGCAGGTTTTTTTGTCTATGGTTGTGGTCAAGTTCCGTGAACTCTACTATAAGACTAAATTTATTTATTGATTAAGATCGGATTTTACGTGTCGGCGGACGGATCGGATCTGCGGATTTGTCTTTCAATGCAAGACATCAGATTTTATTACCTGGACGCGGACATTTTACGGATTTGTTAGTTGCTCACTACCATAACATTCATTGTCATGTCGGAGCTAACACTTTAGCAGCTATTCACTATCAGAACTATTGGATTATTTCGGCAAGACGCGTTACTAGAAACGTCACTTTTCGGTGCATTCAATGTTATCGGTCTCGGGTTCGGTGTACACAACCATTTATGGCGGATTTACCACGGGATAGAGAAAATGGCGTGCGAGCCTTTTTAGGAGTCGGTACGGATTTCGCCGGTCCCTTTTTATTAAATCTAGTTCGTTACGGAATGCAAAAATTCAAAAATGTTACTTGTGTATTTTTGTGTGCTTATCCACGAAAGCGGTCCATTTAGAAATTGTTTCGGATTTGTCGGTTGAAGCTTTCATTGCGGCTTTGACTAGATTTGTTTCTCGGCGCGGACTTCCTTCTTTAATTAGATCTTGTAGCGTAATTATATAATGTTTGATATTGTTAGGAATTTTTTGTGAGTGTATGATATGTATTGCTGTAAGTGTGCCTACTTTTAATAAATTAAATTAAATTAATCATAAGTACCTATATACTCGTTCACACGGCCACGGCTGCGGCGTGTACAATTGCACTTACGTATGCGTTTCGCGTTTCAATATATTATATATTCATTCCATGACCCGATATAATAATATTTCATGGCGACCCTGCAACTTGGTAATAAAACATTGTAGTAATAAATTTAAAGGGTCTTTAATACAAAACAATTTGTTCAGTGAAATATTCGTAACTTCATCAAAATCAGTTGTTCAGTACACCCCTGCCTAGACCGCGGAGTCAGCATTGGCGCAGTGGAAGGCTATCATGAGTATAGACTCCGGACAAATCTTGGTTTCAGCCGGGATGTAACTGAACAATAGGCCTGCGATACACAGCGGAGAGAATGTGAAGTAAGGTGATTTTACATACTGTGGTCTGTGCTGTAGAAAGTCCCTGGGCAGCGTGGGGAGAGGGGGGCCCCCCCTGTGGCTCCGTCTTCTTCTGCAGACCTTACCAATTAGTCACCTCACTCATAACACAAATAACAGCGTTCACAAGACACTGGGCGTTTCAACAATAGATACACAAAGACACACACGTGGGAGCTTTTTTTATTACGATATAGTGTCTCGACAACAAGCGCGTGTGGTAGAAAAGGTTATCTTTCAAAGCATCCGCGACCGGCCACTCCAGAGATGGCATCAAAACCTTGGTCGTACAAAACGGGATCACATAGATAATTTAAGATGTATTCAAACTCGATATGCCAGGCACATTCAACGCGAGCGATTTTTAACAAAGTCAGCCAAATTAATCCGACATTTTCTACAAGAATTTCCAATCAAGTGTCACTGTCAACTTCAAGTGAGCTAAATGTCAATTTGACGTGACATTAGAGATGCGTTCAGAAACGTCGATCTTTTCCGAACATCCCCCCGCCCCGGACCGTTAAGAACGGTACGTCAATCTACGGGTAATCGGGAGAGCCCACTAACTGCTCTCTTCAAAACCGAATCTCGAACCAAAACCTCAGCAAAACGAGGAACTCCGTCAGTTCCGGGGTAGAGTTTAACAATGCGCCCCCTTCGCCAACATAGGGGCGGCAGGTTAGCATCCTTAATCAACACGAGGTCGCCAGTCTGGGGTGGGGTGGTTTTATCTGTCCACTTCACGCGCTGTTGTAGGATATGCAAATACTCCATCGACCAACGTGCCCAGAAGTTTTGGGACATCTGTCTCAAAAGTTGGTATCGCGACAAACGATGGGATCCTACATCCTGAATCGGATATTCAGGCAACGCCAAAAGGGGCTGTCCGATCAAGAAATGACCTGGGGTCAACGCTTCCAGGTCATTCGGGTCCGAAGACAACGGGCACAAGGGTCGCGAGTTGAGGACGGCCTCAATTTTACAAAATACCGTATCAAGTTCCTCAAACGTGAGAATAGTTTCTCCAATCACGCAACGCAAGTGTGTCTTGGCAGCCTTTACACAAGCTTCAAAAATTCCTCCCCAGGTCGGACAAGCTGGTGGGCTAAACTTCCAGATTATCCCACGCCGGGAGAGGGTGGTTCCAATGTCTATTTTATTATCAACAAAAAACTTAACTACTTCCTTAAGATAATTACACGTTCCCTTATAATTAGTACCACAATCGGAACGTATCAATGTCGGCAGTCCTCTACGGGAAACAAATCTGCTCAAGGCGGCGACAAAGGCTTCGGTAGACAATTCCGAGACAATTTCCAAATGGACAGCCTTGGTGGACAAACACACAAACACGCACAAGTACGCCTTATAGGTTTTAGCATTACGCAGTCTCGAAGCCTTTACAGTAAAGGGACCGGCGAAGTCGGTGGCGACTCCGGCAAAAGCTCTACATTCCGTGACGCGATCAGCAGGCAAATCACCCATCTGGGGCTGCATGGTCGCGGCCTTCAATCGATAACAAGGCAGGCAACGGAAAACCACCGTGCGAATGGCTCGACGAGCAGACAAAATCCAAAATTCACGCTGCAAAATGGCCAACAAAGCATTACAGCCAGCATGTTGTGCATTCACATGGCGATCTGTTATTATCAGTTGAGTCAAATGTCCGGCTTTAGGTAACAAAAGGGGGTGACGAGCTCCATACGGCAGGTTCGCATTTCGAAGTCTTCCGCCGACTCGCAAAAGCCCACTCTCGTCCAGGAAGGGATTTAATCGCGATACCGCGCCCTTCAACTTGCGACGGCCTAAACGCAAAATTTCGATCTCGGACTCAAAACTATCAGCTTGTACTCTCCGGACCCAAAACAAGAGCGCGTCCCTACGCTCGTCCGGAGTGAGAACCGACGAATCACGCCTCGCGCGTGGGTTTCTGCAATTGAACACAAAACGTCTGATCCAAGCGGTAACACCAAGCAGCTTCTGTAAGGAGCTGTACCGATCCAACAACAAATCCTTTTCCCCGGCGGGGTTAGTCTCCAGGACGCATGCCCTCATATCAGGAACGGCTACGTTCGACAACGCTGGAGAGGGCGGCCACTCCGACTCAGGCCGCATCAACCACTGTGGGCCCCACCAGAGGGGGTGGTTAAGTAGGGTTGGGGCTACACAACCCCGAGACGCACAATCCGCGGGATTCATGGTTCCCGGCACGTGTCTCCAAATCAACTCGATGTCGGAATTACAAATCTGCGACACTCGATTGGCCACAAACACGTCCAAGGTGTGCGCCGGAGCCTTCAACCAACAAAGGACGACCTGACTGTCCGTCCAAGCATAAACCTCTTGTATCTTAATAGATCGACCTAATGTGAGCCATACGTGGTTCAACAAACGCATTAGGAGGGCAGCTCCACACAATTCCAACCTCGGGATCGTATGACGAGTCCGAAGGGGAGCGACTTTGCTTTTCGCTATCACCAGATGCACAGCAACAACTCCGTCAACAGTAACGGTGCGGAGGTACACGGCCGCAGCAAATCCACGTTCGGAGGCATCGGAAAAGCCGTGAAGAGTAACTTCACAATTTCCAGAAGGGAGGAATAGCCTCGGCAAATGCACTTCATTAATCTCGGGGAGGGATGAAACGAAGCTCGACCAATCTCGGAGTAACTCGTCCGAGAGGGGTTCATCCCACGACACACCCGAAGCCCATAACCGTTGCAAGAAACACTTGGCCATAAACAGCACGGGGCAAATCCACCCATTGGGGTCAAAGGTACGTGCGACAGTAGACAATACTAAACGCTTGGTCCAGACTTTCGGTGGTCGTAGATCCACACAATACGTGAACGTGTCAGAGACCGGTTTGTACTGTACGCCAAGGACGGTCACCACATGGGGATTATCAACATTTTCGAATAGGTGGGGGTCCTGCTGGTGCTCTTCGGGCAAACCTACCAGTACATCAGGCGAGTTGGATATCCATTTCCTCAACTCGTAACCTCCCGACTTCAAAAGGGCGGTGAGTTCGTCTCTCAGGACAATCGCCTCTGAGACAGATGAGGCGCCCGTGCAAATGTCATCCACATAGACGTCACTGGCCAAAATGGCGGAGGCGCGAGGGTATCTCAAGCGCTCCTTCTCGGCCAACTCCAACAAAGAACGAATCGCAACAAACGGGCTCGAAGCCAAACCGTACGTATTCGTATTCAATTCATAAATCAACAAGGGGTCCCTAGGACTCTCTCTCCACAAAATCAATTGGTACCTCCTATCCTCTGGATGGATGACCGTTTGTCTGAACATCATCCGGATGTCAGTCATAAATACAATTTGGTGCCGCCGGAAGTTGGTCAAAATGTCTGAGATCTCCGTGTGCAGCTTGGGACCTACATGCAGACACTGGTTCAAGGACGCTCCAGTAGAGGTGGGAGCCGAACCGTCAAAGACCACCCGAATCTTTCCGGATTTCAAAACGGCGTGGTGCGGCAAAAAGAAGTGCTCAACGGAGCGCCAATCCAAATCGCTCACGGACATGTGCCCTAACTCCTCATACTCCCGCATGAATTCAACATACTTCTGGCGGAAGACCGGATCCTTGCTCATGCGACGCTCCATCGCCACTAGCCTACGTTCCGCTAGCGGTCGGGATTCGCCCAGAGGAGGTCGGCCGGCACGAAAGGGGAGACGGGTGATCAAACGACCAGAGCGGAGGCGACCAGTGTTATTCTGGTAATACAACTCGCATTCATCCGCTACTGGGTCTACCCGCGGGGCTGGTGGAGGTTCCTCAACCTCCCAAAACTTCTGCACCACTTCGGAGAGAGACACATTAAAAACAAGACCGCGATCCTCATCAAGGGAATCCAAAACGCGGCGAGCAGGGCCCATCACAACTGTACCGAGTGTCGTCTCTGCAGACGTTTTGTTGACGGGGAAGCGAGTTTTGCAGCCAGATGGCTTGGTAGCTCTGCAGCTACCAAGCCATCTGGCTGCAAAACTCGCTTCCCCGTCAACAAAACTCGCCCCAGGACATCGGCTCCAAGGAGAGCATCAATCGGGCCTGGGCGGAAGAAATTTGGATCGGCGAGTGGGGAATCAGACACCAAAGACAACATACTCGGTCCCAAGTCAACTGAAGGTTGACGGCCAACAACTGTGTCCAACACAATCGCCGAGGTCTTAATGCCTGGCGTGGACTTATTACGTGATGTAAATGTGAAGTCAACATGCCCTAACAACCCGGGGACTTTCACATCGCCAACACCTCTCACGCCTTCCGTGTGGGGGTGCACCTTGAGGCCCAACCGCCTAACTAACCAAGATGACACAACACACCCCTGAGCACCGGAATCCAACAAGGCGCGAACTTCCACATGGTCGCCATTCAATCCCCTGACAAGCACAGAGGCCGTGGGCAACAAAACGGTCTCTGGAGGGGTGGCTACAATCGACCGTAAACACGTTGATTGCTAGTATGTGGGGTCCCCAGACGTCCCCCCATGGTAAGGGGGTCGCTCATAGCGATCCAGTGGGTCCCAATCTCCCACATACTGCCTACGTCCAATTCGCCCGGTATCAGGCGGGTTATATCTCCCGGCCCCTTGAAGACGGGGCGGGCGCCGCTCCAAACGCGGGTATTCGGCGAGCGGCGGCGAGAATCGGTGCCTAGCATCCACCGTGTACGTCGCCCCATAGTCGCGGGGGCACGGTGACCGATTTTCAGAAGGGGGGTCCCGGGGACCCCCGCCCGTGCGAGGCTCAAAACGTCGCGGGGGGCTTATACGACCTCCCGCATCGCTCGCAAAATCGAACCCCCTAGTTGGGGACCGATTTCCCATGGGGGGGTCCGTGGGACCCCCGCCCGTGCGAGGCTCAAAACGTCGCGGGGGGCCTCTACGACCTCCGGCAACGCTCGCATAATTCATCCCCATCCTTGGGGATCGGTTTCCCATTGGGGGGTCCCTGGGACCCCCGCCCGTTTGAGGCTCCAAACGTGGCGGAGAGCGTCTGGGGCCACTCTGGTGGCCACTAGAACTGCTGCGGGATGCAAACACCGCGGGGGGTCCGAGACCCCCACCCATACGCGGTGATCCTGCAGCGACACGCTGCGGCGCTCCGCCGCCCTCTGGGCTGTTCATGCAGAGGAGGGGATGGTGGTTGCCCTTACAAAAGCGGCATGGGTGCGCTTGGGTACATTCGCGCTGCATGTGCAGGCCCAAGCACGAGTAGCACCATGTCCGTTGTCGCGCGATCGCTCGACGGCCTTGGACGCGCTGGTCGAGGAACTTATCACAACGGGTCGTGCTGTGACCCGGTTCCCGACAGTACAAGCAGCGGGCGGTCTCCTGGACGGCGGCATAGCGGCCGGGCGCGCGAGGGGCCATACGCCCCCTACGGGGGGGTCCGGTGGGGGATCTACTCTGTGGCACAGGTCGTTCGGGTCCCATAGGACCGGCCAGAGAGGAATTATCTACTTTCTCCTTCCAGGAACGTCAAGAGGTCCGAGAAGGGTGGCAGATAAGTCGCACTATCCCCACCATACTGCTGCTCAAAACGGACCTTAACAGAGTCCGGCAACTTTCCCAGGACAATGTGCAGTAACAAAAACGACCACTGCTCCACTGGGAGTTTTAAGTTTTTTAATGCGTTGTATGCAACCAACAGCGGATTCAACAAAGCCACTCTCAAGTGCATCACGCTGGCAACGCGGGGTAAATTCAAAATGGCGGCAACATGGTTGTCCGCCAGACGTCGTACGTTCTGGTACCGACGGGCAATCAAATCCCTAGCAATAGGGTAGTTTTCATCCGAGGGGGCCAAATGTTGAACTGATTCAAGGGCCTCCCCTTCCAACACGGATAACAAATAAGCTAACTTCTGGCCCTGGGTCAAATCGTCCCGGGCATGTACAAGACTATCAAAAATATTAATAAAGCCCTCCCAGTCCTCTAGACGACCAGCAAAGCGCCTTAAGTCTAAGGGGGCCAATCTAGCAAAGAGAGGGGGCATACTCTTAGATGTGACCGGGGACGGGCTCGGTTCATTCTCTCTTGCCACTTGCAAAGGTCGAGCCACCTGGATAATTCTGTCCGCAAAATCATAACACTGGTCCACATCCAAACCGACTTCTTGTCGCATTTCCACCTCGGCCTCAACAGTCCTTTCCAAAAATAAGGCATACTGCTCATCAACAACAGCCAAACGTATGGGCAGATCTACGTATCTGTTCAACAAGGCCTCCGTTCTATCCGGTCGATCCAACAACGCGACCGCAGAAGCCAACCACCGTAACTCAGAACGTATTTTGGCTTTGGCAGAGGAGGCCGTCATTGTAACGTCACAAATTTATCAACAAAAACAACAAATTCAAAATATTCACTATAACACAAAATCTCCAATATTTTGAGGTTATTGATAACCACAAAATTCCAATATTACAACAACAAAGTATTTATAATGACACAAACTCTTAAATATTTGGAGGTTATCAGAAAACAACAAAACTCAAGTATATAATTATAACTCTAACTCTCAAGAGGTTATAACTTAGACACAAACTAACTTTGACTTTGTAAGTCAAAAGTTATTCAGTTCAAACAAATCACTGACCATTGAAATTCACTTGGATATCGACATACAACAAGATGATTTTAATTATTTCAAAGCACAAGTTTCAATAAGTTTCAATGTGTAAACAATGTCAAACAAAACTAAATAATAATTATTATGAACAAAGAAAGGCATCTGTTTACATTTTGGAACCTCAATACATGACAATTAATTACAAGACATGGAACCAATAACAAAGGAATGCCCTTTACTTTTCAAATGCAAGTTAATTACCATTTACAAGTACAAATTAATCTAGTCCGGACCAGATGGTCATCAAACGGCACTGATTAATAGACAAACTTTTGGCGTGGGCCTCTCAGGCCTTCAAGCTACGCTCTTGCTACCAAGAAATGTTCAGTACACCCCTGCCTAGACCGCGGAGTCAGCATTGGCGCAGTGGAAGGCTATCATGAGTATAGACTCCGGATAAATCTTGGTTTCAGCCGGGATGTAACTGAACAATAGGCCTGCGATACACAGCGGAGAGAATGTGAAGTAAGGTGATTTTACATACTGTGGTCTGTGCTGTAGAAAGTCCCTGGGCAGCGTGGGGAGAGGGGGGCCCCCCCTGTGGCTCCGTCTTCTTCTGCAGACCTTACCAATTAGTCACCTCACTCATAACACAAATAACAGCGTTCACAAGACACTGGGCGTTTCAACAATAGATACACAAAGACACACACGTGGGAGCTTTTTTTATTACGATATAGTGTCTCGACAACAAGCGCGTGTGGTAGAAAAGGTTATCTTTCAAAGCATCCGCGACCGGCCACTCCAGAGATGGCATCAAAACCTTGGTCGTACAAAACGGGATCACATAGATAATTTAAGATGTATTCAAACTCGATATGCCAGGCACATTCAACGCGAGCGATTTTTAACAAATTCAGCCAAATTAATCCGACATTTTCTACAAGAATTTCCAATCAAGTGTCACTGTCAACTTCAAGTGAGCTAAATGTCAATTTGACGTGACATTAGAGATGCGTTCAGAAACGTCGATCTTTTCCGAACATCAGTATTCGAAGGAAGAGGTCGTAATTGCCCAGAACGCGAACGGTGCAGCAGCAGCCAACGCAGAAGAAGCAAAGGCAGAACACTCGGACTACGTAATCCAGTCTTTACTGATAGTAGCCGTCGTCCTCATTTCCACTGCAAGTATTTTTTATCTGCTCAAAAAGTGTCGCAAAAGTGCAATCAAGACCTTGAGGCGTGAGTTGAACGCCGCCTTGATGGAACAACCTCGCCCGCCCCAATGTTTAAGAAAGGCGGCACCCAGGGATCCAAGGCCACGTCGCAACAGGTCTCCAAGAATATTCCGATCCCCATCAAATGTCTTGACATTAAGTAAAAAAACAAATTTTGTGAACTGTTTTCAAATTTGCAATAAATACACATTAGACATCCAAAGACGAATTAATAGTTATGTAACCTGATTTTTAATAACATTTTAATTGAACTAGTTGCTAAGCTAATTACGTGCGAAGATAATGTCGAGTCCGGTTATCAAAATTTCATAAATGCACAATAAATTTGTTTATTCGTAGTCTCATCATCATCAATATCAACTTTGACCCCCATCGTTTGCCGATATCCCCCTCGACTGCCTTGACCCCCATCGTTTGCCTCATAATTTCGGTGCTAAAGTGTTTTCAGTGCTTCAGTGTGGCATGCGTGTGAAACAAAAGATTCTGTAGTTGTCTTTTGTTTCACACGCATGCCACACTGAAGCATGTAAGTGCTTGTAATGTGTTTTAGGTACTTATAAATAATCAATTATTTTTGTTACTTAGTTAGTTAATGGATATTTCCTTACATTTCTTTGTCATTTTTTTCTCATATACAGAAAATATGTGTCATAATGTGTTAATAGTTTATATTACTTAGGCATACATACATGTTATGTCTATATCGGATTTGAAAGAATTATATAATAGTTTTAAAGATATAAAAAGCTATTCAACAAAAATAGGGCCAGCCCGCAGGCAGCAATCCGAAAGCGCAAAAGAAAAATTTTTACTAGCAGAGAAGTTGTATAATCAATTGGAAAACATCGCATCTATTATTAAAGTAAAGATAGAAAATTCTAAGATAAGCGGCGTAAGTTTGCAGGGCCTAAATAAGTTTATTCAAGATATTCAATTCGTCTATCTACAAATCTTGAACTTAATGTCCAGTTCAGACGCAGAGTACCATTCAGGTTCAGAGTTAGATAAACCCGTAATCATGGCTAAAGATAATTTTGACATAAAAACGGCGTAAGCCTTCTTGCCTATAATGAATAATAAGGAGGATGTGACTATTCAATTAATAGATAATATCTCATTATATATCGACTCGCTTAACGAAGCTGGCAATAAACAATTTATTAATATAAATATTTATTAAAATAAATTAATTTTGTCCTAAAAAGTCGATTATCGATTAGTGCAAAGTTAAGGTTGAAAAGCGAATACAGTTCTATAGAATGTTTAATGACAGATATGCGCAAATTTTTGATTCAGAAAAAAACGGCTGTCACAACACAATACAGTCCCAATTATTTAGCGCTAAGCAAGGTCGTAGAAGTATTGAAAAATACGGTTCCGATTTAGAGGAACTATTTGTAAACTTGACTATATCGCAGGCTGGTGGTGACACATAGAAATATGACACCTTACGCCCGATTCACGAAAAAGCCGCTATCGAACGTTTTGCAGAAGGCTTGTCTGACGTACGATTAAGTACAATAATAGCCTCTCGCGAGATTAATTCCCTCCCGGAAGCTATACAAACAGCCTTAGATAAAAAAAATTCCACGACTACTCCCGAAGTAGGGATAATGAACTTTGATCGCAACCCAAAACGCGTTTATAGTAGGGGTAATAGGCGTTATCCGAACACTATGAATAAGGCTCGCTATGCAGGCAATAATATCGCACCCAGGCTGGGCTACCGTATCAATCAGTCTAATTTTAATAGACCGTCGACGAATGCAACTCAGGGCAGAATTTTCAGAAGCTACCGTCGTCGAGGTCAAGGTAATAGGTATTCGTACCCCGCTCGCGTCGCTCAGATACAGTCAGAGAACCCTGAGCAACGTGATAACATCCAAAACGCATCAGGAAACGATTTTTTTCGATCCTATAACTAGCCATAATTTCGTACTTAATTATAACGTAAATAGTGTAGTTCAGCTTCGTACAAATATAAGTAATAATAGTATAAGTCTCTTAGTAGATAGTGGCGCGAGCCTCAGTGTTTTGAAATACGAGTGGCTTTTAAAGCACGGTCACGGACATTTAGATAATGAGCTGCATTATGATAGGATTGCTATTAAAGGAGTTAGTAGTAAATTAATTTCCGAAGGTTACATTTATTTAGATTTAGTATGTAATAATGTGTCTTTTCAACAGAAATTTTATATTTTTAAGAACCTTACATGTGATGCCGACGGCATATTAGGAGAAAACTTTTTGAAGCGTTACCACGCTATAATCAACTATGAAACGCGCCTTCTAACAATTTCAAAAGGCAGCGTTGTTGTTAGTTTGCCTATTAGTAACAACAAGAATCAGTTTATTCACAAGATACCCGCTCGATGCGAAATCCTACTATAATATTATAAATGTGAAAGTTTAGATGTTTGGATGTTTGTTACTCAATCACGCCAAAACGGCTTAACGGATTTAGCTGAAATTTGGTACATAGATACTTTGTAGCCTGGAGAGGAACATAAGCTACTTTTTATCCCGGAAAAATATCACATTCCCGCGGGATAACGTCGTGTAGTCCACGCGGGCGAAGCCGCGGGCGGAAAGCTAGTAATAAAATATATACCTTGCTCGAGTAAAGAAGATAGCGTAATTTTATCACAAGAATTAATGAACGGTGTTTTTATAGCAGGAATGATTTCTAGACCATTCCATGGCAAGATACCTGTAAGAATTTTAAATACAACAAACGAAAATGTGATTTATGACTTTTCAAATATTATATTGCATTCAATTAATAATTTTGACATTTGTGAGCTAGAAAGTACCGAGAAATCGGTCCAACGCGTAAAAAAATTATTTAACTTACTTGATTTGGGTCATTTGAATCGAGAAGAAAGACTTAGCATAGAAGAAATTTGCGAAATATGCGGATGTGTTCCATCTTCCCGGAGGCTCTCTCACTGTTACCAACTTAATGGAACACAATATAGTACTTAAAAATAATGTCACCCCGGTTTACGTAAAATCTTATCGTATCCCACATGCATTACAAGGGGAAATTGAAAAACAAGTCCAAGAAATGGTAAAAAATGACATCATAGAGGAGACGGTGTCCGTATGGTCCAGCCCGGTGGTCGCCCGGTGCTCCTAGTGCCAAAGAAAGCTGATAGATCCAACGAGAAAAAATGGCGTTTAGTCGTCGATTATCGGCAGTTAAACAATAGGATACAAGATGATAAGTTCCCTTTGCCGAATATCACAGAAATTATAGATTCGTAATCAGGAAGTATTTATTTTTCCAAATTGGACTTATCCCTGTCCTATTATCAATTATCTTTAAATACTGATTCACGAAAATATACCTCATTTAGCTTAAATAAGATGTATCAACTTTCTCTGGACAGTAATTCACATAAATATACTACTTTCACACAGCCGGATAACAATACCAATTGAAGCGTTGCCCCATGGGTCTCAAAACAAGCGCTAGTGTTTTCTCGAGACTTATGACAGTAGCAATGTCCGGCCTTAATTATGACAAGTGTTTTATCTACCTAGACGATTGTATTGTTATAGGGAAAAGCATCGACCACCATAATAAAAACCTTATGAGTGTTTTAAACCGTCTAAGAGAAGTGAACCTCAAATTAAACCCACTTAAATGTGAATTTTTACGCAGAGAAATATTGTACCTAGGACATAAAATAACATCAGATGGCATTTATCCCGACCCAAGCAAAATTGTCGCGATAAAAGAATATCCAAGGCCAACGTCCTCCGACGAAGTAAAACGTTTCGTCGCATTTACTATATATTTATTTTAGGTTTTGCATATTTAGTGCATCCTTTAAACCAATTGTGCAAAAAAGGTGTAACATTCGACTGGACTGAAAATTGCGAAAATGCTTTTCAAAAATTAAAAGTTGCACTTTCCAACCCTCCAGTTTTAGACTATCCCGATTTTAGCGAAAATAACATATTTAGATTGCAAACTGATGCATCAAGAACCGGTTTAGGCGCCGTATTATCTAACAGCAACGGCAAGGTCATGGCTTACGCCAGTAGGAGTTTAAAGTCCGCTGAAACTCGGTATCCAGTTATAGATCTAGAGCTTTTGGCTATTGTATGGGCCGTACGTCACTTCAGACCGTATTTAAATGGTAGAAAGTTTATAATTTATTTTGACCACCGACCATTGGTATATTTATTTAATTTAAAAGATCATTCTAGTCGTTTAACAAAATTCCGTCTTTATTTAGAAGAGTATGATTTCACCGTCGAGTACGTACCCGGTCGAGATAACGCAGCTGCAGATGCGTTAAGTCGACTCTCGGTGACGTCACAAGACTTAAAAAACATGCATGAAAAAGTTATTTCGGTTTTAACTAGAGCCCAGAGTAAAAAATTAACTAACGGAAATGATAATTCCTTAAATAAAATTCCAAAAGCCGGCAGGTCTGATCAACCTACCGCTGTTGAAATATTGAAAAAGCCAGACGATATAATAGAACTACGTTTTGTGGAAAAATTAAAAGATAAATATAAAGATGACCCAAATATTTTAGTCTCAAACGCTAATTTATGCACGTATGTACCATCGCAATCCGCGATTTTTCTTTATTCTCGATCGTTACCATCCCAAGAGGAGTTAGCGAGAGATACATGTGCTTGAAACTTAATATAAAGAAATTACTCATTATAAAAAATACGAATAATAAGAATAATATTAAATATTTGCTGTGCAGCATGAGTAAGTTTCAAATAGCGTCACCTCAAATATTAATTACTAGAGGTATACCAGAATTACTGATAAAGATTGTTTTTAAATGACTTCCATCTGCCACAAGTGGACACGCAGGAATGAACCGTACGTTAAATAATATTAAGAAATATTATTTTTGGCCTGGAATGTCCAATGACGTCATGAACTATGTAAAAAAATGTAGGAGCTGTTGTCAAATACAAAAGTTTTGCAATAAAAATACACGAGAACCTTTATCTATTACAACTACAGCCGATTCGGCATTTGAGAAGTTAAGTTTAGATATTATGGGCCCGTTAGACATCTAACTCTACAGTGCGATCTAAGCAAATTCGTGGAAGCGTATCCTTTACCGCGGAAGGACGCCGAAACTGTCGCTAGGTCATTCGTTAATTATTTTATATTACGCTACGGTATACCTAAACAAATTTTAAGTGATAAAGGAACAGAATTCACTTCGTCAATCATGAGCGAAATATGCAAACTATTAGGTATTGAGAAATTACACTCTACGTCTTATCACCACGAGACCATGGGTGGTATAGAAAACACTCACAAACACTTAGCCGCCTATCTCAGAATACAATGTGAAAATAATAAGTCCGATTGGAGTGAATGGGTCCCTTATTGTTGTTTTTCGTTTAATACGAGTGTATATTCCGAAACAAAGTACACTCCGTATGAGCTAGTATTTGGTAAAGTCTGTAACTTACCCAGCAATTTAACCAAGGGCATTGATCCTTTATACAACTTCGACGATAATCCTACAGAATTAAAGTACCGTTTGAAAAAGCGCAACTAGACGCGAAGGAAAATTTGTTAAAAAGTAAGGAAATAAGAAAATTTAGATATTTAGATATTACGATAAAAAATGTAATTCTGTTAGTTATAAGTCAGGAGATTTAGTATTAGTGAAAAATCAAGTTGGTAGTGTGTGTTAATGAAGGGTTTGGGGCTATATAAATAAAAGAATTTGATGGATTCACAGGGATATAATGCGATTTAGAAAATAGTTCACAGTGTCAGCCATAGATCGAGAGAGAATGAGCACGGGAAAAACGGATGTAATATTTTACGTCACACAAGTGACAGATATAACCACAGATTATTTTAAGTTTACATACTTCAACACTACCCCTTAAACTAATACAATCTACAAGGTGCAAAAACAATTGTTATGTTACACACACAATGCACAAAGGTTATATCAATTTTAATTCTTACATAAAACAACCAAAAAAAAATTAAATTAAACACTAATTTGAGAAGAGCCTCATTACAAATTTATCATGTGTTTCTTTTTATAGTCCCTTTGTCAATATATCTGCTAACATTTCTTTTGTACACAAATATTTGATATCAATAGAACCATTACATATATGTTCCCTAATGAAATGGTGGCGTATATCTATGTGTTTAGTTCTAGCATGGAATATGGTATTTTTACACAATTTCTGAGCGGACTGATTATCATTAAAAATTGTAACTTTACATAGTATACCCAACACTTCCTGTAGAAAATGTTTAAGGCACAGAGCTTCCTTGGAGCTGTCAGAGAGACACATATACTCGGCTTCCGTGCTGGATAGCGCTACAGTTCTCTGCTTTCTACTCTCCCAGGAAACAATAGATTTGCCAACCTGAAACACATAACCAGTATAAGATCTTCGATCTGTTTTACTTCTCCCCCAGTCAGCATCTGCATATCCTGTAATGTTAATGCCGCCCTTTTGAAAAGTCAAACATAGTTCCTTTGTGCCTTTGAGGTAGCGCAGCACTCTTTTCGCTGCCTTCCAATGAGCTTCACTGTAACAATTATTAAATTGACTTAGATAGCTGACTGCATGTGTTATGTCTGGTCGTGAACCTACTGAAATATACATCAGTGATCCTATTAAACTTCTATAATCAAAATTAGTACTTATATCACCATTGGATTTTTCTAGTTTCAAACCAGTTTCCATTGGTGTTGATACAGGCTTGCAGTCTTCCATTTGAAATTTCTGCAAGACCTTTTCTATATAGTTTTGTTGATCTAAAGTTATCTTATCTTCATATTTACAGATTTTCATGCCTAAAACATGCCTTGCTGGCCCTAAATCTGTAATCTCAAACTCATTATTTAATTCCTTTTTAATATTATTTACTTCTTGCGCAGTTGAAGCGTGCTGGGCCTATAACCTGAAGGGTTTGGGGCTATATAAATAAAAGAATTTGATGGATTCACAGGGATATAATGCGATTTAGAAAATAGTTCACAGTGTCAGCCATAGATCGAGAGAGAGTGAGCACGGGAAAAACGGATGCAATATTTTACGTCACACAAGTGACAGATATAACCACAGATTATTTTAAGTTAACATACTTCAACAGTTAAAGAGTGTTAAAGAAAAACCGAAATATTATTTCATTTAAACACCTATATTATTATGTTTCCTGTTATCAGGCCGAATCTTCCTGATGTCCTGTAAACAAATCTTTGAGATTAAGATAAATAATACATCTAAGATTTACAGATCTAGGTATTCCGTATCGTTAATTTGCGATCTGTAACTCTCATTCAATATTAAAGTTTATTATACTAACATGCGATTAAGTATTTGTTGTGTGCAAGTTTCAGTCATGGTGAATGGCGTAAGGCAAACGAATTCGAGGTTTGAAATAATTTTGATGATATTGATACTTGGTGACTGCTGAATGACAACAAGACGTGAGAAACTGCTCGGAGAAACCCCATGAATCACGAGTGTGGAATCGATACTTAAAGCTAGAGTTTGACACCCGAGCGAGGGAGCGGAAGGGAGCTTGAGAGTCAGGCAAAGCCGCAAGCGCGTTTGGTGTCGTGACGCGACGTACAATACAAAGGTAATAATCAGACGTGGCTGTGAGAGCGTAAAGCGTCATTGATGAAAGATGCTGCTTTGAAAGCGTAAGGCATCTTTTGAGAATAAGACGCTGCTGTTAGAGCGTAAGGCGTTCTTAATGTCAGTTTGCTACAAGATTATACTAGAAAGTGAGAAGAGGAGCGACGTGATTTGCAACGCGACCAGTTGTTCGAAATCCTGTGCTCAAGAAGATCAAAAGAAAATCAGACTAACTTAATTTTAATTTATGTAAGCGCTATTTTCCCCGATATTGAACAACATAACGCCGATGTGACTCAGATGAGTTAAATGACAGTTAACAAAATACTTATTCAAGTTAAAATAAAGTAAGTCATTCCCAATAAACTAGAAATGTCACATCGACCTATGTTCACGCAGCAAAATACGGGGTTGTAACGGCTGCCATTTTTACTTACTTCTTTCATTGTTTTATCCATAATAATCGCACCAACTATTAATTTTATGAAAAAATCATTACAATGGGGGAGTTTCCTGCAGTAATTTTTCGATGTACTAGATGGCGCTGTAACTCTAATACAACCTGCTTTTTTCAGCATTTATGGCAAAGGATTAGTTCATTGGGCCTTAAAAAGACTTGTGTGTCGGTCGGTTGTACTGTCAAATTAATCTGTATGGTTTTTGTGATTGAAGTTCACTTTCTACCTTATCTGTGGGATAATAATGTACTCTTTGGTCGATTATTGATTATTTTAAAAGCGGCCCATTCACGGCAGGCCGCCCCGCCATCCGAATCGCCTCACGCAGGATAGTGAATGATAGGAGCCTCCTGCGACAACATTCACCATCCTGCGTAAAAGCCTAGTTTACATTGGTCGAGTAGGCGGCCGAGTTGAGTAGCGAGCGACAAAAAGCAGGCTAACTCGACCAATGTAAACGAAAGGGCGAGTAAAATGGGTAGGGCTAGCACAACTTGAGCGCGACTCGAGTGACAAAGAGTCGCGGGCACTTTCAACCAATCAGATCGCTCGTAGATAGCGCGCGCGACTTAAGGCGAAGTGCTGATTGGTTGAAAGGAGCGCGACAAAGAGTCGCACTAAGTTGTGCTAGACCTACTGAGCGAGTCGAGTGGTCTCGCGCGGAGCATAGTTGCTCGGCCAAGTTGTTCCCCACCACTTGTAACTCGACTCGTCTGCCTACTCGCCCTGTGTAAACTGTTGACTCGCTCGGAAAACCAACTGGGCCCAGTACTTTTACCAGAGGTTCTGGGCCCAATTACTTTACCAATGTAAACGGTGGAAGGCGAGTCGAGTAGTACCTCAGTTACTGGACCCAGGGGTGCTACCGGCTAAAAAATATGGATATGAATATGGGCTTCAACTGTCATTTGAATTCCTTATTTTAATAAATTTCAGCAAAAATCTATCAAGATAAGGTGTTCACGCCGCGCGTGCGAGCGTTCAGTTGTCATTGTCAATGCGCTCGGGCCGCGTGTAGTGTAGGATTCATTCGTTAGTTCGCCGCCAACCGCCGTCCGCGCAACATCGCGCTCAGTTACCTACCCGTATTGTGACCGAGATTTCGAGTTTTTGCACCTACGAGTGCCCGGTCGGGGTACAGACTTGTGACCCGTGTGTGTTCGCCTTGAAAAGCGCCGGGAAGGTTTTAGCTGTCTATTAGGGCATTGTGTAGTTATAAGAGTGTTAGCTATAAGAGTTTCCCATCGGGGGTTGGGTGAAGACCGACTTGTCAGGCGCGCGCGCCGGCGAGACAGCGATCAGCCCCCCTGGATTACGAACAGTATCTTCTAGGAAGGTAGGACTAGCTTTTAAGTAACTTAATTTTGCATGAGAAACATCCGTTTCAATAAACTGTGGAACACAGTAGATCGTCATCACAATTGTGCCTGATCATATTTTGGTAGCAGAGCTTAGTTGATATAATTAATTTTCATATTAAAATTAACTACATAAAATTTCATAGTAAAAATAAAATTATTTTTTTTGTTAAAATCTCGAGGGTATTCCGAGACGATTTGAAGTACTAAGAAATTGTTCTAGTAAATTCTCGAAGCGAATGTTTCTCACTTGGTGGATCCGATAATAGATAGACACTTATATAATTGTGGTCACATACTAGTGATTTGATACGAGTTTACTCGCCTAGATGTGTATATTTTTTTTGTGTGTCCGGATTTATTTGACGAATAGTTTCGTTCGAAAGTGTTGTTTATTAGTACCACATACTAGTGTTTGTTCCGAGTCCGCTTGCCTAGTTAAAAAAGTGGAACTAGTTTTAATTATTAGTAGTATTAAATTACGAGTATTATTATTAAAAATAGTTTTGTTTTTGTTTGTTGATAACGGTTTAGTAGTTGATTTGCGAGGTTGACCTGGCCGTGCCGTGTATGCCATACCGTTAATCCTATACCGTTTTGTTTATACCGTTATATTGTTAGCCCTTGAAATTGGTAAGTTGTTAATAATTTATGAAAATAGTAGGGTCCGTGTATGTCGTCCGAATTTTAATTGTGTTTTATATTATCGTGACGCGACCTATTTCTATTGTTTTTTTTGTTGATGTTTACCACTTCTATATTTCTTTGTTTGCTTTGTTTATTAAACGGATTATAAATGGCTCCTGCGAATCCGCACGCCGTATCCAGGGCTGGCATCCAAGGAGTTTTGCAGACAGCCGATCTTGTCGCCTTGTCCTCGTCGCTGGGTCATGTGGTGATGGGAAAGGTACCACAGACACCAGAGACCCCGTCGGTAGACCGCCAGACCATTGTCGGTTCTACTTTGTCCGACGTTCTCCAAAAGTTTTGGGAGGTGGAGGATCCAACCGCTTGGCAGTGGGGGGTCCCACTGCCAAGCGGTTGGATCCGTTAGCCGAGGAGTGCGAATTGTTCTACCAGAACAACACTGGGCGCCTCCTCTCGGGTCGCTTGATTACCCGCTTGCCCTTCTTGGCGGTTCGCCCTCCTTTAGGGAGCTCCCGACCGATGGCCGAGAAGAGATTGTTGTCCATGGAGCGTAGGATGGCCAGGGATCCCGCATTCAAGGAGAAGTATATAGACTTCATACGGGAGTATTTGGACCTTGGGCACATGTCCATCTCGCAGTTGGACTGGCGTAATGTGGAACATTACTTCCTGCCACACCACGCTGTTTTGAAGACTTCCAATGGGAAGATCCGCGTGGTCTTTGATGGTTCAGCGCCCACGTCAACCGGAGTGTCGTTGAATCAGTGTCTGCATGCGGGGCCGAAGTTGCATCACGATGTCTGTGATGTTTTGACCAACTTCCGCCGGCACGCTGTCGTCTTTGTGGCCGATATCCGCATGATGTTCAGACAGACCGTGATTCACCCGGAGGATAGACGATACCAGCTCATCCTTTGGCGTGAGGATCCCCAGGATCCGATGTTGGCTTACGAGCTGAACACCAACACTTATGGTTTGCGGTCGAGCCCCTTTGTGGCGATCCGTTCGCTTTTGGAGCTCGCAGAGCGCGAATGGCTACGCTATCCCCGGGCATCTGCTCTTATTGAGGGGGGGGCCTTATTTGTCGACGATATCTGCACGGGGGCCTCGAGCTTAGATGAGGCTCTCGTCTTACGTGATGAGCTGATTGCGCTCTTGAGGGCTGGTGGCTATGAGTTGCGGAAGTGGCTGTCTAACTCACCGGACCTATTGGCAGATTTGCCTAAGGACCACCAGCAAGAGCCGCTCCTCTTTGAAAATCCGGAGACTCCAGACATGCTGTCTGTTTTGGGAGTCCAGTATCGACCAGTCCCGGATTTGTTCACATATAGATTGGAACTGCCAGACCCAAAGGTCTGGACTAAACGCACGGTGCTGTCCACTGTAGCCCGTACCTTTGATCCGAACGGTTGGCTCAGCCCTGTAGTGTTTTCCATGAAGTGCTTCCTACAGGAGCTCTGGGCTGCGGAATTGTCATGGGATGAGCCCCTCTCTGGTAGCCTCCTACGAGAGTGGGTGAGGTTCGTGTCATCCCTACCCGACGTCAATCGGGTTTGTATACCGAGGCAAATGCTGCCTTCGGGAAAGTTTAAAGCCTCCCTGCACGGCTTTTGTGACGCGTCCGAAAGCGGATACGCGGCAGCCGTTTACATTCGAACGGTGGATGCAGCAGGCGTTGTCGCCGTACACTTAGTTACGGCCAAGAGTAAGGTCGCCCCCCTTCGGACTAGGCTAACCATTCCGAAGTTGGAGTTGTCCGGCGCCACTCTCTTAGTACGGCTACTAAATCATGTTGCCGACACCTTGGGAAACGGTGTCGACTTGGAGTCGATATTTGCGTGGTCTGACAGCCAGGTCGTCCTTTGTTGGCTGAAGAGTTCAGTCCACACCCTTGAGGTTTTTGTGGCCAACCGGGTCTCACAAATTCAGACTTCAAAGGCCCCGTTGATTTGGCGCCACGTACCGGGCGAACTGAACCCCGCAGATTGTGCCTCCCGCGGCTGCGAGGCGCCTGAGTTAGTGGACCACCACCTATGGTGGAGTCCATCATGGTTGTTACGGCCTGAGCGCTCATGGCCTGCCACCCCGGCTGTGGCCAGAGTCCCAGACCTAGGCATGCGTGTTCACGCCGTGGAGACGGTGGCGGCTCCGCAGATGGAGTTTTTGTTAGACCGCTACAGTTCTCTTGATAAGTTGCTCGGCGTGACTGCTTGGATGAGGCGCTTTGTGCGAAATTGTCGCCAGCCTCAGGAGAAATCGTTGTCTCCGGTCCTCGCCCCACAAGAGCGGCAAGACGCTCTGTTGCTTTGGTTGCGAGTGACGCAACAGCGAGAGTTTGAACCGGAGCTGAAAGCCCTGCGCTCAAGTAAGTCCAAGTTGAAGGGACCCTTGGTGCGGTTGAATCCCTTCTTGGACAGTACCGGATTGCTGCGTGTCGGAGGTAGGCTCAGACATGCCAACCTGCCGTACGGATCACGCCACCCTTTGTTGCTCCCCAAGGATGGACCGTTAGTTAGACTGTTGATTACAGACCGACATGTAAAGAATGCTCATGCCGGTTGTAATGCTTTGACCGCGCTCCTCCAACGAGAGTTCTGGATTTTGTCAGCGCGGAGAATAATCCGATCCGTTATTTTTCGTTGTCTCCCGTGTTATCGTTTGCGCGCCGATACGATGCAGCCCCAGATGGGTGATTTGCCTGCCGATCGAGTGAACGAATCGATGCCCTTCTCAGGAGTTGGAACGGATTTTGCGGGGCCATTTACCGTTAAGACATCGCGGCTTCGTAATGCTAGAACGGAAAAGGCTTACTTGTGTGTATTTGTTTGTTTGGCCACTAAAGCGGTCCACCTGGAGGTGGTTAGTGCCCTCACCACAGAAGCCTTTGTAGCCACGTTGAATCGTTTTGTGTCTCGCCGCGGAATGCCGTCGTTAATCAGGTCCGATTGTGGAACCAATTTCAAGGGCACCGATAGGTATTTAAAAGAAGTTTGTGAATTTTTGGATAGGAATAATTTTGAGATCGGATCCACACTCTCTCGCAGAGGGGTACGATGGCAGTACTCCCCGCCATCCTGCCCCCACTGGGGAGGGATTTTTGAAGCAACTGTAAAGGCCGCTAAAACTCACCTTCGTCGCGTTATTGGGGAGACGGTCCTCACGTTTGAGGAACTCGCGACCGTATTTTGTAAGGTTGAGGCGGTCCTCAACTCGCGTCCGTTGTGTCCGTTGTCTTCGGACGCGAATGATTTAGAGGCCCTTACGCCGGGCCATTTTTTGATTGGCAGACCGCTTAACGCCTTGCCGAGATATCCTTATTCCGAAGTGCCCTCCGGACGGCTCTCGCGATTTGAATTGCTCCAGCAGCTTACGCAGAGTTTTTGGCGCCGTTGGCATCTGGAGTATTTGCACATTTTGCAGCAACGCGTTAAGTGGTCGGATAGGACGACCCCACCCAAGACCGGGGACCTCGTGTTGGTAAAGGATCCAAACCTGCCGCCCCTCCGCTGGCGTTTAGGACGCATTGTTCAGCTTCATCCGGGGTCGGATGGTGTGCCCAGGTTTGCCGAGGTCCTGGTGGGGGACTCTGTTTTGAAGCGAGCGATCGCTACCCTCTCTCGCCTGCCCTTAGATTGAGTTGGCGGACAGTTTGCTACTGTCCGGGACGGGGGGATGTTCACGCCGCGCGTGCGAGCGTTCAGTTGTCATTGTCAATGCGCTCGGGCCGCGTGTAGTGTAGGATTCATTCGTTAGTTCGCCGCCAACCGCCGTCCGCGCAACATCGCGCTCAGTTACCTACCCGTATTGTGACCGAGATTTCGAGTTTTTGCACCTACGAGTGCCCGGTCGGGGTACAGACTTGTGACCCGTGTGTGTTCGCCTTGAAAAGCGCCGGGAAGGTTTTAGCTGTCTATTAGGGCATTGTGTAGTTATAAGAGTGTTAGCTATAAGAGTTTCCCATCGGGGGTTGGGTGAAGACCGACTTGTCAGGCGCGCGCGCCGGCGAGACAGCGATCAGCCCCCCTGGATTACGAACAGTATCTTCTAGGAAGGTAGGACTAGCTTTTAAGTAACTTAATTTTCCATGAGAAACATCCGTTTCAATAAACTGTGGAACACAGTAGATGGTCATCACAATTGTGCCTGATCATAAGGAATTCAAATGACAGTTGAAGCCCATACCCATATCCATATTTCTTAGCCGGTAGCCCCCCATAGATTTTTGCTGCTTTGTTCTATTGAACGTTGCTAGCTAGTTATCGTCATACCCGACGTCTTAAAACAAGGAACTGATAGCGGCTATTTTCTTTATAAAATAGACTTAAAGTTCCCAAAAACGTATGAAGTTCATACCCATAAAGTTACGCGGTAGCCCCCAGGTCGCTAGGCCGCCGAGCTGCTCTTTTAATGTAAACTAGGGCGGGACGGCCTGCCGTGAATGGGCCGCTTTAGTCTTCCTATTAGGCGCCCATTAGACTGTAGGTTTTGCTGTCAGTTTGCTATCATTCACGATTCTTTTAGCTAATCAAAAAGAACCATTCATAACGCTGCCCGAAGTTCCTCTATACCGATTGGTTAGATAGTCATGAGTGATGGAATTGACTGATTGTTGCATGACCGTCTAATGTACGCCTTACTACAGACATACTATTTTCTTTGCTATTTTCTATTAGGTACTTTTTCGTTTACTTCTTCAGAAAAAGTTAGGTCGCTATAGTGGGGTAGCGCCATCTAGTACAAATTTTTGAACTGCACGATGAAACGTCAAAAGAAACTCTCTCATTATAAACAAATATGGTCTATTCAGTTCTATTGTATTTATGTGATAGGAGCTGTCAATGTCAGATGCCACTCAGCTGTCGGTTTGTTTGCGATGTTCCGAAGTAACAGCTATAAACAGCCGCGCGGTCCGTGGCAGCCTGTGATCTGTATGCGGAATACTTTGATTGTAGTTTCGTGCATATTTATATTGCATTTCTTAACGTAACAACATAAATAGTCTATTGGAAGCAATTTTGTCGTACGCGCGCCATAGATTTTTACTAAATTAATCTTCCAGATAATTCTGAAATCTTCGCGACGTAACTAGTCTGTGCCTTGGCTGTATGATTAAAATCCAATGACAAGTTGAATCTATCTATGTAAAAAAAATTATAAACCTACTTACAGCCGGAATGTTCTGGAAGATTTTTAGTATATATAGGAGATTTCTTTTTTTCTGGTTCTTTGCCCCAACATAATTGGGGTCGTATCTCCGGGCAACATCTCCCCGAGTCTCACCGGTACCTACCTGCTGTACCTGTACCAGTACCTGCCTACTTCGTGCCGCTCTCCACCTGCTCCTGCGCGCCTAACCGCCAGGAACCTGCTCTGCCCCGGTCTACCCCGGACCAGACCCCGCTGCCTCTAGGCTACAGCGACTTCCCCCCTCTTTAGGAAGTCCCCAAGTTAAGTCCTCCCAACTTGCTCTTTGCACTGATCCCCGACAGAACCCACGGTCTTATTGTAAAAAATCAAATTATACACTTAATTTCATATACCCTCTTTTATTTCTGACTCGTGCTCTCCGGCTCCTCCAGCCAGGAGCGTTTCAGTGGCGCCCAGCTCATTTCAGGCTCGCTTGGTGATCAGTGCTTTATTAATTTATTTATTTTTTGTGCTTCGTATGTGGGTACCTATTTTTTTTTTATCCGAGTTTGTGTAATGAGCGGCTAACCGTGGTGATTTAACTGTAATATTTTCTTTAAATATCAGCCTTTCCTTGGTTCTAAACCAGGAAGCCTGTGATTTTTATTTTAACCGACTTAAAAAAAAAGGAGGTTACTTACCTTTCCTTATAATATTTTTTTTTTTTTACTTTTTTAACTTAAAGCCCTTGATATTCATTTAACCTACTTCAAACAAGGGAGGTTATTTACCTTCTTCATTTAAATTGTAATTTTTTTAAATTGAACTTATAACTGTTATAGTTACCCACATACCCCTTTTGTTACTTAAGTAGTGGTTGCACTTGAGTAGGCTCGTCGCGCAATAGACTTACCTAACGTACTTAAATATGGCTGTGCGTAAGATAAATTTTCTTTCCTTACAAAAGTCGGAACTTGAATACGAAGTCGGACTTCGCGGAGAAACACCGGCTGATAACGTGGCCGATTTAAGGAAGCAAATTACAAAGATCTCTAAAGAACTTCCTTCGGAGGAGATTTTGGCCTCGCACTTGTCTTCTGCTGACGACTTAGACGGCATCTCAGCCGCATTAAACAAATCCAATAAAAACCTAGAATTATTAAAATCTAAATTTGATAGAGGTGTTTATTTGAGAACGGAGGTTATTCTTAACCACGTTTTTCATCGGCTCGGTAGAGTTGATGCGGCCGAGGACGCGTTATTATTGGGTGCCCTTGCTGAATGCAAGCGCGGCTTGAAAGCCCAAGACAAGGAACTGTCCACTTTAAAACCTAGGGAGACACCTGTCTCAGGCGCGAATGCGGGTGACCCTTTGCTCCCCGGTCCTTCTACTTCCAGCCGAGAGCAAGTCAACGCGACGGAGTCTATAATTAATGTTACTGTCGATCGGGCACTTTCCGATTTCACTAAACTTAAATTCAACGGGAAAACTTGTGTTGTTTCCTTTATTCAAAAGGTTGACGAGTTTGTCACAGCTAGGGGCATAGATTATAGTAGGGTTTTGTCGTTTGGTTACGAAATTTTTACCGACGACGCCTTGTATTGGTTTCGTTGTGCCAGGCCAAAAGTAAATACCTGGGGAGAGTTAGTAGCCTTGCTGAAGGCTGATTTTCTTCCGAAAAACTATGACTCTCAATTTAAATCGGATATTAGAGCTCGTACCCAGGGTGTTAACGAACCAATTGCTATATATCTTTCCGTAATGGAGGTTATGTTTTCTCGCCTCACGAAACCAATATCAGAGGAAGATAAATTAGAAATTTTACTTACTAATATTAGGCCTTGCTACGCTAATGCTCTTACTCCGTCTTCGGTGATAAACTCCATCGACAATCTTAAAGCTATTTGTCAACACGTTGAAAAAATACAGTGTCAAGTGGCAAATTTTGTTGAGCCTTCTGCTTCTAATATGTCGAACTTAGCTACGGAGTTCGTTTACCGCGGTGCTACTAGCACTCCGGTTGTTAATAAACCTTTTACTAAAACTAATCTCATAGTCATTCTGAGTCTCCAATCCCGGAATCTGAAATTAATTTTTCTCGACCGTATATTTCTGTTGTTATTGGTGATAATCATGTCGTTGGTCTTTTAGATACCGGTTCCGGCATATCCTTACTTGGGAATAATTATCAGGAATATATATTAAATCCTAATAATAAACTTTATTCTTGTGACCCGTTACAGCTTTCTGCAGCTGGCGGTCAAACTTTTACTGCCTCTAAATATGTTATTCTACCTTTAAATTTAAAAATAAAACTATTCATATTAAATTATTTGTTGTGCCGGAAATTAAAAACAATTTAATTCTTGGTATGGATTTCTGGAGGAAGTTCGAGTTGTTTCCGAGTGAACTCGATAGCCTTTTGCTGGATGAGTCTAACGAATTTAATATATCTAATATTGCTCTTGACGATCCTAAACAAATTTGTTCGTACGCTCAACTTAACAACGAACAAAAGGAAAACGCTGATAATATTATTTCTCAATTTCGTAGCATTTCCTATGAAAAATGTGGTTTAGGTCGTACTTCGTTGATCACTCACGCTATAGATACAGGTGACTCTGTTCCCATTCGACAACGTTACTATAGAATGTCACCTCAGAAGCAACAAATTCTCTCCGATCAACTGGACGAGATGTTGAAAGAAGATGTTGTCGAACCATGCGAGAGCCCTTGGTCTAATTCCGTGCTTCTTACTCCCAAAAAGAATGGCGAGTATAGATTCTGTCTCGACAGTAGGAAACTAAACTCTGTCACTCGCAAAGATGCTTACAGCTTACCTTATATAACTGAAATCCTAGATAACCTTAGGGATGCTAAGTATCTATCTAGTATAGAGGTCTATACTAGATAGATACTTAGCATCCCTAGATAGGTATCTAAATCGTTCTGGCAGGTATTAATTAAGCCTGAAGACCGATGTAAGACTGCATTCTATATTCCCTCTAGAGGAACCTTCCAATTTAAGTCTATGCCTTTTGGGTTGACCAATGCACCTGCCACGCAGCAAAGATTGGTAAATTTGCTGTTTTATGGTCCTGAATTCGAAAATAAGGTCTATGTATTTGTTGATGACGTAGTAATTGTGTCTAATTCCTTTCAGGAGCACATTTCTTTACTTTTACGAGTTTTAGAGAAACTAAAGTTCGCAAATTTAACTATAAATTTCGAAAAATGACAATTTTTCAGAGAAAAATTAAAATATTTGGGTTATATGGTCGATTCGAATGGGCTACACGCCGATCCGGAGAAAATTGAGGTCATTGTGAATTATCCTACTCCTACTAACAGGAAGGAAGTTCGTCGTTTCTTAGGTACTGCTTCTTGGTATCGTCGTTTTATTCCCAATTTTAGTTCATTGGCTGCACCATTGAACAAACTTACCTCTCAGGGTAAGAATGCAATTCCTTTTGCCTGGTCACCAGAAGCAGAAACTGCCTTCAAGAAGCTCAAAGAGTGTTTAACGTCCCCTCCGATTTTATCTTGTCCGGATTATTCTGAACCGTTTCAAGTCCATACCGACGCTAGTGATTACGGGATTGGAGCTATACTAACTCAAATTTTAAATGGCGAAGAGAAAGTTATAGCCTATATGAGCAAGTCCTTGTCGGCACAAGAACGAAACTATAGCGCTACGGAGCGGGAAGCGCTCGCAGTAATTGTGTCTATAGAACATTGGCGCTGTTATTTGGATAATGGCCGTAAATTTACCGTTTTTACTGATCATTCGTCTTTAAAATGGTTTCTAAATATTAATAACCCTACAGGTCGACTTGCCAGATGGGGAGTACGTCTTTCTGCGTTCAACTTCGACATCAAACATAGACGTGGCAAGGATAATGTCGTTCCAGATTCGTTGTCCCGTGCGGTGCCTGTAGCGGCTATAGATAGCGTCAACCGATCTTCTTCACCTCCTGTACTTGATCCCTGGTATTTGGAGCTATTTGCCGGTTGTCAAAATTCCCCTACCTCTTTTACCAATTATAAAATAAATAATAATAAGTTATATCGCTTCATAAAAACTATAAATCCCTTAACTAGAGAATTTGAATGGAAGGAAGTTGTTCCTAAAGAATCTAGAATTGATATACTTAAAGACTATTAGGGATATTTAAAACTTTTAAAAGAATTTCTTTAAATTACTTCTGGCCTGGCATGCATAAAGATGTCGTAAAATTTGTTAATGAGTGCGATGCTTGTAACTCTCACAAGCATGCAAATCATCCTACCTTAGGATTTATGGGACGACCTAAGGAATGTTCTAGACCATTCCAAATGATTAGTGTGGACTTGGTTGGTCCCTTACCTATATCTAGAAAACAGAATACTATGCTACTTGTAGTCACTTGTTGTTTTTCGAAATACTCGCTTTTGTTTCCTATCCGTCGTGCTACTGCCGACATTATAACTAGTTTAATTGAAGAGAAAGTCTTTCTTGTTCATGGCATTCCTAGTACTGTTTTGATGGACAACGGTAAGCAGTTTGTCAGTCAAAAGCTTAATCACATGTTTTCTCAATATAAAATACCAAACGTACGCTTTACTCCTAAATATACTCCACAGGTAAACACGGTTGAGCGTTATAATAAAACCATCATGACTGCTGTTTCCACTTTTATTGAAGAGGACCACAGGTCCTAGGATAACAACATTCCCAAAATACAATTCGCACTTAATACAGCCGTCAGTGAAGTCACAGGTTATACTCCGTCATTTCTGGTTTACGGGAGAGAGTTAGTGTCGTGCGGTTCTCACTATCTTGATGTTGATCTGTCCGATGAAATTGTTTTTGCGCCTAGGGATGTGTATGCTGAAAACACTGGTAAACTTAGAAAAATAATGGACCAAGTGCAAAGCTCTCTTATCAAGTCTCATTCCCGAAACTCTGGACATTACAATCTTCGTCGCAAAAAGTATAACTTTAACGTTGGTGATACTGTTTGGAGAAAAACTTATTATCAAAGTGATAAAGATAAGCAGTTTTCTAAAAAACTTGCTCCTAAATATATGAAATGTCTCATTAAATCTAAACTATCTCCTCTAGTTTATGAACTTGAAGATATGAATGGAAAAAATTTAGGTTCCTGGCATATTAAAGATTTTGAAATAAATAACTATTCCTAAATTAAAGAATTTTTTTAAATATAAATTCTACAAATTATTAGTCTTCGTCGTTATTTTTACCTTTTAATAGCAAAATTTTGTTTTAGATGTATTGAATAAATTGTGGGTCATCGTTTTTTTTACTTTTTAATCTGATTATTTTTAGCTAGGGCTTTTATTGCATAAAATTATACATAAATATAATTTTAATTAAATACATTTATAGCTAGGGAACCTGTTCGTTTGAATTGTGTCTGCATGAAGTTTATCTCTCGACTATTTTATTTTTAATTTCGCATTGTTTTAACATTAGCATTCTCAACTGGAATGTTGATTCAGTTACACTAAATAACTGGAATTCTTCTCCTGTCTTGCGATTGTTGGTCCTTGTACCGTTCTATTCGATTAGTCTCGAACTGGTTGTCGATACCTCTCGTCAATTTTATGGTGTTACTTTTACTGTCGATAACGTACAGTTAGCTTATCTTATTGTATGCTGCTACTCTAAACCTTAGTTTTGTATTCGGTGGTTTTGTGTTTCTTAGTGGATTTTTCCCAGGCAAAATCCTTCTCTAAAAAGGGGGATATGTAACGGCTGCCATTTTTACTTACTTCTTTCATTGTTTTATCCATAATAATCGCACCAACTATTAATTTTATGAAAAAATCATTACAATTATAAACAAATATGGTCTATTCAGTTCTATTGTATTTATGTGATAGGAGCTGTCAATGTCAGATGCCACTCAGCTGTCGGTTTGTTTGCGATGTTCCGAAGTAACAGCTATAAACAGCCGCGCGGTCCGTGGCAGCCTGTGATCTGTATGCGGAATACTTTGATTGTAGTTTCGTGCATATTTATATTGCATTTCTTAACGTAACAACATAAATAGTCTATTGGAAGCAATTTTGTCGTACGCGCGCCATAGATTTTTAATAAATTAATCTTCCAGATAATTCTGAAATCTTCGCGACGTAACTAGTCTGTGCCTTGGCTGTATGATTAAAATCCAATGACAAGTTGAATCTATCTATGCAAAAAAAATTATAAACCTACTTACAGCCGGAATCTTCTGGAAGATTTTTAGTATATATAGGAGATTTCTTTTTTTCTGGTTCTTTGCCCCAACATAATTGGGGTCGTATCTCCGGGCAACATCTCCCCGAGTCTCACCGGTACCTACCTGCTGTACCTGTACCAGTACCTGCCTACTTCGTGCCGCTCTCCACCTGCTCCTGCGCGCCTAACCGCCAGGAACCTGCTCTGCCCCGGTCTACCCCGGACCAGACCCCGCTGCCTCTAGGCTACAGCGACTTCCCCCCTCTTTAGGAAGTCCCCAAGTTAAGTCCTCCCAACTTGCTCTTTGCACTGATCCCCGAGCGACAGAACCCACGGTCTAATTGTGAAAAATCAAATTATACACTTAATTTCATATACCCTCTTTTATTTCTGACTCGTGCTCTCCGGCTCCTCCAGCCAGGAGCGTTTCAGGGTAATACAACTAAAAATAACACATAAAGAATGATATGTCAGCATCTGAAATAATTGCACCTGAAATATTGTAAACTGGATAACAAATTTAGATACTTACTTATTATATAAATGACTAGCTTCCGCCCGCGACTTCGTCCGCGTGGACATTCGAGAAAATACTTAGGGGACCAATAACCAGAATAAAAAGTATTGTATGTTTTAATTTCATAAAAATCCGATCAGCCGTTTTTACGTGATTAGGCGGGTCCTCCCTCACCAAGCGAGCAGCCTCGCGCGAGGCAGAACGCTTGCCACGTGTTTGCTTATTTGTTTTACTTTCCGACCATAAGCCTAAATAATAAATTTAATGGAGGACTTTCCCGATACAACATTTCATCCCCTTTTTCACCCCTTCGGGGGTGGAATTGTCAAAAACGCTGACACAGGAAAATATTAATTTTCAATTGCCAGCCTAAATACAAAATTAGAAGATCCGTACTTCAAAACTGACGTGACGGACTTTCATACACATATTCATCCCCTATTTTACCCCCTGGGTTTGATTATGGGAAAATTACGAAATGGGTTGCCTATTTGTTTAAAGAGTAAGCCTACAAAGTTTCAAGTTGAAATGTCTATTTTACCCCTGATTTTTCATTTAAAATTTCACCCCTATTTCAACCTTTTAGAGGTTGAATCATGTTCAGGGTGTTAAACATCAAAATAAATGCCATTTTTGCAATCGTCATCCCACAAAACCTCAATAACGACATCCATATCGATTTTTAGGTTTATTTATCCCATTTAACCTCTAAGGGGTTGATTTTCGAAAAAATACGAAATATGTGTTTGCTTATTTGTTTTACTTTTCGACCATAAGCCTAAATAATAAATTTAATGGAGGACTTTCCCGATACAACATTTCATCCCCTTTTTCACCCCTTCGGGGGTGGAATTGTCAAAAACGCTGACACAGGAAAATATTAATTTTCAATTGCCAGCCTAAATACAAAATTAGAAGATCCTAACTTCAAAACTGACGTGACGGACTTTCATACACATATTCATCCCCTATTTTACCCCCTGGGTTTGATTATGGGAAAATTACGAAATGGGTTGCCTATTTGTTTAAAGAGTAAGCCTACAAAGTTTCAAGTTGAAATGTCTATTTTACCCCTGATTTTTCATTCAAAATTTCACCCCTATTTCAACCTTATAGAGGTTGAATCATGTTCAGAGTGTTAAACATCAAAATAAATGCCATTTTTGCAATCGTCATCCCACAAAACCTCAATAACGACATCCATATCGATTTTTAGGTTTATTTATCCCATTTAACCTCTAAGGGGTTGATTTTCGAAAAAATACGAAATATGTGGTTGCTTATTTGTTTACTTTCCGACCATAAGCCTAAATAATAAATTAAATAAAGGACTTTTTAGATACAACATTTATCTCCCTTTTCACCCCTTCGGGGTTGGAATTGTCAAAAACGCTGACACAGGTAAATATTAATTTTCAATTGCCAGCCTAAATACAAAATTTGAAGATCCTAACTTCAAAACTGACGGACTTTCATACAAACATTTATCCCCTATTTCACCCTCTTAGGTGTGGAATTTCCAAAAATCTTTTCTTAGTGGATGCCTACACTGTATAACGTATCTATGTGCAAAATTTGAAGTCTCTAGGTTCAGCGGTTTGGGCTGTGCGTTGATATCTCAGTCAGTCAGTCAGTCAGTCAGTCAGTCAGTCAGTCAGGACTTTGAATTTTATATATTGATCACGCACAATTGTGATGACCACATCTACTGTGTTCCACAGTTTATTGAAACGAAGGTTTCCCATGCAAAATTAAGTAAATTAAGCTAATCCTACCTTACTAGAAAATAGTGTCCGTAATCCAGGGGGGCTGAACGTTGTCTCGCCGGCGCGCGCGCGCCCTGGCAAAACGATCTCCACACAACCCCCGATTGGATACTCTTACAGCTAACACTCTTATACTACACAATGCCCTAATAGGCCGCTAAAACTCTCCCGGCGCTTTTCAAAGCGAACACACACGGGTTACAAGTCCGTACCCCGACCGGAGCCCTAGTAGGAGCAAAACGAAATCTCGGTCCCAATATGGGTAGGTAACTAGCGCGGCACGTCGCTACAGAAACACACGAACTTGTCTCACGGCTGCGTACGGCCAACTGCCGATCCTACACCGGCCGGCCGAGCGCATTGTCTCGTGACCTTGACAATGACAACGCACCGCTCGCAGCGCGGCGCGAACATCCCCCCGTCCCGGACAGTAGCAAACTGTCCGCCAACTCAATCTAAGGGCAGGCGAGAGAGGGTAGCGATCGCTCGCTTCAAAACAGAGTCCCCCACCAGGACCTCGGCAAACCTGGGCACACCATCCGACCCCGGATGAAGCTGAACAATGCGTCCTAAACGCCAGCGGAGGGGCGGCAGGTTTGGATCCTTTACCAACACGAGGTCTCCGGTCTTGGGTGGGGTCGTCCTATCCGACCACTTAACGCGTTGCTGCAAAATGTGCAAATACTCCAGATGCCAACGGCGCCAAAAACTCTGCGTAAGCTGCTGGAGCAATTCAAATCGCGAGAGCCGTCCGGAGGGCACTTCGGAATAAGGATATTCCGGCAAGGCGTTAAGCGGTCTGCCAATCAAAAAATGGCCCGGCGTAAGGGCCTCTAAATCATTCGCGTCCGAAGACAACGGACATAACGGACGCGAGTTGAGGACCGCCTCAACCTTACAAAATACGGTCGCGAGTTCCTCAAACGTGAGGACCGTCTCCCCAATAACGCGACGAAGGTGAGTTTTAGCGGCCTTTACAGTTGCTTCAAAAATCCCTCCCCAGTGGGGGCAGGATGGCGGGGAGTACTGCCATCGTACCCCTCTGCGAGAGAGTGTGGATCCGATCTCAAAATTATTCCTATCCAAAAATTCACAAACTTCCTTTAAATATCTATCGGTGCCCTTGAAATTGGTTCCACAATCGGACCTTATTAACGACGGCATTCCGCGGCGAGACACAAAACGATTCAACGTGGCTACAAAGGCTTCTGTGGTGAGGGCACTAACCACCTCCAGGTGGACCGCTTTAGTGGCCAAACAAACAAATACACACAAGTAAGCCTTTTCCGTTCTAGCATTACGAAGCCGCGATGTCTTAACGGTAAATGGCCCCGCAAAATCCGTTCCAACTCCTGAGAAGGGCATCGATTCGTTCACCCGATCGGCAGGCAAATCACCCATCTGGGGCTGCATCGTATCGGCGCGCAAACGATAACACGGGAGACAACGAAAAATAACGGATCGGATTATTCTCCGCGCTGACAAAATCCAGAACTCTCGTTGGAGGAGCGCGGTCAAAGCATTACAACCGGCATGAGCATTCTTTACATGTCGGTCTGTAATCAACAGTCTAACTAACGGTCCATCCTTGGGGAGCAACAAAGGGTGGCGTGATCCGTACGGCAGGTTGGCATGTCTGAGCCTACCTCCGACACGCAGCAATCCGGTACTGTCCAAGAAGGGATTCAACCGCACCAAGGGTCCCTTCAACTTGGGCTTACTTGAGCGCAGGGCTTTCAGCTCCGGTTCAAACTCTCGCTGTTGCGTCACTCGCAACCAATGCAACAGAGCGTCTTGCCGCTCTTGTGGGGCGAGGACCGGAGACAACAATTTCTCCTGAGGCTGGCGACAATTTCGCACAAAGCGCCTCATCCAAGCAGTCACGCCGAGCAACTTATCCAAAGAACTGTAGCGGTCTAACAAAAACTCCATCTGCGGAGCCGCCACCGTCTCCACGGCGTGAACACGCATGCCTAGGTCTGGGACTCTGGCCACAGCCGGGGTGGCAGGCCATGAGCGCTCAGGCCGTAACAACCATGATGGACTCCACCATAGGTGGTGGTCCACTAACTCAGGCGCCTCGCAGCCGCGGGAGGCACAATCTGCGGGGTTCAATTCGCCCGGTACGTGGCGCCAAATCAACGGGGCCTTTGAAGTCTGAATTTGTGAGACCCGGTTGGCCACAAAAACCTCAAGGGTGTGGACTGAACTCTTCAGCCAACAAAGGACGACCTGGCTGTCAGACCACGCAAATATCGACTCCAAGTCGACACCGTTTCCCAAGGTGTCGGCAACATGATTGAGTAGCCGTACTAAGAGAGTGGCGCCGGACAACTCCAACTTCGGAATGGTTAGCCTAGTCCGAAGGGGGGCGACCTTACTCTTGGCCGTAACTAAGTGTACGGCGACAACGCCTGCTGCATCCACCGTTCGGATGTAAACGGCTGCCGCGTATCCGCTTTCGGACGCGTCACAAAAGCCGTGCAGGGAGGCTTTAAACTTTCCCGAAGGCAGCATTTGCCTCGGTATACAAACCCGATTGACGTCGGGTAGGGATGACACGAACCTCACCCACTCTCGTAGGAGGCTACCAGAGAGGGGCTCATCCCATGACAATTCCGCAGCCCAGAGCTCCTGTAGGAAGCACTTCATCGAAAACACTACAGGGCTGAGCCAACCGTTCGGATCAAAGGTACGGGCTACAGTGGACAGCACCGTGCGTTTAGTCCAGACCTTTGGGTCTGGCAGTTCCAATCTATATGTGAACAAATCCGGGACTGGTCGATACTGGACTCCCAAAACAGACAGCATGTCTGGAGTCTCCGGATTTTCAAAGAGGAGCGGCTCTTGCTGGTGGTCCTTAGGCAAATCTGCCAATAGGTCCGGTGAGTTAGACAGCCACTTCCGCAACTCATAGCCACCAGCCCTCAAGAGCGCAATCAGCTCATCACGTAAGACGAGAGCCTCATCTAAGCTCGAGGCCCCCGTGCAGATATCGTCGACAAATAAGGCCCCCCCCTCAATAAGAGCAGATGCCCGGGGATAGCGTAGCCGTTCGCGCTCTGCGAGCTCCAAAAGCGAACGGATCGCCACAAAGGGGCTCGACCGCAAACCATAAGTGTTGGTGTTCAGCTCGTAAGCCAACATCGGATCCTGGGGATCCTCACGCCAAAGGATGATCTGGTATCGTCTATCCTCCGGGTGAATCACGGTCTGTCTGAACATCATGCGGATATCGGCCACAAAGACGACAGCGTGCCGGCGGAAGTTGGTCAAAACATCACAGACATCGTGATGCAACTTCGGCCCCGCATGCAGACACTGATTCAACGACACTCCGGTTGACGTGGGCGCTGAACCATCAAAGACCACGCGGATCTTCCCATTGGAAGTCTTCAAAACAGCGTGGTGTGGCAGGAAGTAATGTTCCACATTACGCCAGTCCAACTGCGAGATGGACATGTGCCCAAGGTCCAAATACTCCCGCATGAAGTCTATATACTTCTCCTTGAATGCGGGATCCCTGGCCATCCTACGCTCCATGGACAACAATCTCTTCTCGGCCATCGGTCGGGAGCTCCCTAAAGGAGGGCGAACCGCCAAGAAGGGCAAGCGGGTAATCAAGCGACCCGAGAGGAGGCGCCCAGTGTTGTTCTGGTAGAACAATTCGCACTCCTCCGCTAACGGATCCAACCGCTTGGCAGTGGGGGGTTCCTCCACCTCCCAAAACTTTTGGAGAACGTCGGACAAAGTAGAACCGACAATGGTCTGGCGGTCTACCGACGGGGTCTCTGGTGTCTGTGGTACCTTTCCCATCACCACATGACCCAGCGACGAGGACAAGGCGACAAGATCGGCTGTCTGCAAAACTCGCTTGCTTCCATACAATATACGACCGAGGACATCCGCACCAATCAACAAGTGTATTGGGCCCGGTCGGTGGAAGGAAGGATCAGCCAAAGCCAGTCCAGACGTCAGCTCAATTGTGGATGGCGGCACTCGCACTTGCGGGAGTGGTCCAACCACCTTATCAAAGACTATCGCCGAAGCACCGATCTTCGGCCTTGGCGCGAAGTGGGGGGAGAAGGAGAACTCAACTCGACCAATCGGATCAGGGATCCGCGAGTCTCCTACCCCCCGTACCGCTTCGTGATGCGGCACAAGCAAAAGACCCAGCTGTCGGACAAGCCACCTGGACATTATGCACCCCTGGGCACCTGAGTCCAAAAGGGCGCGCACCGTGACAACATTGCCCTTAGGTCCCCAAACATTCACGGAGGCTGTTGGCAACAGCACAAGCTCCGGAGGGGTGGTTGGGTCCGACAGGGGCGCCATTAAAAATTTTGGGGGGGTACTTGTCCCCCTCGCGCCTGAGTCGGCGCGCCAAATGTGGGACGCTCGTACCGGGCGAGCGGGTCCCAATCGGGTACATACTGGCCCCGACCAACAGCACTCCTAGGTGCAGGGTAATACCCGTGTGGGGCGTGCCTCGGTACATAGTACCCCAATCGAGGCCTCTCCATTAGGGGGGGGGAGTAGCAAATAGGGCCCGTGCCCATCGCCACCGTGGCGTACTCTTGTGGTACCCCCCTACCCCCGCCCGTGGCGGGGGGGTCTCTCCTATATTTCCCCCTCTCCGGGGGGGACTGAACGGGGGGGCTAAGCCCCGCCGAATCCCTAGGGGACCGGTTCCGGGCTGCCGGGCCCCCGCCCGTGCGCGAGGAATTCGAACCCCGGTCGCTCCCGGCGTCCTTGCGGTCCAAACAAAGGAGGGGGTGATGCCTCCCTCCGCAAAGACGACAATCCTCGGTCTGGGGACACGCCGACTGCATGTGTCCCCCCAAACACCTATAGCACCATTGGCGCTGTTTCGCAACGGCCCTCCGTCCCTCTGGGCGGAGGCCTCTAAATTTGGCACATTCGTGCACCACATGCCTATCTCCCCTGCAATACCTGCACCGCTCACTCGGTGCGGGGGGAGGGGACTGCTGGAAGGCAGCATAGCGATTGGTCGGGCGACGGGGCTGTTCCCTCGCCGCCACCATACGACCAACACCTGGAACCGGGGCGGGCTCCAGGTGGTCCGTCACCCTACATTCGTCCTCCAAAAAACGAAGGAGGTCCGCGAAGGGCGGGAGATACGAGGCGCTGTCGCCTCCGTACCTCTGCTCGAAACGCCCCTTCATTTCAGCGGGCAATTTGGCGAGGACTATGTGCAGCAGTATAAAGGACCACTGATCCACCGGCAGGTCCAATCGCCTTAGGGAGTTGACCGCTGACAGTAGCGGGTTCAGCAACTCCCTCCGTAACAGGTGTACCCGCGTGATTCGCGGGAGGGCCAAAATCGTGGCCACGTGGGTGTCCGCCAGTAACCGGACATTCTGGTACCTGCTAACCAGAAGCTGGCGAGCCACCTGGTAGTTGTCGTCACTGATGAGCAGGTGCTGGATCACCGCGCTGGCCTCTCCTCGCAGGGAGGAGCGCAAATAGGCCAACTTCTCACTAGGGGATAAGTCCCGTCGTGAATCCACCAAACTGTCAAACAAATTAATGAAGCCCATCCAGGCTGACAGATCCCCATTAAAAGTGGGAATCTCCAAGGTAGGCAATCGGCCTAGCAACGCCGTCGGGGTAGGTTTGACCTCCCCGCTCAAAACCGGCTCCCCCTTCCGAACAGCCAGGGCCCTCTCAGCCGCCTCCGTGAACTGGTCAGCCAGCTCATAGGCCTGGGCTACATCCTGCTCCAGCTGTTCCGACACGGCATCATCAGCTGGGGGGTTCTCTAAATAATACGCGCGACACTCCATGGCGTGGCGCTCCAGGTCTTGCAGCCGAGCTGCCAGCCCGCCATACCGAGCTAGCAACGCGCCTACCCGGTCGGCTCGGTCTATTAATGTGACCGCACAAGCAAGCCAACGCAAAGCTCCTTGGATGCCAGCCCTGGATACGGCGGTCGGATTCGTAGGAGCCATTTATATTCCGTTTAATAAACAAGCAAACAAAGAAATATAAAGGTGGTAAACATCAACAAAAAAAAAAAAAAAAAACAATAGAAATAGGTCGCGTCACGATAATATAAAACACAATTAAAATTCGGACGACATACACGGACCCTACTATTTTCATAAATTATTAGCAACTTACCAATTTCAAGGGCTAACAATATAACGGTATAAACAAAACGTATAGGATTAACGATATGGCATACACGGCACGGCCAAGTCAACCTCGCAAATCAACTACTAAACCGTTATCAACAAACAAAAACAAAACTATTTTTAATAATAATACTCGTAATTTAATACTACTAATAATTAAAACCACTTTCCTCTTTTTTAACTAGGCAAGCGGACTCGGAACAAACACTAGTATGTGGTACTAATAAACAACACTTTCGAACGAAACTATTCGTCAAATAAATCCGGACACACAAAAAAAAATATACACATCTAGGCGAGTAAACTCGTATCAAATCACTAGTATGTGGTACTAATAAACACACTTTCGAACGAACTATTCGTCAAATAAATCCGGACACACAAAAAAAATATACACATCTAGGCGAGTAAACTCGTATCAAAACACTAGTATGTGACAACAATTATATAAGTGTCTATCTATTATCGGATCCACCAAGTGAGAAACATTCGCTTCGAGAATTTACTAGAACAATTTCTTAGTACTTCAATCGTCTCGGCATACCCTCGAGATTTCAACAAAAAAAAAATAATTTTTAGGTACGCTTTTTAGGTACGCTTTTTATTTTTACTATGAAATTTTATGTACCTAGTTAATTTTAATATGAAAATTAACTAATTATATCAACTAGGTACGCTCTGCTACCAAAATTATGATCACGCACAATTGTGATGACCACATCTACTGTGTTCCACAGTTTATTGAAACGAAGGTTTCCCATGCAAAATTAAGTAAATTAAGCTAATCCTACCTTACTAGAAAATAGTGTCCGTAATCCAGGGGGGCTGAACGTTGTCTCGCCGGCGCGCGCGCGCCCTGGCAAAACGATCTCCACACAACCCCCGATTGGATACTCTTACAGCTAACACTCTTATACTACACAATGCCCTAATAGGCCGCTAAAACTCTCCCGGCGCTTTTCAAAGCGAACACACACGGGTTACAAGTCCGTACCCCGACCGGAGCCCTAGTAGGAGCAAAACGAAATCTCGGTCCCAATATGGGTAGGTAACTAGCGCGGCACGTCGCTACAGAAACACACGAACTTGTCTCACGGCTGCGTACGGCCAACTGCCGATCCTACACCGGCCGGCCGAGCGCATTGTCTCGTGACCTTGACAATGACAACGCACCGCTCGCAGCGCGGCGCGAACATATATATATAGATAGATTGCATTATACAGAATTGGTAGTCAAAGTATTCAGGAAAGTTCTACGAATGTATAAAATTATAAAATATTTAACAAAGTTAAAAAGCAAGTTGTAAGAGCTTCTAGATAGGTATTCAGTATGCGATGCTGACGTTTAGTATGTGCAATGAAATTAAGGAATATATCTTGATTCCTATTTGTTACTATCCCACTTAAATGCTGTAAGCATTGTCGGTCACACGTAAAGGGATTTATCTCTTTCCAAGATTATATTTCAGTTAATGTAAGATGTCCCTAAAGTCCTAAAGTATTGTGAATTCTGTAAAATTATTATTGTGACTAAACATAATTTTGATGTAACTGCAGGGCTATTTATTGACGCGACCTTTGGTTAGCTATGTCGGCCTGAAATCCGAAGTAATATAGAATTAAATGACGATTACCTTAAGAATATTGTATCTGCGGGGTGCAGACACATGCGGCTGTGGGCTGAGGGTATGAGTGAGGAGTAGTGAGGATTGGTGACTTACGTGATATGATGGAACGGAGAACTCGTCAATGTGCTGGTACGTCAATGTGCTGAGAATGCTGAGATGAGTATGAGCGGATGGAAGATCGGTTCTTCAGACCGACCTTGGGACCTATTCTTGAGCCGACAATTCACGCACTGAGAATAGTTAATCACGCACTTATTGTCTTAATTAAATGCACTTTCACCGGCCGGGATGAACAATGAGCCGATAATATTTCTAGAATGTTCTAGAATGAGTAAGTCGTTCGTGGCTACGTCACGCGCGCGCGCAGTTCAAGGTTATTCTTAAGACTCTCAACTTGCACTGAGCCGGCGAGCGGCGCTCGCGGCGCCGAACCTTCGAGAGTGAGTGAGTGTGTCAATGAGCGAATGAGTCAGTCCGTCGCGTCGTGAATGGCGCGTACATCCTGGGGGGCCCGGGGAAGACCCTCTTCTTGAGCTGAATCCAACGGCAACCTGGCTATCTTGAGGACAGGTCTGCGCAGATGTCCTTGGGCTGTGTCCAGATCCACGACTCGGATCATTCCATCTTTGCCCGGGATTGTGCGGGTAATTCGACCCAGTCTCCACTGTAGCGGTGGCAGGTCATCCTCCTTGATGAGTACGAGTTCGCCGACTTGGGGATGTGAGGAAGGGGAGAGCCATTTGGAGCGAGTTTGAAGGGTATGGAGGTAGGACTGGGTCCACAGTGTCCAAAAGCGCTGAGAAAGAGCTTGTATGAGCTGAAAACGTCTATGAGAGGATAATGGCCTATCATCAAAGGACGGCTCAGGCAAAGCTGTGAGCGGACGGCCAATAATGAAATGACCGGCAGTTAAGGGTTCAAAGTCCGAGGGGTCGGACGAAAGTGGGCAGAGGGGCCTAGAGTTGAGTACGGCTTCGATTCGTGCCAGAAGTGTGCTGAATTCTTCAAAAGTGAAGTGCTGTTCACCAACTACGCGATAAAGTAATTGTTTCGTAGACTTGACATTAATCTCGTGTAAAGCACCGAACCAGGGCCCCTTAGGGGGGTTCAGTAACCAAGTTATGTGCTGAGTGGCAAGTCTGTGTGTGATTGCATCATTATTTGCAGTGAGGAAGTTCTGAACTTCAATGAGATGGTTCCTAGCACCTACATAATTTGTGCCGCAGTCGGACCTAATCAGGACTGGAGCACCGCGTCGCGAGACAAATCGTTGTAACGCCGCTAAAAAGGCTTCCGTTGTAAGAGCTGAAACGGCCTCCAAATGAACGGCCTTTGTCGAGAGACAAACAAATATGCAAAAGTATGCCTTTAGAAGTTTAGCGTTCCGTAACGTGCTAGACTTTACGTGAAACGGGCCGGCGAAGTCAGTCGTGACTTGGCTAAATACCGGTTGAGGGTTAACCCTGTCCGCTGGCAGGTCACCCATGAACGGGGCTGTAGGTTGAGCGCGGGATCGGAAACATCTAATACATTTATACACACGGTGTCGGACCACACGGCGAGCGGATAGTATCCAGAATTGCTGGCGTAGAATGGCATGCAAAGTATCAGCGCCAGGATGGCAATGTATTTTGTGATAGTGGTCTATGATAAGGTCTACGAGTGGGCTTGAGCTGGGCAGAATGAGTGGGTGTTGAGCCTCATATCTAATTGACGCATGAGAGAGACGACCACCGACCCTCAAGAGACCGTCTTTCAAAAATGGTGAGAGACGCTGTAGTCGGTTGGTACAAAGTCTGTTGGTTTGCAGACGATGAATATCATCCGCAAACTCGTTCTGCTGAACGGAGCGCACCCAAAATAACAGAGCGGCCTTACGCTCACCAGCTGTCAATGGACCAGAGCGCCGTTCGCCTGGTTTGTGTTTAGAGTTAAATATAAAGCGCTGGATGCAAACCGTCACTCCGACTAGCTTGTCAAAAGAGCTGAAGCGCGCAAGCAGCTCGTGATCTATATCTGGAACTGCTATATGAGCAGGCACCTTTTGTGGCTTGAGACCGGGCAAAGCATGATGTCCCAAAGCCACTGGCATCTTGGGCCAAGTGTGAGGAGGCTCTTTGAGCCAGCTGGGGGACCACCAGAGATCATGAGCAGAAAGAGCGTGAGCAGACATTCCCCTGCTTGCACAATCTGCAGGGTTCAGGCCCGTGGGAACGTGTCTCCACGTGGAGCTGGTCGGGCAGGACTTTATCTTAGCCACTCGATTGGCTTCGAAAGTCTGGAGCCGATGAGGGGGCGTGTTGAGCCACGCCAGCACTATCGTGCTGTCTGACCAACAGGTATGTTGGCTTATAGTGAGGTGAGCCGACAATTCAGCTGACACTCGTGTCATGAGCTGTGACAAAAGAGCTGCAGCTGATAGCTCCAGCTTGGGAATCGTGAGCTTATTCTTAATTGGAGCCACCTTTGACTTGGCAATGACCAGGTGTACATTAACCAGTCCATTGGCATCGAGCTCATGGAGATAAACGACAGCGCCAAAGCCGGCTTCTGACGCGTCCGCGAACCCGTGAAGCGAGTAAGTGGACGTGGACTTGTATTTACAAATGTGCCGAGGTAATCGAAGAGCTGAGAGCTGAGGAAGATCCTCTGAGATGTGTTGCCACTCTGTGTGGACTTCATCTGGGGTGGGCTCGTCCCATCCCAGTTTCATGAGCCATAACTTCTGTAAGAGAAGCTTTGCGCGGAAGATGACTGGGGTAACCCAGCCATTAGGGTCATAAAGGGATGCGACTGTGCTGAGAATGGAGCGTTTAGTAACTTGGGTGAGTGAGGGGAGAGAGATGCGATACGTGAACTCATCCGATTGAGGAATCCATTGTATGCCTAAGACCTTGATGGTATTCGATTCTGGGCTGAGGTCGAAATCTTTAGGCATGTCGCATTGGTCATCTGGGAACCGTTCAAGGAGCTGAGGAGAGTTTGAGGTCCATTTACTAAGCTGAAAGCCACCCAGAGCTAGTAAATTAATCAGCTCTGTTTGAAGTGCCTGAGCTGACTCCACAGAGTCATGACCAGTGAGGATATCGTCGACGAAAATTGATCGTCGTATGATGTGAGCAGCATGGGGGTAGCGATGACCCTCATCATCAGCCAACTGCAGCAGGGTGCGGATGGCGTGGTACGGGCTAGACCGTAACCCGTATGTGACGGTATTGAGCGAGTATGTGAGCAGGGGCCGGTCAGGTGACGACCGCCAGAGAATGAGCTGATAATGTCTTTGGTCTGGGTGGATGAGTATGTTTCTGAACATCATTCTGATGTCAGTACTGAAGACTACGGGATGTGTCCTAAAAGACATAATAATGTCAACAATATCTTGTTGGAGAGCTGGACCTGTATGAAGGCAATCATTTAGGCTGACGCCATTTGAGCTTTTACTACTACCGTCAAATACAGTACGTAGCTTATCTGATCCCGTCTTGAAAATGCCATGATGGGGGATGTAGTAATGAGGCTTATTCGCGAAAGTACTTGGGTGACATGGTGCCATGTGTCCCATGTTCACGTACTCAGTCATGAAATCTACATATTTTGAGCGGAGGGGCGGATTTGCCTGTAGCTTCCTTTCAAGGTTGAGGAACCTACGTAACGCAATAGCATGAGTGCTGCCTAAGGTCGGCGCATCTGGGAGAAAGGGCAAAGTTACCATATAACGACCTGAAGGATCACGAGTGGTTGTGGTGCGGAAATTCTCTTCGCACTGTTCTTGTAATGGGCTGATTTGTGTTTGAGGTTGGGGTTCCTCTGACTCCCAGAACCTCTCAAGGTTCTTACATATTTCCTGAGTAGAAACGTCGGGCTCTGGATGTGAGCTGATAATGTGAGCTGAGTTCGACTGGTTTGCCGGTGTTGCACATAGGTCCTGAATGGGACCTATCAATGTGAAGTCAAAAATCGTGCCGAAGGCTATGGGCTTCCCCCGGCCTAACGAGACCTTAGTCCCGTCCAGAACTTGGCCGAGAACATCACAACCCAACAAAAGATCAATTGGAGCTGGTGTATCGTACTCCTGATCTGCCAAAGGAATCGGTTTTTTCCCTTTTACCCGTGCGATATGTGGGACTTTATGCAACGGTAAATAACCGGTAACATTTTCTAAAATATGAGCTGTAGCTGTAATGGTAGGTGTGTCATGATGTGTAGGACGACATACTATTGAGATTGATGCCTTTGACTCCTGTGAACTGTGGCCTCCCACTCCTGCGATTTTTAATGATGTTGAGTTGAGCGGTAATTTTAAAATCCGAGCCATGCGCTGTGTTATAAGCGTTAACATGCTACCAGTATCTAACAAGGCTCGCGCTATGTGAAAATGGCCATGTACGTCCGCTATTTTTAGCGAGACGGTAGGCAATAAAATGGGCTGATTAATGACGTGTTCATCACGTTGTGCAGAATTACAATAACTATGATCCTCTTTTGGATCTGATATCGCAGAGTGGGCTTGTGGTGTCTGTGTATGGGCTGAGTGAGTATCTACTTTATGTGAGTTTGAGTGTGTATGTGGTTTGTATGAGTGTGTGGGCTGAATGTCGTCCCCGTTGTGCTCTGTGATTGTAGGTAGTCATTGTTGACCACCTACACGTGACCTACTGGGTGAGCGTGAGTGATTGGGTGGGTTGTTGGGCGGTGGTGGTGCCACCTGTGAGGCGTGTGCAGATTGATGTTGGTACTCATGAGCTTGACGTTGTCTGGGCTGCTCTCTCAGATGAGGAGGTAGAAGATGAGCGGATGAATGTGGTGGAGAAGAAGCACCGTGACGATGCAGGGATGTGTGGTGTCTATCGTCTCCACACTCCTTGCAAGCCCGCGTGGACCTGCATTCGTTCTCATAGTGAGGACCTAAGCAGCGTTGGCAACGGTTGCGAGCCTGAATGAAATCCCAACGACCTTGGATGGGTTGATCGTTGTACTGTGGGCAGGCGATCAGCTTGTGCCCTCTGTCACCACAGTATGGGCAGCGCATATTATTGGGGGTGGGAGCGGATCGAGGTGGAGAGTGAGCTGGAGAGTGAGCAGATCGAGCTGAAGGCTGAGCAGAGTAAACAGGGGTATGAGCGGATTGAGCGGAAGGCTGGGCTGAATAAACGGGCCTGTGAGCCAGGACCGGGCTACGGTACATTGGCTGACTGCCAACGGGTGCTATGGGCCTAAATTGTTGAGGCACGGGCTGTCGAGGCGGGCCTCGCGGAAAGGCCATGGGAGACTGCCTACGGTATGGGCTAGTCTTTGGCGAGGGCTGATGGGCTTGTGGAGGACCTGGGTTGGACCACTCGGTCTCTACACAACGCGCGTGCTCGTCGAGGAACGCGATTAAATTTTTGAGTGTGGGCAGAGTCTGGCGCGATCCGTACTTTCGTTCGAAAAGCGTCCGGAGCTCACCCTGAAGTTTTCGCACCACTATGGATACGAAAACATAGTCACAATCTTTCATGGGCAGATCCAGATTGTTAAGTGCCGATTGAGCTGAGATGAGCGGAGTGAGGAAGAGTGTGCGGATATCTGAGCGGGAATTAATTTGTGGCAACCCCATAATGATGTCCACAAAGCGGTCGATGAGGACGCGGCGATTCTCGTAGCGCCTGGTTAAAATCTCCATAGCTACGGGGTAGTTATCACCGGTGAGCTGAAGGTGAGCAATCATACTACGCGCCTCACCTGATAGGCACGAGAGCAGGTAGTGGAGCTTCACAGCATCGGAAATATTGGACATTTCGTCCGTCAGGCTCCTGAAGATGGCTATAAAGGATGGCCAATCTTCAACCTTTGAGCTGAATTTGGGCAAAGCTATTTTGGGCAGAACATTTGGGGATGTGGGAGAAGCCGACGAAGCCTCTGAGGCAGCTTGAGTCAAACTCAACTGCTTAAACGCCACCAAGACCTGATCATAGTCCGCGAGAGCAATGTCGTAATTCTTGTTATACATCGTCTCCGACTCATCCGAGAGGTCGTCATCGTCCAAAATCTCGTGATAAACATTTTCCAATTTGGACTTGTGCTCCTCCAGCTTCGGGTAGCGAGCTGTAAAGTCGGTATTACTGTACTTCCGGGTGTCCTTGGCAATCACCGCTGAGGCAATTTCCTTCAGCAATGCGATTGCTTTAGCTGCCTCCCGGAAAATGGCAGCTTGAGATTTGGTCGGCATGTTTTTATTTTTCAAAAAGTAATAATAAATAAATATGAATGAAGTGAGCGGATGTAATTGAGCGGTCGGCAGCTTAACCGTACATACCAAAAAAACTTAAATATATTAGAGCTGAAACTTGATTAGCAAACTCAACTTGATTGAGTAGCTATTTATTAGCAAAAACGAGAAAAAAAAATTTTTTTTTTTTTACACCCTGTATAATCACTAATGTGCCGACACGGTAGTATAATACCTTACTATACGTAAGAAAATTAACCCTAATTAACAAAAAAAATCGAGTGAGAAAAAATTAAATTCACCACCCTGTATATCGGAAAATGTGCTGAAACGCCTTTACAGATACTAGATGCAATACTATGTGTACCTATCTGACCCGAAAGAACAAAAGAGAAAAAAAAAAATTTCTTTTTTAAAGTTTTAATTGAACACCCTGTATATAAAGGGAGTGAGCCGAAATTACTAAGAGAAGAAAGAGAGAAAAAAAATAATTGTTAAACAAAGTTACGAAAAGATTCCCTACTGCACTATCTCTGCACTGTGTCTACTTACTTTCACTGTGACACCAAAGACAAATAATGTAAATAAAACTACTTTATTAAATTAATGTGAAATATATATACGCCCGATCGCAACTCCGATCGTTCGGTCGTCGGGTCGGAACTTGTGTATTGGGCTACGATGACGAAATAATGATTTTGCCATCCACACGCAAACAACAAAAAAAAAATGTGCCGATAATTACTATTAACTGAGCCGAACGGGTAGGTAACTAGGTACGTAAGTAATCACACGCTAGCCGTTGAGTGAGTGAGGATACTTATAGGTAGGTAACACTATGGTAGGTACTTTCCGTATTTCGGTATATTCATATACCTACACTTTTTCGACAAAAATAATGATACTGCAATTAATGATGATACAATCAACACCTTTTTCAACATACACGAAACGTATAATCAATTTCACATAAACAATTCGACACAATTAAAGAAGTAAACAAATTATGGGAACTTCCACTTCACTGTTGAATGAATCCGTTGAACCGTCTTGTAGCTAAAAATAGAATTTTTACCTATGCAATTTAATGTAAACAAACTCAAACTAGGTATGATATTTTAAATGGGTATAAATAAGTAAGTATTAATTTTAATTGTGCTGAAGTGGTACCATTATTCTAGGTACTAAATGGGATGAGCAGAGAATTTACTAGAACTTTTTTTTTTTTTTTATGTAGGTAGGTAGGTACTTGCTACTTATCTACTTTGCGAGAATGAAAAATTTGAATTTCAATAGATATAACTAGAAAATGTGCTTAGAATTGAGTGATAATTTAGTGGACTGTATTTTAATAGATAATATGTAGTAAGATTTTATGAGATTCGATGAGAAAATAGGTAACAAATATTTTTTTTTACCTATCTACCCAATAGGGTAGATAACTAAGTGGACTGTATTTCAATAGGTTGAGAATGGAATGTGAGGCCGTTACCGGCTCGATTGGACCAGAAAATGGGAAGGTCCAGGAGGCTCGAAGGAACCAGAAAATGTATCTGCGGGGTGCAGACACATGCGGCTGTGGGCTGAGGGTATGAGTGAGGAGTAGTGAGGATTGGTGACTTACGTGATATGATGGAACGGAGAACTCGTCAATGTGCTGGTACGTCAATGTGCTGAGAATGCTGAGATGAGTATGAGCGGATGGAAGATCGGTTCTTCAGACCGACCTTGGGACCTATTCTTGAGCCGACAATTCACGCACTGAGAATAGTTAATCACGCACTTATTGTCTTAATTAAATGCACTTTCACCGGCCGGGATGAACAATGAGCCGATAATATTTCTAGAATGTTCTAGAATGAGTAAGTCGTTCGTGGCTACGTCACGCGCGCGCGCAGTTCAAGGTTATTCTTAAGACTCTCAACTTGCACTGAGCCGGCGAGCGGCGCTCGCGGCGCCGAACCTTCGAGAGTGAGTGAGTGTGTCAATGAGCGAATGAGTCAGTCCGTCGCGTCGTGAATGGCGCGTACAAATATTAAATTAGGTACTTAGAATTACCAGTAATTATTTTACTTGCGAAATAGTGTCAAAGGCTGTGCTGTGTTCGTAAATACTTAAAAATTTGTGTTATCAAATTGTTTTATTATTTTGTTGCTATTATTTTATTATTGGTCCAAAAACATTATAAAACAAGTATTCTTAAATCTTGATGTGAATAATTTAATTTAATTTGATATTTAATTGGATTTAGTTTTAATACAACTATTTTAATATGTGGGTTTTCTGAATTAATGTGAAAATTGTATGGTAAAAGTTTTTTTTTACGCGAAGGGACTCGCTTTAGCAGGATGGCCGACTGTAAGGATACCTATAATTATAAACTTAATTAGTAACCTACTTGATGGATAGTTTTTATTTAATAGTACGTAAATAATTTAATATTTAATTATTTAATTATTTAATTTAATTGTAATCGTATTGTTTTAAATATGTAAAACCGATAATAACATATTATAATTTTGCTGGATTGATGCCACATGATTAAGGTATGGTTTTGTTCAGACTTCTTTTCTTTAGAGTGACATTTTGGAATTGTGATGTAATTTATTCTCAGCGGAGTTCTTTGCTATTGGAATATGACAATGATTGATAATAATAAATATAATAAGGCCATTGACGAATGTATATGGTGTTTTAATTAATGCCCCTTTCACATGGTATGACTAAGGTCAGTTTCCATCACAATTACACAATGGGTTATGATAAATACAGTTAAGTATAGGCGAACTAATGATCATAGGGGTGAACAATTTTCAATTACTTAGGAACTCTACTTAAAGCTTTAATATTAGTTAAAAACAAAAGACAATTCTACTATACAGGGCGCAAAAAAAATAGTACGTTAACTTCGTCAGAATGTAGTAGGCCATGTATGAAAAATCTCCGGCAACTTACTTTGACCTTGCTTCATAGTAAATACAAAAGATATCGACAGTCAAAGTTATCCAAGAATACGAAAACATGATTGTCACCATGCGCCCGTGCCACATGAGGTCAAACACCGCGGTGCTACTCGGCGAGGGCGAGCAGTGCGCGGGGAGATCGGTAACTAGGCAACGGCGCGCGCACGCGTCGGTCGTTTCAAAGTTCAAAGGCACCGCGCTACTACCTACGTACGCTTTGTTGTGCTGCCACGTTCTTTAGCAACTACAACTTCAAACTGCATTTGCTTTGAAATTGATTGTCATAGGTAAGTTGCAAATTTTTCCTTCATACTTTTTCGGGCTTAGGACCGACAAAATTCAGAAGTGTTAAAACTAATTAAAATGGCAAGCAAACGTATGGAAATCAATCAAGCTGCTTTGAAACGGGATAACAGAAGCACGCAATTGCAGAAAAACATGAAAGTAGGTAACTAAAATGGAGAACCTGTTTGATTTTCCTAATCAAAGTACTTTGAGGTCAGGTACTTGCCGAGATAAAGGCGCTGACTAGGTAGGTACCTAAGTACTCTATCCGCTATTCTATTTTGCGATGAAGATGGGATTTGAACCCACTACCTCTACGTGCTATTACGCGGTCGCTTAGGTACAACTATCGTACTACCTACTCTCTCCGTTATCAAAGCGAAAGCGTTTACGTAACATCTTTTGCGGTGAAGTTGGAATTCGAACCCAGGACACCTGCGAGCTAAAATGAATAGGTACCTAACTGTATGAGATGTCTTATTTACAATAACAATTTAGGAGTAGGTATTTGTTAGAGACATAAGTAATTTTAATATACCATTATATGTTTTCCGAACTATCATATCTAATGATAAAGTAAGTTTGTTTGTTTGTTACGCTTTACAGTCTTAACTAATCAGCCGATCATAATCACACTGTCATTGTCAGGGGTACAAAAAAGGCTGAGGGTACCTTTCATCCAGAAAAAATGTACTGTTCTCTAAGAATGGAAAAATAAGTAGCAGGCGAAGTTGGTGGTAGCTTCTTGTAGTATTGTGTATATTAGTACTAACAAGCAATATCTCTTGCTTTTACAGACATGTCAAAGCGCTTGGTGTCCGCTCTGGAAGTTGAGAAGTCCCCAGGTGGGACGTTAACAAGCAGGGCTGACGAATCAGTCCTGCTAGAATATACTCCATCTGGAAGCCAACTAAGAGTAAGTTTTTTTTATAAATATAAATTATTATTAATACAATATATGCATTAGGAGAGTAGTATTATCTTGGATATGGAATCGCAACAATTCATTTATGAGCTCTGGATACTGGTGTTAATGCTTTTGTGATGGGTTGTTTGCAAAATATTATTTTATTATTATTTCTCAAAATTGCAACTGGGTATTGAATGAAACGTTTATCTGATTAGTGTGCTTATTGGTGGTGGTGCTTTTTTGGTGAAGGTAACTTTACTATTTCTTTGAAGGTTACGAAACCGCCTAGCACGCCCGAAGTTCGGACTCCAACAAGTCATCGCCCGAATGCCAGCCGGCCCAAAAAAGCGCGTCGTAGCTTATTAAGAGGTCTTCGCGATGATAACATTGAGGCGATCCTCATGGCGGACTCGGGCAGCGACGGTGATTCGGAGGATGACGGTGACGGTGAAGCTGCCGACATAATGAATGAAAGGTTGATGTCTCGTGAAGCTAGAGAGGAAGAAATTATGTATGCGGAAGGATGTCAGGTAGATTTGAGAGGTGAAGCGGAAGGTGAAGTAGATGGTGGACTAGGAGGTAATGTGAGTGGTTATGTGGAAGGGAATGTGGAAGGTATGGGAGGCGAGGTGGAAGGGGAAGTGGATAATAGTATGAGAAGTGTGGTAGAAGGTGAGATGGCAGATGGAATGGGATGCGAGGCGGAAGGGGAAGTAGATGGTAGTATGAGAGGTGTAGTGGAAGGTGAAATGGATGGTGGATTAGGAGGCGTGGTCGAAGGGGAAGTAGATCGTAGTATAAGAGGTGTGATGGAAGGACAAATGGAAGGTGGAATGGGAGGCCTGGATGAGGACCTAGCCAATGCAGCCTTGGAGCGATGACTTTTCTTGTTTTGCCGGCCGGGCCGATAATTATAGTCGTTCGCCTGGGCCAACTGTGGGATCGACGCAAGATCCAGCGGAAATATTTATGCATGTGTGGGACAAAGCCATAATGGCTGAAATTGTAAGGCAGACAAATAACTATGCTGAGCAGGTCATAGCCCAATTGAGCGAGGCCGAAAACGAAATGCCGTCCTATTTAGATGAGTGGTACGTAACCACCGTGGGGGAGATGTATAGATATTTTAGCATATTGATTCTGATGAGTCTGTGTTACAGATTGAGGGTGCGTGATTATTGGACGATCAACGTATTGGAAATGCCAAAATTTCGGAAAATCATGTCGAGAAATCGATTTTTGATGATTACGAAGTTCTTGCATTTCATCGATAATGACCAGTACGACCGCACTCTCTCGTCTTATGACAAAAAAAAATCCAAAATACGCCCTGTTTTAGACCATTGCAATGCAAAATTTTCTTCACTTTATGGCCCTACAGAACATCTCAGCCTTGATGAATCATTACTGCTCCGGAAAGTCCGTCTTAGTTGGGTACAATGTATCCGTACTAAGGCGGCCCGATTTGGAGTAAAATCCTTTGAATTGTGCGAGGCAAGCACCGGGTACTTACTAAGGTGTTTATTATATGCCGGAAAACACTCGACAATGTCGGAGGAACCCGTCCATGGGTTCGAGAGTGCTACCGCAAAAGTCGTTCTCGAATTGATGGATGGTTTCCTTGACGTTGGGCATACACTTGTAATGGACAACTGGTACAACCAGTTGCCATTAACAAGGTACCTAAAAGGTCGTCGGAAAACCGACGTGATAGGGACGATGAATCCTCGTCGCGTGCATGTCCCCGAGGATATCAAGCGGGCTAGCGAAAGGCGGATGGTTAGGGGGCAGCAAGTAGCCAGGCATTGCGGTGATATCACCGTAATTGCCTGGAAAGATGTAAAGTTGGTGACCGCTATCTCAACGTACCACACCGATCAACAGTTGCCTGCACGTAGAGCTGGGCAGGATATTCAAAAACCTGTGGCCATCGTGGAGTATAATAAATATATGGGAGGAGTCAACTCCAAAGATTAAAAACTGTCTATGTTCCTAATGGAAAGGAAGAGGTGCAGGAAGTGGTATATGAAAGTGTTCAAAAGGCTCCTTAACACGAGCCTTATGAATACTTTTATAATTTATAGTAGAAATCCGATCGCAGGTTCCTGTCTGTCTGTCACCGGGACTTCCGAATGAAAGTCGCGTTCGGCTTATTAGAGCGATTCCCGCATAGTCGCTCCTTGGCAACTTTACCACCTGCACCCACGGTACCTTTAGACAGGGACTTGCGGCGTCTACTTTCTTCCGCCAACCACTTCGTAGAGCACACCGAAATGGCACCTGGTAAAAACAAACGCAAGCAGTTGCGGTGTGTGCGCTGTACCGCGGCGGGACGTCGCACACAAGTGACGTTGATGTATAGTTTTTGCCAGGTAGCATTGTGCGCCGGTACTTGCTGGGCTGAGTATCATACGCTGCAAAGCCTAAAATAGATTTTTGACATGAATCGACCCTGGGAACTAAGGCACACTATTTTATCGCCATTTCTGCAACCTCTTTCATGTTAGGATTTGAACCCAGAACCTAAGGCACACAATTTAAGGAAAGCTAGTACTCCTCTCATTTGCTAGGATTTGAACCTGGGACCTCAGGGACTTACACTCCACATCATCTGTACCTTTAGCTCGCTCTATTGTGCATCTACTATGCTAGGATTTGAATCTGGGATTTGTGCTCTTGTCTCCCGCCGTAGGGTTTGCGTTTTGCGTAGCTTCTTTGACGTTTACAAGTATTGTAAATAACAATCTAAATTGAATAAACAAATTTTACTTTGACTTTGTGTTATAAGAGTCAAACCAATTGTGTCGTTGATTTACGGTGCGGTAACGGCGATAATTACTATTATTATTGAAGATACTAAAAGGTGTTATTGTCGCATTCGCTAGCCCTTTTCCCCACAAATCTTAGTTGAAAATAAATAAATAATGGTCACCTCTAGGTTACTATTCCATGTATACCGGTAGTCCCACGACTACCAGGGATTATTTTGTTAATCGAGGTACACCAGGCTGAGTAATAATTATGTTGAGGATAGATGCTGCGAGGAAGTATTTTTACTTGGTTAGTTTTACATTCTGTCAGTTGAGCCTTTGTAGTATTATGTTAATAAGGAGCTACTCTTACTTGTGTGATGATACAACTGCTTGCATTAAGTTTATTAAATTAAAGTTATTGATAAAAGCTCCTGAGGTAAGATGTACTATGTATGTATAATTCTAGGTTGGTAAATAATATCATATAGAATTATGCATGCATGGGACATTGAAGACATCTCATAAAAACATGTGTCAGTGAGACATACTGTTTTAAATAATACCATGCATATTTAATTAATTATTTATTTGTATAGGTGACTCCGGCTACCCGTTGAGGCCAACAATGATGACGCCCATTTTACATGCTGCTCCAGACACCCCTGAGGTACATTATACAAAAGTGCATGTTCAGACTCGCAATGTCGTGGAAAGATGTATTGGTGTAAAGAAAGCCCGATGGAGGGTGGGTACTTACTTAAAATCAGACTTCAATCATGTTGAATAAATTGTTTTATGTAACCTAGAAGTAACAAGAAGAATATTGTCTAATAAAAATAATCTTTGTTATTAGGTGTACACTGGCAGCCCGGATGCTGCACTACGACCTTGTGACAGCCACAAAAATTGTAAATGCTTGCGCTGTCCTTCATAATATTGCGCATAAAGCAAACCTACTCTACACTCCATTGTCAAGGGAGGAGTGGGAGGAAGAGTTTCGTCTGACACGGGGAGCCAGCCTCGTGTCGGACGCCGACGCCCGTGCACCTTCAGATACAGATCAACAATTTGATTTGCAACAAGGCCAACAAGTGTGTCGACAGCTGATTGCGCGCCTATGGCAAAACAGGTCATAAAATATTGGTCTAGGCTAGGACATCGAGGATGTGATCATATGATAGAGTATTTAATTTTATCTGAGAATGTTACCATAAGCTAAAATTATTTATTAATTGAATTTGGTAGGTATATGTTTTTGTGAATGATGTGAATAAGAAAATAATGCTAAAAATAATTAAAATGTTCTCGTGTAATAACGTATAAACAACCTTGCATGTCTTATAAGTTGTGGCATGTGTAATGACTTCCTGAATCTTACCTACTAAATTAGATACAATTATAAAAATACGTTGGACGGACAATAAAATCATATGGCATTTTTTTTCATGAGGTTGTTAAGAGTTATGATGTTAAAATGTTGAAATGAAAAAAACTAAACCAGCTACGGAACCTTAAGAACGATTTTGCGGCTGAAGCTTTTCTAAAGCAGCCGCCACTGCTTGCAATGCTTCAGCATTTTTCTCCCAGGCCTCGGCCTGACGCATGGCAGCTTCAGCATGCATTCTCGCTGCATTTGCTTGCTGCACTGCTGCAGCTGCCAGTTCGCAGCCTGTTTCTGCCCGTAACAACTCAGTCCGGGCGAGCGTTTCTTGGACCTGCGACAATCCTGATCCCGTCACCCGATCATTAGAATCTAAGACAAAACAAACAAGAATTGTTAAATGCCCGCGGCACAAAGAAATACTTATATATTGTCTGACATACTTTTGCAATTATAATATTACTAGCAGGGTAATTTTTAACCGTTCACCAAAAATCTTAAGATACACACAATTCGATCCAGGCGAGCGTTTCTTGGACCTGCGACAATCCTGATCCCGTCACCCGATCATCAGAATCTAAGACAAAAAAACAAGAATTGTTAAATGCCTGCGGCAAAAAAAATACTTATATTGTCTGACATACTTTTGCAATTATAATATTACTAGCAGGGTAATTTTTAACCGTTCACCAAAAATCTTAAGATACACTTATGTGCGCCCCCCTAAAATACTATCCTACAACCCCTTTAATAATTGCGATGCAAATAAACTACTCGGCCAACAAAATATGTTACACCAAACAAATTCAAAATGATCACCAAAATGTAACACTTTTTTATTCTATTGCGCAGAAATTATTTCCTTTTAACAGTAAATATATTATTCTTTCACTAAAAATACTGATTGTGCACCAAATACTCTTAATTGTTAAACAAAGTATCTAATATATATCCTAGTACCGGCCCCCTATTTAATACTGTTTTGTACAATTCTAATGTTACTCAAATAATTATCATTGAAGAACAAATAATGCATTTCGTAAGACATTATTTCTGAAGATACATTTATTTTACTGAAAATGTTTTTGGCGCGCTTGCGACGCTCGTGTGTCTGGTGCTCTCACGCCTCGCGATGGCGATTTCGTGCTGTTACTTTTGAATAGAGGTACAGTTAAATTAAAATTTTATTTTATTTTATTTTATTTTATTATTTTTATTTTTATTATAGGAAATTTACAGCCAAATAACTTATATAAATATAGTCCACACATAGTTATAAAACAATGTAAACTAAATAACTCACATTTAAGTTAAAGTTAAACTATTTGTAATCAAATCATGAAGATGTCGTAAATCGACTGGTACTTAAAGTAGGTAATTACATAGAAGACATAACTTTTATGGTAATTAATCAAAGTATTCTTCATAAAAAATTCGCTTAATCTTTGCACAGCTAGTACAGAACAAGTCAATATCTTCGGATGTAACACTATTAAAACTTGTGATTGCCCTTATGGTAAATGAATTTTGCCGGAAATTAGTTCGTGCAGTCGGTGCATATAAAATAGGCCGTTGTCTTAGCGACACATTTGTTCGTAGTGATAGCTTAGACAGAAGTTCAGCACAATCCACTAATCCATTTGCAATTTTAGACAAGTAAACAATATCGCTTATTTTGCGCCTCAATGTCAATGGCAGAAAATGATAATGCTTGCAGCGGTGTTCGTAGTCGACCGAGTGATGATGAGCCTTGTAATCGAGATATTTAAGAAATCTTTTTTGGATGGATTCAATACGACATTTATAAATTTCATATTGCGGATTCCAAACTTAGCTAGCATACTCTAGGTGACTTCTTACGAATGCACAGTATAAAACTTTAATTGATTTTAAACTACGAAAATCAGACGATGTTCTCATTATAAATCCAAGCATTTTATTTGCTTTTTTGACTATATTATCTATGTGTCTATCAAATAATAATTTATCATCATGAATAATGCCTAGATCTTTGATTTCTTTGACAACGGAGATCGGATTGTTCTTAAGAATATATTTAGAGTAAATGACTTTGGTTTTGCGAGTAAAAATCACGTGATAACATTTTGAGACATTCAAATCTAACTTATTGACAGAGCAATATCGCTCGAATCTGTCTAAATCATTTTGAAGATGTCTTGCATCGGACTCAGAACTGACAACCTTTAAGATTTTTATGTCGTCTGCAAACAATAGAATTTTTGAATTAAGGAAACAACTACTTACATCATTTATAAAAATTGTGAATAAAAGAGGCCCTAAAAGGGAACCTTGAGGTACACCGGAAGGGATATTGCTCCATTTTGAAATGTACCCCTGAATAACAACGGCTTGACTCCTTTTGTCAATATATGAACAGAACCAACGATATAAGTCGCCGTGGATTCCTGCAGCTGCAAGCTTAGTCAACAGTACACAATGATCAATGCGATCAAAACATTTACAGTAATCTGTATAGATGACATCCACTTGAGCTGAGTTATCCATGCCCTCCGTTATAAATTCATTAGCTAATATAAGATTAGATGTAGTTGATCGCCCGGTTAGGAAGCCGTGCTGCTGTTCGTTAAAAGAGCACTTGAGAGCCGCATAGACCTGGTTATACACCAGCCTTTCCATGATCTTAGCAAAAAGGCACAACTTCGAAATGGGACGATAATTTTCAACATCCGATTTGTCGCCTTTTTTATGGACAGGGGTAATAAAAGCAGACTTCCAAATCGATGGTACGGTTCCTTCCATAAGCGAGCGTTGGAAAAGAATGCAGAGTGGATTAACAAGACTCTCAGCACAGCTAACAATAAATAAGGGAGGTATGAGATCAGGACCACCAGATTTATATAAATCAAGCCCTTTGATTAATTTGAGTACCTCAGCTGGCGAGACCTCAACTGCAGCTATACTACAAGGACTTGGAGCTTCGTCACATGATGTTAAAAGAGTACTATTTGGATTTCTTGATAGAAATGTAGAATTAAAATAATTGGAGAACAGATCACTTATCTCACTACCAGAATCAGCTTGTGTATCCTTATACTTCATAAGGTTAGGTATTCCACCAGATTGATTTTTAATTTTAAAATTTAAATACCGTAGGTACAGTTAAATTAAATACCATCCTTACTAGCATAGACTCGCGGCTTTGCTAGCGCGAAGAACAATATTTGCAAAATTTTATGTTATCCTACAACATAATAACAAGTCTAGTCACTTCCAATGTTACGTTGTTGATGAGGACAAATTGTTGGTTCTGGGCGGCGGGAGCGGCGGCGTGTTAGCACCGGTGGCAAAGCAGGCACAACTCTTGGTCGTGGAAATCCTCGAAGAGGAGGCACAGCCCTGGGAGATTCCACATCTTCCACTTCATCAGTCACTGTTTGTGGAAAACAAAGGAGTGACTGTTAATTAAATGCTTGCCTTACACTCGCCTGGAACACAGGATTTTCCTAGTTCAAGCAAAATATGAAATAATCTTATCCTTAAGTTAAATGTTTGTTCTATATGTTTGTTATTTTTATTATACGACCAGCAATGGCCTACGTGGAAGTCACTCAACCGACTCCGGACCCAAGTAGGCAGCTGCATACAAAATATGAGCCGATGGGGTCAAATCCCTGCTTCAGAGGAGGACTGTGATTGCGGAGCCCCAACTCAGACCATGGCGCACTTGCTTCAGTGCCCATTGTGCCCTAACTCCTGCACCATGGACGACCTAATAGAGGGCAATGAGTTGGCAATAGCGGTCGCTAACCTAACTACTGGTCCGCTAAAATATAGAGAACCACTGACACGCAAAGAAGAAGATTATTATTATTTAAGTTTCCCTTGCATTGAAGCTCATTACGTTAGACAATCTAGTCAAATTAACCATTATCACATTACACTTCTGGTTAGTCATGTAAAAAAGAACACTCCTGGGCAGGCGTGTAAAAATGTATCTAGATGCCAATTTGTTGATCTTAAAAATGTATTCACTGTACAAAGAATTATGTGCAAAAAGCAAGTAAACGCAGTGAGCGAACCGACTTACAGACGTATTTTTTGCACGTCTTTTTTTAAATACTAATATTTCACTTAAAACTAAAATGTCCTCGACTATGTTGTTATTTAATTATCACGCGAATCATTTAATATAAATTTTAACGACGAAAAAAGCGCATTACACTACCTTGTGTGGCTGAGGTAGCTAAAACTATATTTGCCAAGCGATACAATTGCAGCTCGATCAAGACTTTACTTTTCCAAAATTGTATTATATTTTGTTTGGAAGGTAGTGGTAGATGAGCCAAAATGTTTTCTAAAATATCTGTTATATTTGCACGAGTCTGGATATAGTGCTCACGCTGAGAGCATCTTTTTAATTGTTCGGTTTGATATAAAATCGATTCCATTTTATCTACAATAACGGAAACCGGTTGAGATATATTTGCATCTTGATTATCTGTTTCTGTTTGCATAACATCTGCCTCTCTTTTTAATATTCGCAACCAAGTCTCAATAAGATAACCTTAGTGTAGACTCAGAAAACATACAAAGGTAAAACATTGAGATACCTCTCTCAATACTTTTAACTGATAAGCATGTGTTATCGAGGATCGTTACATTCTTCACAGTCTGAATTATCAGATGTCACTTCAGGCTGCTGTTCAGTTAAAGGTAAGTTTACTTGATTCGTCACTGTCATTAATAATTTATTTTGTTTCAGGTGAAGGAGTTATTATTATTGCTTTCTTACTTTTAGGTTATATAAATGTATAACCTCTAGTAGAAACTGTCCTTTTAGAATATCCAACAAATATCAATTCTTGTGACTTTAAATCAAATTTTTGTCTTTTTTCATTCGGAACGTGCACCATTGCTTTACAACCAAATACTTTCATACAACTCAGATCAGGTTTGACTCCTGACCAGGCTTCTTCAGGCGTCATGTTAGCATGCGTAGGCGAATTATAATATATGCAGCAATTGTCACCGCTTTAGCCCAGTTGGCTCTCGGTAAATCAGCATTAAGTATCATGCATTTAGCCTTTTCAATCAACATGCGATTCAGTTGTCAGTCGACACCGGTACAAACTGCACGAACGCTACGCCGCGCGCGCCGCTGTCCGACTGTGATGCGCGTGTGATAGATTTGGGGCGGATAATATAGAAATAGAACTATTCTGATAAAACTGTTCAATTAACTATAAAAAAACTATAAAGCTTCTATTCCAATAAGGTCAGGATTAATAAAAATCTCAAATCTCTAATAAACTATTTTATTCTTTTAAATCGTCCTTTTATTTTTTTACCTACCACCCGTTAAGGACATCTTTTAGCTGACAAGAAAAACGGGCGAAAAAAACTCACCAGCTTTAACAGAAACAACGACATTTACAAATAATCATGTCGTTGTTGAACATACAACACATTTCACAAAATTTACAACAACATTACTTTTCATGATAAAAGATTAAACAACATTTACGAATATCATCAAGCATTTTCTATAAACTGTTACTTTATATTACTTCAGTACTCACATAATTTATTCCAAACCGATAAGGAAAACTTTAATTCAATATTATCAATAAATAAGCATTTACATTTTACAAGTTATCGAATATCCTTCGAACAAGGGCAAATCTTCAGCAATATTTACTAGACAATACATCAGCATTAAACAGCAAGAAAAACAAGGAATGAGAAATATGAAACAACGGAATAGTTACTTAACTTGTACACCGCTCACGGCTCGAACCAGACTAACCCGCTACAATGGCGGCCTCGTCTTATAAATGTAAGCGTCTACCGCCAATTTAACTGATAAATTTCAATTCGTGAAAATTACAGAAAATACTACAATATAAACATAACAATTATGAAAAAGTATTCCAAAATCAAATCATGATTTTACATAACATTATTTATAAATACAATAATTACAATAATTATCTTTTTGTTTTCTTTTCAACCAGAAGTAACGTGTACCAATATAAAAGTACACGTTACCTACTTCGATACTTATACATTACATTTCAGTAATAAATTAATTGATATGAATATTAAAAGTAATAACATGATTTTATACACATTATTCAGTACTTATAGGCAAATTAAAGTACAATTGCTTGATCATGCTTTGTTGACGGTTGGCCCCGCCACAAATCAAAATACTTTTTATTAGAAACAGGATACATGTAGTAAAATGTTATCTCCATAATTAATATAATGAATTTAGATGTAAAAATAACTATATGAGATTAATAACAAAACTCCACATCATATCGCTTTGTTGTCGGATGGCACCGACACAAATCAAACTACTATTTAATGAAAACACGATAGATAAGGTACGATGTTATTCACAAAATTAATTTAATGGATTTAGGTGTAATAAATACTAAATTGAATCAATGTCTAAACTTGATATTCTATCACGTGCATATTGCAAATTGTGTTCGTTTAACGAGTTACCTAATTATAACTGTCGTTACCTATTATAAAATAATACTAAATATCATTTCTCTCATTTTATAACGGAAATAAAAACATGAATTGCTTAACCTGTGGGGAGTCATTTAATGATGGAGTCCAATGTGGAGCCTGCAAAAAACACTTCGACTTCGGGTGTGCTAATATCACAGAAACGGGCTATCGTCGTTTGGGACCTGAGAGGCGAGCAGCCTGGAAGTGCCCTTCCTGTCGGCTTCTGTCGCCCGGTGTCGCCGCCGGTGCAGTCAGTGGGCTGAGCCTCACATCCCAGGAGTCATCACTGGATACCATTATGACTAAGTTGGAGTCAATGTCTTTGCTATTGGAGTCCCTGCCGAGCCTTATTGAAGAGATCAAGAGTATGAAAAATGACGTTACTGCGCTTCAGGAGTCGTCGAAGGAAACCGTCCCCACTTACAATTTGGTATTTTGCGAATCTGGTATCTAGCGAACAAAGGGGATTTTATGTTTACAGAAGACATTACATTTTGGTTATTACTATGTTACACAGGGTTACATTTTAAACACCTGACAAATTTTTTGGTGACTCAGCTGGTGATATAGAACTTTTTTCAAAATGGTTTTAGGCCATTATTTAGGAAAGTTGGCAGGTGTTCAAAATGTATTATTCTTTAATTCATTTCCTATAGGTCTGCGATTCAAAGATCTACTTCATTGACCCCAGTTACCCTGGCAGTACCCATGACTCAACTGTGTGGCGATACCACGAACTGCAGGACCACTTACGTTTGTTGAGGATAGATGCTGGCGAGGAAGTATTTTTACTTGGTTAGTTTTGCATTCTGTCAGTTGAGCCTTTGTAGTATTATGTTAATAAGGAGCTACTCTTACTTGTGTGATGATACAACTGCTTGCATTAAGTTATTGATAAAAGCTCCTGAGGTAAGATGTACTATGTATGTATAATTCTAGGTTGGTAAATAATATCATATAGAATTATGCATGCATGGGACATTGAAGACATCTCATAAAAACATGTGTCAGTGAGACATACTGTTTTAAATAATACCATGCATATTTAATTAATTATTTATTTGTAAAGGTGACTCCGGCTACCCGTTGAGGCCAACAATGATGACGCCAATTTTACATGCTGCTCCAAACACTCCTGAGGCACATTATACAAAAGTTCAGACTCGCAGTGTCGTGGAAAGATGTATTGGTGTAAAGAAAGCCCGATGGAGGTGGATACTTATTTAAAATCAGACTTCAATCATGTTGAATAAATTGTTTTATGTAACCTAGAAGTAACAAGAAGAATATTGTCTAATGAAAAATAATCTTTGTTATTAGGTGTACACTGGCAGCCCGGATGCTGCACTACGACCCTGTGACAGCCACAAAAATTGTAAATGCTTGCGCTGTCCTTCATAATATTGCGCATAAAGCAAACCTACACTACACTCCATTGTCAAGGGAGGAGTGGGAGGAAGAGACACGAGGCTGGCTCCCCGTGTCGGACGCCGACGCCCGTGCACCTTCAGATGCAGATCAACAATTTGATTTGCAACAAAGCCAACAAGTGTGTCGACAGCTGATTGCGCGCCTATGGCAAAACAGGTCATAAAATATTGGTCTAGACTAGGACATCGAGGATGTGATCATATGATAGAGTATTTAATTTTATCTGAGAATGTTACCATAAGCTAAATTATTTATTAATTGAATTTGGTAGGTATATGTTTTTGTGAATAATGTGAATAAGAAAATAATGCTAAAAATAATTTAAACAATAAAATGTTGACAAAAAGTAATGCTTATATTATTAATTCTCGTATAATAACGTATAAAAAACCTTGCATGTCTTATATAAGTTGTGGCATGTGTAATGACTTCCTGAATCTTACCTACTAAATTAGATACAATTTTAAAAATACTGTTGGTCGGACAATAAAATCATATGGCATTTTTTTTCATGAGGTTGTTAAGAGTTATGATGTTAAAATGTTGAAATTAAAAAAACTAAACCAGCTACGGAACCCTAAGAACGATTTTGCGGCTGAAGCTTTTCTAAAGCAGCCGCCACTGCTTGCAATGCTTCAGCATTTTTCTCCCAGGCCTCGGCCTGACGCATGGCAGCTTCAGCATGCATTCTCGCTGCATTTGCTTGCTGCACTGCTGCAGCTGCCAGTTCGAAGCCTGTTTCTGCCCGTAACAACTCAATCCGGGCGAGCGTTTCTTGGACCTGCGACAATCCTGATCCCGTCACCCGATCATTAGAATCTAAGACAAAACAAACAAGAATTGTTAAATGCCCGCGGCACAAAGAAATACTTATATATTGTCTGACATACTTTTGCAATTATAATATTACTAGCAGGGTAATTTTTAACCGTTCACCAAAAATCTTAAGATACACACAACTCGATCCGGGCGAGCGTTTCTTGGACCTGCGACAATCCTGATCCCGTCACCCGATCATCAGAATCTAAGACAGAAAAAAACAAGAATTGTTAAATGCCCGCGGCACAAAGAAATACTTATATTGTCTGACATACTTTTGCAATTATAATATTACTAGCAGGGTAATTTTTAACCGTTCACCAAAAATCTTAAGATACACCTATGTGCGCCCCCTAAAATACTATCCTGCAACCCCTTTAATAATTGCGATGCAAATAAACTACTCGGCCAACAAAATATGTTACACCAAACAAATTCAAAATTATCACCAAAATGTAACACTTTTTTATTCTATTGCGCAGAAATTATTTCCTTTTAACAGTAAATATATTATTCTTTCACTAAAAATACTGATTGTGCACCAAATATTCTTAATTGTTAAACAAAGTATCAAATATATATCCTAGTACCGGCCCCCTATTTAATACTGTTTTGTACAATTCTAATGTTACTCAAATATTTATCATTGAAGAACAATAATGCATTTCGTAAGACATTATTTCTGAAGATACATTTATTTTACTGAAAATGTTTTTGGCGCGCTTGCGACGCTCGTGTGTCTGGTGCTCTCACGCCTCGCGATGGCGATTTCGTGCTGTTACTTTTGAATAGAGGTACAGTTAAATTAAATACCATCCTTACTAGCATAGGCTCGCGGCTTTGCTAGCGCGAAGTACAATATTTGCAAAATTTTATGTTATCCTACAACATAATAACAAGTCTAGTCACTTCCAATGTTACGTTGTTGATGAGGACAAATTGTTGGTTCTGGGCGGCGGGAGCGGCGGCGTGTTAGCACCGGTGGCAAAGCAGGCACAACTCTTGGTCGTGGAAATCCTCGAAGAGGAGGCACAGCCCTGGGAGATTCCACATCTTCCACTTCATCAGTCACTGTTTGTGGAAAACAAAGGAGTGACTGTTAATTAAATGCTTGCCTTACACTCGCCTGGAACACAGGATTTTCCTAGTTCAAGCAAAATATGAAATAATCTTATCCTTAAGTTAAATGTTTGTTCTATATGTTTGTTATTTTTATTATACGACCAGCAATGGCCTACGTGGAAGTCACTCAACCGACTCCGGACCCAAGTAGGCAGCTGCATACAAAATATGAGCCGATGGGGTCAAATCCCCGCTTCAGAGGAGGACTGTGATTGCGGAGCCCCAACTCGGCAATGAGTTGGCAATAGCGTTCGCTAACCTAACTATTGGTCCGCTAAAATATAGAGAACCACTGACACGCAAAGAAGAAGATTATTATTATTTAAGTTTCCCTTGCATTGAAGCTCATTACGTTAGACAATCTAGTCAAATTAACCATTATCACATTACACTTCTGGTTAGTCATGTAAAAATGAACACTCCTGGGCAGGCGTGTAAAAATGTACCTAGATGCCATTTTGTTGATCTTAAAAATGTATTCACTGTACAAAGAATTATGTGCAAAAAGCAAGTAAACGCAGTGAGCGAACCGACTTACAGACGTATTTTTTGCACGTCTTTTTTTAACTACTAATATTTCACTTAAAACTAAAATGTCCTCGACGCTGTTGGTATTAATTATTACGCGAATCATTTAATATAAATTTTAACGACGAAAAAAGCGCGTTCCACTACCTTGTGTGGCTGAGGTAGCTAAAACTATATTTGCCAAGCGATACAATTGCAGCTCGATCAAGACTTTACTTTTCCAAAATTGTATTATATTTTGTTTGGAAGGTAGTGGTAGATGAGCCGAAATGTTTTCTAAAATAGCTGTGATATTTGCACGAGTCTGGATATAGTGCTCACGCTGAGAGCATCTTTTTAATAGTTCGGTTTGATATAAAATCGATTCCATTTTATCTACAATAACGGAAACCGGTTGAGATATATTTGCATCTTGATTATCTGTTTCTGTTTGCATAACATCTGCCTCTCTTTTTAATATTCGCAACCAAGTCTCAATAAGATAACCTTAGTGTAGTCTTAGAAAACATACAAAGGTAAAACATTGAGATACCTCTCTCAATACTTTTAACTGGTAAGCATGTATTATCGAGGATCGTTACATTCTTCACAGTCTGAATTATCAGATGTCACTTCAGACTGCTGTTCAGTTAAAGGTAAGTTTACTTGATTCGTCACTGTCATTAATAATTTATTTTGTTTCAGGTGAAGGAGTGGAGACTATATTTCTTTTAATGCTATCTTCCAAAAATATATCTCTACTCATTATTGCTTTCTTACTTTTAGGTTATATAAATGTATAACCTCTAGTAGGAACTGTCCTTTTAGAATATCCAACAAATATCAATTCTTGTGACTTTAAATCAAATTTTTTGTCTTTTTTCATTCGGAACGTCACCATTGCTTTACAACCAAATACTTTCATACAACTCAGATCAGGTTTGACTCCTGACCAGGCTTCTTCAGGCGTCAGGTTAGCATGCGTAAGCGAATTATAATATATGCAGCAATTGTCACCGCTTTAGCCCAGTTGGCTCTCTGTAAATCAGCATTAAGTATCATGCATTTAGCCTTTTCAATCAACATGCGATTCAGTTGTCAGTCGACACCGGTACAAACTGCAAGAACGCTACGCCGCGCGCGTCCTAAAATAAATAAATAAATACGTGATGACCTCCGTGGCCGAGTGGTGTACGCATCGGTTTTCAAGGTGCCGCTATCTCTAGAGGTCCCGGATTCGATCCCCGGTCGGGTAAATATTGAAAAAACTAACTTTTTAATATTTCCTCGGGTCTGGGTGTATGTGGTAATACCCGTCGTTGTTTCCAATTTCCATAACACTAGTACTCAAGCTACTATAATTTGGTATTGGAACAATGTATGTGATGGTTTCTAATATTTATTTATACATTTACTTAAGCCATTTTGCTGTGGAATATATGAATTGGAAGTTTGATGCAATATTACACTCGTCTTGAGAAATGTATCAATATTGTTATTAACATATTCAGCCCTATTATCACTTCTTAACACTTAAAATTTTTAATTTAACTGATTTTCTACTAAATTCTTGAATTCAATAAACTTACAACAACGATAGTGCTTCAGATTTATCTTTAACTAGCGACCGCCCAAGGCTTCGCCCGCGTGGACTACACGACGTCATCTCGGGGAATTTAATAATTTTGTAAAATAAAAAACAGTTATTTCGTTCGTCAAAATAAATAAATATATAAATAAATAAATAAATAACTTCTTACATTCACACCAATTATCTAAGCCCATTTTAATTTCATTAAGAAACTGTATCATGGAAAACTTGATAACGGATAAATATATAGGTACTTAAATACATTTTGTTTGTAAATACATACTTAATATACATAGTAAACACCCAGACCAAGACAAATAGACATGTTCATGCACACAAATATTTGTCTTGTTCGGGAATCGAACCCGAGACCTCTGGCGCAGAAGGTGGGTAGCCTACCCCTGCGCCAAATCGGTCGTCAAATTATATTTATATATAATATATATAAATAAAAGGAATACAAATAAAACTAAAGAATTTTTATTATTAATTATTAATACAAACTGGACAATGCGTGAGCCACAAAACAGAAAAAATAAAGTTTCATACAAATCAATCCCCTTTTTTACCCCCATAGGGGGTGAAATTCTAAAAATCCTTTGGTAGTGCTCGTTCACATATTTTGCAAAATCTTTATACAAAGTTTCTACTGAATCCATTGAAAAAATAAAAAGTTTCATACAAACTTATCCCTTTTTTTACCTCCTTAAAAGAGGAATTTCCAAAAATCCTCTCTAAGTCGTGGGCCACACTGGAGCGACCGCGGGGCGCGGAGGCTACCTGCGGATCCGCAGGACGCGCGAACACGTACTATCCCCTCCGCCGGTCGCGGCGGCCGCCGCGCTGGACGCGCAGTGTGGCCCTTCCCGTCCGTCTCAATATATTTGTTTTTCCCGCTCAACGCGGACGCAAGACGCGCCACTCCAGTGTGGCCCACGACTTAGTGCTCCCCTACACCCTTCGAGGAACATGCATGCCAAATTTCAGCTTCTTGCGTCTTGCTTACCCCACTAAGGTGTAAGCAAGACGGCATGCCGTACTATATCATATCGCGTGATAAAAGCCGCTTATGCTAGGCCGGTAGTAGTTTCGGCTGTGCGTTATCTGGCAGTCAGTAACGCAAGAGTTTTATATATACAGATAAGATGAAAGAATTTTCTAAATCGGTCTAGTTGACAGGTTGGGTTTGATTGTGTTATTTTATCAAAGACAGGTTTTTTATTTTATTAAATAAAATTATCGTTACTGAAAATGAATGCAGGTGCAACAGATACTGTATTAGTTGGTGAAGTTTCTGCTGGAAGTCGTAAAAGAAAAATAACAGGAGGTAAAAAAGTAAAAAAAAAAGAAGAAACGATACTCGGCTTCATGTTCCACAAACATTTATACGCCTTGTTCTCCACATTCTTCAAATAATAAAAGATTTTCATGCTACTAAATAACACCAGTAATAGTAAAAGAAATCAGAGCTGTTTTATAGCATCCCTAGTAAACAACGACAAGATGGGATAATATAGTATGATTGAAGTTACCACCAGTATCAAAAGACGAAAACCGAGACCCATTAATCAAAATAAAAAACAGATAGCTGGAGGTTCACATAATTTCACTGTAACATATCTTTTCAAACGCAAAAAACGGAATTTTCTGGTTTGCAAAAAGTTATTTCTCGACGTATTTAAATAAGGTCGTACCAGAGTGCAAAACATCGCAAAAAAAATATCCGAAGGTAATCCTGTTGAAGACAAAGAGGTGGAGATAGAAAGAGTCACAAAAGTATTGAGAAGAAAATTTGTGTTAGAGCTGGAGGAGAGAACGAGGAAGTCATTAACAGGAGTAAGTCGAAAAGATGAAGACCTTAGATGTGATCTTAGAATCAAGAAAATATGTAATTACTTTTAAAGTTTCAGTAGTTAATATCGTCGGTTAAAAGGTAAAATTCACTAACTGATTTATGCTCAGGAGATAAATGATATTTTAATAGTCTTTTTTGTCATTGAAAATGCAGTATTAGAAAAAAACGACCAGTCTCACAACTAGCTCCGATGGAACTCGATAAAAATACCCTAATAATATATTTAAAATATATATAAATATCGGTGTGTACTAAGTAGTAGCCTCAATAGTAACAAACATAATATGTGTTAGTCAGTGTCCTTTTCGTCTTCTGTTTCATTAGGTTCAGGCAGCCTTTCAATCTCATTTTCTGTTGTGGTGTAAAGATTTTGGTACCATCCGTGAATTTCATCTGGTACTAAACCTCCGTGACATAATTTTACCAGATTTCTTAAAGTTTCAGTGTGTTTTTTAAACAAATACCTTTTGTAATCGTCAAGTTAATAAATAAACATAGTCCGGGTGGTACAATTTTGCAAAAATCAAAGCATTTACGTGGTTTTTTCATCTATCAAAATCGAAGTGTGCGTCCGTGGCCCATTGGTCACGATCACGACTCGTGACCAATGAGCGTGAGCGAGCTTCGGATTGTAATGTAATGTGCGGATAATACTGGGGGTCAAGATGTGTTTTTAGGCGTCTCACGAATCACGGGGACCGATTTGTTTTGTATAGAAGTACATCGAGGGTAGATGGCCATAGGGAGAGATGGCCAATCAAATTATTCCAAGATTTTTTAAGAGAGGGCAGCACGGTAGCGTTTTAGTTCGGAGGCAGCTAACGTACAAGTGACACTGTGCCGGTTTTCGAATTTGTGTTGACGAGAACTATATCTCTAGGTGGTGTTCAGGTTCTGATGATGCAGCTGGAAGGTGATTACAGGATCTCCGCTTTGGTAGTCACAAACCAGCGTACCTACCTATTGGGACTTGTATGATTTGTCTCGATAAATACTTTACAATAAGATTAGCTCTCCGCCCGATAAAAGCTTGTCGTAAAAAATATGTTTTTAGCAAAAACTTATTTTTTCTTATTTTAATTTTTAGTTTTTTGCATTCACAATGCAATTTTTATAATAGAAAAATAGAAAATAAAGTATTTAGAAAAAATCGACCCGTCTCACAACTAGCTCCGATGGGACTCGAACCCACGACCTTTCGCTTTCCGGGCGACTGCTCTAACCACTGAGCTACGGAGTCGTTACGAGGAGCGTCGAATTTATCCAATACTTCTTACGCGCTGTATAGTCAGCGTTAATTTCATCAATGTGGAGATATTACTACCCTCACACGCGAAAGAAAAAATCAACCCGTCTCACAACTATTTCTTCTACTATAACTATAACTATTTTTTCTAAATACTTTATTTTCTATTTTTCTATTATAAAAATTGCATTGTGAATGCAAAAAACTAAAAATTAAAATAAGTTGCAATAGTAATTTCATCTTTAGCGATTGCCAAATACCTGGAAAGGTATTTCTTTCGCGTGTGAGGGTAGTAATATCTCCACATTGATGAAATTAACGCTGACTATACAGCGCGTAAGAAGTATTGGATAAATTCGACGCTTCTCGTAACGACTCCGTAGCTCAGTGGTTAGAGCAGTCGCCCGGAAAGCGAAAGGTCGTGGGTTCGAGTCCCATCGGAGCTAGTTGTGAGACGGGTCGATTTTTTCTAAATACTTTATTTTCTATTTTTCTAACTTATTTTTTGTTATTTCAGATGCCTAACCAGTACGTTCGCAAATCTATCGATCGTGGCAATTGGAGTCAACTTGATCTAATACAAGCAATTGAAGCTGTTCGTACCAGAAATGTCTCAGTTCGGCAGGCTAGTTTGGAATACGGCGTGCCACGAAAGACCTTAGAGAGGCGTTTAAAGACCGCAAATTTCACAAAAGGCCCCATGGGTCCTTCATGCGTTTTTGGAAACGATCTTGAAAAAAGGCTAGTTCGACATATTTTGAAAATGCAAAGCATGCAATTCCCAGTAACGCCAAAAGATTTCAGAAGTATCGCCTTTCTTTTTGCTGAACAGTTGGGCCTAAAACATTATTTTAATAAGGACAAGGAGCAAGCTGGGTACGTTTGGTTTAAGGCGTTCTTAAAAAGAAACCCAGAAATAAGTACCAGAAAGGCAGAAGGTGTTTCTTTAGCACGCAACGAAGCATTAAATCGAGAGGAAGTTAATGCCTATTACGACATACTGCATAATCTACTGGAAGAGTACGAATTATTTGACAAACCCTCTCACAACTTTAACATGGATGAATCTGGACTTCAATTGAATAATCGACCCGGTCTTGTTTTAGCAAAAAAAGGTTTAAAGGCAGTATCTACTGTAACCTCTACAGAAAAGGGTGAAACAATTACCGTTATTGGATGTTGTAACGCAGAAGAAGTATTCCTTCCACCGGCATGCATAATGAAAGGAAAAAATAAGAAACCAGAATGGCAAGACGGAATGCCACCTGGATCCGTGCTGTTTTTGTCTCAGAAATCCGCATACATTAATGCTCAGATATTTTTAGAATGGCTTAAAACACACTTTTTGCCAAGGAAGCCGGCTGGAAAAGTTTTACTCTGTCTGGACGGCCATACATCGCACTGCAATTCTGTCGAGATGATAGAACTTGCTGCTGGTAACGACATCTGCTTATTAACTCTACCGAGCAACACAACGCACTATCTTCAAACTCTTGACAGATCTGTGTTTAAGTCACTTAAAGCATTTTATTATGAAGCATGTCGCATGTGGCTCAAGCGGAATCCCGGAAGACGTCTCACCCGACTTCAATTCGGAGCATTGTTGTCGACAGCCTGGAGTAGAGCGGCAACGTACGAAAATGCCACAGCAGGATTCAAAGCAACGGGTATTTACCCATTTAACCGTTCTGCAGTTCCAGATTATGCCTTTGCTGTGACAGACATGCAGAATGAAGAGAGCCAGCCTGTTCGTTCATCTAGAATCCAAGCCGCACGCAGGTACAGCAGCCCAACTCTACCGGGTATGGAAACAACCAGGCTCGTCTAAAATCCATGCTTTCCAAAGATGCAGCAGCCCTTCCCTACTTGAAGTGGAACCAAGTCATCCAAGCCCACCTGGTCCATTTGGAAGCCAAGTCACACGAAAGGATAGTACTCCTTCTCTACTTGAGGAGATATTAAACCAACCTGGTCTGTCTGGAACCCAAGCCACACGAAGGTACAGCACTCCTTCTCTACCTGAGGAGATATTTAATCAACCTGGTCCGTCTGCAACCCAAACCACACGAAGGGACAGTACTCCTTCTCTACCTGAGGAATCAAGAATCAAGAATCAAGAATCAAGAATTTATTTGCTAGAATGCGGTACATAAAAGATCTTAAATTATGAGAGTAACATCACATTCACCAGGAGCTGGCATGCAAAACATAGAGGAGAACATAATAAGGATAAGAATATTACATAATTAGGTACCATCACAAAAATGTCAGAATCCAATATACTCGTAATAACATTAAATTGATAATTATAATAAATAAATTTCATACAACCCCACCAAAACATTAAATATTTAAATTATTTACATTTCAAATAAAAAAAATCATTTAGACTATAAAAACAATTTTTCACTAGCCATGACTTTAATTTGGTTTTAAATTGATTGAAACGCAGATCTTTAATGTCGTTTGGAATACAATTAAATATTTTAATAGCCATAGGATAACAACTCCTTGACCTGAGTTCCGTTCTTATCTTTGGTAATCTCAGTTTAGATGGATACCTTGTAGGAAATTTTCTAATTAATTCGTCATTTCTTTTGAATAAGTCAGGATGACTTTTGACAAAAAATACATATTTCTAGAATGTATAAACGAGGGACAGTTAGTAGATTTAGGCTTTTAAATAATGGCCTGCATGACACCATGTTGTCTACGTCACAAATGGCTCTGATACAAGATTTTTGTGCAATGAGTACTTTATTTATATTGCAAGAATTTCCCCACAAAAGGATACCGTATCTTAAGATTGAACTTATATAACCATGATATGCTTGAAGAGCCACTCTATTTCCAGCAGTTTTAGCCAATCTCCACAAAGCATAAGAAAATGGGTAGATTTTGTTACATATATTATCTACATTTTTATACCACGTCAAGTGTTCGTCCAGAGTTATACCTAAAAATTTAATGTCACTGGTTTCTTTAATCGTCTTATTTTGGTAAGTAATTTGGATGTTTGTTTTCTTTCCCTGATTATTCCTAAATTGTATATAATTTGATTTGTCAATATTTATCTTCAAATTGTTACGTCTTAGCCAAAGTATTATTGCCCCTACAGTCTTATTAATGTCAGTATTATATTCATTTATGTCATTGAATAATAACTGAGATGTCGTCCGCAAAAAGAACACACTCATGTTTTGTTATACTAGGCAGATCGTTTATATAGATAAGGAAAAGCAATGGCCCTAAAATACTCCCCTGAGGAACGCCTGCACGGTTTATTTTCATTTCAGATTTGTAACTGACTTCTGTGTCATTTTCGTCCAATTTTGTTATGACAACATATTGTTTTCTCTGATAAAGATATGAGTGAAGCCATTGGTTTGCCAAGCCCCTAATGCCGTACTTCTCACATTTATGTAAAAGTAACTTATGCGAAACATGTCGAAAAAAACTGCAGTTACAGGCTTAGGCAAGTCAATGTATTCAGTTATTCTATTGACTAGTGTAAAAGCGGCCATCGTGGTCGATTTGCCTTTTTGAAAACCGTTTTGTTCATTTAAAATGACTTGATACTTTTCTAAGAATCTTGTTATTCTAATATGCATAGCCTTTTCAAATATCTTTGATAAGATAGGTATTAATGATATCGGTCTATAATTTCCGGGATTTGATTTATCACCTTTTTTAAATATAGGTTTGACGACTGATATTTTTAACGCATCTGGAAATTCACCATAGTTGAACGACATATTAACAATAAAACTTAAGACTGCTGCTATTTCGTATTTTACTGATTTTATAATTACAGTTGAAATGTCATCATAACCAGAAGGATTTGTAATATTTAGCGAATTTATGATTTTTACAATTTCATACATGTCAGTTAGGGCTAAAAATATAGAAACCTTTTACTGAAGATAAAGAAGAGACACCATCAACATTTTTGAATGACATATTATCACCAATACCTGTGAAAACATACCAAGTTAGAAAGCGATCAAAACAAGTGGCAACAATATTAACATCGGAAAGTCATATAAACTACCGGAAAGTCTGAGATGCAAAGAAAAATAAAAAGCAGGAAACGTCTGATGAAAATAAAATAAAGAAAAAAATAAAACAGGAGAAAAGTAATAGCAAGGAAAGTTACGAAAAAAAATCTGAATTACGCAAAAAAAAAGACGAAAGACCAGAAGCGGCAGGTATCTAACGACATGGAAGGCGAAGTACAACCAGTTCAGAAAAAAAAATAAGCAGGAGAAAATGAACAAAGAATTTAATAATAGAGACAAAATTACTCAAAAAAATAAGAAAGAAAGAAGTGGCCGGAATCTACTGACTCGGAAGACGAAGAAGAACCGATTCTTTTGGAGAGCGGTGACTCTTCCCCTATAGATTCCTGTGCCAATGACTGCGTGGCATGTGGTGATAATAACTATTATATAACTGAACTTATAGAAGATTGGATTCAGTGCATCATATGTAAGAGGTGGACGCATGAAAGTGGCTCTGAATATGATGACAAATGTCACCCATGTGGCAACAAAATTCAAATAGAAGCACGAAAACGGAAGGGAAGGGGGAAAGGACAAAAATCGCGCTCTGAATAAAACTATCCTAGGCTAAACCTCGAGGGCCATCTCATGATGATATGGCCATCTTAACTCGACCTGTATGGCCATCTCATATTAAGTGGTATAGTACAGATGGCCATACCAAAGTTTAAAATAAATTAAAATTATAAATAAATTATTAAAGAATAACAAAATTTTGTATAAAAATGTTGATTATTGATAAATACACTATTAAAAAAATATAGTGTCTTATTTTGCTTTATAAAGAATGCCTGAAAAGGTGTCAGTAACTTTGTGGCTGGATAACTGCTCCGCCCAAAATAAAAAGTGGTGTCTTATTAGCTTCTTAATTAAAAGAATAAATAGTAGCGATATTGCTGCCTTAAATATAACACTTAGATATTTCGAGCCCGGGCATACATTTATGTCTGCGGATTCTTTATTATACTCTTTATTGCACTTCAACACAACATAGAAAAAAAAAGAAACAATATGTGAGCAATGGTGGACTTATCTCTAAAGAGATCTCTTCCAGCCAACCAGGTCATGTGAGAGATTGATTTAAAGAAACAAGTTGCAAAGTGCGACAAAAATATTGTGTGTAAGTATATAGGTAGATATATAAGTACATATAAATACATGAATATATATCTATATATATATCTATACATATAATAAAACAGAAACGGAAAAAAAGTCTGTACATGAAAGATTAAAAAAAAATAATTACTGCTATGTGATGTGTACAGGATATAGACCCCAAAACGATAGATATTAAAATTTTTGTCTGTTTGTCTGTTTGTCTGTTTGTCTGTTTGTATGTTCGCTTTTCACGCAAAAACTACTGGACAGATTTTTACCAAATTTTGTGAAGTAATAGCTTATAACCCGGGTCAACATATAGGGTACCTTTTATTGCGGGAAAATTTCTTTATATTTAATAAAAACCCCTTATTCCTACGGGAAAATACAAAGACTGATTCTTACTAAAATAGATGGCGCCACATGATTATGAAAATACGTTATATTTAATCGCTGTCTCAATTAATAATGAATCATGTTTTTTTTTTTTACCTGCTTCAAAACATAATATAAATTGAAACCCATCCAGGCCCATATAAAATCATAAAAACAATTTCATGTTATTTACGTCATTATATCTACTAAGCAATAGATGGCGCAGGTAGTCAGTAAGATATACCTCCCACAAAAGTACATTCGAATGATTATTTTAATTAGGGTGAAAGCCCTCTCTGTTGCCACTTTAAGATGTTTTTCACTTCTCTCGCATCATAACTACTAAGCAATAGATGGCGCAGGAAGTCAGTAAGATTACAATATACCTTTCACAAATGTACATTCGAATGATTATATTAAGTAGGATGAAAGCCCCCGCTGTTGCCACTTTAAGATGTTTTTCACTTCTTTCGCCTATGGTCTTAAGTAGGTATCTATAAAATAAAAATTTATATCTAAAATTGTCAAGAATGTATCTTATACTTTTCTTTACATTTTTAAATTCTTTCAATACAAAAAAACTACTTAAAAAAATTTTACAGGCTCCAAAAAGTATTTGTCAACTGAAAAGGAAAAATATAATATCTATAATTTAGGTACCTTTTTGAGGTCGGTGCCAGTCAGTAAATTTTTTTTAATTACTTTTTATTTCTTAAGTTTTAGTGTACAATAACAATAAGTTTAGTGAATTGTACTATAACATACCCACGGAAACTACTAAACTGATTTTGATGAATCTTAGACTGTTGCCAAAGTTAGAATACACCTAATTTAAATCAAATAGAATCATCTCGATATGCCTTAAGATTTTGAGAAATTCGTGGACAAACATAGTAAAAAACATATAACTAAGTATTCATATACTTACGAAATTTAGTTTTATTTTAGTAAATTAAAAACCTATTTTTTAAACTTAAAATATGCGAAGGGTGCCGATTGATGTGTTTTTGTTAATCAAATTTTAAAAGATACATCGAGAAATCAATACTTAACTAACTTAGATAAAATAAAAGAAACATCTAATTCGATGTAAACTGAATTGTTACTATTGTTATTATGACTTAAAAGTCATAGATAATAAGTATATTATCAAGCAAAAGTTATTAACGAAATGTTTTAAGCTAAGTAAGCACTCGGGGCAGTGGCCAAAACTGAAGTTTTCACCCTATTGATGTAATATTTCTATTTCGCATTTCCACTCGACGCTAGATGTCGCTACAGTAAGTATAGTGGTGCCACAAATATATCTGACCCGGTGACAGTGGTCGTGGAGGAGCCACTAGCAATACAAAATTAACTGTCAAAATGGACTGCCGGCAGTCAACAGTATATTTAGTACCAAAAACTAACCACTGTGTGAAATAAGTTTGTCGCAATGTAGACAAAATGTCACCAATGTAATTTTGAAAAATTTGCTCTAAACGCTAAGTGGCCAGTACGTAGATACCGACACCTACCTACCATTTTTTATGTCATTTAACCGGCTCTGGCTACTTAGGCCTTCAGCCGTAGGTACCATCCAATAAAATAAAGGAATATTAAAAATAGTTTTCTATCTAACTTATTTATTCATTTATTTACTAGGAAAGCTTCCATAAATGATGTTAAATTAAATAATTACTTAAATGCTATATCATTACATTTTATACCTGTTACTTAAAGAAAGTTAATTTCAAGCTCTCACAAATAGGAAATGTCTCCATATCAAAATACTAGCCTTCCGCCCGCGACTTCGCAAGCTCGGACTAAACGACGACGTTATCCCGCGGGAATGTGATATTTTTCAGGGATAAAAAGTAGTCTAAGGCAGCCATTACACAGTCCATCCAGATCGCGATCACTGATCGTGATCTTGATCGCGATCGAGTTTTACTATGTAGATATTTTGCGATCAAGATCGCGAGCCGTCAATCACCTTCGTACACAGTCAATCTGGATCGCGATCATTGATTTTGATCGCGGATCGCGATCCAGATTGACTGTCTAATGGCTGCCTAAGTATGTCACTTTTCAGCTGCCAAACTATTCCCATTCCAAAAGTCACGTCGATCCGTTGCATCAGTTTTGACGTGAAAGACGGATAAACAAACAAACCCTCTTTCACATTTATAATATTAGTATGGATACACACAATCTCTTTTTCATTTTATAGTAAAAATATGATTGGCCTGAAAGAACATAAATTTTAGCTTGATACCTCCCACGCATACTTGAGAAAAAGTTTCTTGATAGGTAGACGGACAGATCTATGAATGAGGGCTCAACTATGTTCATGCAGCATTTGATAACAACATACCATGTTCATACCCTAGCCTGCATATTCGATATTCTTTAGACCCTTTTAGTAGAGAATAGGATTTCAAGAAGAGCGTTATGAAATCTGGGCAACAAACACACATAAACTAAACTAACACAAAAGTCACTACACCGCGCGTACGAAGTCGCGGGCAACAGCTAGTATATATATATACTCAATATAATAAATATATAAATATGTAGAATATAATATATACAAATTAAATATATAAAATATGTGATAAATATAATTTATATGATGATTAAGTATGAGACAACTGAGTGAGCAAGTGCTTTTGAAGTTTCCACTTAAATGAGTAAATACTTGAACTGTCTTGTATGCTTGACGGGAGTTTGTTCCAGAGCTGAGCAGCTCTAAAGGAAAAGGAGTTGAGGAGGAAGTTGGTGTTGCATCTAGGTAGCTCCAGCATCTTAGTGATGCAAGGCCGCCTAGAGCGGGAGGGAGGAGGAAGCATCTGAAAGCGGGAGACAAGGTATTTGGGTGAGTTAGGGTTGTTAAGGATTCGGAATAAGGTGGAAAGGATGTGCATATCACGGCGAAGTCGCACGGGAAGCCATTCAAGTTGATCACGAAATGACGACATATGGTCATATTTGCGTAATCCGAAAATAAAACGTATTGCCAGATTTTGCAGTCGTTCTAATTTGTTCAACTGATCCTCTGTGACATCCAAGTAACAAACATCGGCGTAGTCGAGAAGTGGAAGAAGAAGAGATTGCGCCAGCATAATTTTTGTTTTGATAGGAAGTAAGTATTGAAGTCGCTTTAGAGAGTGAGATGTATAGTGCATCCGTTTACTAACTTCATTTATTTGTGGACACCAAGACAAGGTACTGTCGATAAGGACTCCAAGGTTTTTGACCTTATCGGTGTAAGGTATGCTAACATTGTTATATACTAGTAAAGGAATAGATTCCGATTCGAGTTTGCTCTTAAGTCGGCTGCTACCCACTATCATTGCCTGACTTTTGTTAGGGTTTACCATAAGCCCAAACGAAGCCGCCCAACTAGAAATAGATGCCAGGTCCCGGTTCAAAGAAGCGATGGCTGCCGCAACCTCAACAACAGAAAAGTGTTTGTATATTTGGAGGTCATCCGCATATAAATGAAAAGGGGAAGATATTACTGTGGAAATACTGTTAATAAATATAGAGAATAGCAAAGGTGAGAGAACACCGCCTTGTGGTACGCCAGCTGATATACGCGACCAATCTGAGGAAGCATCATCACTAACTACGCACTGAAAACGTTCGAGAAGGTAAGATTGAAACCATTTAATAACAGGAGCAGAGACGTTGAAGGAGCGAAGAGTACCAAGGAGGAGGTCGAAGTCGACACAGTTGAATGCACTGCTGAAGTCGAGCAGGACCATTGCGGTGAGTTTGGTGTTTTCCATTGCACCGCGAATGTCCTCCGTAATGTTCAGCAGTGCACTAACCGTGCTGTGAGAAGGACGGAAACCAGATTGGTAGGGACATAGAAGGGCATTGGATGAGAAGAAGGAATATAGTTGGTTGTGGACAATAGACTCTAGGACTTTAGAGAGGATTGGAAGGATAGAGATAGGACGATACTGTGATAAAGATGTAGGATTAGGTGTTTTTGGTAAGGGTATTACGTGGGCTTTCTTCCAAGATGCAGGAAAGACATTGTGTTGCAGTGAGAAATTAATAATGTGGGTGATAACTGGTACAATGTCCTCTAGCACTGGAAGAAGCATGTCCAGACTAAGACCATCGCTGCCAAAAGCCTTGGTGGAAATGGATTTAATAATCTTCGCAACGCCTGCTTCGGAAACTACATTAAAGGTGAAAGAAGGGTAAGAAGAAGAGTTAAGACTTGACAGAGATGAGAGAGTAGCTGATTTAGAGTCTGAGTTCAGAGTGAGTGGTGTTGAAGAGAAATGTTCATTGAGAGAGTTAAGATCTACGGCATTTGGACTAGAGTCCGCTAGCTTGCCCACCCCTAGAGACCTTAAGAAGCTCCATATTTGTTTGTGATCTAAGCTTTCTATTTGCGAATGGATGTATTTACGCTTGGCATCTCGACACATCCTGTTGCTGAGGTTACGAAGCGTTTTATATGCAGATAGGTTATCTGGAGACGGTGAAGTTTTTTGTAGGCTTTTAGCCTTGTCACGCTTGGCCATTACTTTACGAATGTGGTCAACCAAGGTGCAGGCAAATGTTTAACCCTTACTGGCCGTACTGGGGCGTGAGTATCGTAAACCTTAATCAACATCGTAGTAAAAAACTCAACCTTAAAGTCTATGTTGTCTGATGTCAGTAGCGGACTCCAATCCAAATCCCTCACATCAGACCTCAAGCGCTCAAGTACCATATCGCGAAAGTTGCGTAGAAGACGAACTTTAGGTTTGGCTTTTGGAGGTCGCACTTTGTATGTGAGAAATATTAGGTCGTGGTGAGAAAAGGGAGCATTCATTTGTCCTGAAGATCCGACTAAGTCAGGTTCAGAAACAATAGTAAGATCCAGAAGGGATGGAGTACAATTGGGAAAAAAATGTGTTGGAGAGGAAGTTGAAAGAACGTGAAGATTTAAAGAAGAGAGAAGAGATAATAATTTGTTAGCTCTGGCGCCAAGTTTTAAGAGACAGGTGTTTAAGTCGCCCATGAGAATAATGTGGTCATATTCAGGGACAAGATTATCAAGAGTATTCTCCAGGTCGTTAAAATAGTTGATTTTGTCACTGGGGCTATATAACGTCCCAAGGAGGATCTTTTTATGATGAAGAATTATTTATAAGAATAAGAACTCAAGAGATGCGGTGTATTGAGACGGAGAGCAAGTGACAACTTTAGCAGGGATGTGGCTACGTAGATAAATACCCACACCACCACCTCCCAAACCAGTGCGATCATTGCGAAAGAGTTTGTAACCTGGAAGGGTGCAACAAGTAGAAGGAAGAGATGGCTTAAGCCAGGTTTCAGAAACAAGGATGCAATCAACTACGCCGTTGCCAAAGGAAGTCAGGAGATCAGTGTGGTGAGCAATAATACTTTGCGCGTTGATATGCACCAAGGATAGGAAATAAGGATTTTTGTCAAACACCCCAGACAATTTAAGTTCCAGTGGATTTGAGTCTGAAATGGAAGATACATTTTCTTCAGCACTTTCGTAATCATCCGACGAGCAAGAGAAAAATTCATCATTCAAAATCATCGATATTAAATATAAATATAGAAATAATAAATATTATATATAAAATTTAATCTAAAATTAGCTACTATAAAAAAAAACAAATTAAATAAACTCTCCATGTGCCAAAGTTGACTAGATGTTCACTCTAACAGCAAAAAAAAACATAATTTACAGAACAAAAATGAAAAGATAAAAATTAAAAACGTAGAACGAAACGCTACTTACACAATACAATTCACCATTTCGTGGAACAATCTTTAGTCAAAAAAGAAAAAGTATACGATTTTAAAGATTTTGTGGAAGCAATGGAGAATTCGGTAAAATTAGGAAAAGTTCATGCCAAGACTATGTGCTGGGGTTTAATTATTTTTATTATTATTGTATCATTTTAATATATTTTTTGTTTATGGCAACTCTGTTATGTCAAGCTTACATGCGTCACGAGTCGCTAACCAATCGGAGCGCTCGATGTTTTCCCGCCAAATTGTAAACGCAGCGTTGATTGGTCAACGTTCAAGTTGACTTTGACCAATCAAGGCTTTGGATTTTGGCGGGATCAAAGAGAAAGCAAATGGCGGGAGAGCGACTCATGGGGCATTCTGACCTAAGGCGCCAAACGCGGCAGACGGAAATTTAAAATATGTTTAATATAAGTGAATAAGTATGTAAATTTAAAGCAATAAATAATCGTTGTTAGTATTCAAGTTTAAAAGTTATTCTTATTCCTCTCCAAATTGTGTTAGGCCTCATATATGAATACAACAGATTTTTTAATTTTAAATCACATATCGCTCTTAACAGAATAAAAGACAAAGACGGGAACCGAGTATATTTAAAAGATGGCCGATAAATGGTTAAAAAATTACTTATTTTTGGCTGCTATTTGTGATTTTATGTTTGTTAACCCTTATACTTTTAACAGCTATGAAATTTTGCACTTCTACTAACGGTGTTATTCGAGCTCATTTACCCGTTATATGTGATAATTGATACATTTTGGTAGTGGTGCTGCTTGATGTTGGAATTGTGCTTGTTTTATTTTCAGATGGCATCTGTTGGTAAAAGTTAGAAAAAGAAAATAAATGAAGAGCCATACCGAGGGTTTGCTTATACTGACAAGTACTCTTTCAGATATACGAGGCAACAATCTCGACATTAGAGAAGCATGCCGCCAGTGGGGAGTTCCGAGATCCACTATACAGGACAGGCTTTCTGGTCGTGTTGCTGAACAAAAAAGAAAAGTTGGCCCAGACCCTATATTTGGTTTCGATGGGGAAAAGAAAATTGTTGATTGGGTTATTGCGTTGGCGAAAGCCGGAATTCCAATCAACAAATATGACCTTCTTGATACGGTGACTGAGCTTGCAAAAGAACTGGGCATAGACGATCGCTTTCCAGAAGTTAAGCCAGGTATACGATGGTATCTTAGCTTTCTTAAACGCCACCTAAACATAAGCATCCGAGAGCCAGAAGCTATTAATAAGGCGCGAGAAGCCATAAAGGAAAGTTCAATTGGAAAATGGTTTTCAGATTTACACTCTTTCGAGTCGTATCCTAAACGCTGATGAAACTGGTGTTTCATTGTCTCCTAAATCAGGGAAAGTTCTAGTTCCTAAAGGCAATAAAAACATATATGTTGTCAAGAAGGGCAATGAGCAAGAGAATTTAACAGTGCTGATAGTAATTACTGCATCTGGAGAAATATGTCCGCCATTAGTGGTGTACCCATATATAAGAGCACCTAAAGCCGTCGTCGACAACATGCCGCCTGACTGGATTTTGGGAAAATCGGAGACTGGGTGGATGCGTTCTGATACATTTTTTGAGTACATGTCCAACGGGTTCAATGATTGGCTCACGAAACAAAACACAGCCTGCTCTATTTTTTGTAGACGGACATAAGTCTCGTATGTCTATGCCACTGAGTAAATTCTGCGAGGATAATAACATTATTCTCTACGCTTAACCGCCTAACACCACAAATATTCTACAACCATGGGATGTGAGTGTCTTCAAGCCACTGAAACAGAGGGCCTACTCTGAAACGCAAAACCCGAAACTTCGTTATACCTGTCCCCCGCATGCTCGAGTCATGACAGAATCGAGTGAAAGAGACGGGGCTAACCGAAGTTTCGGATGTGCGTTTCAGAGTACGGTCCCAGGAACGGAAGCGCACCGGGAAAAATTGGCAGAGTCGGCTTGAAAACTTAAACAAATGCGTAACAAAAACAAATATCTGCCAATAAGGAGACGCTAGACATTGAGATGACTCAAACAATAAAGAATGGATTTCGTAAATGTGGTCTCTCTCCATTTGACGTAGGTAGACTTTTCAAAATGTGTAAAAGATACTCAGATACGAAATACAATTGCTGCTCAAACAAGTTTAGAAAAACCTCTGAACGAGAGGCATTTTGAAATAGCCAGAAAAGTGTTTTATCTGATGGAAGAGAATATAGGTTAGCTGGGTATAAATAAATCCAGGTACAATCTTACATGAACTTGATCGTACAAAGGAGGCATATTTAAAAAAACGGTGGTATAAATTAAAGACACCACGAACTTCCCAAGCCAGTTCTACTGCCAGACGCTCAAAGTCATTAGAATCCAAATCAAATACACCGGGAAATTCACGACCCAGTTCAACTCTCCGACTTGACGACAAAGATGCTTGATAAGTGGAATGCCATCCTAAGTTAATCTTATTAATATTATTATGGTCTATCAGGTATTATGCGCATTACTATTTAATGCGCATGGTAGCTATCAGCGTGTTGTTGGCAAGGTCCCAAGAAGCAATGAGTGTATATATCGAAGAAGTCACAACTGCGTTGAGCTTATAAAATTCCCAACAACAAGACAAGAAAGGGACAAAATTAAGACAAGGTAATAAATCATAAAGATCACAAATATTCTCATTTAATTACCTTACTTATTGAATTTTAGCTTCTACAGTAAATATCTACTTCTACAGATTTTAGGATGCGTTGATGGTAGTTAATTCAAAATAACTACGCCCAGTAAAGAAGAGGAGAAGATATAATTGCCGAAAACACTCATTCTTTTAATGTGCAAATGGTTGAGCAAATCATGGTTTTTTAGGAATTGAGGACACCACTCACATTGCTCTATTTCTTTCAGATATGTGACCACAGCTGTGCCATCCTCTCGGTTAATGCTAAGTTTGCAGGTGCGACCCAGGATGCTTTTATATGGGATTTTTTTTTTATTTCATCGGGTGCCTCTCATCTACCTCCAAGTTCTTAAGGAGATTTTAAGATCGTTAGATTTTAGCTACGACGGCACAGTTTTTAAAATAGGTACTTACCTAATGACATTTTTATAAAAATAACTGTTTTTTTTTATTTATTTATTTGGTGGATCAACAGTTACAATACAAATTATGAAACTATAATTAGATACAGTAAACCAATTATAGACATGGCACATTATTTTTATATGCACATGTTTAAAAAAAAAAAAAAGCGCCTTCAAAAATATGCCACCAAAAAGTAAGAAATAATACCTCTAATACTGTAATTAACACCAAATAACGTAAGTACTTTTAAGACCGGCGTGAAACATGTTTTGTTTTACTGTTTAAAGTCGGGCACTTTAAAGTACTTAGGTACCTACTTAAGTTATTTGTTGTGAATACAGTATAATGTCCGGGCTTCACCTGCGTCTAATGCCATTAATTAGCGCGCTATATGATATAATACGCAGATGTAGCCGTGTCTTAGCGCACTAATTTCATACAATAAGCTCGCTAAGACGCGCATGCCGTTATTAACGCCGTTAGGCGTCACGCAGGTGAAGCCCAAGCATAGAGTTAGAGGTATAATTTCTTACTTTTTGGCGGCATTTTTTTGAAGGCGCTTTTATTTTTTATAAAAATATTTCTTATGTCACTCGTTTTATTGCATCATGCAGGCAATTTTCGTGTACCTATCTTGGTAAATAGGTACCTATTTTAGGATGTACACATAAACCGCATCAATCAAAAATACTCATCTGATGAAAACCGTATCAAAATCGATTTAGCCAAACGTGAGATATTCACGGACAAACATACATAATGTACACTCGCCTGCACTTCAGACTATCACAAAATGTCAAATATCTACAAACGGTTTTGAACTTAATGCTCCAGAGTTATGGTTGAAAGTCGATTGGAGAATTTTGACAGATTTGTGTAGTCTGCAGTGCAGCCGTCCGTACCTAACGGGTCAAACTGAGAACCTCCTTTTTCGAAGTCGGTTGTAATACCAAAACCTTCTCCTAAATGTAACAAATACTTTTCTGAAAACCGCATCTCGCGGACAAACATACATAGGTACATACATGCGAGTTAAATGAGCAATTTTCTGAGAGGCCATTTAAAAAAAAAAGGTTCCAAAAGCTTCACTAGATGGCGTTGAACGAAGTATGTACATGTCTATGGTATATTTTGGTATGAATCATATTTAAATTATTTACTTTTAAAAACCCAAAGGAAACTTAAAATAAATTAAATAAGTACTGATAGGTACTACTGTGAGGAACTGAAACGAAATTGACATTGACAATGAGTGAAATATTAACTCGCTTCTTTTTGTTCTGTGTGACCAATAATTTGTCATTAGTAGTGAAACCAATTTTATTGTTTTTTTTTTGTGACATGTAATATGAGTATTATGATTATTATATTGGAATTATAGTGATAAAACAATGAATGCAGTATTTATTATGACGAATTAGCTTTCTTGTGGCAGTAGTGGCAGCCAAACCGCTATACCTATAGCTAAACCGCTATAGCTCGATATTATTTCTTGTGGCTGTGGTATTTTGTATATAACTCTTTAAATAGTGTTATATATCTAATAAGAGGATAAATAGGATATAGCTATAGCTATATTAGTAGAAATATATTGCTATAGGTATAGTCACTAAAAGACTAATATGAGTAGCGAATATTTATATGTTGTGTATAAAGCTAAGATGGGACCGGTATGACCCGCCACACCCGCTACATCGTCACTCCGGTACTTCCCAAAGGAATTTTGAGATGCCCGACGGCTCATTGGAATGGTCTCAACGAGACAAATCCAATGAACTTGATCCCACCTGTGTGACCTTAAGGGGCGAGCTTCTATGACCTCAATTGCACGAAAAAGTGTGGCAGCTACATTTTTCCAGAGATTACGCCTATTTATCGAAATTTCAACAAACACTGGTCATCATTCGACCGTCTTGGTATTCTCCGAGAGAATCGAATGATGAATTCTTTTTACATCAACTCCTTAAGTACCAAATAATGGAAAAGTAATCAGAAACCCTCTATATGCTTGGTTTGATTGAACTTGTTGCCACTAAACATAGACACCTACACGAGGAAAAATTTTGAAATAGTACATTACGATACGAGTGAGATGAAACTTTTTCAAAAACTTTTTTGAAAAAGTTTCTCGCACGAGTTTCGTATAAAATTTTATTGCACGAGTGCGTAAAGTGCAATAAATAGTACATTATGATACGAGGACAAAAAAAGTTTTTTTGTACGAGTGTCATACAATATTTTATTGTCCGACGGCGTAAAGTGCCTTTTAAGCCCACGAAGTGGGCGCAAAAAGGCACTTTTACGGCCGGAAATCTTACGCATGATATCTAAAATAAAATCGATGAAACGAGATACCACTCGTGTTTTACTATTATGGCCGGATCAGTGCCTAATCGTAGCAATAAAACTTCGACTATTAAAATCCATTTCAATTTAACGAGCGTTCCATAAAAACAAAAGAGCTAGATTTACGATCGAACGAGATAAATGTATCGGGCTTTTAAAAATAAATGTTTATTTCGGTTACACGCGCATTCGATAATGGGATTATCTATAGTCACGTATTACTGATAGAGATAAGTTTTCAGATCCGCCTGTTCGTGCTCAAGTTCGTTACCGGCACATTTGGAATTGCGTAAGATTTTAAAAAAAAATGTTATTTTAATGCTTTTTACGTTTTCTATGTGACGTATTTTTCTTTTTTAATTAACTGTTGGACCGCATTTAGACGAGGACACAGAAAAACTGTGGACTACAAAGCCAATATAGATGGCTCGATATTATATTGAATATTAATTAATCAACATCAGAAACTTTCCGTTCCTCATTGTCACTTTGCGGTTCTATGTAGTGAAAAAACTACATTTTTTTTTTAAGTACCATCTAACTCACTATGATAAAAAGCTCCATGGATACTCAGTTTTATACCTCCAAACTATAAATAGAAAAGTAGATCCTCGATACTTTACGTCTAGAAATATAAACTAGATAATTAATGTTTACGAATAAAATTGTCTACAACGTCCTAATTAAATAAAACACAATTAATATTGAAACTGAAAAAAGATAAACAACAAACGAAATAAAGGCTCAAACGCTCGCGGCAATACTGATCGATATTCAAACTTTTCAACAACTCACAACAGACATTTCTTTCCGGCATTTATCTAGTGGAATTCGTGGTGTGAGCACGTAAATCTTCTTGTTTTATCTCTTCTATTTTGACATTGAGTTCTATAACTCTTCGTTTCGTGACTCAAGGTAAGTTCGGTAACAATTCTTTTTAGACTCTTACTCCAATATGAAGTTTTTCTAATTTCTACGACCTAATTGTTTGTAGTTTAAGAACATATGCTTTTTTTTCCTTGATACATCAATTTATCCCTTCCTATTTTTAATTGACTACATCGGATCGAATTTATACAACGACAACATTTTGTCGATGTAAACAGCCGCATATTACTATAGGTATTTATTTATTGTACTCAGAGACATACTTTGTCTCTTTCCATCTCTATTGTCAATCTCTACAATTCTTTGCTAATTTGTTTGTTTTTTTTTCGCAGAACGAACAGACAACAATTATTGACAAAAGCGGTATGACCCTGGCAGATCAGAAAAAGTTGGATGAATTGATAAAGAAACTATACTTTCTAGACATAGATGTGAAATTCTTGGAAGATTATCGGAATCCTACGGTATTCATGAATATTCGTAAGATATTGTTCAGACTAAAGAAGAATAGATTGTTGCGGGAACTACGTACATTGCTGAAGAAATATCGCGATCTATCTGCAAGACACATTGACAATGAGTGAAATATTAACTCGCTTCTTTTTGTTCTGTGTGACCAATAATTTGTCATTGGTAGTGAAACCAATTTTATTGTATTTTTTTGTGACATGTAATATGAGTATTATGATTATTATATTGGAATTATAGTGATAAAACAATGAATGCAGTATTTATTATGACGAATTAGCTTTCTTGTGGCAGTAGTGGCAGCCAAACCGCTATACCTATAGCTAAACCGCTATAGCTCGATATTATTTCTTGTGGCTGTGGTATTTTGTATATAACTCTTTAAATAGTGTTATATATCTAATAAGAGGATAAATAGGATATAGCTATAGCTATATTAGAAGAAATATATTGCTATAGGTATAGTCACTAAAAGACTAATATGAGTAGCGAATATTTATATGTTGTGTATAAAGCTAAGATGGGACCGGTATGACCCGCCACACCCGCTACATCGTCACTCCGGTACTTCCCAAAGGAATTTTGAGATGCCCGACGGCTCATTGGAATGGTCCCACCTGTGTGACCTTAAGGGGCGAGCTTCTATGACCTCAATTGCACGAAAAAGTGTGGCAGCTACATTTTTCCAGAGATTACGCCTATTTATCGAAATTTCAACAAACACTGGTCATCATTCGACCGTCTTGGTATTCTCCGAGAGAATCGAATGATGAATTCTTTTTACATCAACTCCTTAAGTACCAAATAATGGAAAAGTAATCAGAAACCCTCTATGTGCTTGGTTTGATTGAACTTGTTGCCACTAAACATAGACACCTACACGAGGAAAAATTTTGAAATAGTACATTACGATACGAGTGAGATGAAACTTTTTCAAAAACTTTTTTGAAAAAGTTTCTCGCACGAGTTTCGTATAAAATTTTATTGCACGAGTGCGTAAAGTGCAATAAATAGTACATTATGATACGAGGACAAAAAAAGTTTTTTTGTACGAGTGTCATACAATATTTTATTGTCCGACGGCGTAAAGTGCCTTTTAAGCCCACGAAGTGGGCGCAAAAAGGCACTTTTACGGCCGGAAATCTTACGCATGATATCTAAAATAAAATCGATGAAACGAGATACCACTCGTGTTTTACTATTATGGCCGGATCAGTGCCTAATCGTAGCAATAAAACTTCGACTATAAAAATCCATTTCAATTTAACGAGCGTTCCATAAAAACAAAAGAGCTAGATTTACGATCGAACGAGATGAATGTATCGGGCTTTTAAAAATAAATGTTTATTTCGGTTACACGCGCATTCGATAATGGGATTTTCTATAGTCACGTATTACTGATAGAGATAAGTTTTCAGATCCGCCTGTTCGTGCTCAAGTTCGTTACCGGCACACTTGGAATTGCGTAAGATTTTTTAAAAAAATGTTATTTTAATGCTTTTTACGTTTTCTATGTGACGTATTTTTCTTTTTTAATTAACTGTTGGACCGCATTTAGACGAGGACACAGAAAAACTGTGCACTACAAAGCCAATATAGATGGCTCGATATTATATTGAATATTAATTAATCAACATCAGAAACTTTCTGTTCCTCATTGTCACTTTGCGGTTCTATGTAGTGAAAAAACTACATTTTTTTTTTAAGTACCATCTAACTCGCTATGATAAAAAGCTCCATGGATACTCAGTTTTATACCTCCAAACTATAAATAGAAAATTAGATCCTCGATACTTTACGTCTAGAAATATAAACTAGATAATTAATGTTTACGAATAAAATGTTTTGTCTACAACGTCCTAATTAAATAAAACACAAGTAATATTGAAACTGAAAAAAGATAAACAACAAACGAAATAAAGGCTCAAACGCTCGCGGCAATACTGATCGATATTCAAACTTTTCAACAACTCACAACAGACATTTCTTTCCGGCATTTATCTAGTGGAATTCGTGGTGTGAGCACGTAAATCTTCTTGTTTTATCTCTTCTATTTTGACATTGAGTTCTATAACTCTTCGTTTCGTGACTCAAGGTAAGTTCGGTAACAATTCTTTTGACTCTTACTCCAATATGAAGTTTTTCTAATTTCTACGACCTAATTGTTTGTAGTTTAAGAACATATGCTTTTTTTTCTTTGATACATCAATTTATCCCATCCTATTTTTAATTGACTACATCGGATCGAATTTATACAACGACAACATTTTGTCGATGTAAACAGCCGCATATTACTATAGGTATTTATTTATTGTACTCAGAGACATACTTTGTCTCTTTCCATCTCTATTGTCAATCTCTACAATTCTTTGCTAATTTGTTTGTTTTTTTTTTCGCAGAACGAACAGACAACAATTATTGACAAAAGCGGTATGACCCTGGCAGATCAGAAAAAGTTGGATGAATTGATAAAGAAACTATACTTTATAGACATAGATGTGAAATTCTTGGAAGATTATCGGAATCCTACGGTATTCATGAATATTCGTAAGATATTGTTCAGACTAAAGAAGAATAGATTGTTGCGGGAACTACGTACATTGCTGAAGAAATATCGCGATCTATCTGCAAGACACATTGACAATGAGTGAAATATTAACTCGCTTCTTTTTGTTCTGTGTGACCAATAATTTGTCATTGGTAGTGAAACCAATTTTATTGTATTTTTTTGTGACATGTAATATGAGTATTATGATTATTATATTGGAATTATAGTGATAAAACAATGAATGCAGTATTTATTATGACGAATTAGCTTTCTTGTGGCAGTAGTGGCAGCCAAACCGCTATAGCTCGATATTATTTCTTGTGGCTGTGGTATTTTGTATATAACTCTTTAAATAGTGTTATATATCTAATAAGAGGATAAATAGGATATAGCTATAGCTATATTAGTAGAAATATATTGCTATAGGTATAGTCACTAAAAGACTAATATGAGTAGCGAATATTTATATGTTGTGTATAAAGCTAAGATGGGACCGGTATGACCCGCCACACCCGCTACATCGTCACTCCGGTACTTCCCAAAGGAATTTTGAGATGCCCGACGTCTCATTGGAATGGTCTCAACGAGACAAATCCAATGAACTTGATCCCACCTGTGTGACCTTAAGGGGCGAGCTTCTATGACCTCAATTGCACGAAAAAGTGTGGCAGCTACATTTTTCCAGAGATTACGCCTATTTATCGAAATTTCAACAAACACTGGTCATCATTCGGCCGTCTTGGTATTCTCCGAGAGAATCGAATGATGAATTCTTTTTACATCAACTCCTTAAGTACCAAATAATGGAAAAGTAATCAGAAACCCTCTATGTGCTTGGTTTGATTGAACTTGTTGCCACTAAACATAGACACCTACACGAGGAAAAATTTTGAAATAGTACATTACGATACGAGTGAGATGAAACTTTTTCAAAAACTTTTTTGAAAAAGTTTCTCGCACGAGTTTCGTATAAAATTTTATTGCACGAGTGCGTAAAGTGCAATAAATAGTACATTATGATACGAGGACAAAAAAAGTTTTTTTGTACGAGTGTCATACAATATTTTATTGTCCGACGGCGTAAAGTGCCTTTTAAGCCCACGAAGTGGGCGCAAAAAGGCACTTTTACGGCCGGAAATCTTACGCATGATATCTAAAATAAAATCGATGAAACGAGATACCACTCGTGTTTTACTATTATGGCCGGATCAGTGCCTAATCGTAGCAATAAAACTTCGACTATAAAAATCCATTTCAATTTAACGAGCGTTCCATAAAAACAAAAGAGCTAGATTTACGATCGAACGAGATGAATGTATCGGGCTTTTAATAATAAATGTTTATTTCGGTTACACGCGCATTCGATAATGGGATTTTCTATAGTCACGTATTACTGATAGAGATAAGTTTTCAGATCCGCCTGTTCGTGCTCAAGTTCGTTACCGGCACACTTGGAATTGCGTAAGATTTTTTAAAAAAATGTTATTTTAATGCTTTTTACGTTTTCTATGTGACGTATTTTTCTTTTTTAATTAACTGTTGGACCGCATTTAGACGAGGACACAGAAAAACTGTGCACTACAAAGCCAATATAGATGGCTCGATATTATATTGAATATTAATTAATCAACATCAGAAACTTTCTGTTCCTCATTGTCACTTTGCGGTTCTATGTAGTGAAAAAACTACATTTTTTTTTTAAGTACCATCTAACTCGCTATGATAAAAAGCTCCATGGAAACTCAGTTTTATACCTCCAAACTATAAATAGAAAATTAGATCCTCGATACTTTACGTCTAGAAATATAAACTAGATAATTAATGTTTACGAATAAAATGTTTTGTCTACAACGTCCTAATTAAATAAAACACAAGTAATATTGAAACTGAAAAAAGATAAACAACAAACGAAATAAAGGCTCAAACGCTCGCGGCAATACTGATCGATATTCAAACTTTTCAACAACTCACAACAGACATTTCTTTCCGGCATTTATCTAGTGGAATTCGTGGTGTGAGCACGTAAATCTTCTTGTTTTATCTCTTCTATTTTGACATTGAGTTCTATAACTCTTCGTTTCGTGACTCAAGGTAAGTTCGGTAACAATTCTTTTGACTCTTACTCCAATATGAAGTTTTTCTAATTTCTACGACCTAATTGTTTGTAGTTTAAGAACATATGCTTTTTTTTCCTTGATACATCAATTTATCCCATCCTATTTTTAATTGACTACATCGGATCGAATTTATACAACGACAACATTTTGTCGATTTAAACAGCCGCATATTACTATAGGTATTTATTTATTGTACTCAGAGACATACTTTGTCTCTTTCCATCTCTATTGTCAATCTCTACAATTCTTTGCTAATTTGTTTGTTTTTTTTTCGCAGAACGAACAGACAACAATTATTGACAAAAGCGGTATGACCCTGGCAGATCAGAAAAAGTTGGATGAATTGATAAAGAAACTATACTTTCTAGACATAGATGTGAAATCCTTGGAAGATTATCGGAATCCTACGGTATTCATGAATATTCGTAAGATATTGTTCAGACTAAAGAAGAATAGATTGTTGCGGGAACTACGTACATTGCTGAAGAAATATCGCGATCTATCTGCAAGACACATTGACAATGAGTGAAATATTAACTCGCTTCTTTTTGTTCTGTGTGACCAATAATTTGTCATTGGTAGTGAAACCAATTTTATTGTATTTTTTTTGTGACATGTAATATGAGTATTATGATTATTATATTGGAATTATAGTGATAAAACAATGAATGCAGTATTTATTATGACGAATTAGCTTTCTTGTGGCAGTAGTGGCAGCCAAACCGCTATAGCTCGATATTATTTCTTGTGGCTGTGGTATTTTGTATATAACTCTTTAAATAGTGTTATATATCTAATAAGAGGATAAATAGGATATAGCTATAGCTATATTAGTAGAAATATATTGCTATAGGTATAGTCACTAAAAGACTAATATGAGTAGCGAATATTTATATGTTGTGTATAAAGCTAAGATGGGACCGGTATGACCCGCCACACCCGCTACATCGTCACTCCGGTACTTCCCAAAGGAATTTTGAGATGCCCGACGTCTCATTGGAATGGTCTCAACGAGACAAATCCAATGAACTTGATCCCACCTGTGTGACCTTAAGGGGCGAGCTTCTATGACCTCAATTGCACGAAAAAGTGTGGCAGCTACATTTTTCCAGAGATTACGCCTATTTATCGAAATTTCAACAAACACTGGTCATCATTCGACCGTCTTGGTATTCTCCGAGAGAATCGAATGATGAATTCTTTTTACATCAACTCCTTAAGTACCAAATAATGGAAAAGTAATCAGAAACCCTCTATGTGCTTGGTTTGATTGAACTTGTTGCCACTAAACATAGACACCTACACGAGGAAAAATTTTGAAATAGTACATTACGATACGAGTGAGATGAAACTTTTTCAAAAACTTTTTTGAAAAAGTTTCTCGCACGAGTTTCGTATAAAATTTTATTGCACGAGTGCGTAAAGTGCAATAAATAGTACATTATGATACGAGGACAAAAAAAGTTTTTTTGTACGAGTGTCATACAATATTTTATTGTCCGACGGCGTAAAGTGCCTTTTAAGCCCACGAAGTGGGCGCAAAAAGGCACTTTTACGGCCGGAAATCTTACGCATGATATCTAAAATAAAATCGATGAAACGAGATACCACTCGTGTTTTACTATTATGGCCGGATCAGTGCCTAATCGTAGCAATAAAACTTCGACTATAAAAATCCATTTCAATTTAACGAGCGTTCCATAAAAACAAAAGAGCTAGATTTACGATCGAACGAGATGAATGTATCGGGCTTTTAATAATAAATGTTTATTTCGGTTACACGCGCATTCGATAATGGGATTTTCTATAGTCACGTATTACTGATAGAGATAAGTTTTCAGATCCGCCTGTTCGTGCTCAAGTTCGTTACCGGCACACTTGGAATTGCGTAAGATTTTTTAAAAAAATGTTATTTTAATGCTTTTTACGTTTTCTATGTGACGTATTTTTCTTTTTTAATTAACTGTTGGACCGCATTTAGACGAGGACACAGAAAAACTGTGCACTACAAAGCCAATATAGATGGCTCGATATTATATTGAATATTAATTAATCAACATCAGAAACTTTCTGTTCCTCATTGTCACTTTGCGGTTCTATGTAGTGAAAAAACTACATTTTTTTTTTAAGTACCATCTAACTCGCTATGATAAAAAGCTCCATGGAAACTCAGTTTTATACCTCCAAACTATAAATAGAAAATTAGATCCTCGATACTTTACGTCTAGAAATATAAACTAGATAATTAATGTTTACGAATAAAATGTTTTGTCTACAACGTCCTAATTAAATAAAACACAAGTAATATTGAAACTGAAAAAAGATAAACAACAAACGAAATAAAGGCTCAAACGCTCGCGGCAATACTGATCGATATTCAAACTTTTCAACAACTCACAACAGACATTTCTTTCCGGCATTTATCTAGTGGAATTCGTGGTGTGAGCACGTAAATCTTCTTGTTTTATCTCTTCTATTTTGACATTGAGTTCTATAACTCTTCGTTTCGTGACTCAAGGTAAGTTCGGTAACAATTCTTTTGACTCTTACTCCAATATGAAGTTTTTCTAATTTCTACGACCTAATTGTTTGTAGTTTAAGAACATATGCTTTTTTTTCCTTGATACATCAATTTATCCCATCCTATTTTTAATTGACTACATCGGATCGAATTTATACAACGACAACATTTTGTCGATTTAAACAGCCGCATATTACTATAGGTATTTATTTATTGTACTCAGAGACATACTTTGTCTCTTTCCATCTCTATTGTCAATCTCTACAATTCTTTGCTAATTTGTTTGTTTTTTTTTCGCAGAACGAACAGACAACAATTATTGACAAAAGCGGTATGACCCTGGCAGATCAGAAAAAGTTGGATGAATTGATAAAGAAACTATACTTTCTAGACATAGATGTGAAATCCTTGGAAGATTATCTGAATCCTACGGTATTCATGAATATTCGTAAGATATTGTTCAGACTAAAGAAGAATAGATTGTTGCGGGAACTACGTACATTGCTGAAGAAATATCGCGATCTATCTGCAAGACACATTGACAATGAGTGAAATATTAACTCGCTTCTTTTTGTTCTGTGTGACCAATAATTTGTCATTGGTAGTGAAACCAATTTTATTGTATTTTTTTTGTGACATGTAATATGAGTATTATGATTATTATATTGGAATTATAGTGATAAAACAATGAATGCAGTATTTATTATGACGAATTAGCTTTCTTGTGGCAGTAGTGGCAGCCAAACCGCTATAGCTCGATATTATTTCTTGTGGCTGTGGTATTTTGTATATAACTCTTTAAATAGTGTTATATATCTAATAAGAGGATAAATAGGATATAGCTATAGCTATATTAGTAGAAATATATTGCTATAGGTATAGTCACTAAAAGACTAATATGAGTAGCGAATATTTATATGTTGTGTATAAAGCTAAGATGGGACCGGTATGACCCGCCACACCCGCTACATCGTCACTCCGGTACTTCCCAAAGGAATTTTGAGATGCCCGACGTCTCATTGGAATGGTCTCAACGAGACAAATCCAATGAACTTGATCCCACCTGTGTGACCTTAAGGGGCGAGCTTCTATGACCTCAATTGCACGAAAAAGTGTGGCAGCTACATTTTTCCAGAGATTACGCCTATTTATCGAAATTTCAACAAACACTGGTCATCATTCGACCGTCTTGGTATTCTCCGAGAGAATCGAATGATGAATTCTTTTTACATCAACTCCTTAAGTACCAAATAATGGAAAAGTAATCAGAAACCCTCTATGTGCTTGGTTTGATTGAACTTGTTGCCACTAAACATAGACACCTACACGAGGAAAAATTTTGAAATAGTACATTACGATACGAGTGAGATGAAACTTTTTCAAAAACTTTTTTGAAAAAGTTTCTCGCACGAGTTTCGTATAAAATTTTATTGCACGAGTGCGTAAAGTGCAATAAATAGTACATTATGATACGAGGACAAAAAAAGTTTTTTTGTACGAGTGTCATACAATATTTTATTGTCCGACGGCGTAAAGTGCCTTTTAAGCCCACGAAGTGGGCGCAAAAAGGCACTTTTACGGCCGGAAATCTTACGCATGATATCTAAAATAAAATCGATGAAACGAGATACCACTCGTGTTTTACTATTATGGCCGGATCAGTGCCTAATCGTAGCAATAAAACTTCGACTATAAAAATCCATTTCAATTTAACGAGCGTTCCATAAAAACAAAAGAGCTAGATTTACGATCGAACGAGATGAATGTATCGGGCTTTTAATAATAAATGTTTATTTCGGTTACACGCGCATTCGATAATGGGATTTTCTATAGTCACGTATTACTGATAGAGATAAGTTTTCAGATCCGCCTGTTCGTGCTCAAGTTCGTTACCGGCACACTTGGAATTGCGTAAGATTTTTTAAAAAATGTTATTTTAATGCTTTTTACGTTTTCTATGTGACGTATTTTTCTTTTTTAATTAACTGTTGGACCGCATTTAGACGAGGACACAGAAAAACTGTGCACTACAAAGCCAATATAGATGGCTCGATATTATATTGAATATTAATTAATCAACATCAGAAACTTTCTGTTCCTCATTGTCACTTTGCGGTTCTATGTAGTGAAAAAACTACATTTTTTTTTTAAGTACCATCTAACTCGCTATGATAAAAAGCTCCATGGAAACTCAGTTTTATACCTCCAAACTATAAATAGAAAATTAGATCCTCGATACTTTACGTCTAGAAATATAAACTAGATAATTAATGTTTACGAATAAAATGTTTTGTCTACAACGTCCTAATTAAATAAAACACAAGTAATATTGAAACTGAAAAAAGATAAACAACAAACGAAATAAAGGCTCAAACGCTCGCGGCAATACTGATCGATATTCAAACTTTTCAACAACTCACAACAGACATTTCTTTCCGGCATTTATCTAGTGGAATTCGTGGTGTGAGCACGTAAATCTTCTTGTTTTATCTCTTCTATTTTGACATTGAGTTCTATAACTCTTCGTTTCGTGACTCAAGGTAAGTTCGGTAACAATTCTTTTGACTCTTACTCCAATATGAAGTTTTTCTAATTTCTACGACCTAATTGTTTGTAGTTTAAGAACATATGCTTTTTTTTCTTTGATACATCAATTTATCCCATCCTATTTTTAATTGACTACATCGGATCGAATTTATACAACGACAACATTTTGTCGATTTAAACAGCCGCATATTACTATAGGTATTTATTTATTGTACTCAGAGACATACTTTGTCTCTTTCCATCTCTATTGTCAATCTCTACAATTCTTTGCTAATTTGTTTGTTTTTTTTTCGCAGAACGAACAGACAACAATTATTGACAAAAGCGGTATGACCCTGGCAGATCAGAAAAAGTTGGATGAATTGATAAAGAAACTATACTTTCTAGACATAGATGTGAAATCCTTGGAAGATTATCTGAATCCTACGGTATTCATGAATATTCGTAAGATATTGTTCAGACTAAAGAAGAATAGATTGTTGCGGGAACTACGTACATTGCTGAAGAAATATCGCGATCTATCTGCAAGACACATTGACAATGAGTGAAATATTAACTCGCTTCTTTTTGTTCTGTGTGACCAATAATTTGTCATTGGTAGTGAAACCAATTTTATTGTATTTTTTTTGTGACATGTAATATGAGTATTATGATTATTATATTGGAATTATAGTGATAAAACAATGAATGCAGTATTTATTATGACGAATTAGCTTTCTTGTGGCAGTAGTGGCAGCCAAACCGCTATAGCTCGATATTATTTCTTGTGGCTGTGGTATTTTGTATATAACTCTTTAAATAGTGTTATATATCTAATAAGAGGATAAATAGGATATAGCTATAGCTATATTAGTAGAAATATATTGCTATAGGTATAGTCACTAAAAGACTAATATGAGTAGCGAATATTTATATGTTGTGTATAAAGCTAAGATGGGACCGGTATGACCCGCCACACCCGCTACATCGTCACTCCGGTACTTCCCAAAGGAATTTTGAGATGCCCGACGTCTCATTGGAATGGTCTCAACGAGACAAATCCAATGAACTTGATCCCACCTGTGTGACCTTAAGGGGCGAGCTTCTATGACCTCAATTGCACGAAAAAGTGTGGCAGCTACATTTTTCCAGAGATTACGCCTATTTATCGAAATTTCAACAAACACTGGTCATCATTCGACCGTCTTGGTATTCTCCGAGAGAATCGAATGATGAATTCTTTTTACATCAACTCCTTAAGTACCAAATAATGGAAAAGTAATCAGAAACCCTCTATGTGCTTGGTTTGATTGAACTTGTTGCCACTAAACATAGACACCTACACGAGGAAAAATTTTGAAATAGTACATTACGATACGAGTGAGACGAAACTTTTTCAAAAACATTTTTGAAAAAGTTTCTCGCACGAGTTTCGTATAAAATTTTATTGCACGAGTGCGTAAAGTGCAATAAATAGTACATTATGATACGAGGACAAAAAAAGTTTTTTTGTACGAGTGTCATACAATATTTTATTGTCCGACGGCGTAAAGTGCCTTTAAAGCCCACGAAGTGGGCGCAAAAAGGCACTTTTACGGCCGGAAATCTTACGCATGATATCTAAAATAAAATCGATGAAACGAGATACCACTCGTGTTTTACTATTATGGCCGGATCAGTGCCTAATCGTAGCAATAAAACTTCGACTATAAAAATCCATTTCAATTTAACGAGCGTTCCATGAAAACAAAAGAGCTAGATTTACGATCGAACGAGATAAATGTATCGGGCTTTTAATAATAAATGTTTATTTCGGTTACACGCGCATTCGATAATGGGATTTTCTATAGTCACGTATTACTGATAGAGATAAGTTTTCAGATCCGCCTGTTCGTGCTCAAGTTCGTTACCGGCACACTTGGAATTGCGTAAGATTTTTAAAAAAAATGTTATTTTAATGCTTTTTACGTTTTCTATGTGACGTATTTTTCTTTTTTAATTAACTGTTGGACCGCATTTAGACGAGGACACAGAAAAACTGTGGACTACAAAGCCAATATAGATGGCTCGATATTATATTGAATATTAATTAATCAACATCAGAAACTTTCTGTTCCTCATTGTCACTTTGCGGTTCTATGTAGTGAAAAAACTACATTTTTTTTAAGTACCATCTAACTCACTATGATAAAAAGCTCCATGGATACTCAGTTTTATACCTCCAAACTATAAATAGAAAATTAGATCCTCGATACTTTACGTCTAGAAATATAAACTAGATAATTAATGTTTACGAATAAAATGTTTTGTCTACAACGTCCTAATTAAATAAAACACAAGTAATATTGAAACTGAAAAAAGATAAACAACAAACGAAATAAAGGCTCAAACGCTCGCGGCAATACTGATCGATATTCAAACTTTTCAACAACTCACAACAGACATTTCTTTCCGGCATTTATCTAGTGGAATTCGTGGTGTGAGCACGTAAATCTTCTTGTTTTATCTCTTCTATTTTGACATTGAGTTCTATAACTCTTCGTTTCGTGACTCAAGGTAAGTTCGGTAACAATTCTTTTGACTCTTACTCCAATATGAAGTTTTTCTAATTTCTACGACCTAATTGTTTGTAGTTTAAGAACATATGCTTTTGTTTTCCTTGATACATCAATTTATCCCATCCTATTTTTAATTGACTACATCGGATCGAATTTATACAACGATAACATTTTGTCGATGTAAACAGCCGCATATTACTATAGGTATTTATTTATTGTACTCAGAGACATACTTTGTCTCTTTCCATGTCTATTGTCAATCTCTACAATTCTTTGCTAATTTGTTTGTTTTTTTTTCGCAGAACGAACAGACAACAATTATTGACAAAAGCGGTATGACCCTGGCAGATCAGAAAAAGTTGGATGAATTGATAAAGAAACTATACTTTCTAGACATAGATGTGAAATTCTTGGAAGATTATCGGAATCCTACGGTATTCATGAATATTCGTAAGATATTGTTCAGACTAAAGAAGAATAGATTGTTGCGGGAACTACGTACATTGCTGAAGAAATATCGCGATCTATCTGCAAGACACATTGACAATGAGTGAAATATTAACTCGCTTCTTTTTGTTCTGTGTGACCAATAATTTGTCATTGGTAGTGAAACCAATTTTATTGTATTTTTTTTGTGACATGTAATATGAGTATTATGATTATTATATTGGAATTATAGTGATAAAACAATGAATGCAGTATTTATTATGACGAATTAGCTTTCTTGTGGCAGTAGTGGCAGCCAAACCGCTATACCTATAGCTAAACCGCTATAGCTCGATATTATTTCTTGTGGCTGTGGTATTTTGTATATAACTCTTTAAATAGTGTTATATATCTAATAAGAGGATAAATAGGATATAGCTATAGCTATATTAGAAGAAATATATTGCTATAGGTATAGTCACTAAAAGACTAATATGAGTAGCGAATATTTATATGTTGTGTATAAAGCTAAGATGGGACCGGTATGACCCGCCACACCCGCTACATCGTCACTCCGGTACTTCCCAAAGGAATTTTGAGATGCCCGACGGCTCATTGGAATGGTCTCAACGAGACAAATCCAATGAACTTGATCCCACCTGTGTGACCTTAAGGGGCGAGCTTCTATGACCTCAATTGCACGAAAAAGTGTGGCAGCTACATTTTTCCAGAGATTACGCCTATTTATCGAAATTTCAACAAACACTGGTCATCATTCGACCGTCTTGGTATTCTCCGAGAGAATCGAATGATGAATTCTTTTTACATCAACTCCTTAAGTACCAAATAATGGAAAAGTAATCAGAAACCCTCTATGTGCTTGGTTTGATTGAACTTGTTGCCACTAAACATAGACACCTACACGAGGAAAAATTTTGAAATAGTACATTACGATACGAGTGAGATGAAACTTTTTCAAAAACTTTTTTGAAAAAGTTTCTCGCACGAGTTTCGTATAAAATTTTTTTGACAAAAAAAGTTTTTTTGTACGAGTGTCATACAATATTTTATTGTCCGACGGCGTAAAGTGCCTTTTAAGCCCACGAAGTGGGCGCAAAAAGGCACTTTTACGGCCGGAAATCTTACGCATGATATCTAAAATAAAATCGATGAAACGAGATACCACTCGTGTTTTACTATTATGGCCGGATCAGTGCCTAATCGTAGCAATAAAACTTCGACTATAAAAATCCATTTTAATTTAACGAGCGTTCCATAAAAACAAAAGAGCTAGATTTACGATCGAACGAGATGAATGTATCGGGCTTTTAATAATAAATGTTTATTTCGGTTACACGCGCATTCGATAATGGGATTTTCTATAGTCACGTATTACTGATAGAGATAAGTTTTCAGATCCGCCTGTTCGTGCTCAAGTTCGTTACCGGCACACTTGGAATTGCGTAAGATTTTTAAAAAAAATGTTATTTTAATGCTTTTTACGTTTTCTATGTGACGTATTTTTCTTTTTTAATTAACTGTTGGACCGCATTTAGACGAGGACACAGAAAAACTGTGGACTACAAAGCCAATATAGATGGCTCGATATTATATTGAATATTAATTAATCAACATCAGAAACTTTCTGTTCCTCATTGTCACTTTGCGGTTCTATGTAGTGAAAAAACTACATTTTTTTTTAAGTACCATCTAACTCGCTATGATAAAAAGCTCCATGGATACTCAGTTTTATACCTCCAAACTATAAATAGAAAATTTGATCCTCGATACTTTACGTCTAGAAATATAAACTAGATAATTAATGTTTACGAATAAAATGTTTTGTCTACAACGTCCTAATTAAATAAAACACAAGTAATATTGAAACTGAAAAAAGATAAACAACAAACGAAATAAAGGCTCAAACGCTCGCGGCAATACTGATCGATATTCAAACTTTTCAACAACTCACAACAGACATTTCTTTCCGGCATTTATCTAGTGGAATTCGTGGTGTGAGCACGTAAATCTTCTTGTTTTATCTCTTCTATTTTGACATTGAGTTCTATAACTCTTCGTTTCGTGACTCAAGGTAAGTTCGGTAACAATTCTTTTGACTCTTACTCCAATATGAAGTTTTTCTAATTTCTACGACCTAATTGTTTGTAGTTTAAGAACATATGCTTTTTTTTCCTTGATACATCAATTTATCCCATCCTATTTTTAATTGACTACATCGGATCGAATTTATACAACGACAACATTTTGTCGATTTAAACAGCCGCATATTACTATAGGTATTTATTTATTGTACTCAGAGACATACTTTGTCTCTTTCCATCTCTATTGTCAATCTCTACAATTCTTTGCTAATTTGTTTGGTTTTTTTTTTGCAGAACGAACAGACAACAATTATTGACAAAAGCGGTATGACCCTGGCAGATCAGAAAAAGTTGGATGAATTGATAAAGAAACTATACTTTCTAGACATAGATGTGAAATTCTTGGAAGATTATCGGAATCCTACGGTATTCATGAATATTCGTAAGATATTGTTCAGACTAAAGAAGAATAGATTGTTGCGGGAACTACGTACATTGCTGAAGAAATATCGCGATCTATCTGCAAGACACATTGACAATGAGTGAAATATTAACTCGCTTCTTTTTGTTCTGTGTGACCAATAATTTGTCATTGGTAGTGAAACCAATTTTATTGTATATTTTTTGTGACATGTAATATGAGTATTATGATTATTATATTGGAATTATAGTGATAAAACAATGAATGCAGTATTTATTATGACGAATTAGCTTTCTTGTGGCAGTAGTGGCAGCCAAACCGCTATAGCTCGATATTATTTCTTGTGGCTGTGGTATTTTGTATATAACTCTTTAAATAGTGTTATATATCTAATAAGAGGATAAATAGGATATAGCTATAGCTATATTAGTAGAAATATATTGCTATAGGTATAGTCACTAAAAGACTAATATGAGTAGCGAATATTTATATGTTGTGTATAAAGCTAAGATGGGACCGGTATGACCCGCCACACCCGCTACATCGTCACTCCGGTACTTCCCAAAGGAATTTTGAGATGCCCGACGGCTCATTGGAATGGTCTCAACGAGACAAATCCAATGAACTTGATCCCACCTGTGTGACCTTAAGGGGCGAGCTTCTATGACCTCAATTGCACGAAAAAGTGTGGCAGCTACATTTTTCCAGAGATTACGCCTATTTATCGAAATTTCAACAAACACTGGTCATCATTCGACCGTCTTGGTATTCTCCGAGAGAATCGAATGATGAATTCTTTTTACATCAACTCCTTAAGTACCAAATAATGGAAAAGTAATCAGAAACCCTCTATGTGCTTGGTTTGATTGAACTTGTTGCCACTAAACATAGACACCTACACGAGGAAAAATTTTGAAATAGTACATTACGATACGAGTGAGATGAAACTTTTTCAAAAACTTTTTTGAAAAAGTTTCTCGCACGAGTTTCGTATAAAATTTTATTGCACGAGTGCGTAAAGTGCAATAAATAGTACATTATGATACGAGGACAAAAAAAGTTTTTTTGTACGAGTGTCGTACAATATTTTATTGTCCGACGGCGTAAAGTGCCTTTTAAGCCCACGAAGTGGGCGCAAAAAGGCACTTTTACGGCCGGAAATCTTACGCATGATATCTAAAATAAAATCGATGAAACGAGATACCACTCGTGTTTTACTATTATGGCCGGATCAGTGCCTAATCGTAGCAATAAAACTTCGACTATAAAAATCCATTTCAATTTAACGAGCGTTCCATGAAAACAAAAGAGCTAGATTTACGATCGAACGAGATAAATGTATCGGGCTTTTAATAATAAATGTTTATTTCGGTTACACGCGCATTCGATAATGGGATTTTCTATAGTCACGTATTACTGATAGAGATAAGTTTTCAGATCCGCCTGTTCGTGCTCAAGTTCGTTACCGGCACACTTGGAATTGCGTAAGATTTTAAAAAAAAATGTTATTTTAATGCTTTTTACGTTTTCTATGTGACGTATTTTTCTTTTTTAATTAACTGTTGGACCGCATTTAGACGAGGACACAGAAAAACTGTGGACTACAAAGCCAATATAGATGGCTCGATATTATATTGAATATTAATTAATCAACATCAGAAACTTTCTGTTCCTCATTGTCACTTTGCGGTTCTATGTAGTGAAAAAACTACATTTTTTTTAAGTACCATCTAACTCACTATGATAAAAAGCTCCATGGATACTCAGTTTTATACCTCCAAACTATAAATAGAAAATTAGATCCTCGATACTTTACGTCTAGAAATATAAACTAGATAATTAATGTTTACGAATAAAATGTTTTGTCTACAACGTCCTAATTAAATAAAACACAAGTAATATTGAAACTGAAAAAAGATAAACAACAAACGAAATAAAGGCTCAAACGCTCGCGGCAATACTGATCGATATTCAAACTTTTCAACAACTCACAACAGACATTTCTTTCCGGCATTTATCTAGTGGAATTCGTGGTGTGAGCACGTAAATCTTCTTGTTTTATCTCTTCTATTTTGACATTGAGTTCTATAACTCTTCGTTTCGTGACTCAAGGTAAGTTCGGTAACAATTCTTTTGACTCTTACTCCAATATGAAGTTTTTCTAATTTCTACGACCTAATTGTTTGTAGTTTAAGAACATATGCTTTTTTTTCCTTGATACATCAATTTATCCCATCCTATTTTTAATTGACTACATCGGATCGAATTTATACAACGACAACATTTTGTCGATGTAAACAGCCGCATATTACTATAGGTATTTATTTATTGTACTCAGAGACATACTTTGTCTCTTTCCATCTCTATTGTCAATCTCTACAATTCTTTGCTAATTTGTTTGTTTTTTTTTTCGCAGAACGAACAGACAACAATGATTGACAAAAGCGGTATGACCCTGGCAGATCAGAAAAAGTTGGATGAATTGATAAAGAAACTATACTTTCTAGACATAGATGTGAAATTCTTGGAAGATTGTCGGAATCCTACGGTATTCATGAATATTCGTAAGATATTGTTCAGACTAAAGAAGAATAGATTGTTGCGGGAACTACGTACATTGCTGAAGAAATATCGCGATCTATCTGCAAGACACATTGACAATGAGTGAAATATTAACTCGCTTCTTTTTGTTCTGTGTGACCAATAATTTGTCATTGGTAGTGAAACCAATTTTATTGTATTTTTTTTGTGACATGTAATATGAGTATTATGATTATTATATTGGAATTATAGTGATAAAACAATGAATGCAGTATTTATTATGACGAATTAGCTTTCTTGTGGCAGTAGTGGCAGCCAAACCGCTATACCTATAGCTAAACCGCTATAGCTCGATATTATTTCTTGTGGCTGTGGTATTTTGTATATAACTCTTTAAATAGTGTTATATATCTAATAAGAGGATAAATAGGATATAGCTATAGCTATATTAGTAGAAATATATTGCTATAGGTATAGTCACTAAAAGACTAATATGAGTAGCGAATATTTATATGTTGTGTATAAAGCTAAGATGGGACCGGTATGACCCGCCACACCCGCTACATCGTCACTCCGGTACTTCCCAAAGGAATTTTGAGATGCCCGACGGCTCATTGGAATGGTCTCAACGAGACAAATCCAATGAACTTGATCCCACCTGTGTGACCTTAAGGGGCGAGCTTCTATGACCTCAATTGCACGAAAAAGTGTGGCAGCTACATTTTTCCAGAGATTACGCCTATTTATCGAAATTTCAACAAACACTGGTCATCATTCGACCGTCTTGGTATTCTCCGAGAGAATCGAATGATGAATTCTTTTTACATCAACTCCTTAAGTACCAAATAATGGAAAAGTAATCAGAAACCCTCTATGTGCTTGGTTTGATTGAACTTGTTGCCACTAAACATAGACACCTACACGAGGAAAAATTTTGAAATAGTACATTACGATACGAGAGAGATGAAACTTTTTCAAAAACTTTTTTGAAAAAGTTTCTCGCACGAGTTTCGTATAAAATTTTATTGCACGAGTGCGTAAAGTGCAATAAATAGTACATTATGATACGAGGACAAAAAAAGTTTTTTTGTACGAGTGTCGTACAATATTTTATTGTCCGACGGCGTAAAGTGCCTTTTAAGCCCACGAAGTGGGCGCAAAAAGGCACTTTTACGGCCGGAAATCTTACGCATGATATCTAAAATAAAATCGATGAAACGAGATACCACTCGTGTTTTACTATTATGGCCGGATCAGTGCCTAATCGTAGCAATAAAACTTCGACTATAAAAATCCATTTCAATTTAACGAGCGTTCCATGAAAACAAAAGAGCTAGATTTACGATCGAACGAGATAAATGTATCGGGCTTTTAATAATAAATGTTTATTTCGGTTACACGCGCATTCGATAATGGGATTTTCTATAGTCACGTATAACTGATAGAGATAAGTTTTCAGATCCGCCTGTTCGTGCTCAAGTTCGTTACCGGCACACTTGGAATTGCGTAAGATTTAAAAAAAAAAAGTTATTTTAATGCTTTTTACGTTTTCTATGTGACGTATTTTTCTTTTTTAATTAACTGTTGGACCGCATTTAGACGAGGACACAGAAAAACTGTGCACTACAAAGCCAATATAGATGTATATAGCTCGATATTATTTCTTGTGGCTGTGGTATTTTGTATATAACTCTTTAAATAGTGTTATATATCTAATAAGAGGATAAATAGGATATAGCTATAGCTATATTAGAAGAAATATATTGCTATAGGTATAGTCACTAAAAGACTAATATGAGTAGCGAATATTTATATGTTGTGTATAAAGCTAAGATGGGACCGGTATGACCCGCCACACCCGCTACATCATCACTCCGGTACTTCCCAAAGGAATTTTGAGATGCCCGACGGCTCATTGGAATGGTCTCAACGAGACAAATCCAATGAACTTGATCCCACCTGTGTGACCTTAAGGGGCGAGCTTCTATGACCTCAATTGCACGAAAAAGTGTGGCAGCTACATTTTTCCAGAGATTACGCCTATTTATCGAAATTTCAACAAACACTGGTCATCATTCGACCGTCTTGGTATTCTCCGAGAGAATCGAATGATGAATTCTTTTTACATCAAATCCTTAAGTACCAAATAATGGAAAAGTAATCAGAAACCCTCTATGTGCTTGGTTTGATTGAACTTGTTGCCACTAAACATAGACACCTACACGAGGAAAAATTTTGAAATAGTACATTACGATACGAGTGAGATGAAACTTTTTCAAAAACTTTTTTGAAAAAGTTTCTCGCACGAGTTTCGTATAAAATTTTATTGCACGAGTGCGTAAAGTGCAATAAATAGTACATTATGATACGAGGACAAAAAAAGTTTTTTTGTACGAGTGTCATACAATATTTTATTGTCCGACGGCGTAAAGTGCCTTTTAAGCCCACGAAGTGGGCGCAAAAAGGCACTTTTACGGCCGGAAATCTTACGCATGATATCTAAAATAAAATCGATGAAACGAGATACCACTCGTGTTTTACTATTATGGCCGGATCAGTGCCTAATCGTAGCAATAAAACTTCGACTATAAAAATCCATTTCAATTTAACGAGCGTTCCATAAAAACAAAAGAGCTAGATTTACGATCGAACGAGATGAATGTATCGGGCTTTTAATAATAAATGTTTATTTCGGTTACACGCGCATTCGATAATGGGATTTTCTATAGTCACGTATTACTGATAGAGATAAGTTTTCAGATCCGCCTGTTCGTGCTCAAGTTCGTTACCGGCACACTTGGAATTGCGTAAGATTTTTTAAAAAAATGTTATTTTAATGCTTTTTACGTTTTCTATGTGACGTATTTTTCTTTTTTAATTAACTGTTGGACCGCATTTAGACGAGGACACAGAAAAACTGTGCACTACAAAGCCAATATAGATGTATATAGCTCGATATTATTTCTTGTGGCTGTAGTATTTTGTATATAACTCTTTAAATAGTGTTATATATCTAATAAGAGGATAAATAGGATATAGCTATAGCTATATTAGAAGAAATATATTGCTATAGGTATAGTCACTAAAAGACTAATATGAGTAGCGAATATTTATATGTTGTGTATAAAGCTAAGATGGGACCGGTATGACCCGCCACACCCGCTACATCGTCACTCCGGTACTTCCCAAAGGAATTTTGAGATGCCCGACGGCTCATTGGAATGGTCTCAACGAGACAAATCCAATGAACTTGATCCCACCTGTGTGACCTTAAGGGGCGAGCTTCTATGACCTCAATTGCACGAAAAAGTGTGGCAGCTACATTTTTCCAGAGATTACGCCTATTTATCGAAATTTCAACAAACACTGGTCATCATTCGACCGTCTTGGTATTCTCCGAGAGAATCGAATGATGAATTCTTTTTACATCAACTCCTTAAGTACCAAATAATGGAAAAGTAATCAGAAACCCTCTATGTGCTTGGTTTGATTGAACTTGTTGCCACTAAACATAGACACCTACACGAGGAAAAATTTTGAAATAGTACATTACGATACGAGTGAGATGAAACTTTTTCAAAAACTTTTTTGAAAAAGTTTCTCGCACGAGTTTCGTATAAAATTTTATTGCACGAGTGCGTAAAGTGCAATAAATAGTACATTATGATACGAGGACAAAAAAAGTTTTTTTGTACGAGTGTCGTACAATATTTTATTGTCCGACGGCGTAAAGTGCCTTTTAAGCCCACGAAGTGGGCGCAAAAAGGCACTTTTACGGCCGGAAATCTTACGCATGATATCTAAAATAAAATCGATGAAACGAGATACCACTCGTGTTTTACTATTATGGCCGGATCAGTGCCTAATCGTAGCAATAAAACTTCGACTATAAAAATCCATTTCAATTTAACGAGCGTTCCATAAAAACAAAAGAGCTAGATTTACGATCGAACGAGATGAATGTATCGGGCTTTTAATAATAAATGTTTATTTCGGTTACACGCGCATTCGATAATGGGATTTTCTATAGTCACGTATTACTGATAGAGATAAGTTTTCAGATCCGCCTGTTCGTGCTCAAGTTCGTTACCGGCACACTTGTAATTGCGTAAGATTTTTAAAAAAAATGTTATTTTAATGCTTTTTACGTTTTCTATGTGACGTATTTTTCTTTTTTAATTAACTGTTGGACCGCATTTAGACGAGGACACAGAAAAACTGTGCACTACAAAGCCAATATAGATGGCTCGATATTATATTGAATATTAATTAATCAACATCAGAAACTTTCTGTTCCTCATTGTCACTTTGCGGTTCTATGTAGTGAAAAAACTACATTTTTTTTTTAAGTACCATCTAACTCACTATGATAAAAAGCTCCATGGATACTCAGTTTAATACCTCCAAACTATAAATAGAAAATTAGATCCTCGATACTTTACGTCTAGAAATATAAACTAGATAATTAATGTTTACGAATAAAATGTTTTGTCTACAACGTCCTAATTAAATAAAACACAAGTAATATTGAAACTGAAACAAGATAAACAACAAACGAAATAAAGGCTCAAACGCTCGCGGCAATACTGATCGATATTCAAACTTTTCAACAACTCACAACAGACATTTCTTTCCGGCATTTATCTAGTGGAATTCGTGGTGTGAGCACGTAAATCTTCTTGTTTTATCTCTTCTATTTTGACATTGAGTTCTATAACTCTTCGTTTCGTGACTCAAGGTAAGTTCGGTAACAATTCTTTTGACTCTTACTCCAATATGAAGTTTTTCTAATTTCTACGACCTAATTGTTTGTAGTTTAAGAACATATGCTTTTTTTTCCTTGATACATCAATTTATCCCATCCTATTTTTAATTGACTACATCGGATCGAATTTATACAACGACAACATTTTGTCGATGTAAACAGCCGCATATTACTATAGGTATTTATTTATTGTACTCAGAGACATACTTTGTCTCTTTCCATCTCTATTGTCAATCTCTACAATTCTTTGCTAATTTGTTTGTTTTCTTTTCGCAGAACGAACAGACAACAATTATTGACAAAAGCGGTATGACCCTGGCAGATCAGAAAAAGTTGGATGAATTGATAAAGAAACTATACTTTCTAGACATAGATGTGAAATTCTTGGAAGATTATCGGAATCCTACGGTATTCATGAATATTCGTAAGATATTGTTCAGACTAAAGAAGAATAGATTGTTGCGGGAACTACGTACATTGCTGAAGAAATATTGCGATCTATCTGCAAGACACATTGACAATGAGTGAAATATTAACTCGCTTCTTTTTGTTCTGTGTGACCAATAATTTGTCATTGGTAGTGAAACCAATTTTATTGTATTTTTTTTGTGACATGTAATATGAGTATTATGATTATTATATTGGAATTATAGTGATAAAACAATGAATGCAGTATTTATTATGACGAATTAGCTTTCTTGTGGCAGTAGTGGCAGCCAAACCGCTATACCTATAGCTAAACCGCTATAGCTCGATATTATTTCTTGTGGCTGTGGTATTTTGTATATAACTCTTTAAATAGTGTTATATATCTAATAAGAGGATAAATAGGATATAGCTATAGCTATATTAGTAGAAATATATTGCCATAGGTATAGTCACTAAAAGACTAATATGAGTAGCGAATATTTATATGTTGTGTATAAAGCTAAGATGGGACCGGTATGACCCGCCACACCCGCTACATCGTCACTCCGGTACTTCCCAAAGGAATTTTGAGATGCCCGACGGCTCATTGGAATGGTCTCAACGAGACAAATCCAATGAACTTGATCCCACCTGTGTGACCTTAAGGGGCGAGCTTCTATGACCTCAATTGCACGAAAAAGTGTGGCAGCTACATTTTTCCAGAGATTACGCCTATTTATCGAAATTTCAACAAACACTGGTCATCATTCGACCGTCTTGGTATTCTCCGAGAGAATCGAATGATGAATTCTTTTTACATCAACTCCTTAAGTACCAAATAATGGAAAAGTAATCAGAAACCCTCTATGTGCTTGGTTTGATTGAACTTGTTGCCACTAAACATAGACACCTACACGAGGAAAAATTTTGAAATAGTACATTACGATACGAGTGAGATGAAACTTTTTCAAAAACTTTTTTGAAAAAGTTTCTCGCACGAGTTTCGTATAAAATTTTTTTGACAAAAAAAGTTTTTTTGTACGAGTGTCATACAATATTTTATTGTCCGACGGCGTAAAGTGCCTTTTAAGCCCACGAAGTGGGCGCAAAAAGGCACTTTTACGGCCGGAAATCTTACGCATGATATCTAAAATAAAATCGATGAAACGAGATACCACTCGTGTTTTACTATTATGGCCGGATCAGTGCCTAATCGTAGCAATAAAACTTCGACTATAAAAATCCATTTCAATTTAACGAGCGTTCCATAAAAACAAAAGAGCTAGATTTACGATCGAACGAAATAAATGTATCGGGCTTTTAATAATAAATGTTTATTTCGGTTACACGCGCATTCGATAATGGGATTTTCTATAGTCACGTATTACTGATAGAGATAAGTTTTCAGATCCGCCTGTTCGTGCTCAAGTTCGTTACCGGCACACTTGGAATTGCGTAAGATTTTTTAAAAAAATGTTATTTTAATGCTTTTTACGTTTTCTATGTGACGTATTTTTCTTTTTTAATTAACTGTTGGACCGCATTTAGACGAGGACACAGAAAAACTGTGCACTACAAAGCCAATATAGATGGCTCGATATTATATTGAATATTAATTAATCAACATCAGAAACTTTCTGTTCCTCATTGTCACTTTGCGGTTCTATGTAGTGAAAAAACTACATTTTTTTTAAGTACCATCTAACTCACTATGGTAAAAAGCTCCATGGATACTCAGTTTTATACCTCCAAACTATAAATAGAAAATTAGATCCTCGATACTTTACGTCTAGAAATATAAACTAGATAATTAATGTTTACGAATAAAATGTTTTGTCTACAACGTCCTAATTAAATAAAACACAAGTAATATTGAAACTGAAAAAAGATAAACAACAAACGAAATAAAGGCTCAAACGCTCGCGGCAATACTGATCGATATTCAAACTTTTCAACAACTCACAACAGACATTTCTTTCCGGCATTTATCTAGTGGAATTCGTGGTGTGAGCACGTAAATCTTCTTGTTTTATCTCTTCTATTTTGACATTGAGTTCTATAACTCTTCGTTTCGTGACTCAAGGTAAGTTCGGTAACAATTCTTTTGACTCTTACTCCAATATGAAGTTTTTCTAATTTCTACGACCTAATTGTTTGTAGTTTAAGAACATATGCTTTTTTTTCCTTGATACATCAATTTATCCCATCCTATTTTTAATTGACTACATCGGATCGAATTTATACAACGACAACATTTTGTCGATGTAAACAGCCGCATATTACTATAGGTATTTATTTATTGTACTCAGAGACATACTTTGTCTCTTTCCATCTCTATTGTCAATCTCTACAATTCTTTGCTAATTTGTTTGTTTTTTTTTTCGCAGAACGAACAGACAACAATGATTGACAAAAGCGGTATGACCCTGGCAGATCAGAAAAAGTTGGATGAATTGATAAAGAAACTATACTTTCTAGACATAGATGTGAAATTCTTAGAAGATTATCGGAATCCTACGGTATTCATGAATATTCGTAAGATATTGTTCAGACTAAAGAAGAATAGATTGTTGCGGGAACTACGTACATTGCTGAAGAAATATCGCGATCTATCTGCAAGACACATTGACAATGAGTGAAATATTAACTCGCTTCTTTTTGTTCTGTGTGACCAATAATTTGTCATTGGTAGTGAAACCAATTTTATTGTATTTTTTTTGTGACATGTAATATGAGTATTATGATTATTATATTGGAATTATAGTGATAAAACAATGAATGCAGTAATTATTATGACGAATTAGCTTTCTTGTGGCAGTAGTGGCAGCCAAACCGCTATACCTATAGCTAAACCGCTATAGCTCGATATTATTTCTTGTGGCTGTGGTATTTTGTATATAACTCTTTAAATAGTGTTATATATCTAATAAGAGGATAAATAGGATATAGCTATAGCTATATTAGAAGAAATATATTGCTATAGGTATAGTCACTAAAAGACTAATATGAGTAGCGAATATTTATATGTTGTGTATAAAGCTAAGATGGGACCGGTATGACCCGCCACACCCGCTACATCGTCACTCCGGTACTTCCCAAAGGAATTTTGAGATGCCCGACGGCTCATTGGAATGGTCTAACGAGACAAATCCAATGAACTTGATCCCACCTGTGTGACCTTAAGGGGCGAGCTTCTATGACCTCAATTGCACGAAAAAGTGTGGCAGCTACATTTTTCCAGAGATTACGCCTATTTATCGAAATTTCAACAAACACTGGTCATCATTCGACCGTCTTGGTATTCTCCGAGAGAATCGAATGATGAATTCTTTTTACATCAACTCCTTAAGTACCAAATAATGGAAAAGTAATCAGAAACCCTCTATGTGCTTGGTTTGATTGAACTTGTTGCCACTAAACATAGACACCTACACGAGGAAAAATTTTGAAATAGTACATTACGATACGAGTGAGATGAAACTTTTTCAAAAACTTTTTTGAAAAAGTTTCTCGCACGAGTTTCGTATAAAATTTTATTGCACGAGTGCGTAAAGTGCAATAAATAGTACATTATGATACGAGGACAAAAAAAGTTTTTTTGTACGAGTGTCGTACAATATTTTATTGTCCGACGGCGTAAAGTGCCTTTTAAGCCCACGAAGTGGGCGCAAAAAGGCACTTTTACGGCCGGAAATCTTACGCATGATATCTAAAATAAAATCGATGAAACGAGATACCACTCGTGTTTTACTATTATGGCCGGATCAGTGCCTAATCGTAGCAATAAAACTTCGACTATAAAAATCCATTTCAATTTAACGAGCGTTCCATAAAAACAAAAGAGCTAGATTTACGATCGAACGAGATGAATGTATCGGGCTTTTAATAATAAATGTTTATTTCGGTTACACGCGCATTCGATAATGGGATTTTCTATAGTCACGTATTACTGATAGAGATAAGTTTTCAGATCCGCCTGTTCGTGCTCAAGTTCGTTACCGGCACACTTGGAATTGCGTAAGATTTTTTAAAAAAATGTTATTTTAATGCTTTTTACGTTTTCTATGTGACGTATTTTTCTTTTTTAATTAACTGTTGGACCGCATTTAGACGAGGACACAGAAAAACTGTGCACTACAAAGCCAATATAGATGTATATAGCTCGATATTATTTCTTGTGGCTGTGGTATTTTGTATATAACTCTTTAAATAGTGTTATATATCTAATAAGAGGATAAATAGGATATAGCTATAGCTATATTAGAAGAAATATATTGCTATAGGTATAGTCACTAAAAGACTAATATGAGTAGCGAATATTTATATGTTGTGTATAAAGCTAAGATGGGACCGGTATGACCCGCCACACCCGCTACATCGTCACTCCGGTACTTCCCAAAGGAATTTTGAGATGCCCGACGGCTCATTGGAATGGTCTCAACGAGACAAATCCAATGAACTTGATCCCACCTGTGTGACCTTAAGGGGCGAGCTTCTATGACCTCAATTGCACGAAAAAGTGTGGCAGCTACATTTTTCCAGAGATTACGCCTATTTATCGAAATTTCAACAAACACTGGTCATCATTCGACCGTCTTGGTATTCTCCGAGAGAATCGAATGATGAATTCTTTTTACATCAACTCCTTAAGTACCAAATAATGGAAAAGTAATCAGAAACCCTCTATGTGCTTGGTTTGATTGAACTTGTTGCCACTAAACATAGACACCTACACGAGGAAAAATTTTGAAATAGTACATTACGATACGAGTGAGATGAAACTTTTTCAAAAACTTTTTTGAAAAAGTTTCTCGCACGAGTTTCGTATAAAATTTTATTGCACGAGTGCGTAAAGTGCAATAAATAGTACATTATGATACGAGGACAAAAAAAGTTTTTTTGTACGAGTGTCATACAATATTTTATTGTCCGACGGCGTAAAGTGCCTTTTAAGCCCACGAAGTGGGCGCAAAAAGGCACTTTTACGGCCGGAAATCTTACGCATGATATCTAAAATAAAATCGATGAAACGAGATACCACTCGTGTTTTACTATTATGGCCGGATCAGTGCCTAATCGTAGCAATAAAACTTCGACTATAAAAATCCATTTCAATTTAACGAGCGTTCCATAAAAACAAAAGAGCTAGATTTACGATCGAACGAGATGAATGTATCGGGCTTTTAATAATAAATGTTTATTTCGGTTACACGCGCATTCGATAATGGGATTTTCTATAGTCACGTATTACTGATAGAGATAAGTTTTCAGATCCGCCTGTTCGTGCTCAAGTTCGTTACCGGCACACTTGGAATTGCGTAAGATTTTTTAAAAAAATGTTATTTTAATGCTTTTTACGTTTTCTAAGTGACGTATTTTTCTTTTTTAATTAACTGTTGGACCGCATTTAGACGAGGACACAGAAAAACTGTGCACTACAAAGCCAATATAGATGTATATAGCTCGATATTATTTCTTGTGGCTGTGGTATTTTGTATATAACTCTTTAAATAGTGTTATATATCTAATAAGAGGATAAATAGGATATAGCTATAGCTATATTAGAAGAAATATATTGCTATAGGTATAGTCACTAAAAGACTAATATGAGTAGCGAATATTTATATGTTGTGTATAAAGCTAAGATGGGACCGGTATGACCCGCCACACCCGCTACATCGTCACTCCGGTACTTCCCAAAGGAATTTTGAGATGCCCGACGGCTCATTGGAATGGTCTCAACGAGACAAATCCAATGAACTTGATCCCACCTGTGTGACCTTAAGGGGCGAGCTTCTATGACCTCAATTGCACGAAAAAGTGTGGCAGCTACATTTTTCCAGAGATTACGCCTATTTATCGAAATTTCAACAAACACTGGTCATCATTCGACCGTCTTGGTATTCTCCGAGAGAATCGAATGATGAATTCTTTTTACATCAACTCCTTAAGTACCAAATAATGGAAAAGTAATCAGAAACCCTCTATGTGCTTGGTTTGATTGAACTTGTTGCCACTAAACATAGACACCTACACGAGGAAAAATTTTGAAATAGTACATTACGATACGAGTGAGATGAAACTTTTTCAAAAACTTTTTTGAAAAAGTTTCTCGCACGAGTTTCGTATAAAATTTTATTGCACGAGTGCGTAAAGTGCAATAAATAGTACATTATGATACGAGGACAAAAAAAGTTTTTTTGTACGAGTGTCGTACAATATTTTATTGTCCGACGGCGTAAAGTGCCTTTTAAGCCCACGAAGTGGGCGCAAAAAGGCACTTTTACGGCCGGAAATCTTACGCATGATATCTAAAATAAAATCGATGAAACGAGATACCACTCGTGTTTTACTATTATGGCCGGATCAGTGCCTAATCGTAGCAATAAAACTTCGACTATAAAAATCCATTTCAATTTAACGAGCGTTCCATAAAAACAAAAGAGCTAGATTTACGATCGAACGAGATGAATGTATCGGAAATGTTTATTTCGGTTACACGCGCATTCGATAATGGGATTTTCTATAGTCACGTATTACTGATAGAGATAAGTTTTCAGATCCGCCTGTTCGTGCTCAAGTTCGTTACCGGCACACTTGGAATTGCGTAAGATTTTTAAAAAAAATGTTATTTTAATGCTTTTTACGTTTTCTATGTGACGTATTTTTCTTTTTTAATTAACTGTTGGACCGCATTTAGACGAGGACACAGAAAAACTGTGCACTACAAAGCCAATATAGATGGCTCGATATTATATTGAATATTAATTAATCAACATCAGAAACTTTCTGTTCCTCATTGTCACTTTGCGGTTCTATGTAGTGAAAAAACTACATTTTTTTTAAGTACCATCTAACTCACTATGATAAAAAGCTCCATGGATACTCAGTTTAATACCTCCAAACTATAAATAGAAAATTAGATCCTCGATACTTTACGTCTAGAAATATAAACTAGATAATTAATGTTTACGAATAAAATGTTTTGTCTACAACGTCCTAATTAAATAAAACACAAGTAATATTGAAACTGAAACAAGATAAACAACAAACGAAATAAAGGCTCAAACGCTCGCGGCAATACTGATCGATATTCAAACTTTTCAACAACTCACAACAGACATTTCTTTCCGGCATTTATCTAGTGGAATTCGTGGTGTGAGCACGTAAATCTTCTTGTTTTATCTCTTCTATTTTGACATTGAGTTCTATAACTCTTCGTTTCGTGACTCAAGGTAAGTTCGGTAACAATTCTTTTGACTCTTACTCCAATATGAAGTTTTTCTAATTTCTACGACCTAATTGTTTGTAGTTTAAGAACATATGCTTTTTTTTCCTTGATACATCAATTTATCCCATCCTATTTTTAATTGACTACATCGGATCGAATTTATACAACGACAACATTTTGTCGATGTAAACAGCCGCATATTACTATAGGTATTTATTTATTGTACTCAGAGACATACTTTGTCTCTTTCCATCTCTATTGTCAATCTCTACAATTCTTTGCTAATTTGTTTGTTTTCTTTTCGCAGAACGAACAGACAACAATTATTGACAAAAGCGGTATGACCCTGGCAGATCAGAAAAAGTTGGATGAATTGATAAAGAAACTATACTTTCTAGACATAGATGTGAAATTCTTGGAAGATTATCGGAATCCTACGGTATTCATGAATATTCGTAAGATATTGTTCAGACTAAAGAAGAATAGATTGTTGCGGGAACTACGTACATTGCTGAAGAAATATTGCGATCTATCTGCAAGACACATTGACAATGAGTGAAATATTAACTCGCTTCTTTTTGTTCTGTGTGACCAATAATTTGTCATTGGTAGTGAAACCAATTTTATTGTATTTTTTTTGTGACATGTAATATGAGTATTATGATTATTATATTGGAATTATAGTGATAAAACAATGAATGCAGTATTTATTATGACGAATTAGCTTTCTTGTGGCAGTAGTGGCAGCCAAACCGCTATACCTATAGCTAAACCGCTATAGCTCGATATTATTTCTTGTGGCTGTGGTATTTTGTATATAACTCTTTAAATAGTGTTATATATCTAATAAGAGGATAAATAGGATATAGCTATAGCTATATTAGAAGAAATATATTGCTATAGGTATAGTCACTAAAAGACTAATATGAGTAGCGAATATTTATATGTTGTGTATAAAGCTAAGATGGGACCGGTATGACCCGCCACACCCGCTACATCGTCACTCCGGTACTTCCCAAAGGAATTTTGAGATGCCCGACGGCTCATTGGAATGGTCTCAACGAGACAAATCCAATGAACTTGATCCCACCTGTGTGACCTTAAGGGGCGAGCTTCTATGACCTCAATTGCACGAAAAAGTGTGGCAGCTACATTTTTCCAGAGATTACGCCTATTTATCGAAATTTCAACAAACACTGGTCATCATTCGACCGTCTTGGTATTCTCCGAGAGAATCGAATGATGAATTCTTTTTACATCAACTCCTTAAGTACCAAATAATGGAAAAGTAATCAGAAACCCTCTATGTGCTTGGTTTGATTGAACTTGTTGCCACTAAACATAGACACCTACACGAGGAAAAATTTTGAAATAGTACATTACGATACGAGTGAGATGAAACTTTTTCAAAAACTTTTTTGAAAAAGTTTCTCGCACGAGTTTCGTATAAAATTTTTTTGACAAAAAAAGTTTTTTTGTACGAGTGTCATACAATATTTTATTGTCCGAAAGCGTAAAGTGCCTTTTAAGCCCACGAAGTGGGCGCAAAAAGGCACTTTTACGGCCGGAAATCTTACGCATGATATCTAAAATAAAATCCATGAAACGAGATACCACTCGTGTTTTACTATTATGGCCGGATCAGTGCCTAATCGTAGCAATAAAACTTCGACTACAAAAATCCATTTCAATTTAACGAGCGTTCCATAAAAACAAAAGAGCTAGATTTACGATCGAACGAGATGAATGTATCGGGCTTTTAATAATAAATGTTTATTTCGGTTACACGCGCATTCGATAATGGGATTTTCTATAGTCACGTATTACTGATAGAGATAAGTTTTCAGATCCGCCTGTTCGTGCTCAAGTTCGTTACCGGCACACTTGGAATTGCGTAAGATTTAAAAAAAAAATGTTATTTTAATGCTTTTTACGTTTTCTATGTGACGTATTTTTCTTTTTTAATTAACTGTTGGACCGCATTTAGACGAGGACACAGAAAAACTGTGCACTACAAAGCCAATATAGATGGCTCGATATTATATTGAATATTAATTAATCAACATCAGAAACTTTCTGTTCCTCATTGTCACTTTGCGGTTCTATGTAGTGAAAAAACTACATTTTTTTTTTAAGTACCATCTAACTCACTATGATAAAAAGCTCCATGGATACTCAGTTTTATACCTCCAAACTATAAATAGAAAATTAGATCCTCGATACTTTACGTCTAGAAATATAAACTAGATAATTAATGTTTACGAATAAAATGTTTTGTCTACAACGTCCTAATTAAATAAAACACAATTAATATTGAAACTGAAAAAAGATAAACAACAAACGAAATAAAGGCTCAAACGCTCGCGGCAATACTGATCGATATTCAAACTTTTCAACAACTCACAACAGACATTTCTTTCCGGCATTTATCTAGTGGAATTCGTGGTGTGAGCACGTAAATCTTCTTGTTTTATCTCTTCTATTTTGACATTGAGTTCTATAACTCTTCGTTTCGTGACTCAAGGTAAGTTCGGTAACAATTCTTTTTAGACTCTTACTCCAATATGAAGTTTTTCTAATTTCTACGACCTAATTGTTTGTAGTTTAAGAACATATGCTTTTTTTTCCTTGATACATCAATTTATCCCTTCCTATTTTTAATTGACTACATCGGATCGAATTTATACAACGACAACATTTTGTCGATGTAAACAGCCGCATATTACTATAGGTATTTATTTATTGTACTCAGAGACATACTTTGTCTCTTTCCATCTCTATTGTCAACCTCTACAATTCTTTGCTAATTTGTTTTTTTTTTTCGCAGAACGAACAGACAACAATGATTGACAAAAGCGGTATGACCCTGGCAGATCAGAAAAAGTTGGATGAATTGATAAAGAAACTTTACTTTCTAGACATAGATGTGAAATTCTTGGAAGATTATCGGAATCCTACGGTATTCATGAATATTCGTAAGATATTGTTCAGACTAAAGAAGAATAGATTGTTGCGGGAACTACGTACATTGCTGAAGAAATATCGCGATCTATCTGCAAGACACATTGACAATGAGTGAAATATTAACTCGCTTCTTTTTGTTCTGTGTGACCAATAATTTGTCATTGGTAGTGAAACCAATTTTATTGTATTTTTTTTGTGACATGTAATATGAGTATTATGATTATTATATTGGAATTATAGTGATAAAACAATGAATGCAGTATTTATTATGACGAATTAGCTATCTTGTGGCAGTAGTGGCAGCCAAACCGCTATACCTATAGCTAAACCGCTATAGCTCGATATTATTTCTTGTGGCTGTGGTATTTTGTATATAACTCTTTAAATAGTGTTATATACTAGTCAAAACAAAATAAGGGCCACTTGATTATTTTGAAGTCTCACTCAATTTTATAATTTTAAAGCGATCCTAAGTGGCTAATTCTTTTTTGTGGTGTTCACTAAAGTGTTAACAAACACTAATGCGACAATACCACTTGCATCTTTTTTTTAAGTGGGTAGAATGTGTTAGTTTTGTTTAACCACTTGAATTTACCCTATTTTAAGACTTTATTTTTTAACTTTTGAGTCAGTTCAACTTTGGATTGCTTCGTGATTAGACAAACTTTGCTAAGTTTAAGCGTGAATTAACATTTTGAGAGAACAATGCCGAGGATTCGAAGACATATGGACCTGCAGACCACAACTAGAGCCATCACATTGATTCAGGAGGGCCATTCTCAGCGTTCTGTAGCTCTGCAGCTAGGTTTTTCACGACGTGCGATCCAGAATGCTTGGAATCGATTTCAAGAGACTGGGAGTGTCACCAGGAGACGAGGATCAGGCAGGATTCGAGCAACCACATCACAGGAAGATCGTTATATACGCCTGACTGCCCGCAGAGAGCGATTCGTTACCGCTCGCTCCTTACAAAACCGCTTGCGGCAGGCGACGGGTACCCGCGTTAGTGACCAAACGATCAGAAATCGGTTGCATGAAGATCAACAATTCTCTAGGAGGCGCGTAGTACGCATTCCATTGACAAGTGCGCATCGTGCAAACCGATTATCATTCGCAAGGCAGTACCAGCAATGGGACATGAGTGATTGGAGCACGGTATTATTCACAGACGAGTCCAAAGTGAAATTTTTCAGTGATGATCGTCGTATTAGGGTTTGGAGACGAGAAGGTGAGCGATTTTCAGATGCTTGCATCCATGAAAGTGACAGATTTGGGGGTCCTAATGTAATGGTGTGGGGGGGAATTTCACTTTCTGGTAGAACAGAGCTTGTAATTCTCAATGAAGGCACAGTAACGGCTCAGCGATACATTGAGCAGGTCATAAGACCCTATGTGGTGCCATTCGCACAAAGAATTGGTGCGGAATTCAAATTAATGCACGATAATGCCCGCGCTCATACAGCTAGAGCCACCAGGGAAGCTCTAGACGAAGCTGGTATACAGGTGTTACCGTGGCCCGCCAACAGTCCGGACCTTAACCCAATTGAGCACATGTGGGACTTGTTGAAAAGAAGCGTTCGGAACACAAATCAGCCTGTGCACAACGAAGCACAACTCATTAATGTGCTCAAAACCAGCTGGGAACAAATTCCAGAAGAAACGGTGCGATCCCTGGTTGAGAGTATGCCATCCAGACTTCAAGAATGTGTTCAGAAGAGGGGAGGCCATACACGGTATTGATAAAAGTAAAAAAAAAACTAAAAAAAAACTTACTTTTTTAAGAAAACCCTTTTTTGTCATGCATAATTTTAAGAAAAAATGATTATTTTATTAAAAAAATTAACATTGACGTTTGTTTTTTATTCCAAACATTAATTTTAAGTTAATTACATTAAAAATTAATCAATTAATTAAATTCAATAATTTTCCCACCCCCAAACTTAATAACTTAATAAGAATACTAAAAAAACATGGTGGCCCTTATTTTGTTTTGACTAGTATATATCTAATAAGAGGATAAATAGGATATAGCTATAGCTATATTAGTAGAAATATATTGCTATAGGTATAGTCACTAAAAGACTAATATGAGTAGCGAATATTTATATGTTGTGTATAAAGCTAAGATGGGACCGGTATGACCCGCCACACCCGCTACATCGTCACTCCGGTACTTCCCAAAGGAATTTTGAGATGCCCGACGGCTCATTGGAATGGTCTCAACGAGACAAATCCAATGAACTTGATCCCACCTGTGTGACCTTAAGGGGCGAGCTTCTATGACCTCAATTGCACGAAAAAGTGTGGCAGCTACATTTTTCCAGAGATTACGCCTATTTATCGAAATTTCAACAAACACTGGTCATCATTCGACCGTCTTGGTATTCTCCGAGAGAATCGAATGATGAATTCTTTTTACATCAACTCCTTAAGTACCAAATAATGGAAAAGTAATCAGAAACCCTCTATGTGCTTGGTTTGATTGAACTTGTTGCCACTAAACATAGACACCTACACGAGGAAAAATTTTGAAATAGTACATTACGATACGAGTGAGATGAAACTTTTTCAAAAACTTTTTTGAAAAAGTTTCTCGCACGAGTTTCGTATAAAATTTTATTGCACGAGTGCGTAAAGTGCAATAAATAGTACATTATGATACGAGGACAAAAAAAGTTTTTTTGTACGAGTGTCATACAATATTTTATTGTCCGACGGAAATCTTACGCATGATATCTAAAATAAAATCGATGAAACGAGATACCACTCGTGTTTTACTATTATGGCCGGATCAGTGCCTAATCGTAGCAATAAAACTTCGACTATAAAAATCCATTTCAATTTAACGAGCGTTCCATAAAAACCAAAGAGCTAGATTTACGATCGAACGAGATGAATGTATCGGGCTTTTAATAATAAATGTTTATTTCGGTTACACGCGCATTCGATAATGGGATTTTCTATAGTCACGTATTACTGATAGAGATAAGTTTTCAGATCCGCCTGTTCGTGCTCAAGTTCGTTACCGGCACACTTGGAATAGCGTAAGATTTTTAAAAAAAATGTTATTTTAATGCTTTTTACGTTTTCTATGTGACGTATTTTTCTTTTTTAATTAACTGTTGGACCGCATTTAGACGAGGACACAGAAAAACTGTGCACTACATAGCCAATATAGATGGCTCGATATTATATTGAATATTAATTAATCAACATCAGAAACTTTCTGTTCCTCATTGTCACTTTGCGGTTCTATGTAGTGAAAAAACTAAATTTTTTTTTTAAGTACCATCTAACTCACTATGATAAAAAGCTCCATGGATACTCAGTTTTATACCTCCAAACTATAAATAGAAAATTAGATCCTTGATACTTTACGTCTAGAAATATAAACTAGATAATTAATGTTTACGAATAAAATGTTTTGTCTACAACGTTCTAAATTAATAAAACACAATTAATATTGAAACTGAAAAAAGATAAACAACAAACGAAATAAAGGCTCAAACGCTCGCGGCAATACTGATCGATATTCAAACTTTTCAACAACTCACAACAGACATTTCTTTCCGGCATTTATCTAGTGGAATTCGTGGTGTGAGCACGTAAATCTTCTTGTTTTATCTCTTCTATTTTGACATTGAGTTCTATAACTCTTCGTTTCGTGACTCAAGGTAAGTTCGGTAACAATTCTTTTGACTCTTACTCCAATATGAAGTTTTTCTAATTTCTACGACCTAATTGTTTGTAGTTTAAGAACATATGCTTTTTTTTCCTTGATACATCAATTTATCCCATCCTATTTTTAATTGACTACATCGGATCGAATTTATACAACGACAACATTTTGTCGATTTAAACAGCCGCATATTACTATAGGTATTTATTTATTGTACTCAGAGACATACTTTGTCTCTTTCCATCTCTATTGTCAATCTCTACAATTCTTTGCTAATTTGTTTGTTTTTTTTTCGCAGAACGAACAGACAACAATTATTGACAAAAGCGGTATGACCCTGGCAGATCAGAAAAAGTTGGATGAATTGATAAAGAAACTATACTTTCTAGACATAGATGTGAAATCCTTGGAAGATTATCGGAATCCTACGGTATTCATGAATATTCGTAAGATATTGTTCAGACTAAAGAAGAATAGATTGTTGCGGGAACTACGTACATTGCTGAAGAAATATCGCGATCTATCTGCAAGACACATTGACAATGAGTGAAATATTAACTCGCTTCTTTTTGTTCTGTGTGACCAATAATTTGTCATTGGTAGTGAAACCAATTTTATTGTATTTTTTTTGTGACATGTAATATGAGTATTATGATTATTATATTGGAATTATAGTGATAAAACAATGAATGCAGTATTTATTATGACGAATTAGCTTTCTTGTGGCAGTAGTGGCAGCCAAACCGCTATACCTATAGCTAAACCGCTATAGCTCGATATTATTTCTTGTGGCTGTGGTATTTTGTATATAACTCTTTAAATAGTGTTATATATCTAATAAGAGGATAAATAGGATATAGCTATAGCTATATTAGAAGAAATATATTGCTATAGGTATAGTCACTAAAAGACTAATATGAGTAGCGAATATTTATATGTTGTGTATAAAGCTAAGATGGGACCGGTATGACCCGCCACACCCGCTACATCGTCACTCCGGTACTTCCCAAAGGAATTTTGAGATGCCCGACGGCTCATTGGAATGGTCTAACGAGACAAATCCAATGAACTTGATCCCACCTGTGTGACCTTAAGGGGCGAGCTTCTATGACCTCAATTGCACGAAAAAGTGTGGCAGCTACATTTTTCCAGAGATTACGCCTATTTATCGAAATTTCAACAAACACTGGTCATCATTCGACCGTCTTGGTATTCTCCGAGAGAATCGAATGATGAATTCTTTTTACATCAACTCCTTAAGTACCAAATAATGGAAAAGTAATCAGAAACCCTCTATGTGCTTGGTTTGATTGAACTTGTTGCCACTAAACATAGACACCTACACGAGGAAAAATTTTGAAATAGTACATTACGATACGAGTGAGATGAAACTTTTTCAAAAACTTTTTTGAAAAAGTTTCTCGCACGAGTTTCGTATAAAATTTTATTGCACGAGTGCGTAAAGTGCAATAAATAGTACATTATGATACGAGGACAAAAAAAGTTTTTTTGTACGAGTGTCGTACAATATTTTATAGTCCGACGGCGTAAAGTGCCTTTTAAGCCCACGAAGTGGGCGCAAAAAGGCACTTTTACGGCCGGAAATCTTACGCATGATATCTAAAATAAAATCGATGAAACGAGATACCACTCGTGTTTTACTATTATGGCCGGATCAGTGCCTAATCGTAGCAATAAAACTTCGACTATAAAAATCCATTTCAATTTAACGAGCGTTCCATAAAAACAAAAGAGCTAGATTTACGATCGAACGAGATGAATGTATCGGGCTTTTAATAATAAATGTTTATTTCGGTTACACGCGCATTCGATAATGGGATTTTCTATAGTCACGTATTACTGATAGAGATAAGTTTTCAGATCCGCCTGTTCGTGCTCAAGTTCGTTACCGGCACACTTGGAATTGCGTAAGATTTTTTAAAAAAATGTTATTTTAATGCTTTTTACGTTTTCTATGTGACGTATTTTTCTTTTTTAATTAACTGTTGGACCGCATTTAGACGAGGACACAGAAAAACTGTGCACTACAAAGCCAATATAGATGTATATAGCTCGATATTATTTCTTGTGGCTGTGGTATTTTGTATATAACTCTTTAAATAGTGTTATATATCTAATAAGAGGATAAATAGGATATAGCTATAGCTATATTAGAAGAAATATATTGCTATAGGTATAGTCACTAAAAGACTAATATGAGTAGCGAATATTTATATGTTGTGTATAAAGCTAAGATGGGACCGGTATGACCCGCCACACCCGCTACATCGTCACTCCGGTACTTCCCAAAGGAATTTTGAGATGCCCGACGGCTCATTGGAATGGTCTCAACGAGACAAATCCAATGAACTTGATCCCACCTGTGTGACCTTAAGGGGCGAGCTTCTATGACCTCAATTGCACGAAAAAGTGTGGCAGCTACATTTTTCCAGAGATTACGCCTATTTATCGAAATTTCAACAAACACTGGTCATCATTCGACCGTCTTGGTATTCTCCGAGAGAATCGAATGATGAATTCTTTTTACATCAACTCCTTAAGTACCAAATAATGGAAAAGTAATCAGAAACCCTCTATGTGCTTGGTTTGATTGAACTTGTTGCCACTAAACATAGACACCTACACGAGGAAAAATTTTGAAATAGTACATTACGATACGAGTGAGACGAAACTTTTTCAAAAACATTTTTGAAAAAGTTTCTCGCACGAGTTTCGTATAAAATTTTATTGCACGAGTGCGTAAAGTGCAATAAATAGTACATTATGATACGAGGACAAAAAAAGTTTTTTTGTACGAGTGTCATACAATATTTTATTGTCCGACGGCGTAAAGTGCCTTTAAAGCCCACGAAGTGGGCGCAAAAAGGCACTTTTACGGCCGGAAATCTTACGCATGATATCTAAAATAAAATCGATGAAACGAGATACCACTCGTGTTTTACTATTATGGCCGGATCAGTGCCTAATCGTAGCAATAAAACTTCGACTATAAAAATCCATTTCAATTTAACGAGCGTTCCATGAAAACAAAAGAGCTAGATTTACGATCGAACGAGATAAATGTATCGGGCTTTTAATAATAAATGTTTATTTCGGTTACACGCGCATTCGATAATGGGATTTTCTATAGTCACGTATTACTGATAGAGATAAGTTTTCAGATCCGCCTGTTCGTGCTCAAGTTCGTTACCGGCACACTTGGAATTGCGTAAGATTTTTAAAAAAAATGTTATTTTAATGCTTTTTACGTTTTCTATGTGACGTATTTTTCTTTTTTAATTAACTGTTGGACCGCATTTAGACGAGGACACAGAAAAACTGTGGACTACAAAGCCAATATAGATGGCTCGATATTATATTGAATATTAATTAATCAACATCAGAAACTTTCTGTTCCTCATTGTCACTTTGCGGTTCTATGTAGTGAAAAAACTACATTTTTTTTAAGTACCATCTAACTCACTATGATAAAAAGCTCCATGGATACTCAGTTTTATACCTCCAAACTATAAATAGAAAATTAGATCCTCGATACTTTACGTCTAGAAATATAAACTAGATAATTAATGTTTACGAATAAAATGTTTTGTCTACAACGTCCTAATTAAATAAAACACAAGTAATATTGAAACTGAAAAAAGATAAACAACAAACGAAATAAAGGCTCAAACGCTCGCGGCAATACTGATCGATATTCAAACTTTTCAACAACTCACAACAGACATTTCTTTCCGGCATTTATCTAGTGGAATTCGTGGTGTGAGCACGTAAATCTTCTTGTTTTATCTCTTCTATTTTGACATTGAGTTCTATAACTCTTCGTTTCGTGACTCAAGGTAAGTTCGGTAACAATTCTTTTGACTCTTACTCCAATATGAAGTTTTTCTAATTTCTACGACCTAATTGTTTGTAGTTTAAGAACATATGCTTTTGTTTTCCTTGATACATCAATTTATCCCATCCTATTTTTAATTGACTACATCGGATCGAATTTATACAACGATAACATTTTGTCGATGTAAACAGCCGCATATTACTATAGGTATTTATTTATTGTACTCAGAGACATACTTTGTCTCTTTCCATGTCTATTGTCAATCTCTACAATTCTTTGCTAATTTGTTTGTTTTTTTTTCGCAGAACGAACAGACAACAATTATTGACAAAAGCGGTATGACCCTGGCAGATCAGAAAAAGTTGGATGAATTGATAAAGAAACTATACTTTCTAGACATAGATGTGAAATTCTTGGAAGATTATCGGAATCCTACGGTATTCATGAATATTCGTAAGATATTGTTCAGACTAAAGAAGAATAGATTGTTGCGGGAACTACGTACATTGCTGAAGAAATATCGCGATCTATCTGCAAGACACATTGACAATGAGTGAAATATTAACTCGCTTCTTTTTGTTCTGTGTGACCAATAATTTGTCATTGGTAGTGAAACCAATTTTATTGTATTTTTTTTGTGACATGTAATATGAGTATTATGATTATTATATTGGAATTATAGTGATAAAACAATGAATGCAGTATTTATTATGACGAATTAGCTTTCTTGTGGCAGTAGTGGCAGCCAAACCGCTATACCTATAGCTAAACCGCTATAGCTCGATATTATTTCTTGTGGCTGTGGTATTTTGTATATAACTCTTTAAATAGTGTTATATATCTAATAAGAGGATAAATAGGATATAGCTATAGCTATATTAGAAGAAATATATTGCTATAGGTATAGTCACTAAAAGACTAATATGAGTAGCGAATATTTATATGTTGTGTATAAAGCTAAGATGGGACCGGTATGACCCGCCACACCCGCTACATCGTCACTCCGGTACTTAGTGTAGGCAATGAACAGATTCTTTGTATGGAGACCCATACATTAATTCCTCAGTCGATGAAACTTTCCTGGGTTATAAAATAGCATGAGCCATAAACTTTTAAATGCTTATCCAAAAAAAAACTCAAACGGAAGTTAGGTATTTATACCTAAATATACAAATATGTTTATATATTGAACCGAGTAATTTCTCAACCCAAATTTATTTTACCAAATGAGTTATTTATACTAGTATGTGATACTTGATAAAAATCCAAAACTTTTTTCAAACATGAGTACTGCTTTTGAATGATAATTCCTTTTCTGAATCTCATTTTCATTGAAAAATTGCTCCGTCGTTTTTTTTTACTTATATGACCTTAGAATGTAATTTGACGTTACGAGTAAGAACATCCAAAAAAAATATATTACCGATATTGATTTATTTTAAACTATGAATAATTCAATATGGAAAATTGCTCTGCATTATTTATCTTTAAAATTATGTTAAAAAGTCACATATACACACAAATCTAAAATATCCAAAAGAAATATCATCCGGAACACCAACATTTTGAAAGCGAAGATAAATCTATCCCCTGTTACGCAATAATGTACCGTCTTTCGTTACCAGTTGGGTGCAGATTAGCGTCCTCGTGCTAATAGTACGACCTTGAACGCGTGACTCTGTGACTGGGGGCACAACTGGGGGGCCGCGTTCGTGTCGTCGGTCGCTGTGTGATTCTTTCTTTTTTGTTTTCTTCGTATAGTCAGGGACAAATTCGGTGAACCACTTCCTGCTTATTTTTGTGTAGCTAGTGTGACTTCAAAAAAAGTAGCTCCTCAGTTTGACCATATTATAGTATTCTTTGGTTTGGTTTGACTATGTTTGCATGTATGTTTGGCCGATTATCTCGCGTTTGGCTGAACCGATTTTTATGCGGTTTTAAGAAAAGTATTTTTTACATTTAGGAGAAAGTTTTGGTATTTTAACCGCCTTCGAAGAAGAAGGTTCTCAGTTTGACTCATATGTTTGTATGTTTGTCTCTGAGATGCGGTTTTCAGAAAAGTATTTGTTACATTTAGGAGAAAGTTTCGGAGTTTTAACCGCCTTCGAAGAAGAAGGTTCTCAGTTTGACTCGTATGTTTGTATGTTTGTCTCCGAGATGCGGTTTTCAGAAAACTATTTATTACATTGAGAAAGTTTTGGCATTTTAACCGACTTCAAAAAAGGAGGTGTTCAGTTTGAGGCGGGTCGTTACGTTCCCTAAAATATGGTTGAGCGAAGCGATGGCTGGTTCATGCGTCATGCTCGTGAACGGGTGCTGCCAGTGGGAATGGGTCTGCTCTTATCTGCTTGCCTTAAAATGTGTTTTCTTTTGTTTTTATTCATTTTATTAAGAATTACATTTGAAACATGTATGGCGCAACTTGCAGTATATAGTAGAATTGTCTTTTGTTTTTAACTAATATTAAAGCTTTAAGTAGAGTTCCTAAGTACTTAATTGAAAATTGTTCACCTCTATGATCATTAGTTTGCCTATACTTAACTGTATTTATCATAACCCATTGTGTAATTGTGATGGAAACTGACCTTAGTCATACCATGTTAAGGTCATTTTTCAATTTGACGACTCTGTATAAAATAAAACAGGGAGAAAAAAACAACCCTTGGAGTTTCTTGCCGGTTCTTCTCCAAGGCCTCCCGCTGTAGGGTTTGCGAACCGATGGCGTAGCTTCTATGACGTTCACAAGTATTGTAAATAAAAATCTAAATTGAATAAACAAATTTGAATCTTGAATCTTGAATCTTGACCCGTATGTATGTATGTTTGACTTTGAGATGCGGTTTTCAGAAAAGTATTTGTTACATTTAGGAGAATATTTTCGAATTTTAGCCGACTTCAAAAAAAGAGGTTCTCAGTTTGACCCGTATGTTTGTCTTTGAGATGCGGTTTCCAGAAAAGTATTTGTTACATTTAGAAGGTTTTGGCATTTTAACCGACTTCAAAAAAGGAGGTACTCAGTTTGACCCGTATGTATGTATGTTTGACTTTGAGATGCGGTTTTCAGAAAAGTATTTGTTACATTTAGAAAAATATTTTGGAATTTTAACCGACTTCAAAAAAGGAGGTGCTCAGTTTGACCCGTATGTATGTATGTTTGACTTTGAGATGTGGTTTTCAGAAAATTATTTGTTTCATTTAGGAGAAGGTTTTGGTACTAAAATCGACTTCAAAAAAAGAAGGTTCTCAGTTTGACTCGTATGTTTGTCTTTGAGATGCGGTTTTCAGAAAAGTATTTGTTACATTTAGAAGGTTTGGGCATTTTAACCGACTTCAAAAAAGGAGGTGCTCAGTTTAACCCGCATGTATGTATGTTTGACTTTGAGGTGCAGTTTTCAGAAAAGTATTTGTTACATTTAGGAGAATATTTTCGAATTATAGCCGACTTCAAAAAAAGAGGTTCTCAGTTTGACCCGTATGTTTGTCTTTGAGATGCGATTTCCAGAAAAGTATTTGTTACATTTAGAAGGTTTTGGCATTTTAACCGACTTCAAAAAAGGAGGTACTCAGTTTGACCCGTATGTATGTATGTTTGACTTTGAGATGCGGTTTCCAGAAAAGTATTTGTTACATTTAGAAGGTTTTTGCATTTTAACCGACTTCAAAAAAGGAGGTACTCAGTTTGACCCGTATGTATGTATGTTTGTCTTTGAGATGCGGTTTTCAGAAAAGGATTTGTTACATTTAGGAAAATATTTTGGAATTTTAGCCAACTTTAAAAAAGGAGGTTCTTAGTTTGACCCGTTTGTTTGTGTTCGTCTCTAAGATGCGGTTTTCAGAAAAGTATTTGTTACATATAGAAGGTTTGGGCATTTTAACCGACTTCAAAAAAGGAGGTGCTCAGTTTAACCCGCATGTATGTATGTTTGACTTTGAGGTGCAGTTTTCAGAAAAGTATTTGTTACATTTAGGAGAATATTTTCGAATTATAGCCGACTTCAAAAAAAGAGGTTCTCAGTTTGACCCGTATGTTTGTCTTTGAGATGCGATTTCCAGAAAAGTATTTGTTACATTTAGAAGGTTTTGGCATTTTAACCGACTTCAAAAAAGGAGGTACTCAGTTTGACCCGTATGTATGTATGTTTGACTTTGAGATGCGGTTTCCAGAAAAGTATTTGTTACATTTAGAAGGTTTTTGCATTTTAACCGACTTCAAAAAAGGAGGTACTCAGTTTGACCCGTATGTATGTATGTTTGTCTTTGAGATGCGGTTTTCAGAAAAGGATTTGTTACATTTAGGAAAATATTTTGGAATTTTAGCCGACTTTAAAAAAGGAGGTTCTTAGTTTGACCCGTTTGTTTGTGTTCGTCTCTAAGATGCGGTTTTCAGAAAAGTATTTGTTACATATAGAAGGTTTGGGCATTTTAACCGACTTCAAAAAAGGAGGTGCTCAGTTTAACCCGCATGTATGTATGTTTGACTTTGAGGTGCAGTTTTCAGAAAAGTATTTCTTACATTTAGGAGAATATTTTGGAATTTTGGCCGACTTCAAAAAGGGAGGTTCTCAGTTTGACCCGTATGTTTGTCCTTGAGATGCGGTTTTCAGAAAAGTATTTATTACATTTAGAAGGTTTCGGCATTTTAACTTACTTTTAAAAAGGAGGTGCTCAATTTGACCCGTATGTATGTATGTTTGTCTTTGAGTTGAGATGCGGTTTACATAAAATTATTTCTTTACATTTAGGAGAAGGTTTTGGTATTATAACCGACTTAAAAAAAAAGGTTTTCAGTTTGATCTGTTTGTATGTATGTTTTTCCGCGATTATGTCATGTTTTCTGAACCGTTTTTGATGCTTTTTTCAACAGGCAAGTATTTTTGATTGATGCGGTTTATGTGTACATCCTACTAACATAGCTATTTAAAATAATGCCACGAAAAAGTTAGAAATAATAGCTCTAATAGGTACTGTATTCACACCAAATAACGTAAGTACTTTGAAGTCGGGCGGGATTAAACAAAAACACCAAAACATGTAGATACACTCGACAGCACATCAGGTTAAACAGTTGAACTGCGATAACAGCTTTTATTACATAGGGCATAAAGGCGTTCTCAAGGTCAACATGTATAGTCTGATGTGCCGCCGTGTGTACATGTTTCACACCCGACTTCAAAATACTCGTACTTACATTATTTGGAGTGAATACAGTTATTAGAAGTATTATTTCTAATTTTATTGTGGAATTTTTTTAAAGCGCTTTTCCTTTTTTATAAAATATTTTTTTTACTATTTGGTTATTTATTAAACTAGGATACCTAGAACAATATATAAGCGATTAGGGAGAGTTGGGCGAGTTGATTTTAACTGTCTACGTTTACGAAAACTATTGGATGAACTGCTCATGTCGGTAAAGTAGTTAAACGACATGAATGGGATAGAGCGATAGTTTTCGATTACGAATACAGTTTGCCAAACTCATACCAAGTTTTACTGGTTGTACGTGCACACAAAAATACAACGTTCCATAGCGAGCAACAACAACCGTAACGTGTATTATAAACGCAAAACAACCATCGACCGGGAGGCGACCGTCGGTAACCCTACCTGCTCGAGTATCATCATAAATAATAATAAATAAAATAACTTCTTACATTCACACCAATTATCTAAGCCCATGTTAATTTCATTAAGAAACTGTATTATGGAAAACTTGATATCGGATAAATAATAGGTCTTTACCTATGAATATGCCGTTTTGTATGGAGATTTCTGTAATTATTTTTTTTCCATACTAACGTTTTTGTTATTATTTAACGACTAATATTATGTAAATTTACAAAATTTTACACACGTATTTATGGACATTTTAACTACTAAATGACACATTCGTTAAGAGAAAAAATTTTTTTTTCACTAAGTTACAACTAATAAAGTACGAAATTCTGGAAACAAAAATAGTCGTAACTTTCGGAATAAGTTTTTTCTATGTAAATAATCAAATATCGTGGTTATTAAATTATCAAAAGTTGCTCGATACGGTCTTAATGTAACGCAATATTAAAGAAAATATATATTTCTAATATTATAAAAGTTGTTAAGTTATATGTACAAAAGAAAAAAACGGCAATTTCATATGTAAAGACCTATTATATACTTAAATACTTTTTTATTTGTAAATACATACTTAATATACATAGTTAACACCCAGACCAAGACAAATAGACATGTTCATGCACACAAATATTTGTCTTGTTCGGGAATCGAACCCGAGACCACTAGCGCAGAAGGTGGGTAGCCTACCCCTGCGCCAAATCGGTCGTCATCATCAATCATGACATGCTCATTGTTAGTAGTAAGACAAAAAGTTACGTTAAAAATAGACTAGGTTATCTAGTCGCAACCTGGCCCTCTTAGTACAGTCATGAAAAAAGTGCGGCTAAAATTATGAGAAAATATATCATCAGGTACCAGCATGAAACGCTGTTCATACGATCAGGCTTGATAGATAGACTAGAAAAATGTGGTCTACGCTCTGTCTTGGCCACTTTGTCAGTTCGAGCGATTTTAGCGGCGGCTTGCGGGGTGGTTTTCATGTCATGGGGTACCAGTATCAAACTAACGTCTTACTGTAACTTAGGCCAACCTACTACCAAAAATACTGGTCTGCTGACCCGCAGCCTGGCTGATTTTGTGTCCGAGCAATTTTATGTTTGTAATGTTACTGACATCTATAAAATGTGGCCGTCCAAATCAAAAGGGACCTTGTGGCTCTCGGCACTTACGCCTTTATTGCTGTTGTTCGAATACAAAACAACAAAAACAAAGACGTATGTGCCGGCCGCAATAAGGTCCCTTTTGATTTGGACGACCACATATATTAATGTAGAGGGTTGCAGGGAAATTCGACAAAGGAGACTAATATTTTATATTAATAGTAATTAACCATTTCAGAAATATTTCACTTTTAATTTGTTTTTTGCTAAACAAAACCTAAACCTTTACTGCTCTTAGTTAATTTATTTTTATTTCTTTTTCGCAATATTGAGTATTTGCTATTTTTGAGAAGGGGTGTATCAGTTAACAAAAATAAATAATGAAACTCGAAATAACTGCTCTCAGTTTTTACATAGTAACCGCAACTTTCAAGCACGTTGGTTGGATAAAATCGTAGAAAGTTAATCTGCAGATGAAATGCAAACACTTCAACATCTTTTTGGCAATCCAAAAAGGTATAAGAAATAAGTTCGTTTTTGGGGAAAAGTGTAGCTATATTTAATAAAGATCCTCAGAATTTAGTAGAGCTGCCTTTGAACAAATTCAAAAGTCATGTCAAAAAATCGCTCATGGCCGAAGCATATTATAAAGTAGACGACTATTTGAAAGACTGTAAAGCATGGATTTGATGTAACACATAACATAAGCTGAACTAGTGTTATATTATTATTAAAAAGTTGTAAAAGTTAAAGATATAAATCTTTGTAAATATAGTTACTCCAAATAATTAAAGCTGATAAGTTTATTGCGCCTGTTCTTCTTATCAGTTAAAAGAGTTTTGAACGCGTGGTAGAAAAATATAGACGATTCAAAAGAGCTTATTTATTAAGTCAAGTTGAATACAGATATTTTTTATTATTTATTTTATACAATTAAGGTCAGTTAAGGTCAGAGAGCGGTGACGAGTAGTAAAAAAATATTGTTTGACGAAAGGAAAAAATAAGCATTACGTTAAACACAGTTAAAAATGACATGTTGCAGTATTTTTATCAATCACAACACATGTTTTACGTGCTCACCCCTACCTATAAGCCTATAACTAACACAAAGGATAATGGGCCTTTTTAGCCGACTTCTAAATCAAAAAGGAGGAGATTCTCTATTCGTCTGTATGTATGTTTTTTCTCTTTTTTTTTTTTTGTGTATGTCCACCGATTACTCGAAGACGGCTGAACCGATTGAAGTGGTTCAAATGTTATTACATCAGGTTGGTTCCAAGTTGGTCCCATTTTTTGAAATTTTGAAATCGGTTCAGTAGTTTTCAGGAAATCTTGAAAATACTGTCGTTTTCGTTACAACTTTATGTGAATTTAATACGTATCTTTAGGCATAACTCCTTTGTTTATAAACCGATTTAGATGATTTATGTTTGGTTAAAAAGGGGATACCTCAAGGTATTTTAACCGACTTCGAAAAAGGAGGTTTTCAGTTTGATCACATACCTATTTACCAGAAAACACGTAAATTGCCTGCACGATGCACTAAAAAGAGTGATATAAAAATTATTTTTATAAAAAAATTAAACCGCCTTCAAAAAAACCACATCAAAAAAGTAAGAAATAATTCCTCACCAAATAAATAACGTAAGTACTTTGAAGTCGGGCGGGTTTTAACAAAAACAACAAAAAATTGTACTTACATGTTTCACGCCCGACTTCAAAGTACTTACGTTATTTATTTGGTGAGGAATTATTTCTTACTCTTTTGATGTGGTTTTTTGAAGGCGGTTTAATTTTTTTATAAAAATATTTTTTTTATATGGCGAATTGACGTAGTACAACTAACAGAAATTACATCCTTTTAATTTGTAGTACTCGATAGTAGGCCTAGTTAGAATAACCTTTACCTAATTTCATCTGCATTATCACCCACATTGAAGAAAAGTGAAGTCCAAAAGATGTATAATAGCTGGAATTAAAAAGTCGAAATACCCTGATGATATCGAATCAAGCGAACAATAACTGAGTGCACCCGCGCGCTTTAGCAGATAGGGATTATGGCAAGTTAATGAAAAAGTAACTCGAAAAAATTTATATTATTTTCAATTTATAAGCTATCCTGTTAAATTGCTCACCTGGTAACCTAAAGCACGCGCACATTAAGGGCCGACGCGAAGCTAGTTACAATGGAATTTCATTGACATAACTGAGGTCCGAAGAGAGGAAGAGGACTTGATTATCCTACTATTCAGCTTATACCTTGCTATACCACCGGGTGGGTAACCAGCAGTCCATTGGTGGTGTTGCGTTCATCTACTCAAAATATCGAAACGGTAGGTATATGGTGCATATCATACAGGTCTTCGCTCCGACCTCGAAACACAACGATGTTGAAGTGGAGGCTATGTATGGGGAGATCTCTAAAGCCATTCAAAGCTATACAAAACCCACTACACGTTTGTGACAGGGGATTTCAATGCAAAATTGGGGCAACGTTACGGTGATGAGTTGAGAGTGGGGCAATTTGGATTTTGGCAACGAAACGAAAGAAGCCTGATGCTGGCAGACTTTATGGAGCGGGGGAAAACCTCTTCCTACTGATGAACTCCTTTAAAAAGCCCGTAAGTCGCAAATGGACCTGGATTAAGCCGGAGGGTAAAGTTAAAAACAAGATAGATTTTATATGTCGACGATGTAAATATTTAATGATGTCATTGTATTCAACCTCGTAAAGACAGGAAGCGATCACCGCACAGTTAGAGCACATTGAGTTGAGTAACAAAGTCAAGCTGGAAAGATCTCGACTAAAAAATCTACGCTCCGACCAAAACCAGCTCAAATTAAAAAACACGAGTGCTTTCCGCTCGAGATTCAAAACCGCTTCTAAGCCCTTCCATCCAAGCATCGATGTGGACAATCTATATACAACATGGTGGTGGATACTGCCCGCACGGAAATGTCCAGTTATTATAAAACTCGCCGTAACAAATCAAAGAAACTCTCCGGCCACACGCTCTGACTCATGGATCAGGGAGAATTCACTGTTAAATGTTTAATTAAAACAACCGTCCACTGAACAGTTAATATAACTTATTTTTCGTTGTTCCATTTTTGCACAAGTTCACAGACACGTGTCTCAAGCGTATAGCACTCGCGCTCGTACACGACCGAGACAGAACGAAATATCATGTCCGTGAGCGGTATCTATGTGTGCGTTGCTCGAGCGAACTTTGTATGTAGATTGTCTTCTGTACCTATTTATTTTGTGCCTCTATCATGCTTCGAAAATTAAGCCATTTAATGATCATGAATGAATGAATGTAATTTTTATTATTCTCTGAATGTAATGTATAATTTTTTCCTTTACATCAAACAATATTTTTTTATTTTATTTGAACTTCAGATTTTAAACAGTAAAACTGAAAACTATACACACAATCGTTAATTGTCTTTCAATTTCAATTTCAATCGCCAAACTGCATGGCAGTTTGTTGGCGAAGAAAAGCACTAATATCCATTATTATTGTGTTTGCTACACGTACGTCTACATTATGGGTATAACAATTTTATTATTGTAGAAGCAACAAAAGAATCACAATACTTATTATAACATATACATAACCTGACATAATAATATATTAATACAATAAAAACAATTAAAGGCAAATTTAACATTCTGAGGCTAATTTCTCTAAGAGGGTAATCTTTTAACTTTGTTTTAATAACAGTCTTACACAATTTATCCTCTTCTTTTTACAAACTTATTTCGTTACATATTTATATTTTCTATATTTAATTTAATTTAGTTTAGCTACTTTACCTAGAGTGTTATACCTATTTGTATTTTTTTTTATCCACAACGGGGTAGCACTTAGCCTTCATCACACCTGATGATTAGTGGTGATAAGGCTGAAGGTGGAAGCGCACTGCTCCCGGAATCCTCAATCACTGAGGAACTGGCTATCTTATCTTTAACTGCCGGAACACAATAATGCTGAAAACATCATTGTTATGGCCTCAGACTTATATAAGATGGTGGTAGGTAGCCAGGCGGACTAAGAACAAGTCCTACCACCAACCAAACCGAATACAATATGTACCCCCACTGGGAATCGAACCCGGGACCTCTGGGTCTGAAATCCGTGGTATGAACCACTAGACCACAGAGGCGGTTAAAAAAGGCGGTATTGCCAAAAAGATGTTGAAGTGTTTTCATTATTCTGCAGATTAACTTTTTTTTAAGTTGCAATTGCTACGTAAAAAACCATAATTTTAATAGTTATTGGACTTATTTCGAGTTTCATAATTTATTTTTGTTAACTGGTACACCCCTCCTCAAAAAATAGCAAAAACTGTAATTTAACGGAGCTAAAAAGAAATAAAAATAAATTTAATAAGAGCAAAACTCAAAAGGTAGTGTAGTGTTTCGATAAAAAAACTAAAAGTAAAATATTTCTGAAATGGTGGTACACCCCTCCTCAAAAAATAGCAAAAACTGTAACTTAACGGAGCGAAAAAGAAATAAAAATAAATTAAATAAGAGCAAAAATCAAAAGGTAGTGTAGTGTTTCGATAAAAAAACTAAAAGGTAAATATTTCTAAAATGGTTAACTTTTGGATATAGTACATTATTAATAACCTAAATAGTGGTGTCGTTTAATATTAAGGTCGAATTTTCGTGTTACCCTGTACATTCATATTATTGATGTATGTAAGTAACAATACAAACATAAAATTGCTCGGGCACAAAAGACGGCCAGGCTGCGGGTCGGCAGACCAGTATTTTTTGTAGTAGGTTGGCCTAAGTTACAGTAAGACGTTAGTTTGATACTGGTCTGGTACCCCATGACATGAAAACCATCCCGCAAGCCGCCGCTAAAATCGCTCGAACTGACAAAGTGGCCAAGACGGCGCGTGGCAGACCACATTTTTCTAGTCTATCTATCAAGCCTGATCGTATGAACAGCGTATGATGCTGGTACCTGATGAAATATTTTCTCATCATTTTAGCCGCACTTTTTTCATAAATATACTAAGAGGGCCACGTTGCGGCTTGCCTAGCCGCCAACCTAACCAGCACAACTCAACTTTTTAAAGTAACTTTTTGCCTTCTAACAATGAGTATGTAATTGTGGTACTCTATAGTAGGTAGAATTACCGACGGTCGCCTCTCGGTCTACCATTTATACAACTATTTGGTAAAGACAATGTCAACATAATTATTTTGCCTCGACGATTGATACGAGAAAATAGAATAGATCGCGTGAGCGGACTGCGGCGGCGCGGTGGCGGGGCGGCGGGGAACCCGTCCTGTACGGCTCCCGCGCCCCGCTCCTACGGGCCGCTTCGTACTCACAGCTCCCGATTGCTGAATTAAGTTTTTCTATGTAAAATGCTTTTAGGTTTTGGTTTTTTTTTGGATATTGTTGTAGTTGAAAATAAAGTGAACTCTGTACTTAAATCAATAAATAAAACAGATAGAGAAAATTTCCACTGCGAGTAAAACGGCAATTTTTAAAATAGTTTAATTACATGGTTTATTTTTTAGATTTTCATTTTGTGGTTATAAAACTTCAATAAAATAGCATTTCCGTAAAAAATTTCGACGGAGAAATTTTACGGTTCGAGTCACACCAAAAACACATATTTTAGTAAAATTTAGTGTTTCTGCTGGGATATTTTTTTGGATGTTTCATAAATCATTTTAATACGTTACATGAATATGTATGGTGAAGAAAGTTTCAACGGAGCATTTTTCCTCAAAAAGATATCTATAAAATATGACTTTCATTAAAAAAACCTAACTTCTATTATTATTATTCTTTGGAATTTTATACAATACTTTTAATTTATTGATACTTTATCACATTGTAAAGTTTTTTCTAACTGACGAATTACTGTGGGGGTCAACTAGCTTCATTTCCTACACTAACTTCCCAAAGGAATTTTGAGATGCCCGACGGCTCATTGGAATGGTCTCAACGAGACAAATCCAATGAACTTGATCCCACCTGTGTGACCTTAAGGGGCGAGCTTCTATGACCTCAATTGCACGAAAAAGTGTGGCAGCTACATTTTTCCAGAGATTACGCCTATTTATCGAAATTTCAACAAACACTGGTCATCATTCGACCGTCTTGGTATTCTCCGAGAGAATCGAATGATGAATTCTTTTTACATCAACTCCTTAAGTACCAAATAATGGAAAAGTAATCAGAAACCCTCTATGTGCTTGGTTTGATTGAACTTGTTGCCACTAAACATAGACACCTACACGAGGAAAAATTTTGAAATAGTACATTACGATACGAGTGAGATGAAACTTTTTCAAAAACTTTTTTGAAAAAGTTTCTCGCACGAGTTTCGTATAAAATTTTTTTGACAAAAAAAGTTTTTTTGTACGAGTGTCATACAATATTTTATTGTCCGACGGCGTAAAGTGCCTTTTAAGCCCACGAAGTGGGCGCAAAAAGGCACTTTTACGGCCGGAAATCTTACGCATGATATCTAAAATAAAATCGATGAAACGAGATACCACTCGTGTTTTACTATTATGGCCGGATCAGTGCCTAATCGTAGCAATAAAACTTCGACTATAAAAATCCATTTTAATTTAACGAGCGTTCCATAAAAACAAAAGAGCTAGATTTACGATCGAACGAGATGAATGTATCGGGCTTTTAATAATAAATGTTTATTTCGGTTACACGCGCATTCGATAATGGGATTTTCTATAGTCACGTATTACTGATAGAGATAAGTTTTCAGATCCGCCTGTTCGTGCTCAAGTTCGTTACCGGCACACTTGGAATTGCGTAAGATTTTTAAAAAAAATGTTATTTTAATGCTTTTTACGTTTTCTATGTGACGTATTTTTCTTTTTTAATTAACTGTTGGACCGCATTTAGACGAGGACACAGAAAAACTGTGGACTACAAAGCCAATATAGATGGCTCGATATTATATTGAATATTAATTAATCAACATCAGAAACTTTCTGTTCCTCATTGTCACTTTGCGGTTCTATGTAGTGAAAAAACTACATTTTTTTTTAAGTACCATCTAACTCGCTATGATAAAAAGCTCCATGGATACTCAGTTTTATACCTCCAAACTATAAATAGAAAATTTGATCCTCGATACTTTACGTCTAGAAATATAAACTAGATAATTAATGTTTACGAATAAAATGTTTTGTCTACAACGTCCTAATTAAATAAAACACAAGTAATATTGAAACTGAAAAAAGATAAACAACAAACGAAATAAAGGCTCAAACGCTCGCGGCAATACTGATCGATATTCAAACTTTTCAACAACTCACAACAGACATTTCTTTCCGGCATTTATCTAGTGGAATTCGTGGTGTGAGCACGTAAATCTTCTTGTTTTATCTCTTCTATTTTGACATTGAGTTCTATAACTCTTCGTTTCGTGACTCAAGGTAAGTTCGGTAACAATTCTTTTGACTCTTACTCCAATATGAAGTTTTTCTAATTTCTACGACCTAATTGTTTGTAGTTTAAGAACATATGCTTTTTTTTCCTTGATACATCAATTTATCCCATCCTATTTTTAATTGACTACATCGGATCGAATTTATACAACGACAACATTTTGTCGATTTAAACAGCCGCATATTACTATAGGTATTTATTTATTGTACTCAGAGACATACTTTGTCTCTTTCCATCTCTATTGTCAATCTCTACAATTCTTTGCTAATTTGTTTGGTTTTTTTTCGCAGAACGAACAGACAACAATTATTGACAAAAGCGGTATGACCCTGGCAGATCAGAAAAAGTTGGATGAATTGATAAAGAAACTATACTTTCTAGACATAGATGTGAAATTCTTGGAAGATTATCGGAATCCTACGGTATTCATGAATATTCGTAAGATATTGTTCAGACTAAAGAAGAATAGATTGTTGCGGGAACTACGTACATTGCTGAAGAAATATCGCGATCTATCTGCAAGACACATTGACAATGAGTGAAATATTAACTCGCTTCTTTTTGTTCTGTGTGACCAATAATTTGTCATTGGTAGTGAAACCAATTTTATTGTATTTTTTTTGTGACATGTAATATGAGTATTATGATTATTATATTGGAATTATAGTGATAAAACAATGAATGCAGTATTTATTATGACGAATTAGCTTTCTTGTGGCAGTAGTGGCAGCCAAACCGCTATAGCTCGATATTATTTCTTGTGGCTGTGGTATTTTGTATATAACTCTTTAAATAGTGTTATATATCTAATAAGAGGATAAATAGGATATAGCTATAGCTATATTAGTAGAAATATATTGCTATAGGTATAGTCACTAAAAGACTAATATGAGTAGCGAATATTTATATGTTGTGTATAAAGCTAAGATGGGACCGGTATGACCCGCCACACCCGCTACATCGTCACTCCGGTACTTCCCAAAGGAATTTTGAGATGCCCGACGGCTCATTGGAATGGTCTCAACGAGACAAATCCAATGAACTTGATCCCACCTGTGTGACCTTAAGGGGCGAGCTTCTATGACCTCAATTGCACGAAAAAGTGTGGCAGCTACATTTTTCCAGAGATTACGCCTATTTATCGAAATTTCAACAAACACTGGTCATCATTCGACCGTCTTGGTATTCTCCGAGAGAATCGAATGATGAATTCTTTTTACATCAACTCCTTAAGTACCAAATAATGGAAAAGTAATCAGAAACCCTCTATGTGCTTGGTTTGATTGAACTTGTTGCCACTAAACATAGACACCTACACGAGGAAAAATTTTGAAATAGTACATTACGATACGAGTGAGATGAAACTTTTTCAAAAACTTTTTTGAAAAAGTTTCTCGCACGAGTTTCGTATAAAATTTTATTGCACGAGTGCGTAAAGTGCAATAAATAGTACATTATGATACGAGGACAAAAAAAGTTTTTTTGTACGAGTGTCATACAATATTTTATTGTCCGACGGCGTAAAGTGCCTTTTAAGCCCACGAAGTGGGCGCAAAAAGGCACTTTTACGGCCGGAAATCTTACGCATGATATCTAAAATAAAATCGATGAAACGAGATACCACTCGTGTTTTACTATTATGGCCGGATCAGTGCCTAATCGTAGCAATAAAACTTCGACTATAAAAATCCATTTCAATTTAACGAGCGTTCCATGAAAACAAAAGAGCTAGATTTACGATCGAACGAGATAAATGTATCGGGCTTTTAATAATAAATGTTTATTTCGGTTACACGCGCATTCGATAATGGGATTTTCTATAGTCACGTATTACTGATAGAGATAAGTTTTCAGATCCGCCTGTTCGTGCTCAAGTTCGTTACCGGCACACTTGGAATTGCGTAAGATTTAAAAAAAAAATGTTATTTTAATGCTTTTTACGTTTTCTATGTGACGTATTTTTCTTTTTTAATTAACTGTTGGACCGCATTTAGACGAGGACACAGAAAAACTGTGGACTACAAAGCCAATATAGATGGCTCGATATTATATTGAATATTAATTAATCAACATCAGAAACTTTCTGTTCCTCATTGTCACTTTGCGGTTCTATGTAGTGAAAAAACTACATTTTTTTTAAGTACCATCTAACTCACTATGATAAAAAGCTCCATGGATACTCAGTTTTATACCTCCAAACTATAAATAGAAAATTAGATCCTCGATACTTTACGTCTAGAAATATAAACTAGATAATTAATGTTTACGAATAAAATGTTTTGTCTACAACGTCCTAATTAAATAAAACACAAGTAATATTGAAACTGAAAAAAGATAAACAACAAACGAAATAAAGGCTCAAACGCTCGCGGCAATACTGATCGATATTCAAACTTTTCAACAACTCACAACAGACATTTCTTTCCGGCATTTATCTAGTGGAATTCGTGGTGTGAGCACGTAAATCTTCTTGTTTTATCTCTTCTATTTTGACATTGAGTTCTATAACTCTTCGTTTCGTGACTCAAGGTAAGTTCGGTAACAATTCTTTTGACTCTTACTCCAATATGAAGTTTTTCTAATTTCTACGACCTAATTGTTTGTAGTTTAAGAACATATGCTTTTTTTTCCTTGATACATCAATTTATCCCATCCTATTTTTAATTGACTACATCGGATCGAATTTATACAACGACAACATTTTGTCGATGTAAACAGCCGCATATTACTATAGGTATTTATTTATTGTACTCAGAGACATACTTTGTCTCTTTCCATCTCTATTGTCAATCTCTACAATTCTTTGCTAATTTGTTTGTTTTTTTTTCGCAGAACGAACAGACAACAATGATTGACAAAAGCGGTATGACCCTGGCAGATCAGAAAAAGTTGGATGAATTGATAAAGAAACTATACTTTCTAGACATAGATGTGAAATTCTTGGAAGATTGTCGGAATCCTACGGTATTCATGAATATTCGTAAGATATTGTTCAGACTAAAGAAGAATAGATTGTTGCGGGAACTACGTACATTGCTGAAGAAATATCGCGATCTATCTGCAAGACACATTGACAATGAGTGAAATATTAACTCGCTTCTTTTTGTTCTGTGTGACCAATAATTTGTCATTGGTAGTGAAACCAATTTTATTGTATTTTTTTTGTGACATGTAATATGAGTATTATGATTATTATATTGGAATTATAGTGATAAAACAATGAATGCAGTATTTATTATGACGAATTAGCTTTCTTGTGGCAGTAGTGGCAGCCAAACCGCTATACCTATAGCTAAACCGCTATAGCTCGATATTATTTCTTGTGGCTGTGGTATTTTGTATATAACTCTTTAAATAGTGTTATATATCTAATAAGAGGATAAATAGGATATAGCTATAGCTATATTAGTAGAAATATATTGCTATAGGTATAGTCACTAAAAGACTAATATGAGTAGCGAATATTTATATGTTGTGTATAAAGCTAAGATGGGACCGGTATGACCCGCCACACCCGCTACATCGTCACTCCGGTACTTCCCAAAGGAATTTTGAGATGCCCGACGGCTCATTGGAATGGTCTCAACGAGACAAATCCAATGAACTTGATCCCACCTGTGTGACCTTAAGGGGCGAGCTTCTATGACCTCAATTGCACGAAAAAGTGTGGCAGCTACATTTTTCCAGAGATTACGCCTATTTATCGAAATTTCAACAAACACTGGTCATCATTCGACCGTCTTGGTATTCTCCGAGAGAATCGAATGATGAATTCTTTTTACATCAACTCCTTAAGTACCAAATAATGGAAAAGTAATCAGAAACCCTCTATGTGCTTGGTTTGATTGAACTTGTTGCCACTAAACATAGACACCTACACGAGGAAAAATTTTGAAATAGTACATTACGATACGAGAGAGATGAAACTTTTTCAAAAACTTTTTTGAAAAAGTTTCTCGCACGAGTTTCGTATAAAATTTTATTGCACGAGTGCGTAAAGTGCAATAAATAGTACATTATGATACGAGGACAAAAAAAGTTTTTTTGTACGAGTGTCGTACAATATTTTATTGTCCGACGGCGTAAAGTGCCTTTTAATCCCACGAAGTGGGCGCAAAAAGGCACTTTTACGGCCGGAAATCTTACGCATGATATCTAAAATAAAATCGATGAAACGAGATACCACTCGTGTTTTACTATTATGGCCGGATCAGTGCCTAATCGTAGCAATAAAACTTCGACTATAAAAATCCATTTCAATTTAACGAGCGTTCCATGAAAACAAAAGAGCTAGATTTACGATCGAACGAGATAAATGTATCGGGCTTTTAATAATAAATGTTTATTTCGGTTACACGCGCATTCGATAATGGGATTTTCTATAGTCACGTATAACTGATAGAGATAAGTTTTCAGATCCGCCTGTTCGTGCTCAAGTTCGTTACCGGCACACTTGGAATTGCGTAAGATTTAAAAAAAAAAAGTTATTTTAATGCTTTTTACGTTTTCTATGTGACGTATTTTTCTTTTTTAATTAACTGTTGGACCGCATTTAGACGAGGACACAGAAAAACTGTGCACTACAAAGCCAATATAGATGTATATAGCTCGATATTATTTCTTGTGGCTGTGGTATTTTGTATATAACTCTTTAAATAGTGTTATATATCTAATAAGAGGATAAATAGGATATAGCTATAGCTATATTAGAAGAAATATATTGCTATAGGTATAGTCACTAAAAGACTAATATGAGTAGCGAATATTTATATGTTGTGTATAAAGCTAAGATGGGACCGGTATGACCCGCCACACCCGCTACATCATCACTCCGGTACTTCCCAAAGGAATTTTGAGATGCCCGACGGCTCATTGGAATGGTCTCAACGAGACAAATCCAATGAACTTGATCCCACCTGTGTGACCTTAAGGGGCGAGCTTCTATGACCTCAATTGCACGAAAAAGTGTGGCAGCTACATTTTTCCAGAGATTACGCCTATTTATCGAAATTTCAACAAACACTGGTCATCATTCGACCGTCTTGGTATTCTCCGAGAGAATCGAATGATGAATTCTTTTTACATCAAATCCTTAAGTACCAAATAATGGAAAAGTAATCAGAAACCCTCTATGTGCTTGGTTTGATTGAACTTGTTGCCACTAAACATAGACACCTACACGAGGAAAAATTTTGAAATAGTACATTACGATACGAGTGAGATGAAACTTTTTCAAAAACTTTTTTGAAAAAGTTTCTCGCACGAGTTTCGTATAAAATTTTATTGCACGAGTGCGTAAAGTGCAATAAATAGTACATTATGATACGAGGACAAAAAAAGTTTTTTTGTACGAGTGTCATACAATATTTTATTGTCCGACGGCGTAAAGTGCCTTTTAAGCCCACGAAGTGGGCGCAAAAAGGCACTTTTACGGCCGGAAATCTTACGCATGATATCTAAAATAAAATCGATGAAACGAGATACCACTCGTGTTTTACTATTATGGACGGATCAGTGCCTAATCGTAGCAATAAAACTTCGACTATAAAAATCCATTTCAATTTAACGAGCGTTCCATAAAAACAAAAGAGCTAGATTTACGATCGAACGAGATGAATGTATCGGGCTTTTAATAATAAATGTTTATTTCGGTTACACGCGCATTCGATAATGGGATTTTCTATAGTCACGTATTACTGATAGAGATAAGTTTTCAGATCCGCCTGTTCGTGCTCAAGTTCGTTACCGGCACACTTGGAATTGCGTAAGATTTTTTAAAAAAATGTTATTTTAATGCTTTTTACGTTTTCTATGTGACGTATTTTTCTTTTTTAATTAACTGTTGGACCGCATTTAGACGAGGACACAGAAAAACTGTGCACTACAAAGCCAATATAGATGTATATAGCTCGATATTATTTCTTGTGGCTGTGGTATTTTGTATATAACTCTTTAAATAGTGTTATATATCTAATAAGAGGATAAATAGGATATAGCTATAGCTATATTAGAAGAAATATATTGCTATAGGTATAGTCACTAAAAGACTAATATGAGTAGCGAATATTTATATGTTGTGTATAAAGCTAAGATGGGACCGGTATGACCCGCCACACCCGCTACATCGTCACTCCGGTACTTCCCAAAGGAATTTTGAGATGCCCGACGGCTCATTGGAATGGTCTCAACGAGACAAATCCAATGAACTTGATCCCACCTGTGTGACCTTAAGGGGCGAGCTTCTATGACCTCAATTGCACGAAAAAGTGTGGCAGCTACATTTTTCCAGAGATTACGCCTATTTATCGAAATTTCAACAAACACTGGTCATCATTCGACCGTCTTGGTATTCTCCGAGAGAATCGAATGATGAATTCTTTTTACATCAACTCCTTAAGTACCAAATAATGGAAAAGTAATCAGAAACCCTCTATGTGCTTGGTTTGATTGAACTTGTTGCCACTAAACATAGACACCTACACGAGGAAAAATTTTGAAATAGTACATTACGATACGAGTGAGATGAAACTTTTTCAAAAACTTTTTTGAAAAAGTTTCTCGCACGAGTTTCGTATAAAATTTTATTGCACGAGTGCGTAAAGTGCAATAAATAGTACATTATGATACGAGGACAAAAAAAGTTTTTTTGTACGAGTGTCATACAATATTTTATTGTCCGACGGCGTAAAGTGCCTTTTAAGCCCACGAAGTGGGCGCAAAAAGGCACTTTTACGGCCGGAAATCTTACGCATGATATCTAAAATAAAATCGATGAAACGAGATACCACTCGTGTTTTACTATTATGGCCGGATCAGTGCCTAATCGTAGCAATAAAACTTCGACTATAAAAATCCATTTCAATTTAACGAGCGTTCCATGAAAACAAAAGAGCTAGATTTACGATCGAACGAGATAAATGTATCGGGCTTTTAATAATAAATGTTTATTTCGGTTACACGCGCATTCGATAATGGGATTTTCTATAGTCACGTCACGTATAACTGATAGAGATAAGTTTTCAGATCCGCCTGTTCGTGCTCAAGTTCGTTACCGGCACACTTGGAATTGCGTAAGATTTAAAAAAAAATGTTATTTTAATGCTTTTTACGTTTTCTATGTGACGTATTTTTCTTTTTTAATTAACTGTTGGACCGCATTTAGACGAGGACACAGAAAAACTGTGCACTACAAAGCCAATATAGATGTATATAGCTCGATATTATTTCTTGTGGCTGTAGTATTTTGTATATAACTCTTTAAATAGTGTTATATATCTAATAAGAGGATAAATAGGATATAGCTATAGCTATATTAGAAGAAATATATTGCTATAGGTATAGTCACTAAAAGACTAATATGAGTAGCGAATATTTATATGTTGTGTATAAAGCTAAGATGGGACCGGTATGACCCGCCACACCCGCTACATCGTCACTCCGGTACTTCCCAAAGGAATTTTGAGATGCCCGACGGCTCATTGGAATGGTCTCAACGAGACAAATCCAATGAACTTGATCCCACCTGTGTGACCTTAAGGGGCGAGCTTCTATGACCTCAATTGCACGAAAAAGTGTGGCAGCTACATTTTTCCAGAGATTACGCCTATTTATCGAAATTTCAACAAACACTGGTCATCATTCGACCGTCTTGGTATTCTCCGAGAGAATCGAATGATGAATTCTTTTTACATCAACTCCTTAAGTACCAAATAATGGAAAAGTAATCAGAAACCCTCTATGTGCTTGGTTTGATTGAACTTGTTGCCACTAAACATAGACACCTACACGAGGAAAAATTTTGAAATAGTACATTACGATACGAGTGAGATGAAACTTTTTCAAAAACTTTTTTGAAAAAGTTTCTCGCACGAGTTTCGTATAAAATTTTATTGCACGAGTGCGTAAAGTGCAATAAATAGTACATTATGATACGAGGACAAAAAAAGTTTTTTTGTACGAGTGTCGTACAATATTTTATTGTCCGACGGCGTAAAGTGCCTTTTAAGCCCACGAAGTGGGCGCAAAAAGGCACTTTTACGGCCGGAAATCTTACGCATGATATCTAAAATAAAATCGATGAAACGAGATACCACTCGTGTTTTACTATTATGGCCGGATCAGTGCCTAATCGTAGCAATAAAACTTCGACTATAAAAATCCATTTCAATTTAACGAGCGTTCCATAAAAACAAAAGAGCTAGATTTACGATCGAACGAGATGAATGTATCGGGCTTTTAATAATAAATGTTTATTTCGGTTACACGCGCATTCGATAATGGGATTTTCTATAGTCACGTATTACTGATAGAGATAAGTTTTCAGATCCGCCTGTTCGTGCTCAAGTTCGTTACCGGCACACTTGTAATTGCGTAAGATTTTTAAAAAAAATGTTATTTTAATGCTTTTTACGTTTTCTATGTGATGTATTTTTCTTTTTTAATTAACTGTTGGACCGCATTTAGACGAGGACACAGAAAAACTGTGCACTACAAAGCCAATATAGATGGCTCGATATTATATTGAATATTAATTAATCAACATCAGAAACTTTCTGTTCCTCATTGTCACTTTGCGGTTCTATGTAGTGAAAAAACTACATTTTTTTTTTAAGTACCATCTAACTCACTATGATAAAAAGCTCCATGGATACTCAGTTTAATACCTCCAAACTATAAATAGAAAATTAGATCCTCGATACTTTACGTCTAGAAATATAAACTAGATAATTAATGTTTACGAATAAAATGTTTTGTCTACAACGTCCTAATTAAATAAAACACAAGTAATATTGAAACTGAAACAAGATAAACAACAAACGAAATAAAGGCTCAAACGCTCGCGGCAATACTGATCGATATTCAAACTTTTCAACAACTCACAACAGACATTTCTTTCCGGCATTTATCTAGTGGAATTCGTGGTGTGAGCACGTAAATCTTCTTGTTTTATCTCTTCTATTTTGACATTGAGTTCTATAACTCTTCGTTTCGTGACTCAAGGTAAGTTCGGTAACAATTCTTTTGACTCTTACTCCAATATGAAGTTTTTCTAATTTCTACGACCTAATTGTTTGTAGTTTAAGAACATATGCTTTTTTTCCTTGATACATCAATTTATCCCATCCTATTTTTAATTGACTACATCGGATCGAATTTATACAACGACAACATTTTGTCGATTTAAACAGCCGCATATTACTATAGGTATTTATTTATTGTACTCAGAGACATACTTTGTCTCTTTCCATCTCTATTGTCAATCTCTACAATTCTTTGCTAATTTGTTTGGTTTTTTTTCGCAGAACGAACAGACAACAATTATTGACAAAAGCGGTATGACCCTGGCAGATCAGAAAAAGTTGGATGAATTGATAAAGAAACTATACTTTCTAGACATAGATGTGAAATTCTTGGAAGATTATCGGAATCCTACGGTATTCATGAATATTCGTAAGATATTGTTCAGACTAAAGAAGAATAGATTGTTGCGGGAACTACGTACATTGCTGAAGAAATATTGCGATCTATCTGCAAGACACATTGACAATGAGTGAAATATTAACTCGCTTCTTTTTGTTCTGTGTGACCAATAATTTGTCATTGGTAGTGAAACCAATTTTATTGTATTTTTTTTGTGACATGTAATATGAGTATTATGATTATTATATTGGAATTATAGTGATAAAACAATGAATGCAGTATTTATTATGACGAATTAGCTTTCTTGTGGCAGTAGTGGCAGCCAAACCGCTATACCTATAGCTAAACCGCTATAGCTCGATATTATTTCTTGTGGCTGTGGTATTTTGTATATAACTCTTTAAATAGTGTTATATATCTAATAAGAGGATAAATAGGATATAGCTATAGCTATATTAGTAGAAATATATTGCTATAGGTATAGTCACTAAAAGACTAATATGAGTAGCGAATATTTATATGTTGTGTATAAAGCTAAGATGGGACCGGTATGACCCGCCACACCCGCTACATCGTCACTCCGGTACTTCCCAAAGGAATTTTGAGATGCCCGACGGCTCATTGGAATGGTCTCAACGAGACAAATCCAATGAACTTGATCCCACCTGTGTGACCTTAAGGGGCGAGCTTCTATGACCTCAATTGCACGAAAAAGTGTGGCAGCTACATTTTTCCAGAGATTACGCCTATTTATCGAAATTTCAACAAACACTGGTCATCATTCGACCGTCTTGGTATTCTCCGAGAGAATCGAATGATGAATTCTTTTTACATCAACTCCTTAAGTACCAAATAATGGAAAAGTAATCAGAAACCCTCTATGTGCTTGGTTTGATTGAACTTGTTGCCACTAAACATAGACACCTACACGAGGGAAAATTTTGAAATAGTACATTACGATACGAGTGAGATGAAACTTTTTCAAAAACTTTTTTGAAAAAGTTTCTCGCACGAGTTTCGTATAAAATTTTATTGCACGAGTGCGTAAAGTGCAATAAATAGTACATTATGATACGAGGACAAAAAAAGTTTTTTTGTACGAGTGTCATACAATATTTTATTGTCCGACGGCGTAAAGTGCCTTTTAAGCCCACGAAGTGGGCGCAAAAAGGCACTTTTACGGCCGGAAATCTTACGCATGATATCTAAAATAAAATCGATGAAACGAGATACCACTCGTGTTTTACTATTATGGCCGGATCAGTGCCTTATCGTAGCAATAAAACTTCGACTATAAAAATCCATTTCAATTTAACGAGCGTTCCATAAAAACAAAAGAGCTAGATTTACGATCGAACGAGATAAATGTATCGGGCTTTTAATAATAAATGTTTATTTCGGTTACACGCGCATTCGATAATGGGATTTTCTATAGTCACGTATTACTGATAGAGATAAGTTTTCAGATCCGCCTGTTCGTGCTCAAGTTCGTTACCGGCACACTTGGAATTGCGTAAGATTTTTTAAAAAAATGTTATTTTAATGCTTTTTACGTTTTCTATGTGACGTATTTTTCTTTTTTAATTAACTGTTGGACCGCATTTAGACGAGGACACAGAAAAACTGTGCACTACAAAGCCAATATAGATGGCTCGATATTATATTGAATATTAATTAATCAACATCAGAAACTTTCTGTTCCTCATTGTCACTTTGCGGTTCTATGTAGTGAAAAAACTACATTTTTTTTAAGTACCATCTAACTCACTATGGTAAAAAGCTCCATGGATACTCAGTTTTATACCTCCAAACTATAAATAGAAAATTAGATCCTCGATACTTTACGTCTAGAAATATAAACTAGATAATTAATGTTTACGAATAAAATGTTTTGTCTACAACGTCCTAATTAAATAAAACACAAGTAATATTGAAACTGAAAAAAGATAAACAACAAACGAAATAAAGGCTCAAACGCTCGCGGCAATACTGATCGATATTCAAACTTTTCAACAACTCACAACAGACATTTCTTTCCGGCATTTATCTAGTGGAATTCGTGGTGTGAGCACGTAAATCTTCTTGTTTTATCTCTTCTATTTTGACATTGAGTTCTATAACTCTTCGTTTCGTGACTCAAGGTAAGTTCGGTAACAATTCTTTTGACTCTTACTCCAATATGAAGTTTTTCTAATTTCTACGACCTAATTGTTTGTAGTTTAAGAACATATGCTTTTGTTTTCCTTGATACATCAATTTATCCCATCCTATTTTTAATTGACTACATCGGATCGAATTTATACAACGACAACATTTTGTCGATGTAAACAGCCGCATATTACTATAGGTATTTATTTATTGTACTCAGAGACATACTTTGTCTCTTTCCATCTCTATTGTCAATCTCTACAATTCTTTGCTAATTTGTTTGTTTTTTTTTTCGCAGAACGAACAGACAACAATGATTGACAAAAGCGGTATGACCCTGGCAGATCAGAAAAAGTTGGATGAATTGATAAAGAAACTATACTTTCTAGACATAGATGTGAAATTCTTGGAAGATTATCGGAATCCTACGGTATTCATGAATATTCGTAAGATATTGTTCAGACTAAAGAAGAATAGATTGTTGCGGGAACTACGTACATTGCTGAAGAAATATCGCGATCTATCTGCAAGACACATTGACAATGAGTGAAATATTAACTCGCTTCTTTTTGTTCTGTGTGACCAATAATTTGTCATTGGTAGTGAAACCAATTTTATTGTATTTTTTTTGTGACATGTAATATGAGTATTATGATTATTATATTGGAATTATAGTGATAAAACAATGAATGCAGTATTTATTATGACGAATTAGCTTTCTTGTGGCAGTAGTGGCAGCCAAACCGCTATACCTATAGCTAAACCGCTATAGCTCGATATTATTTCTTGTGGCTGTGGTATTTTGTATATAACTCTTTAAATAGTGTTATATATCTGATAAGAGGATAAATAGGATATAGCTATAGCTATATTAGAAGAAATATATTGCTATAGGTATAGTCACTAAAAGACTAATATGAGTAGCGAATATTTATATGTTGTGTATAAAGCTAAGATGGGACCGGTATGACCCGCCACACCCGCTACATCGTCACTCCGGTACTTCCCAAAGGAATTTTGAGATGCCCGACGGCTCATTGGAATGGTCTAACGAGACAAATCCAATGAACTTGATCCCACCTGTGTGACCTTAAGGGGCGAGCTTCTATGACCTCAATTGCACGAAAAAGTGTGGCAGCTACATTTTTCCAGAGATTACGCCTATTTATCGAAATTTCAACAAACACTGGTCATCATTCGACCGTCTTGGTATTCTCCGAGAGAATCGAATGATGAATTCTTTTTACATCAACTCCTTAAGTACCAAATAATGGAAAAGTAATCAGAAACCCTCTATGTGCTTGGTTTGATTGAACTTGTTGCCACTAAACATAGACACCTACACGAGGAAAAATTTTGAAATAGTACATTACGATACGAGTGAGATGAAACTTTTTCAAAAACTTTTTTGAAAAAGTTTCTCGCACGAGTTTCGTATAAAATTTTATTGCACGAGTGCGTAAAGTGCAATAAATAGTACATTATGATACGAGGACAAAAAAAGTTTTTTTGTACGAGTGTCGTACAATATTTTATAGTCCGACGGCGTAAAGTGCCTTTTAAGCCCACGAAGTGGGCGCAAAAAGGCACTTTTACGGCCGGAAATCTTACGCATGATATCTAAAATAAAATCGATGAAACGAGATACCACTCGTGTTTTACTATTATGGCCGGATCAGTGCCTAATCGTAGCAATAAAACTTCGACTATAAAAATCCATTTCAATTTAACGAGCGTTCCATAAAAACAAAAGAGCTAGATTTACGATCGAACGAGATGAATGTATCGGGCTTTTAATAATAAATGTTTATTTCGGTTACACGCGCATTCGATAATGGGATTTTCTATAGTCACGTATTACTGATAGAGATAAGTTTTCAGATCCGCCTGTTCGTGCTCAAGTTCGTTACCGGCACACTTGGAATTGCGTAAGATTTTTTAAAAAAATGTTATTTTAATGCTTTTTACGTTTTCTATGTGACGTATTTTTCTTTTTTAATTAACTGTTGGACCGCATTTAGACGAGGACACAGAAAAACTGTGCACTACAAAGCCAATATAGATGTATATAGCTCGATATTATTTCTTGTGGCTGTGGTATTTTGTATATAACTCTTTAAATAGTGTTATATATCTAATAAGAGGATAAATAGGATATAGCTATAGCTATATTAGAAGAAATATATTGCTATAGGTATAGTCACTAAAAGACTAATATGAGTAGCGAATATTTATATGTTGTGTATAAAGCTAAGATGGGACCGGTATGACCCGCCACACCCGCTACATCGTCACTCCGGTACTTCCCAAAGGAATTTTGAGATGCCCGACGGCTCATTGGAATGGTCTCAACGAGACAAATCCAATGAACTTGATCCCACCTGTGTGACCTTAAGGGGCGAGCTTCTATGACCTCAATTGCACGAAAAAGTGTGGCAGCTACATTTTTCCAGAGATTACGCCTATTTATCGAAATTTCAACAAACACTGGTCATCATTCGACCGTCTTGGTATTCTCCGAGAGAATCGAATGATGAATTCTTTTTACATCAACTCCTTAAGTACCAAATAATGGAAAAGTAATCAGAAACCCTCTATGTGCTTGGTTTGATTGAACTTGTTGCCACTAAACATAGACACCTACACGAGGAAAAATTTTGAAATAGTACATTACGATACGAGTGAGATGAAACTTTTTCAAAAACTTTTTTGAAAAAGTTTCTCGCACGAGTTTCGTATAAAATTTTATTGCACGAGTGCGTAAAGTGCAATAAATAGTACATTATGATACGAGGACAAAAATAGTTTTTTTGTACGAGTGTCGTACAATATTTTATTGTCCGACGGCGTAAAGTGCCTTTTAAGCCCACGAAGTGGGCGCAAAAAGGCACTTTTACGGCCGGAAATCTTACGCATGATATCTAAAATAAAATCGATGAAACGAGATACCACTCGTGTTTTACTATTATGGCCGGATCAGTGCCTAATCGTAGCAATAAAACTTCGACTATAAAAATCCATTTCAATTTAACGAGCGTTCCATAAAAACAAAAGAGCTAGATTTACGATCGAACGAGATGAATGTATCGGGCTTTTAATAATAAATGTTTATTTCGGTTACACGCGCATTCGATAATGGGATTTTCTATAGTCACGTATTACTGATAGAGATAAGTTTTCAGATCCGCCTGTTCGTGCTCAAGTTCGTTACCGGCACACTTGGAATTGCGTAAGATTTTTTAAAAAAATGTTATTTTAATGCTTTTTACGTTTTCTATGTGACGTATTTTTCTTTTTTAATTAACTGTTGGACCGCATTTAGACGAGGACACAGAAAAACTGTGCACTACAAAGCCAATATAGATGGCTCGATATTATATTGAATATTAATTAATCAACATCAGAAACTTTCTGTTCCTCATTGTCACTTTGCGGTTCTATGTAGTGAAAAAACTACATTTTTTTTTAAGTACCATCTAACTCACTATGATAAAAAGCTCCATGGATACTCAGTTTAATACCTCCAAACTATAAATAGAAAATTAGATCCTCGATACTTTACGTCTAGAAATATAAACTAGATAATTAATGTTTACGAATAAAATGTTTTGTCTACAACGTCCTAATTAAATAAAACACAAGTAATATTGAAACTGAAACAAGATAAACAACAAACGAAATAAAGGCTCAAACGCTCGCGGCAATACTGATCGATATTCAAACTTTTCAACAACTCACAACAGACATTTCTTTCCGGCATTTATCTAGTGGAATTCGTGGTGTGAGCACGTAAATCTTCTTGTTTTATCTCTTCTATTTTGACATTGAGTTCTATAACTCTTCGTTTCGTGACTCAAGGTAAGTTCGGTAACAATTCTTTTGACTCTTACTCCAATATGAAGTTTTTCTAATTTCTACGACCTAATTGTTTGTAGTTTAAGAACATATGCTTTTTTTTCCTTGATACATCAATTTATCCCATCCTATTTTTAATTGACTACATCGGATCGAATTTATACAACGACAACATTTTGTCGATGTAAACAGCCGCATATTACTATAGGTATTTATTTATTGTACTCAGAGACATACTTTGTCTCTTTCCATCTCTATTGTCAATCTCTACAATTCTTTGCTAATTTGTTTGTTTTCTTTTCGCAGAACGAACAGACAACAATTATTGACAAAAGCGGTATGACCCTGGCAGATCAGAAAAAGTTGGATGAATTGATAAAGAAACTATACTTTCTAGACATAGATGTGAAATTCTTGGAAGATTATCGGAATCCTACGGTATTCATGAATATTCGTAAGATATTGTTCAGACTAAAGAAGAATAGATTGTTGCGGGAACTACGTACATTGCTGAAGAAATATTGCGATCTATCTGCAAGACACATTGACAATGAGTGAAATATTAACTCGCTTCTTTTTGTTCTGTGTGACCAATAATTTGTCATTGGTAGTGAAACCAATTTTATTGTATTTTTTTTGTGACATGTAATATGAGTATTATGATTATTATATTGGAATTATAGTGATAAAACAATGAATGCAGTATTTATTATGACGAATTAGCTTTCTTGTGGCAGTAGTGGCAGCCAAACCGCTATACCTATAGCTAAACCGCTATAGCTCGATATTATTTCTTGTGGCTGTGGTATTTTGTATATAACTCTTTAAATAGTGTTATATATCTAATAAGAGGATAAATAGGATATAGCTATAGCTATATTAGAAGAAATATATTGCTATAGGTATAGTCACTAAAAGACTAATATGAGTAGCGAATATTTATATGTTGTGTATAAAGCTAAGATGGGACCGGTATGACCCGCCACACCCGCTACATCGTCACTCCGGTACTTCCCAAAGGAATTTTGAGATGCCCGACGGCTCATTGGAATGGTCTAACGAGACAAATCCAATGAACTTGATCCCACCTGTGTGACCTTAAGGGGCGAGCTTCTATGACCTCAATTGCACGAAAAAGTGTGGCAGCTACATTTTTCCAGAGATTACGCCTATTTATCGAAATTTCAACAAACACTGGTCATCATTCGACCGTCTTGGTATTCTCCGAGAGAATCGAATGATGAATTCTTTTTACATCAACTCCTTAAGTACCAAATAATGGAAAAGTAATCAGAAACCCTCTATGTGCTTGGTTTGATTGAACTTGTTGCCACTAAACATAGACACCTACACGAGGAAAAATTTTGAAATAGTACATTACGATACGAGTGAGATGAAACTTTTTCAAAAACTTTTTTGAAAAAGTTTCTCGCACGAGTTTCGTATAAAATTTTATTGCACGAGTGCGTAAAGTGCAATAAATAGTACATTATGATACGAGGACAAAAAAAGTTTTTTTGTACGAGTGTCGTACAATATTTTATAGTCCGACGGCGTAAAGTGCCTTTTAAGCCCACGAAGTGGGCGCAAAAAGGCACTTTTACGGCCGGAAATCTTACGCATGATATCTAAAATAAAATCGATGAAACGAGATACCACTCGTGTTTTACTATTATGGCCGGATCAGTGCCTAATCGTAGCAATAAAACTTCGACTATAAAAATCCATTTCAATTTAACGAGCGTTCCATAAAAACAAAAGAGCTAGATTTACGATCGAACGAGATGAATGTATCGGGCTTTTAATAATAAATGTTTATTTCGGTTACACGCGCATTCGATAATGGGATTTTCTATAGTCACGTATTACTGATAGAGATAAGTTTTCAGATCCGCCTGTTCGTGCTCAAGTTCGTTACCGGCACACTTGGAATTGCGTAAGATTTTTTAAAAAAATGTTATTTTAATGCTTTTTACGTTTTCTATGTGACGTATTTTTCTTTTTTAATTAACTGTTGGACCGCATTTAGACGAGGACACAGAAAAACTGTGCACTACAAAGCCAATATAGATGTATATAGCTCGATATTATTTCTTGTGGCTGTGGTATTTTGTATATAACTCTTTAAATAGTGTTATATATCTAATAAGAGGATAAATAGGATATAGCTATAGCTATATTAGAAGAAATATATTGCTATAGGTATAGTCACTAAAAGACTAATATGAGTAGCGAATATTTATATGTTGTGTATAAAGCTAAGATGGGACCGGTATGACCCGCCACACCCGCTACATCGTCACTCCGGTACTTCCCAAAGGAATTTTGAGATGCCCGACGGCTCATTGGAATGGTCTCAACGAGACAAATCCAATGAACTTGATCCCACCTGTGTGACCTTAAGGGGCGAGCTTCTATGACCTCAATTGCACGAAAAAGTGTGGCAGCTACATTTTTCCAGAGATTACGCCTATTTATCGAAATTTCAACAAACACTGGTCATCATTCGACCGTCTTGGTATTCTCCGAGAGAATCGAATGATGAATTCTTTTTACATCAACTCCTTAAGTACCAAATAATGGAAAAGTAATCAGAAACCCTCTATGTGCTTGGTTTGATTGAACTTGTTGCCACTAAACATAGACACCTACACGAGGAAAAATTTTGAAATAGTACATTACGATACGAGTGAGACGAAACTTTTTCAAAAACTTTTTTGAAAAAGTTTCTCGCACGAGTTTCGTATAAAATTTTATTGCACGAGTGCGTAAAGTGCAATAAATAGTACATTATAATACGAGGACAAAAAAAGTTTTTTTGTACGAGTGTCGTACAATATTTTATTGTCCGACGGCGTAAAGTGCCTTTTAAGCCCACGAAGTGGGCGCAAAAAGGCACTTTTACGGCCGGAAATCTTACGCATGATATCTAAAATAAAATCGATGAAACGAGATACCACTCGTGTTTTACTATTATGGCCGGATCAGTGCCTAATCGTAGCAATAAAACTTCGACTATAAAAATCCATTTCAATTTAACGAGCGTTCCATAAAAACAAAAGAGCTAGATTTACGATCGAACGAGATGAATGTATCGGGCTTTTAATAATAAATGTTTATTTCGGTTACACGCGCATTCGATAATGGGATTTTCTATAGTCACGTATTACTGATAGAGATAAGTTTTCAGATCCGCCTGTTCGTGCTCAAGTTCGTTACCGGCACACTTGGAATTGCGTAAGATTTTTTAAAAAAATGTTATTTTAATGCTTTTTACGTTTTCTATGTGACGTATTTTTCTTTTTTAATTAACTGTTGGACCGCATTTAGACGAGGACACAGAAAAACTGTGCACTACAAAGCCAATATAGATGGCTCGATATTATATTGAATATTAATTAATCAACATCAGAAACTTTCTGTTCCTCATTGTCACTTTGCGGTTCTATGTAGTGAAAAAACTACATTTTTTTTTAAGTACCATCTAACTCACTATGATAAAAAGCTCCATGGATACTCAGTTTAATACCTCCAAACTATAAATAGAAAATTAGATCCTCGATACTTTACGTCTAGAAATATAAACTAGATAATTAATGTTTACGAATAAAATGTTTTGTCTACAACGTCCTAATTAAATAAAACACAAGTAATATTGAAACTGAAACAAGATAAACAACAAACGAAATAAAGGCTCAAACGCTCGCGGCAATACTGATCGATATTCAAACTTTTCAACAACTCACAACAGACATTTCTTTCCGGCATTTATCTAGTGGAATTCGTGGTGTGAGCACGTAAATCTTCTTGTTTTATCTCTTCTATTTTGACATTGAGTTCTATAACTCTTCGTTTCGTGACTCAAGGTAAGTTCGGTAACAATTCTTTTGACTCTTACTCCAATATGAAGTTTTTCTAATTTCTACGACCTAATTGTTTGTAGTTTAAGAACATATGCTTTTTTTTCCTTGATACATCAATTTATCCCATCCTATTTTTAATTGACTACATCGGATCGAATTTATACAACGACAACATTTTGTCGATGTAAACAGCCGCATATTACTATAGGTATTTATTTATTGTACTCAGAGACATACTTTGTCTCTTTCCATCTCTATTGTCAATCTCTACAATTCTTTGCTAATTTGTTTGTTTTCTTTTCGCAGAACGAACAGACAACAATTATTGACAAAAGCGGTATGACCCTGGCAGATCAGAAAAAGTTGGATGAATTGATAAAGAAACTATACTTTCTAGACATAGATGTGAAATTCTTGGAAGATTATCGGAATCCTACGGTATTCATGAATATTCGTAAGATATTGTTCAGACTAAAGAAGAATAGATTGTTGCGGGAACTACGTACATTGCTGAAGAAATATTGCGATCTATCTGCAAGACACATTGACAATGAGTGAAATATTAACTCGCTTCTTTTTGTTCTGTGTGACCAATAATTTGTCATTGGTAGTGAAACCAATTTTATTGTATTTTTTTTGTGACATGTAATATGAGTATTATGATTATTATATTGGAATTATAGTGATAAAACAATGAATGCAGTATTTATTATGACGAATTAGCTTTCTTGTGGCAGTAGTGGCAGCCAAACCGCTATACCTATAGCTAAACCGCTATAGCTCGATATTATTTCTTGTGGCTGTGGTATTTTGTATATAACTCTTTAAATAGTGTTATATATCTAATAAGAGGATAAATAGGATATAGCTATAGCTATATTAGAAGAAATATATTGCTATAGGTATAGTCACTAAAAGACTAATATGAGTAGCGAATATTTATATGTTGTGTATAAAGCTAAGATGGGACCGGTATGACCCGCCACACCCGCTACATCGTCACTCCGGTACTTCCCAAAGGAATTTTGAGATGCCCGACGGCTCATTGGAATGGTCTCAACGAGACAAATCCAATGAACTTGATCCCACCTGTGTGACCTTAAGGGGCGAGCTTCTATGACCTCAATTGCACGAAAAAGTGTGGCAGCTACATTTTTCCAGAGATTACGCCTATTTATCGAAATTTCAACAAACACTGGTCATCATTCGACCGTCTTGGTATTCTCCGAGAGAATCGAATGATGAATTCTTTTTACATCAACTCCTTAAGTACCAAATAATGGAAAAGTAATCAGAAACCCTCTATGTGCTTGGTTTGATTGAACTTGTTGCCACTAAACATAGACACCTACACGAGGAAAAATTTTGAAATAGTACATTACGATACGAGTGAGATGAAACTTTTTCAAAAACTTTTTTGAAAAAGTTTCTCGCACGAGTTTCGTATAAAATTTTTTTGACAAAAAAAGTTTTTTTGTACGAGTGTCATACAATATTTTATTGTCCGACGGCGTAAAGTGCCTTTTAAGCCCACGAAGTGGGCGCAAAAAGGCACTTTTACGGCCGGAAATCTTACGCATGATATCTAAAATAAAATCCATGAAACGAGATACCACTCGTGTTTTACTATTATGGCCGGATCAGTGCCTAATCGTAGCAATAAAACTTCGACTACAAAAATCCATTTCAATTTAACGAGCGTTCCATAAAAACAAAAGAGCTAGATTTACGATCGAACGAGATGAATGTATCGGGCTTTTAATAATAAATGTTTATTTCGGTTACACGCGCATTCGATAATGGGATTTTCTATAGTCACGTATTACTGATAGAGATAAGTTTTCAGATCCGCCTGTTCGTGCTCAAGTTCGTTACCGGCACACTTGGAATTGCGTAAGATTTAAAAAAAAATGTTATTTTAATGCTTTTTACGTTTTCTATGTGACGTATTTTTCTTTTTTAATTAACTGTTGGACCGCATTTAGACGAGGACACAGAAAAACTGTGCACTACAAAGCCAATATAGATGTATATAGCTCGATATTATTTCTTGTGGCTGTGGTATTTTGTATATAACTCTTTAAATAGTGTTATATATCTAATAAGAGGATAAATAGGATATAGCTATAGCTATATTAGAAGAAATATATTGCTATAGGTATAGTCACTAAAAGACTAATATGAGTAGCGAATATTTATATGTTGTGTATAAAGCTAAGATGGGACCGGTATGACCCGCCACACCCGCTACATCGTCACTCCGGTACTTCCCAAAGGAATTTTGAGATGCCCGACGGCTCATTGGAATGGTCTCAACGAGACAAATCCAATGAACTTGATCCCACCTGTGTGACCTTAAGGGGCGAGCTTCTATGACCTCAATTGCACGAAAAAGTGTGGCAGCTACATTTTTCCAGAGATTACGCCTATTTATCGAAATTTCAACAAACACTGGTCATCATTCGACCGTCTTGGTATTCTCCGAGAGAATCGAATGATGAATTCTTTTTACATCAACTCCTTAAGTACCAAATAATGGAAAAGTAATCAGAAACCCTCTATGTGCTTGGTTTGATTGAACTTGTTGCCACTAAACATAGACACCTACACGAGGAAAAATTTTGAAATAGTACATTACGATACGAGTGAGACGAAACTTTTTCAAAAACTTTTTTGAAAAAGTTTCTCGCACGAGTTTCGTATAAAATTTTATTGCACGAGTGCGTAAAGTGCAATAAATAGTACATTATAATACGAGGACAAAAAAAGTTTTTTTGTACGAGTGTCGTACAATATTTTATTGTCCGACGGCGTAAAGTGCCTTTTAAGCCAACGAAGTGGGCGCAAAAAGGCACTTTTACGGCCGGAAATCTTACGCATGATATCTAAAATAAAATCGATGAAACGAGATACCACTCGTGTTTTACTATTATGGCCGGATCAGTGCCTAATCGTAGCAATAAAACTTCGACTATAAAAATCCATTTCAATTTAACGAGCGTTCCATAAAAACAAAAGAGCTAGATTTACGATCGAACGAGATGAATGTATCGGGCTTTTAATAATAAATGTTTATTTCGGTTACACGCGCATTCGATAATGGGATTTTCTATAGTCACGTATTACTGATAGAGATAAGTTTTCAGATCCGCCTGTTCGTGCTCAAGTTCGTTACCGGCACACTTGGAATTGCGTAAGATTTTTTAAAAAAATGTTATTTTAATGCTTTTTACGTTTTCTATGTGACGTATTTTTCTTTTTTAATTAACTGTTGGACCGCATTTAGACGAGGACACAGAAAAACTGTGCACTACAAAGCCAATATAGATGGCTCGATATTATATTGAATATTAATTAATCAACATCAGAAACTTTCTGTTCCTCATTGTCACTTTGCGGTTCTATGTAGTGAAAAAACTACATTTTTTTTTAAGTACCATCTAACTCACTATGATAAAAAGCTCCATGGATACTCAGTTTAATACCTCCAAACTATAAATAGAAAATTAGATCCTCGATACTTTACGTCTAGAAATATAAACTAGATAATTAATGTTTACGAATAAAATGTTTTGTCTACAACGTCCTAATTAAATAAAACACAAGTAATATTGAAACTGAAACAAGATAAACAACAAACGAAATAAAGGCTCAAACGCTCGCGGCAATACTGATCGATATTCAAACTTTTCAACAACTCACAACAGACATTTCTTTCCGGCATTTATCTAGTGGAATTCGTGGTGTGAGCACGTAAATCTTCTTGTTTTATCTCTTCTATTTTGACATTGAGTTCTATAACTCTTCGTTTCGTGACTCAAGGTAAGTTCGGTAACAATTCTTTTGACTCTTACTCCAATATGAAGTTTTTCTAATTTCTACGACCTAATTGTTTGTAGTTTAAGAACATATGCTTTTTTTTCCTTGATACATCAATTTATCCCATCCTATTTTTAATTGACTACATCGGATCGAATTTATACAACGACAACATTTTGTCGATGTAAACAGCCGCATATTACTATAGGTATTTATTTATTGTACTCAGAGACATACTTTGTCTCTTTCCATCTCTATTGTCAATCTCTACAATTCTTTGCTAATTTGTTTGTTTTCTTTTCGCAGAACGAACAGACAACAATTATTGACAAAAGCGGTATGACCCTGGCAGATCAGAAAAAGTTGGATGAATTGATAAAGAAACTATACTTTCTAGACATAGATGTGAAATTCTTGGAAGATTATCGGAATCCTACGGTATTCATGAATATTCGTAAGATATTGTTCAGACTAAAGAAGAATAGATTGTTGCGGGAACTACGTACATTGCTGAAGAAATATTGCGATCTATCTGCAAGACACATTGACAATGAGTGAAATATTAACTCGCTTCTTTTTGTTCTGTGTGACCAATAATTTGTCATTGGTAGTGAAACCAATTTTATTGTATTTTTTTTGTGACATGTAATATGAGTATTATGATTATTATATTGGAATTATAGTGATAAAACAATGAATGCAGTATTTATTATGACGAATTAGCTTTCTTGTGGCAGTAGTGGCAGCCAAACCGCTATACCTATAGCTAAACCGCTATAGCTCGATATTATTTCTTGTGGCTGTGGTATTTTGTATATAACTCTTTAAATAGTGTTATATATCTAATAAGAGGATAAATAGGATATAGCTATAGCTATATTAGAAGAAATATATTGCTATAGGTATAGTCACTAAAAGACTAATATGAGTAGCGAATATTTATATGTTGTGTATAAAGCTAAGATGGGACCGGTATGACCCGCCACACCCGCTACATCGTCACTCCGGTACTTCCCAAAGGAATTTTGAGATGCCCGACGGCTCATTGGAATGGTCTCAACGAGACAAATCCAATGAACTTGATCCCACCTGTGTGACCTTAAGGGGCGAGCTTCTATGACCTCAATTGCACGAAAAAGTGTGGCAGCTACATTTTTCCAGAGATTACGCCTATTTATCGAAATTTCAACAAACACTGGTCATCATTCGACCGTCTTGGTATTCTCCGAGAGAATCGAATGATGAATTCTTTTTACATCAACTCCTTAAGTACCAAATAATGGAAAAGTAATCAGAAACCCTCTATGTGCTTGGTTTGATTGAACTTGTTGCCACTAAACATAGACACCTACACGAGGAAAAATTTTGAAATAGTACATTACGATACGAGTGAGATGAAACTTTTTCAAAAACTTTTTTGAAAAAGTTTCTCGCACGAGTTTCGTATAAAATTTTTTTGACAAAAAAAGTTTTTTTGTACGAGTGTCATACAATATTTTATTGTCCGACGGCGTAAAGTGCCTTTTAAGCCCACGAAGTGGGCGCAAAAAGGCACTTTTACGGCCGGAAATCTTACGCATGATATCTAAAATAAAATCCATGAAACGAGATACCACTCGTGTTTTACTATTATGGCCGGATCAGTGCCTAATCGTAGCAATAAAACTTCGACTACAAAAATCCATTTCAATTTAACGAGCGTTCCATAAAAACAAAAGAGCTAGATTTACGATCGAACGAGATGAATGTATCGGGCTTTTAATAATAAATGTTTATTTCGGTTACACGCGCATTCGATAATGGGATTTTCTATAGTCACGTATTACTGATAGAGATAAGTTTTCAGATCCGCCTGTTCGTGCTCAAGTTCGTTACCGGCACACTTGGAATTGCGTAAGATTTTTAAAAAAAATGTTATTTTAATGCTTTTTACGTTTTCTATGTGACGTATTTTTCTTTTTTAATTAACTGTTGGACCGCATTTAGACGAGGACACAGAAAAACTGTGGACTACAAAGCCAATATAGATGGCTCGATATTATATTGAATATTAATTAATCAACATCAGAAACTTTCTGTTCCTCATTGTCACTTTGCGGTTCTATGTAGTGAAAAAACTACATTTTTTTTTAAGTACCATCTAACTCGCTATGATAAAAAGCTCCATGGATACTCAGTTTTATACCTCCAAACTATAAATAGAAAATTTGATCCTCGATACTTTACGTCTAGAAATATAAACTAGATAATTAATGTTTACGAATAAAATGTTTTGTCTACAACGTCCTAATTAAATAAAACACAAGTAATATTGAAACTGAAAAAAGATAAACAACAAACGAAATAAAGGCTCAAACGCTCGCGGCAATACTGATCGATATTCAAACTTTTCAACAACTCACAACAGACATTTCTTTCCGGCATTTATCTAGTGGAATTCGTGGTGTGAGCACGTAAATCTTCTTGTTTTATCTCTTCTATTTTGACATTGAGTTCTATAACTCTTCGTTTCGTGACTCAAGGTAAGTTCGGTAACAATTCTTTTGACTCTTACTCCAATATGAAGTTTTTCTAATTTCTACGACCTAATTGTTTGTAGTTTAAGAACATATGCTTTTGTTTTCCTTGATACATCAATTTATCCCATCCTATTTTTAATTGACTACATCGGATCGAATTTATACAACGATAACATTTTGTCGATGTAAACAGCCGCATATTACTATAGGTATTTATTTATTGTACTCAGAGACATACTTTGTCTCTTTCCATGTCTATTGTCAATCTCTACAATTCTTTGCTAATTTGTTTGTTTTTTTTTCGCAGAACGAACAGACAACAATTATTGACAAAAGCGGTATGACCCTGGCAGATCAGAAAAAGTTGGATGAATTGATAAAGAAACTATACTTTCTAGACATAGATGTGAAATTCTTGGAAGATTATCGGAATCCTACGGTATTCATGAATATTCGTAAGATATTGTTCAGACTAAAGAAGAATAGATTGTTGCGGGAACTACGTACATTGCTGAAGAAATATCGCGATCTATCTGCAAGACACATTGACAATGAGTGAAATATTAACTCGCTTCTTTTTGTTCTGTGTGACCAATAATTTGTCATTGGTAGTGAAACCAATTTTATTGTATTTTTTTTGTGACATGTAATATGAGTATTATGATTATTATATTGGAATTATAGTGATAAAACAATGAATGCAGTATTTATTATGACGAATTAGCTTTCTTGTGGCAGTAGTGGCAGCCAAACCGCTATACCTATAGCTAAACCGCTATAGCTCGATATTATTTCTTGTGGCTGTGGTATTTTGTATATAACTCTTTAAATAGTGTTATATATCTAATAAGAGGATAAATAGGATATAGCTATAGCTATATTAGTAGAAATATATTGCTATAGGTATAGTCACTAAAAGACTAATATGAGTAGCGAATATTTATATGTTGTGTATAAAGCTAAGATGGGACCGGTATGACCCGCCACACCCGCTACATCGTCACTCCGGTACTTCCCAAAGGAATTTTGAGATGCCCGACGGCTCATTGGAATGGTCTAACGAGACAAATCCAATGAACTTGATCCCACCTGTGTGACCTTAAGGGGCGAGCTTCTATGACCTCAATTGCACGAAAAAGTGTGGCAGCTACATTTTTCCAGAGATTACGCCTATTTATCGAAATTTCAACAAACACTGGTCATCATTCGACCGTCTTGGTATTCTCCGAGAGAATCGAATGATGAATTCTTTTTACATCAACTCCTTAAGTACCAAATAATGGAAAAGTAATCAGAAACCCTCTATGTGCTTGGTTTGATTGAACTTGTTGCCACTAAACATAGACACCTACACGAGGAAAAATTTTGAAATAGTACATTACGATACGAGTGAGATGAAACTTTTTCAAAAACTTTTTTGAAAAAGTTTCTCGCACGAGTTTCGTATAAAATTTTTTTGACAAAAAAAGTTTTTTTGTACGAGTGTCATACAATATTTTATTGTCCGACGGCGTAAAGTGCCTTTTAAGCCCACGAAGTGGGCGCAAAAAGGCACTTTTACGGCCGGAAATCTTACGCATGATATCTAAAATAAAATCCATGAAACGAGATACCACTCGTGTTTTACTATTATGGCCGGATCAGTGCCTAATCGTAGCAATAAAACTTCGACTACAAAAATCCATTTCAATTTAACGAGCGTTCCATAAAAACAAAAGAGCTAGATTTACGATCGAACGAGATGAATGTATCGGGCTTTTAATAATAAATGTTTATTTCGGTTACACGCGCATTCGATAATGGGATTTTCTATAGTCACGTATTACTGATAGAGATAAGTTTTCAGATCCGCCTGTTCGTGCTCAAGTTCGTTACCGGCACACTTGGAATTGCGTAAGATTTAAAAAAAAAATGTTATTTTAATGCTTTTTACGTTTTCTATGTGACGTATTTTTCTTTTTTAATTAACTGTTGGACCGCATTTAGACGAGGACACAGAAAAACTGTGCACTACAAAGCCAATATAGATGGCTCGATATTATATTGAATATTAATTAATCAACATCAGAAACTTTCTGTTCCTCATTGTCACTTTGCGGTTCTATGTAGTGAAAAAACTACATTTTTTTTTTAAGTACCATCTAACTCACTATGATAAAAAGCTCCATGGATACTCAGTTTTATACCTCCAAACTATAAATAGAAAATTAGATCCTCGATACTTTACGTCTAGAAATATAAACTAGATAATTAATGTTTACGAATAAAATGTTTTGTCTACAACGTCCTAATTAAATAAAACACAATTAATATTGAAACTGAAAAAAGATAAACAACAAACGAAATAAAGGCTCAAACGCTCGCGGCAATACTGATCGATATTCAAACTTTTCAACAACTCACAACAGACATTTCTTTCCGGCATTTATCTAGTGGAATTCGTGGTGTGAGCACGTAAATCTTCTTGTTTTATCTCTTCTATTTTGACATTGAGTTCTATAACTCTTCGTTTCGTGACTCAAGGTAAGTTCGGTAACAATTCTTTTGACTCTTACTCCAATATGAAGTTTTTCTAATTTCTACGACCTAATTGTTTGTAGTTTAAGAACATATGCTTTTTTTTCCTTGATACATCAATTTATCCCATCCTATTTTTAATTGACTACATCGGATCGAATTTATACAACGACAACATTTTGTCGATGTAAACAGCCGCATATTACTATAGGTATTTATTTATTGTACTCAGAGACATACTTTGTCTCTTTCCATCTCTATTGTCAATCTCTACAATTCTTTGCTAATTTGTTTTTTTTTTTCGCAGAACGAACAGACAACAATGATTGACAAAAGCGGTATGACCCTGGCAGATCAGAAAAAGTTGGATGAATTGATAAAGAAACTTTACTTTCTAGACATAGATGTGAAATTCTTGGAAGATTATCGGAATCCTACGGTATTCATGAATATTCGTAAGATATTGTTCAGACTAAAGAAGAATAGATTGTTGCGGGAACTACGTACATTGCTGAAGAAATATCGCGATCTATCTGCAAGACACATTGACAATGAGTGAAATATTAACTCGCTTCTTTTTGTTCTGTGTGACCAATAATTTGTCATTGGTAGTGAAACCAATTTTATTGTATTTTTTTTGTGACATGTAATATGAGTATTATGATTATTATATTGGAATTATAGTGATAAAACAATGAATGCAGTATTTATTATGACGAATTAGCTTTCTTGTGGCAGTAGTGGCAGCCAAACCGCTATACCTATAGCTAAACCGCTATAGCTCGATATTATTTCTTGTGGCTGTGGTATTTTGTATATAACTCTTTAAATAGTGTTATATATCTAATAAGAGGATAAATAGGATATAGCTATAGCTATATTAGTAGAAATATATTGCTATAGGTATAGTCACTAAAAGACTAATATGAGTAGCGAATATTTATATGTTGTGTATAAAGCTAAGATGGGACCGGTATGACCCGCCACACCCGCTACATCGTCACTCCGGTACTTCCCAAAGGAATTTTGAGATGCCCGACGGCTCATTGGAATGGTCTAACGAGACAAATCCAATGAACTTGATCCCACCTGTGTGACCTTAAGGGGCGAGCTTCTATGACCTCAATTGCACGAAAAAGTGTGGCAGCTACATTTTTCCAGAGATTACGCCTATTTATCGAAATTTCAACAAACACTGGTCATCATTCGACCGTCTTGGTATTCTCCGAGAGAATCGAATGATGAATTCTTTTTACATCAACTCCTTAAGTACCAAATAATGGAAAAGTAATCAGAAACCCTCTATGTGCTTGGTTTGATTGAACTTGTTGCCACTAAACATAGACACCTACACGAGGAAAAATTTTGAAATAGTACATTACGATACGAGTGAGATGAAACTTTTTCAAAAACTTTTTTGAAAAAGTTTCTCGCACGAGTTTCGTATAAAATTTTATTGCACGAGTGCGTAAAGTGCAATAAATAGTACATTATGATACGAGGACAAAAAAAGTTTTTTTGTACGAGTGTCGTACAATATTTTATTGTCCGACGGCGTAAAGTGCCTTTTAAGCCCACGAAGTGGGCGCAAAAAGGCACTTTTACGGCCGGAAATCTTACGCATGATATCTAAAATAAAATCGATGAAACGAGATACCACTCGTGTTTTACTATTATGGCCGGATCAGTGCCTAATCGTAGCAATAAAACTTCGACTATAAAAATCCATTTCAATTTAACGAGCGTTCCATAAAAACAAAAGAGCTAGATTTACGATCGAACGAGATGAATGTATCGGGCTTTTAATAATAAATGTTTATTTCGGTTACACGCGCATTCGATAATGGGATTTTCTATAGTCACGTATTACTGATAGAGATAAGTTTTCAGATCCGCCTGTTCGTGCTCAAGTTCGTTACCGGCACACTTGGAATTGCGTAAGATTTTTTAAAAAAATGTTATTTTAATGCTTTTTACGTTTTCTATGTGACGTATTTTTCTTTTTTAATTAACTGTTGGACCGCATTTAGACGAGGACACAGAAAAACTGTGCACTACAAAGCCAATATAGATGTATATAGCTCGATATTATTTCTTGTGGCTGTGGTATTTTGTATATAACTCTTTAAATAGTGTTATATATCTAATAAGAGGATAAATAGGATATAGCTATAGCTATATTAGAAGAAATATATTGCTATAGGTATAGTCACTAAAAGACTAATATGAGTAGCGAATATTTATATGTTGTGTATAAAGCTAAGATGGGACCGGTATGACCCGCCACACCCGCTACATCGTCACTCCGGTACTTCCCAAAGGAATTTTGAGATGCCCGACGGCTCATTGGAATGGTCTCAACGAGACAAATCCAATGAACTTGATCCCACCTGTGTGACCTTAAGGGGCGAGCTTCTATGACCTCAATTGCACGAAAAAGTGTGGCAGCTACATTTTTCCAGAGATTACGCCTATTTATCGAAATTTCAACAAACACTGGTCATCATTCGACCGTCTTGGTATTCTCCGAGAGAATCGAATGATGAATTCTTTTTACATCAACTCCTTAAGTACCAAATAATGGAAAAGTAATCAGAAACCCTCTATGTGCTTGGTTTGATTGAACTTGTTGCCACTAAACATAGACACCTACACGAGGAAAAATTTTGAAATAGTACATTACGATACGAGTGAGACGAAACTTTTTCAAAAACTTTTTTGAAAAAGTTTCTCGCACGAGTTTCGTATAAAATTTTATTGCACGAGTGCGTAAAGTGCAATAAATAGTACATTATAATACGAGGACAAAAAAAGTTTTTTTGTACGAGTGTCGTACAATATTTTATTGTCCGACGGCGTAAAGTGCCTTTTAAGCCCACGAAGTGGGCGCAAAAAGGCACTTTTACGGCCGGAAATCTTACGCATGATATCTAAAATAAAATCGATGAAACGAGATACCACTCGTGTTTTACTATTATGGCCGGATCAGTGCCTAATCGTAGCAATAAAACTTCGACTATAAAAATCCATTTCAATTTAACGAGCGTTCCATAAAAACAAAAGAGCTAGATTTACGATCGAACGAGATGAATGTATCGGGCTTTTAATAATAAATGTTTATTTCGGTTACACGCGCATTCGATAATGGGATTTTCTATAGTCACGTATTACTGATAGAGATAAGTTTTCAGATCCGCCTGTTCGTGCTCAAGTTCGTTACCGGCACACTTGGAATTGCGTAAGATTTTTTAAAAAAATGTTATTTTAATGCTTTTTACGTTTTCTATGTGACGTATTTTTCTTTTTTAATTAACTGTTGGACCGCATTTAGACGAGGACACAGAAAAACTGTGCACTACAAAGCCAATATAGATGGCTCGATATTATATTGAATATTAATTAATCAACATCAGAAACTTTCTGTTCCTCATTGTCACTTTGCGGTTCTATGTAGTGAAAAAACTACATTTTTTTTTAAGTACCATCTAACTCACTATGATAAAAAGCTCCATGGATACTCAGTTTAATACCTCCAAACTATAAATAGAAAATTAGATCCTCGATACTTTACGTCTAGAAATATAAACTAGATAATTAATGTTTACGAATAAAATGTTTTGTCTACAACGTCCTAATTAAATAAAACACAAGTAATATTGAAACTGAAACAAGATAAACAACAAACGAAATAAAGGCTCAAACGCTCGCGGCAATACTGATCGATATTCAAACTTTTCAACAACTCACAACAGACATTTCTTTCCGGCATTTATCTAGTGGAATTCGTGGTGTGAGCACGTAAATCTTCTTGTTTTATCTCTTCTATTTTGACATTGAGTTCTATAACTCTTCGTTTCGTGACTCAAGGTAAGTTCGGTAACAATTCTTTTGACTCTTACTCCAATATGAAGTTTTTCTAATTTCTACGACCTAATTGTTTGTAGTTTAAGAACATATGCTTTTTTTTCCTTGATACATCAATTTATCCCATCCTATTTTTAATTGACTACATCGGATCGAATTTATACAACGACAACATTTTGTCGATGTAAACAGCCGCATATTACTATAGGTATTTATTTATTGTACTCAGAGACATACTTTGTCTCTTTCCATCTCTATTGTCAATCTCTACAATTCTTTGCTAATTTGTTTGTTTTCTTTTCGCAGAACGAACAGACAACAATTATTGACAAAAGCGGTATGACCCTGGCAGATCAGAAAAAGTTGGATGAATTGATAAAGAAACTATACTTTCTAGACATAGATGTGAAATTCTTGGAAGATTATCGGAATCCTACGGTATTCATGAATATTCGTAAGATATTGTTCAGACTAAAGAAGAATAGATTGTTGCGGGAACTACGTACATTGCTGAAGAAATATTGCGATCTATCTGCAAGACACATTGACAATGAGTGAAATATTAACTCGCTTCTTTTTGTTCTGTGTGACCAATAATTTGTCATTGGTAGTGAAACCAATTTTATTGTATTTTTTTTGTGACATGTAATATGAGTATTATGATTATTATATTGGAATTATAGTGATAAAACAATGAATGCAGTATTTATTATGACGAATTAGCTTTCTTGTGGCAGTAGTGGCAGCCAAACCGCTATACCTATAGCTAAACCGCTATAGCTCGATATTATTTCTTGTGGCTGTGGTATTTTGTATATAACTCTTTAAATAGTGTTATATATCTAATAAGAGGATAAATAGGATATAGCTATAGCTATATTAGAAGAAATATATTGCTATAGGTATAGTCACTAAAAGACTAATATGAGTAGCGAATATTTATATGTTGTGTATAAAGCTAAGATGGGACCGGTATGACCCGCCACACCCGCTACATCGTCACTCCGGTACTTCCCAAAGGAATTTTGAGATGCCCGACGGCTCATTGGAATGGTCTCAACGAGACAAATCCAATGAACTTGATCCCACCTGTGTGACCTTAAGGGGCGAGCTTCTATGACCTCAATTGCACGAAAAAGTGTGGCAGCTACATTTTTCCAGAGATTACGCCTATTTATCGAAATTTCAACAAACACTGGTCATCATTCGACCGTCTTGGTATTCTCCGAGAGAATCGAATGATGAATTCTTTTTACATCAACTCCTTAAGTACCAAATAATGGAAAAGTAATCAGAAACCCTCTATGTGCTTGGTTTGATTGAACTTGTTGCCACTAAACATAGACACCTACACGAGGAAAAATTTTGAAATAGTACATTACGATACGAGTGAGATGAAACTTTTTCAAAAACTTTTTTGAAAAAGTTTCTCGCACGAGTTTCGTATAAAATTTTTTTGACAAAAAAAGTTTTTTTGTACGAGTGTCATACAATATTTTATTGTCCGACGGCGTAAAGTGCCTTTTAAGCCCACGAAGTGGGCGCAAAAAGGCACTTTTACGGCCGGAAATCTTACGCATGATATCTAAAATAAAATCCATGAAACGAGATACCACTCGTGTTTTACTATTATGGCCGGATCAGTGCCTAATCGTAGCAATAAAACTTCGACTATAAAAATCCATTTCAATTTAACGAGCGTTCCATAAAAACAAAAGAGCTAGATTTACGATCGAACGAGATAAATGTATCGGGCTTTTAATAATAAATGTTTATTTCGGTTACACGCGCATTCGATAATGGGATTTTCTATAGTCACGTATTACTGATAGAGATAAGTTTTCAGATCCGCCTGTTCGTGCTCAAGTTCGTTACCGGCACACTTGGAATTGCGTAAGATTTAAAAAAAAAAATGTTATTTTAATGCTTTTTACGTTTTCTATGTGACGTATTTTTCTTTTTTAATTAACTGTTGGACCGCATTTAGACGAGGACACAGAAAAACTGTGCACTACAAAGCCAATATAGATGGCTCGATATTATATTGAATATTAATTAATCAACATCAGAAACTTTCTGTTCCTCATTGTCACTTTGCGGTTCTATGTAGTGAAAAAACTACATTTTTTTTTTAAGTACCATCTAACTCACTATGATAAAAAGCTCCATGGATACTCAGTTTTATACCTCCAAACTATAAATAGAAAATTAGATCCTCGATACTTTACGTCTAGAAATATAAACTAGATAATTAATGTTTACGAATAAAATGTTTTGTCTACAACGTCCTAATTAAATAAAACACAATTAATATTGAAACTGAAAAAAGATAAACAACAAACGAAATAAAGGCTCAAACGCTCGCGGCAATACTGATCGATATTCAAACTTTTCAACAACTCACAACAGACATTTCTTTCCGGCATTTATCTAGTGGAATTCGTGGTGTGAGCACGTAAATCTTCTTGTTTTATCTCTTCTATTTTGACATTGAGTTCTATAACTCTTCGTTTCGTGACTCAAGGTAAGTTCGGTAACAATTCTTTTGACTCTTACTCCAATATGAAGTTTTTCTAATTTCTACGACCTAATTGTTTGTAGTTTAAGAACATATGCTTTTTTTTCCTTGATACATCAATTTATCCCATCCTATTTTTAATTGACTACATCGGATCGAATTTATACAACGACAACATTTTGTCGATGTAAACAGCCGCATATTACTATAGGTATTTATTTATTGTACTCAGAGACATACTTTGTCTCTTTCCATCTCTATTGTCAATCTCTACAATTCTTTGCTAATTTGTTTTTTTTTTTCGCAGAACGAACAGACAACAATGATTGACAAAAGCGGTATGACCCTGGCAGATCAGAAAAAGTTGGATGAATTGATAAAGAAACTTTACTTTCTAGACATAGATGTGAAATTCTTGGAAGATTATCGGAATCCTACGGTATTCATGAATATTCGTAAGATATTGTTCAGACTAAAGAAGAATAGATTGTTGCGGGAACTACGTACATTGCTGAAGAAATATCGCGATCTATCTGCAAGACACATTGACAATGAGTGAAATATTAACTCGCTTCTTTTTGTTCTGTGTGACCAATAATTTGTCATTGGTAGTGAAACCAATTTTATTGTATTTTTTTTGTGACATGTAATATGAGTATTATGATTATTATATTGGAATTATAGTGATAAAACAATGAATGCAGTATTTATTATGACGAATTAGCTTTCTTGTGGCAGTAGTGGCAGCCAAACCGCTATACCTATAGCTAAACCGCTATAGCTCGATATTATTTCTTGTGGCTGTGGTATTTTGTATATAACTCTTTAAATAGTGTTATATATCTAATAAGAGGATAAATAGGATATAGCTATAGCTATATTAGTAGAAATATATTGCTATAGGTATAGTCACTAAAAGACTAATATGAGTAGCGAATATTTATATGTTGTGTATAAAGCTAAGATGGGACCGGTATGACCCGCCACACCCGCTACATCGTCACTCCGGTACTTCCCAAAGGAATTTTGAGATGCCCGACGGCTCATTGGAATGGTCTCAACGAGACAAATCCAATGAACTTGATCCCACCTGTGTGACCTTAAGGGGCGAGCTTCTATGACCTCAATTGCACGAAAAAGTGTGGCAGCTACATTTTTCCAGAGATTACGCCTATTTATCGAAATTTCAACAAACACTGGTCATCATTCGACCGTCTTGGTATTCTCCGAGAGAATCGAATGATGAATTCTTTTTACATCAACTCCTTAAGTACCAAATAATGGAAAAGTAATCAGAAACCCTCTATGTGCTTGGTTTGATTGAACTTGTTGCCACTAAACATAGACACCTACACGAGGAAAAATTTTGAAATAGTACATTACGATACGAGTGAGATGAAACTTTTTCAAAAACTTTTTTGAAAAAGTTTCTCGCACGAGTTTCGTATAAAATTTTATTGCACGAGTGCGTAAAGTGCAATAAATAGTACATTATGATACGAGGACAAAAAAAGTTTTTTTGTACGAGTGTCATACAATATTTTATTGTCCGACGGAAATCTTACGCATGATATCTAAAATAAAATCGATGAAACGAGATACCACTCGTGTTTTACTATTATGGCCGGATCAGTGCCTAATCGTAGCAATAAAACTTCGACTATAAAAATCCATTTCAATTTAACGAGCGTTCCATAAAAACAAAAGAGCTAGATTTACGATCGAACGAGATGAATGTATCGGGCTTTTAATAATAAATGTTTATTTCGGTTACACGCGCATTCGATAATGGGATTTTCTATAGTCACGTATTACTGATAGAGATAAGTTTTCAGATCCGCCTGTTCGTGCTCAAGTTCGTTACCGGCACACTTGGAATAGCGTAAGATTTTTAAAAAAAATGTTATTTTAATGCTTTTTACGTTTTCTATGTGACGTATTTTTCTTTTTTAATTAACTGTTGGACCGCATTTAGACGAGGACACAGAAAAACTGTGCACTACAAAGCCAATATAGATGGCTCGATATTATATTGAATATTAATTAATCAACATCAGAAACTTTCTGTTCCTCATTGTCACTTTGCGGTTCTATGTAGTGAAAAAACTACATTTTTTTTTTAAGTACCATCTAACTCACTATGATAAAAAGCTCCATGGATACTCAGTTTTATACCTCCAAACTATAAATAGAAAATTAGATCCTCGATACTTTACGTCTAGAAATATAAACTAGATAATTAATGTTTACGAATAAAATGTTTTGTCTACAACGTCCTAATTAAATAAAACACAATTAATATTGAAACTGAAAAAAGATAAACAACAAACGAAATAAAGGCTCAAACGCTCGCGGCAATACTGATCGATATTCAAACTTTTCAACAACTCACAACAGACATTTCTTTCCGGCATTTATCTAGTGGAATTCGTGGTGTGAGCACGTAAATCTTCTTGTTTTATCTCTTCTATTTTGACATTGAGTTCTATAACTCTTCGTTTCGTGACTCAAGGTAAGTTCGGTAACAATTCTTTTGACTCTTACTCCAATATGAAGTTTTTCTAATTTCTACGACCTAATTGTTTGTAGTTTAAGAACATATGCTTTTTTTTCCTTGATACATCAATTTATCCCATCCTATTTTTAATTGACTACATCGGATCGAATTTATACAACGACAACATTTTGTCGATGTAAACAGCCGCATATTACTATAGGTATTTATTTATTGTACTCAGAGACATACTTTGTCTCTTTCCATCTCTATTGTCAATCTCTACAATTCTTTGCTAATTTGTTTTTTTTTTTCGCAGAACGAACAGACAACAATGATTGACAAAAGCGGTATGACCCTGGCAGATCAGAAAAAGTTGGATGAATTGATAAAGAAACTTTACTTTCTAGACATAGATGTGAAATTCTTGGAAGATTATCGGAATCCTACGGTATTCATGAATATTCGTAAGATATTGTTCAGACTAAAGAAGAATAGATTGTTGCGGGAACTACGTACATTGCTGAAGAAATATCGCGATCTATCTGCAAGACACATTGACAATGAGTGAAATATTAACTCGCTTCTTTTTGTTCTGTGTGACCAATAATTTGTCATTGGTAGTGAAACCAATTTTATTGTATTTTTTTTGTGACATGTAATATGAGTATTATGATTATTATATTGGAATTATAGTGATAAAACAATGAATGCAGTATTTATTATGACGAATTAGCTTTCTTGTGGCAGTAGTGGCAGCCAAACCGCTATACCTATAGCTAAACCGCTATAGCTCGATATTATTTCTTGTGGCTGTGGTATTTTGTATATAACTCTTTAAATAGTGTTATATATCTAATAAGAGGATAAATAGGATATAGCTATAGCTATATTAGTAGAAATATATTGCTATAGGTATAGTCACTAAAAGACTAATATGAGTAGCGAATATTTATATGTTGTGTATAAAGCTAAGATGGGACCGGTATGACCCGCCACACCCGCTACATCGTCACTCCGGTACTTCCCAAAGGAATTTTGAGATGCCCGACGGCTCATTGGAATGGTCTCAACGAGACAAATCCAATGAACTTGATCCCACCTGTGTGACCTTAAGGGGCGAGCTTCTATGACCTCAATTGCACGAAAAAGTGTGGCAGCTACATTTTTCCAGAGATTACGCCTATTTATCGAAATTTCAACAAACACTGGTCATCATTCGACCGTCTTGGTATTCTCCGAGAGAATCGAATGATGAATTCTTTTTACATCAACTCCTTAAGTACCAAATAATGGAAAAGTAATCAGAAACCCTCTATGTGCTTGGTTTGATTGAACTTGTTGCCACTAAACATAGACACCTACACGAGGAAAAATTTTGAAATAGTACATTACGATACGAGTGAGATGAAACTTTTTCAAAAACTTTTTTGAAAAAGTTTCTCGCACGAGTTTCGTATAAAATTTTATTGCACGAGTGCGTAAAGTGCAATAAATAGTACATTATGATACGAGGACAAAAAAAGTTTTTTTGTACGAGTGTCATACAATATTTTATTGTCCGACGGAAATCTTACGCATGATATCTAAAATAAAATCGATGAAACGAGATACCACTCGTGTTTTACTATTATGGCCGGATCAGTGCCTAATCGTAGCAATAAAACTTCGACTATAAAAATCCATTTCAATTTAACGAGCGTTCCATAAAAACAAAAGAGCTAGATTTACGATCGAACGAGATGAATGTATCGGGCTTTTAATAATAAATGTTTATTTCGGTTACACGCGCATTCGATAATGGGATTTTCTATAGTCACGTATTACTGATAGAGATAAGTTTTCAGATCCGCCTGTTCGTGCTCAAGTTCGTTACCGGCACACTTGGAATAGCGTAAGATTTTTAAAAAAAATGTTATTTTAATGCTTTTTACGTTTTCTATGTGACGTATTTTTCTTTTTTAATTAACTGTTGGACCGCATTTAGACGAGGACACAGAAAAACTGTGCACTACAAAGCCAATATAGATGGCTCGATATTATATTGAATATTAATTAATCAACATCAGAAACTTTCTGTTCCTCATTGTCACTTTGCGGTTCTATGTAGTGAAAAAACTACATTTTTTTTTTAAGTACCATCTAACTCACTATGATAAAAAGCTCCATGGATACTCAGTTTTATACCTCCAAACTATAAATAGAAAATTAGATCCTCGATACTTTACGTCTAGAAATATAAACTAGATAATTAATGTTTACGAATAAAATGTTTTGTCTACAACGTCCTAATTAAATAAAACACAATTAATATTGAAACTGAAAAAAGATAAACAACAAACGAAATAAAGGCTCAAACGCTCGCGGCAATACTGATCGATATTCAAACTTTTCAACAACTCACAACAGACATTTCTTTCCGGCATTTATCTAGTGGAATTCGTGGTGTGAGCACGTAAATCTTCTTGTTTTATCTCTTCTATTTTGACATTGAGTTCTATAACTCTTCGTTTCGTGACTCAAGGTAAGTTCGGTAACAATTCTTTTGACTCTTACTCCAATATGAAGTTTTTCTAATTTCTACGACCTAATTGTTTGTAGTTTAAGAACATATGCTTTTTTTTCCTTGATACATCAATTTATCCCATCCTATTTTTAATTGACTACATCGGATCGAATTTATACAACGACAACATTTTGTCGATGTAAACAGCCGCATATTACTATAGGTATTTATTTATTGTACTCAGAGACATACTTTGTCTCTTTCCATCTCTATTGTCAATCTCTACAATTCTTTGCTAATTTGTTTTTTTTTTTCGCAGAACGAACAGACAACAATGATTGACAAAAGCGGTATGACCCTGGCAGATCAGAAAAAGTTGGATGAATTGATAAAGAAACTTTACTTTCTAGACATAGATGTGAAATTCTTGGAAGATTATCGGAATCCTACGGTATTCATGAATATTCGTAAGATATTGTTCAGACTAAAGAAGAATAGATTGTTGCGGGAACTACGTACATTGCTGAAGAAATATCGCGATCTATCTGCAAGACACATTGACAATGAGTGAAATATTAACTCGCTTCTTTTTGTTCTGTGTGACCAATAATTTGTCATTGGTAGTGAAACCAATTTTATTGTATTTTTTTTGTGACATGTAATATGAGTATTATGATTATTATATTGGAATTATAGTGATAAAACAATGAATGCAGTATTTATTATGACGAATTAGCTTTCTTGTGGCAGTAGTGGCAGCCAAACCGCTATACCTATAGCTAAACCGCTATAGCTCGATATTATTTCTTGTGGCTGTGGTATTTTGTATATAACTCTTTAAATAGTGTTATATATCTAATAAGAGGATAAATAGGATATAGCTATAGCTATATTAGTAGAAATATATTGCTATAGGTATAGTCACTAAAAGACTAATATGAGTAGCGAATATTTATATGTTGTGTATAAAGCTAAGATGGGACCGGTATGACCCGCCACACCCGCTACATCGTCACTCCGGTACTTCCCAAAGGAATTTTGAGATGCCCGACGGCTCATTGGAATGGTCTCAACGAGACAAATCCAATGAACTTGATCCCACCTGTGTGACCTTAAGGGGCGAGCTTCTATGACCTCAATTGCACGAAAAAGTGTGGCAGCTACATTTTTCCAGAGATTACGCCTATTTATCGAAATTTCAACAAACACTGGTCATCATTCGACCGTCTTGGTATTCTCCGAGAGAATCGAATGATGAATTCTTTTTACATCAACTCCTTAAGTACCAAATAATGGAAAAGTAATCAGAAACCCTCTATGTGCTTGGTTTGATTGAACTTGTTGCCACTAAACATAGACACCTACACGAGGAAAAATTTTGAAATAGTACATTACGATACGAGTGAGATGAAACTTTTTCAAAAACTTTTTTGAAAAAGTTTCTCGCACGAGTTTCGTATAAAATTTTATTGCACGAGTGCGTAAAGTGCAATAAATAGTACATTATGATACGAGGACAAAAAAAGTTTTTTTGTACGAGTGTCATACAATATTTTATTGTCCGACGGAAATCTTACGCATGATATCTAAAATAAAATCGATGAAACGAGATACCACTCGTGTTTTACTATTATGGCCGGATCAGTGCCTAATCGTAGCAATAAAACTTCGACTATAAAAATCCATTTCAATTTAACGAGCGTTCCATAAAAACAAAAGAGCTAGATTTACGATCGAACGAGATGAATGTATCGGGCTTTTAATAATAAATGTTTATTTCGGTTACACGCGCATTCGATAATGGGATTTTCTATAGTCACGTATTACTGATAGAGATAAGTTTTCAGATCCGCCTGTTCGTGCTCAAGTTCGTTACCGGCACACTTGGAATAGCGTAAGATTTTTAAAAAAAATGTTATTTTAATGCTTTTTACGTTTTCTATGTGACGTATTTTTCTTTTTTAATTAACTGTTGGACCGCATTTAGACGAGGACACAGAAAAACTGTGCACTACATAGCCAATATAGATGGCTCGATATTATATTGAATATTAATTAATCAACATCAGAAACTTTCTGTTCCTCATTGTCACTTTGCGGTTCTATGTAGTGAAAAAACTACATTTTTTTTTTAAGTACCATCTAACTCACTATGATAAAAAGCTCCATGGATACTCAGTTTTATACCTCCAAACTATAAATAGAAAATTAGATCCTTGATACTTTACGTCTAGAAATATAAACTAGATAATTAATGTTTACGAATAAAATGTTTTGTCTACAACGTTCTAAATTAATAAAACACAATTAATATTGAAACTGAAAAAAGATAAACAACAAACGAAATAAAGGCTCAAACGCTCGCGGCAATACTGATCGATATTCAAACTTTTCAACAACTCACAACAGACATTTCTTTCCGGCATTTATCTAGTGGAATTCGTGGTGTGAGCACGTAAATCTTCTTGTTTTATCTCTTCTATTTTGACATTGAGTTCTATAACTCTTCGTTTCGTGACTCAAGGTAAGTTCGGTAACAATTCTTTTGACTCTTACTCCAATATGAAGTTTTTCTAATTTCTACGACCTAATTGTTTGTAGTTTAAGAACATATGCTTTTTTTTCCTTGATACATCAATTTATCCCATCCTATTTTTAATTGACTACATCGGATCGAATTTATACAACGACAACATTTTGTCGATGTAAACAGCCGCATATTACTATAGGTATTTATTTATTGTACTCAGAGACATACTTTGTCTCTTTCCATCTCTATTGTCAATCTCTACAATTCTTTGCTAATTTGTTTTTTTTTCGCAGAACGAACAGACAACAATGATTGACAAAAGCGGTATGACCCTGGCAGATCAGAAAAAGTTGGATGAATTGATAAAGAAACTTTACTTTCTAGACATAGATGTGAAATTCTTGGAAGATTATCGGAATCCTACGGTATTCATGAATATTCGTAAGATATTGTTCAGACTAAAGAAGAATAGATTGTTGCGGGAACTACGTACATTGCTGAAGAAATATCGCGATCTATCTGCAAGACACATTGACAATGAGTGAAATATTAACTCGCTTCTTTTTGTTCTGTGTGACCAATAATTTGTCATTGGTAGTGAAACCAATTTTATTGTATTTTTTTTGTGACATGTAATATGAGTATTATGATTATTATATTGGAATTATAGTGATAAAACAATGAATGCAGTATTTATTATGACGAATTAGCTTTCTTGTGGCAGTAGTGGCAGCCAAACCGCTATACCTATAGCTAAACCGCTATAGCTCGATATTATTTCTTGTGGCTGTGGTATTTTGTATATAACTCTTTAAATAGTGTTATATATCTAATAAGAGGATAAATAGGATATAGCTATAGCTATATTAGTAGAAATATATTGCTATAGGTATAGTCACTAAAAGACTAATATGAGTAGCGAATATTTATATGTTGTGTATAAAGCTAAGATGGGACCGGTATGACCCGCCACACCCGCTACATCGTCACTCCGGTACTTCCCAAAGGAATTTTGAGATGCCCGACGGCTCATTGGAATGGTCTCAACGAGACAAATCCAATGAACTTGATCCCACCTGTGTGACCTTAAGGGGCGAGCTTCTATGACCTCAATTGCACGAAAAAGTGTGGCAGCTACATTTTTCCAGAGATTACGCCTATTTATCGAAATTTCAACAAACACTGGTCATCATTCGACCGTCTTGGTATTCTCCGAGAGAATCGAATGATGAATTCTTTTTACATCAACTCCTTAAGTACCAAATAATGGAAAAGTAATCAGAAACCCTCTATGTGCTTGGTTTGATTGAACTTGTTGCCACTAAACATAGACACCTACACGAGGAAAAATTTTGAAATAGTACATTACGATACGAGTGAGATGAAACTTTTTCAAAAACTTTTTTGAAAAAGTTTCTCGCACGAGTTTCGTATAAAATTTTATTGCACGAGTGCGTAAAGTGCAATAAATAGTACATTATGATACGAGGACAAAAAAAGTTTTTTTGTACGAGTGTCATACAATATTTTATTGTCCGACGGAAATCTTACGCATGATATCTAAAATAAAATCGATGAAACGAGATACCACTCGTGTTTTACTATTATGGCCGGATCAGTGCCTAATCGTAGCAATAAAACTTCGACTATAAAAATCCATTTCAATTTAACGAGCGTTCCATAAAAACAAAAGAGCTAGATTTACGATCGAACGAGATGAATGTATCGGGCTTTTAATAATAAATGTTTATTTCGGTTACACGCGCATTCGATAATGGGATTTTCTATAGTCACGTATTACTGATAGAGATAAGTTTTCAGATCCGCCTGTTCGTGCTCAAGTTCGTTACCGGCACACTTGGAATAGCGTAAGATTTTTAAAAAAAATGTTATTTTAATGCTTTTTACGTTTTCTATGTGACGTATTTTTCTTTTTTAATTAACTGTTGGACCGCATTTAGACGAGGACACAGAAAAACTGTGCACTACATAGCCAATATAGATGGCTCGATATTATATTGAATATTAATTAATCAACATCAGAAACTTTCTGTTCCTCATTGTCACTTTGCGGTTCTATGTAGTGAAAAAACTACATTTTTTTTTTAAGTACCATCTAACTCACTATGATAAAAAGCTCCATGGATACTCAGTTTTATACCTCCAAACTATAAATAGAAAATTAGATCCTTGATACTTTACGTCTAGAAATATAAACTAGATAATTAATGTTTACGAATAAAATGTTTTGTCTACAACGTTCTAAATTAATAAAACACAATTAATATTGAAACTGAAAAAAGATAAACAACAAACGAAATAAAGGCTCAAACGCTCGCGGCAATACTGATCGATATTCAAACTTTTCAACAACTCACAACAGACATTTCTTTCCGGCATTTATCTAGTGGAATTCGTGGTGTGAGCACGTAAATCTTCTTGTTTTATCTCTTCTATTTTGACATTGAGTTCTATAACTCTTCGTTTCGTGACTCAAGGTAAGTTCGGTAACAATTCTTTTGACTCTTACTCCAATATGAAGTTTTTCTAATTTCTACGACCTAATTGTTTGTAGTTTAAGAACATATGCTTTTTTTTCCTTGATACATCAATTTATCCCATCCTATTTTTAATTGACTACATCGGATCGAATTTATACAACGACAACATTTTGTCGATGTAAACAGCCGCATATTACTATAGGTATTTATTTATTGTACTCAGAGACATACTTTGTCTCTTTCCATCTCTATTGTCAATCTCTACAATTCTTTGCTAATTTGTTTTTTTTTCGCAGAACGAACAGACAACAATGATTGACAAAAGCGGTATGACCCTGGCAGATCAGAAAAAGTTGGATGAATTGATAAAGAAACTTTACTTTCTAGACATAGATGTGAAATTCTTGGAAGATTATCGGAATCCTACGGTATTCATGAATATTCGTAAGATATTGTTCAGACTAAAGAAGAATAGATTGTTGCGGGAACTACGTACATTGCTGAAGAAATATCGCGATCTATCTGCAAGACACATTGACAATGAGTGAAATATTAACTCGCTTCTTTTTGTTCTGTGTGACCAATAATTTGTCATTGGTAGTGAAACCAATTTTATTGTATTTTTTTTGTGACATGTAATATGAGTATTATGATTATTATATTGGAATTATAGTGATAAAACAATGAATGCAGTATTTATTATGACGAATTAGCTTTCTTGTGGCAGTAGTGGCAGCCAAACCGCTATACCTATAGCTAAACCGCTATAGCTCGATATTATTTCTTGTGGCTGTGGTATTTTGTATATAACTCTTTAAATAGTGTTATATATCTAATAAGAGGATAAATAGGATATAGCTATAGCTATATTAGTAGAAATATATTGCTATAGGTATAGTCACTAAAAGACTAATATGAGTAGCGAATATTTATATGTTGTGTATAAAGCTAAGATGGGACCGGTATGACCCGCCACACCCGCTACATCGTCACTCCGGTACTTCCCAAAGGAATTTTGAGATGCCCGACGGCTCATTGGAATGGTCTCAACGAGACAAATCCAATGAACTTGATCCCACCTGTGTGACCTTAAGGGGCGAGCTTCTATGACCTCAATTGCACGAAAAAGTGTGGCAGCTACATTTTTCCAGAGATTACGCCTATTTATCGAAATTTCAACAAACACTGGTCATCATTCGACCGTCTTGGTATTCTCCGAGAGAATCGAATGATGAATTCTTTTTACATCAACTCCTTAAGTACCAAATAATGGAAAAGTAATCAGAAACCCTCTATGTGCTTGGTTTGATTGAACTTGTTGCCACTAAACATAGACACCTACACGAGGAAAAATTTTGAAATAGTACATTACGATACGAGTGAGATGAAACTTTTTCAAAAACTTTTTTGAAAAAGTTTCTCGCACGAGTTTCGTATAAAATTTTATTGCACGAGTGCGTAAAGTGCAATAAATAGTACATTATGATACGAGGACAAAAAAAGTTTTTTTGTACGAGTGTCATACAATATTTTATTGTCCGACGGAAATCTTACGCATGATATCTAAAATAAAATCGATGAAACGAGATACCACTCGTGTTTTACTATTATGGCCGGATCAGTGCCTAATCGTAGCAATAAAACTTCGACTATAAAAATCCATTTCAATTTAACGAGCGTTCCATAAAAACAAAAGAGCTAGATTTACGATCGAACGAGATGAATGTATCGGGCTTTTAATAATAAATGTTTATTTCGGTTACACGCGCATTCGATAATGGGATTTTCTATAGTCACGTATTACTGATAGAGATAAGTTTTCAGATCCGCCTGTTCGTGCTCAAGTTCGTTACCGGCACACTTGGAATAGCGTAAGATTTTTAAAAAAAATGTTATTTTAATGCTTTTTACGTTTTCTATGTGACGTATTTTTCTTTTTTAATTAACTGTTGGACCGCATTTAGACGAGGACACAGAAAAACTGTGCACTACATAGCCAATATAGATGGCTCGATATTATATTGAATATTAATTAATCAACATCAGAAACTTTCTGTTCCTCATTGTCACTTTGCGGTTCTATGTAGTGAAAAAACTACATTTTTTTTTTAAGTACCATCTAACTCACTATGATAAAAAGCTCCATGGATACTCAGTTTTATACCTCCAAACTATAAATAGAAAATTAGATCCTTGATACTTTACGTCTAGAAATATAAACTAGATAATTAATGTTTACGAATAAAATGTTTTGTCTACAACGTTCTAAATTAATAAAACACAATTAATATTGAAACTGAAAAAAGATAAACAACAAACGAAATAAAGGCTCAAACGCTCGCGGCAATACTGATCGATATTCAAACTTTTCAACAACTCACAACAGACATTTCTTTCCGGCATTTATCTAGTGGAATTCGTGGTGTGAGCACGTAAATCTTCTTGTTTTATCTCTTCTATTTTGACATTGAGTTCTATAACTCTTCGTTTCGTGACTCAAGGTAAGTTCGGTAACAATTCTTTTGACTCTTACTCCAATATGAAGTTTTTCTAATTTCTACGACCTAATTGTTTGTAGTTTAAGAACATATGCTTTTTTTTCCTTGATACATCAATTTATCCCATCCTATTTTTAATTGACTACATCGGATCGAATTTATACAACGACAACATTTTGTCGATGTAAACAGTCGCATATTACTATAGGTATTTATTTATTGTACTCAGAGACATACTTTGTCTCTTTCCATCTCTATTGTCAATCTCTACAATTCTTTGCTAATTTGTTTTTTTTTTCGCAGAACGAACAGACAACAATGATTGACAAAAGCGGTATGACCCTGGCAGATCAGAAAAAGTTGGATGAATTGATAAAGAAACTTTACTTTCTAGACATAGATGTGAAATTCTTGGAAGATTATCGGAATCCTACGGTATTCATGAATATTCATAAGATATTGTTCAGACTAAAGAAGAATAGATTGTTGCGGGAACTACGTACATTGCTGAAGAAATATCGCGATCCATCTGCAAGACACATTGACAATGAGTGAAATATTAACTCGCTTCTTTTTGTTCTGTGTGACCAATAATTTGTCATTAGTAGTGAAACCAATTTTATTGTTTTTTTTTTTGTGACATGTGAATATGAATATGTGACATTGTGAATATGAGTATTATGATTATTATATTGGAATTATAGTGATAAAACAATGAATGCAGTATTTATTATGACGAATTAGCTTTCTTGTGGCAGTAGTGGCAGCCAAACCGCTATACCTATAGCTAAACCGCTATAGCTCGATATTATTTTTTCTTTTTTAATATACCTGTAAGTTCAGAAATATGAGTAGGGGGAACTAAATGTATCTGTCGTGGCCATATCATATTTGCACATTTCATGAAATGCTCGAGAATTTCATGGAATGGTCGCATTTCATGAAATGTTTCACTGTCTTATGTTCACATTATGATGTGGCTTGGGCAGATCAATAATAAGAAATCGTTTCTCGATATGGGCAACTGAACGCGCGGCTACTTCATGAAATGGTCAAGATTATTTAATTGATGATTTGACTGACTGACCCTTAAAAACGCGATGATCTTTTAATCCAGATGCAAAATTAAATGACATATTAGAAGAAACTGCATGTGCAAAAAATCATAAGAATGTATGTATTCAGACTGCAATATTGGTAATACTACGTCTGTCACTTTTAATTTTAACAAGACGAAAAACAATTAAAATGTTACCAGGTTGGAGTGGACTACGCAAATCAAAGACTGGAAAATTGGAAAACCTACTAATTCTTTTTGAAAAAGAACTTACAAAATTTAAGGAGCATTATTTTAATATATGGCATTAATACATACAACATATACAGAAATCTTAAAAACGGTCTTCGACATAATGAGGTTATGATTCCTAACGTGGTAAGTGAACTGACTGTGTTCTACCTAAAACTTGCATGTACAATGAATAAAAAACGTGCTATTTTGGTGACAGTGCATACGGTGTTTATTCACGTGAATATAAACTAACATTCCCATCTTCGAACATTTGTGGTGCTACCTAAATAACAAAACTATCTAAACAATATACGTCAACTTTGTTACTAGGCAAAATTTTGATCAGAGACGCTTAACAGTTCTTGGACTTTTTTTTTTATTTTACCACAATAGTGTAAAGTGTAAATATAGTATAACTTAAACTATAAACTTACCTGTCTGACCTGTCTCATAATCATAATATCATAATCATTTGTTACTATGCCAAGCAATGTTTACTAATTTGGTGAACAAGCTACATTATGTCTTGTGTCACATTTCATATTAATTAAGTACCTATGCTTTTTGCTGTATTTTATATTGGTGTTTTAATAAGGTGTTGGAGTTTTATAACATTATTGATTGATATTGTTTGTGTGCATAGTGTATGTGTACCCAGCAGGAACATTTGTGTGGTACATTTTAAATATTTTTTTCTTTTTGTATGTACTGTCTAATATTTTAATTGTTTTTACTGTTGCTGACAATCGGTAACAACTGTTTAACAAATAACATTTTACTAGTTAACATTTTAATTATTATTTTAACAATTTACTTTTGCTTGGAGCGATTTAACAATATTTTTGCTTTGTGCTTTTATCACCAAAATATTTGGTTTGATTTGTTTTAAATAATTGGTTTGGGTTGTGCTATTGTGCTGAACCATGTCTGCTGAGGAAGAGCTAAAGCAACAGATCGCTGTACTTCAAGAGCAACTTGCTAGCATGAATGCAACGCCTAGCGTTGGAGCTGTGTCTGTCGAACTTTCTTCTTTTTGGCCGGACAAACCACATCTCTGGTTTGCACAAGCGGAGGCACAATTTTAAATAGCCGAAATAACGAAGGATGGGACTAGATATGGACATATACTGTCAGTTTTGGATGCTAGGTTAGCTGATGAGGTTAAGGACTATAAGGAAATTGTCGCTAACCCTCCTAATGACGGAAAATATGAAAATTTAAAAAATGAACTCATAAAGAGGTTTTCCATTTCAAGAGAGTAGCGTATTCGCCAGTTACTCGGAGCAGCAAACCGGTGACCGCAAGCCGTCTTCCTTCCTGCGGCACCAACGCTCGTTGGCAGGCAAGAGTGATGAGAGCATCGTCCGCGAACTGTGGATGCGGAGCCTCCACCTCAGGAGGTCCAGCGGATCCTGATGGCCCAGATGGACCTGCCCTTAGACAAGGTAGCTGACTCTAGGTCCTCCACAAACACTCGTTCCCGTACAAGGTCATCTTCACACCAGACTAAAGATATGTGCTGGTACCACCACCGTTTTGGCACAAAGGCAGTGAAGTGCATCACACCTTTGCAGTTGGCAACCGAACCAACCGGGAAACGCCGCCAGCAATTAGTAGCGGCGGCGTCTGATTGCGATCTAGAAGCGTCTAGAAGCACTGCACTTAGTGCCTACTTTGCTTATGTTGAGTCAATACTCCGTTATGGGCTCATAATATGGGGAAATAGTGTTGACGTAGGTAAAGCTTTTGTCTGTCAAAAGAAATGTTTGCGGGCCATATGTGGTACTCCACCCGATGAACCCTGCAGACCTCTTTTTAGATTGCTCAAAATACTACCCTTGCCTTGTATATACATCTTGGAGACTGCCAAATTTGTCAAATTAAATATGTCCCACTTTAAACAAGCGAAGAATGTGTACTTGCGTAGCACGCGTAATGGTCATTGTAGGCGCGGGTTTCTTTAAAGAGTTTAAACGATTTTTTGATTATTAGTTTGTGACACAGAGGCGGCTAAAATGCTAAGGAACAATAGGAAAAAAAGAAAATGGAAGGCAAAACGTGCAGCTTACCAAAGTCCTGGATCGACGTGGTTTTGGGAGCTCCCAATCTGCAGGATGACACTGTCGGACGCTGTGACTTTGTAAAACACGATTATGTTTATTTTTATCAATATTTTGGAATAATAATTTGCGAGTAATTAATTTTCGATCGCGCGCGCACATCAGCCACTCAGGAAGGACTACTTGGTGCCGGTCGGCGCCGGCGCCGGCCGGCCGGTCTTTGTTCCGTCTCACTGCTTTTGCCATAGGGATGCGGAAATGGAGCGAGACGGCAATAGATAGGGTCATAGGATAGACAAGGATAGGAAGCATTTCGTCGCTCCGTGTCACGCTATGTATTGAATTTAAATATGTATATCATTATAATATAAAAATTAATTATTATTGCTTTAATGTGGCGTTAACATCCCCCCCGGTTTGACAGGATATAATCCTTCAAATTTACCCTAAATCTACAATTTATAGACAGAATTTTAAACTTAGATTTGTTTATTTATTTAATTATTTTAATTTGATTATTTTATTTATTTATTATTAAGAAGTGGACTGTATGAAATACACAGAAAAAACGGTTTACTCCGAATAAGTGAAATAATCTTGCATGAAAGCAAGTTGCATTAAACCAAGATTATGGTTGCCTCATATATATTGAAACTAATATTTTCTTACATTAAAAAAATAATAATCTCAAATTGATATTTGAAATAATCTTGAATTAAAACATTTCTCGATTAATTTAAGATAATTCATCTTAAACCAAGAATTGTTAGTATTGTTAATGTAAGTTGATAATTCTCTTGATACAAGCTTAGGATGTATTTTTATTTCAAGAAAATATTGATTTCAATTCAGATAAGAAATCACTTCACTTGAAAAAAATTATATGCTTAATTTAAACAAACAAACTTTTTGTTAAATAATAATAAATCTAGCTTTAACACTAGTTTTACTTGTTTCAAACGTGTTTATTTTAATATGAGAAAATTATATCCTCAGACCAATAACTACTATTTTAAATTTGAATTTAAGCTACCTTCGATAAAGAATAACCTTTCTTGTTCCGGGAAAAATATTTCTTGGTTTCAATGGCCCGCAGGCGTGCCACGCTGGTGAATGGTGCCCCGTGGTGCTTCCAGGTGAGCTGCGTGAGTGCCAGGTCGGGTGTGCAGTTGTGTTGTGTAGCTTTGCGTTTGGATGCTGCTGCGCTGAGACCTTGAGGAGAGGTGGGAAAGCTTGCTTGCTGTGCGACTGCTGGGTGGTGATATAGTAGGGGGGAGTGATGGCTGCGCTGGTGTAGACGGTGCTGACACGCTGGTGAAGACGGTGCTTGGCGCTGGTGATGACGGTGTGCTGGTGATAAAGGTGCTCCACCATTGTGCTCCGTAGGGGTGTCACCACTTTAGCTGAATGATTATGTCATTCTTTTCCGGGCTAGGGTGGTGTTAGCCCGGGGACTACTGTCCTAGTTGATGATGGATGAAAGTTGTATATATAGCAACTTGATGGATTTATTTTGCTTGCGCGATGTAGTAATTTCATGTATATTTGTAGGCGCGCGTAGAAGTTGTTGCGGTAGCGTTAGGTAGCGCCATCTGTGGTTGCCGTCTGTGTTGTGTGCGTCGTCGTCCAGATTTTTAATGTCAGGTTTGGTTTTTATTTTACAAACATTTCTGCAGGAATGTTTGTAAAATAAAAACTAAAACTAATAAAATACGGCTCAGGAACTCCCAATTGTTCTAATAGAAGTTCTGGAGTCGTTTTCTGAAAGGAAAGTCAAAGACAACATACAAGGAACCACCAGAAAATCATATAACATGTGTGTTCTTAAACAAAATAAAAAGAGATTTTATTTTTATAAAATATTTATTTACACAAAAAGCAACAATAATTGAGATCACAACTTTATAATATGGTACTGAGTGTACCTCATAGATTCAATAAATTTACTAAATAGTACATACTTACATAAGTGTACATAGGAAAAATGTAGGTACACTCGACAGCACATCAAGTTAAACAGTTGAACTGCGATAACAGCTTTTATTACGTAGGGCATAAACGCGGTCTCAAGGTCAACATGTATAGTCTGATGTGCTGCCGTGTGTACATTACTTTAATTATTTATATAAAAATAAATTTAATTAATTTCAATTAATTAATTTTTCTTCTGGAATAAGTTTGAAGAACAATTCTGTTGTTATGGTATTTGCTAAACTGTAAAACAGAAATGATACATTTAAGTAATCCATTGAGATTTGGCTGAAACATCGTGACATTTTATAAAAGAGCACAAAAAAACGTGGACATGATTATAATTTTTGCATGAATAGGTGGCGCTTCAACAACACTCTTATCCAAGGCTGGCCAATAGCCAGGCTATTACTCCTAAAGGGACATCATTTGATATCTGATCTGATAATGCACTCCAACTCCACCACCACAGAAAACAAAAATCTCAATTCACAATCTCAAAGTTCTCAAACAGAACAAACAAGAACAACACCAACATACCAAAAAAAATATAATTAAGGTAGAGACATGGGTAGAGGTTACTGGTTATTGAGTCAAAATATTTTTAAATTTTTTCAATATTATATTTAATTGAAACAAGGTACTAAGTATAACATTTTGTAGCAAACCAAGCTATTTAGTTAAAATAAGATTAGATGTCATTAGTTCAAGAGATTTTTGTCTTAATTTGCTCAAGATATGATTCAAGATAATATTTTCTTCATTAAATGAATTGTATCATTGTGATAAATAAACTTTTAGTTTGAATTAAGCAATTCTTTGTATTGAAGCAATAACATTTGAAATTTTTAGATTAATATTACTTATTATTAATTAAAGATATTTTTTCTTGATTGTAAAAATTGCAACAAGAAAATATATTTTTTGTTTTAAGACTGCCATTATTTGAAAATGAATAAACATTATTTGTATTAAGACAATTTGCCTTGAAATAACATAATATGCCAAGAAAACTATTTTTCTTATTTAGAGAAATCCTTTTTTTCTGTGTAGAGTTAAATTATTGATTGGGAAGCGGAATGACCTTTACAACTGGTCTGCGATATACACCAGACTTAGTTCTAACGTCGACGACACGGGATATTCCGTCCTTCCCAGGAAAGGTACGTTCGATTATGCCTAATGGCCAATTTAGAGGAGCACTATTTTCTGATTGCAGTAAGACAATAGTGCCCGCGCGCACATGAGAGCTTGGTGTGAGCCACTTTGCTCTAGTTTGCAAGGTGTTAAGGTATTCCACCTTCCACCGCTTCCAGAAGCATTGCACGAGGTGATCAACAATGCGTTTTCGCTGTAATAGCGTTATCTTTTCCGTGCTCACATTTTCGGATGGTAGGGATTTTAAGGGCGTCATGATCAGAAAATGAGCGGGTGTGAGCGCCTGAGGCTCTGAAGGATCACTACCGAGTACAGATAGTGGCCTTGAGTTGAGCATAGCTTCAATCTGAGTGATGACCGTTGTCATCTCTTCGAAAGTTAATAATTGGGTCCAATAACACTCCTAATATTACCTTCCCAAATTCCGCCGAAGTGGGGGGCAGAAGCTGGATTAAATTTCCACTCAATGTGGTTATCTCTTAACTCATTAGCGAATCTATCCTTATATTGCTCCGAATCTAACAGACGATACATATTATTATGTAAGAATTGGCTCCAATAAAATTAGTGCCATTATCCGAATAAAGAGTTGAAATGGGGCCGCGACGCGATATGAATCTTTTAAAAGCATTTAAAAAGGCGTCAGTAGACAAATCCGTAGCGAGTTCCAAGTGAACGGCTTTAGTAGCTAGGCATATGAATAAGCATAAATATGCCTTAATACTATGTACATAGTACGAGGAGAGAGAGAGGAGTACTCCTCTACACCGGTAGGGCAGCACCGCAATAGGTCCAGCAAAATCTACGCCAGTGTGGCAAAATGCTTTAGCTTGTTGTACTCTGTAGGCCGGTAAATCTGCCATAAGCGGCGGTGTCGCAGGCTTAGGGCTAGCTTTGAAGCACGTGACGCAATTTTGTACTCGCTTACGAACAATATTACGCGCGGACAAAATCCAATATTTTTGTCTTATTAATGACATTAATAATTGAGGACCAGTATGAAGGTATCGTCGATGATAATAGTCAATTATTAAATTGACTACATGATCCTTACTAGGAAGCAATATAGGGTGTTTACTATCGTAATCTAAATCGGAATTACGCAACCTTCCACCCACACGAAGTACACCGTTGCGTAGAAATGCATTTAATTTTAATAAGGACGGCGGTAACTTACCACCATTTTGGGCAATTCTTATTTCACTCGGAAAGTGAACCAATTGTAAGTCTTTAATGACTATTTCTTCCGCAATGTCTAAATGCGCGACACTAAATTGTTTCGGTAATTTCTTTGTGAACATACATCACTATTCGGAGTAATTTATGCCACGAAGAGACACGAGTAGCTAATACGTAAAAAATAGGTAAGGTACTAGGAGCCTTAATTGTAGCACTAAGGACATTAACCTTCTCCTCGGGTAAGTTTAAATCTTTTAAATCAGTTGTATCAAATTCTAATATCGGCCAGTCGGAGACGGGTAGTTGAGCATATGGCGGTCCGTGAAACCAAAGTGGATGTTCGATTAACTGAGAAGGAGTGAGGTCCCTAGATAGACAATCCGCGGGATTGTCTTTTCCCTTAATATGACGAAAATGTCGAGGGTGCAAGTCATTTTGAATCATTGCAACCCTATTTACGACAAAAGTTTGCCATCGATTAGGGTTAGAAACTATCCACGCGAGTGCTACCTTACTATCTGTAAACGCGAACGTGTTTGTTATCTTACACCGCGACGAATAGTTATTTATAACTATACGCATTAACTTAGCTAGTATAACATTAGCACACAATTCCATTCTCGCGAGCGTAACTACCGTTTTAGAAGGCGCCACTCTGGACTTAGCACACAATAAATTCATTACCGAACGATTCTCGCTACGAAAATAAACATGTAAATATACTACACCACCGTACGCTCGTTCTGAGGCGTCCGCAAAGCCTATTATTGATATAACACAATCATTATTATTTACGCTTACGTGTCGGGGTAATTTAATAGATTGTAAAAAATGAAGTTCCGATTCTATAGTTTGCCACAATGAAATTATATTCGAGGGAGGGGATTCGTCCCAATTGACATTATTTTCCCATAAAGATTTAATTATTAATTTAGCTAAAAGCGTCACTGGAGCCACATAGCCCATTACATCCCACAGCCGAGCAATCGTGGACAGTATTTTGCGCTTTGTACATTCTTGAGGTTACGTTAATAACAAAAGTAAAAACATCTTCCGCGGGTAGCCATAAAAGTCCTAACACCTTTAATTGGTTGTCGGGGCTGAACTCGACCGCTTCACTAACACGATGTGTCGATGGAATACTAGACATTACTTTCCGCGAGTTACTAGCGAATTTGACTAACTCAAAGCCGGCCGTTTCGAATAACTTTATGAGTTGGGTCGCGAGGTCGATCGCCCTTTTATCCGATTGACAACTTGTAGCCAGGTCGTCCATGTAAAGCTCAGTCTCGGCTACCGCGGCGGCGGCGGGATACTTGTCGCGCTCGTCCTCAACTAACTGACGCACGGTACGCATAGCTAGGTACGGACTACAACGCTGACCGAACGGTACTCGAGTTATTTCGTATACGATTAACGGTTCATTAGAATTGAATCTATATAATATTCGTTGATATTTTAAATCATCATTATCGACATGAATTCTTAAGTACATCTGTCTTATATCAGCGCTTACCGCGATAGGCAATAAACGGAACTTTAATATTATATCAAAAATATTATTTTGTAAATTAGGACCAGTGTATACAATAAATCATTTAACGATTTTCCGGAACTGGTTGTATTACTGGCATCTAGCACCACGCGTAACTTGGTGGTACTTTTATCATAGCGGACTACGGCATGATGAGGAATTACGTACTGATCATTATTATAACCTACCTCACTAATAGTACCAACCGGACGCATATAACCCTTTTGTAAATATTCTAAAAATACGGAATCATATTGTTCCTTTAACGATTGATAAGCCAATAATTTACGCTCCAGTGTTAAATACCTACGCTCAGCTGACCGCATTGAATCGCCTAAACGTGATGGTTCATATTTGAACGGTAACGACACTACATATTGCCCATTCGAAGTACGACGCGTAGTTTCGTTATAATATTTCTCACAATTTTCATCGTCTTTAGATAAACAGATTACATTCGGTACCTCTTCGAACTCAAAAAATCGATTCAAGCTATTTTCGACCGGTTCATATAAAGTGAAGAGAGTATGGACGGTATTACACACAGGTTCAATGACGGGAGCTTGACCTATAATTACATAACCTAATGAGGTCTCGACAGCGACGGGCTCACCGGCGTCACGTGATAATGTATCCGGACGCAGAATGCGCGCGAACAAATCGCTACCTATAATCAAGTCGATACTACCCCGAGTATGATAATTACAATCCGCTAAAATAATATTATTTATATAATTTAACCGAGCTGTGTTCACTTTAGCGATCGGTAGTTCACTAGTACCTAATATTATTCACGACCACAGGTTGAATCGTATACCTGACCGAATCATTTATTCGCGAACGGATAGTCAGGCAGGTCGTCCCTACAATAGGACTATTGACGTCTCCTACACCTGACACATATTTATTATGCGACTCAGATATTTTTAAATTTAAAAAAATAAAACCGCCTTCAAAAAAACCACATCAAAAGAGTAAAAAATAATTCCTCACCAAATAAATAACGTAAGTACTTTGAAGTCGGGCGTGAAACATGTACAATTTTTTTGTTGTTTTTGTTAAGACCCGCCCGACTTCAAAGTACTTACGTTATTTATTTGGTGAGGAATTATTTTTTACTTTTTTGATGTGGTTTTTTTGAAGGCGGTTTTATTTTTTTATAAAAATAATTTTTATTTCACTCTTTTTAGTGCATCGTGCAGGCAATTTACGTGTTTTCTGGCAAATAGGTATGTGATCAAACTGAAAACCTCCTTTTTCGAAGTCGGTTAAAATACCTTGATCCCCTTGTATCCCCTTTTTAACAAAACAAGAATCATCTAAATCGGTTTATAAACAAAGGAGTTATGCCTAAAGATACGTATTAAATTCACATAAAGTGGTAACGAAAACGACAGTATTTTCAAGATTTCCTGAAAACTACAGAACGGATTTCAAAATTTCAAAAAATGGGACCAACTTGGAAACCAACCTGATGTAATAACGTTTGAACCATTTCAATCGGTTCAGCCGTCTTCGAGTAATCGGTGGACATACACACAAAAAAAAAAAAAAAACATACATATAGACGAATAGAGAACCTCCTCCTTTTTGATTAAGAAGTCGGTTAAAAAGAGTCGCATTGGTAGGTAGTTCAAATAAATAAATTGTAAAATCCGAATAAAACTTTATTATTTAAAAGCCCCGTGCTTAACATTTACAAACGCATCAAATTAGTGAAGAAAGCTATTTATCTTAATTTTTTACACACTAACTATTAGAATTTGTTTCCACGCCTCCAAATAAGGAGTAGGTTAGTACTTCTTCTTTATCTGCTGGAATTTTTAACCTTTTTACTAATTCCTGCTTAACATAGGTCTCTTGGGAGCCGCTGTCGAACAGTGCGCGTACAGGAATTTTCTGGCCTTTGTGTTCAATTTCCACAACCACTGTTTGCAGCAAAGTTGATGCAGGTGTCGACGAAACAGGTGATGTTGAAGCTGCCAAAATAGTATTTTTCGTTTCTTGATGTTGCTGATTTTTTTGGTCATCATCTTTATCGAATGTCCCTTACTACATATTAACCGTTTTATAAATGCTTTGCAAGTTTTGTAACTGTGACTTGTTTCCAGACAAATAGTACATCCTTTCTTCTTAAATATTATGACTGTCTTTTCTTTGTGACAAGATAAATTTTTCAAGCTTATAACATTCCAAGCTGTTGTGGTTTGATTTGTCATACCATATGCATTTATTTTCATTTAAACTCGCAAGACCCTTCTGACGGTCGGTGACCACTTCTGCATTTGACCACTTCTGCATTTGACCACTTCTGCATTTGACCACTTCTGCACATGACCACTTCTGCATTTGACCACTTCTGGATTTGACCACTTTTTGACTTGACCACTTCTGGATTGGACCAGTCCCTGATTTGACCAGCTTTTATTTATATATACAGTAAGCAAACAAAAAATCGTCTGCGTTAAGGTGGTTACAGACGGCAGCTAAAATGTATATCTTTACATCTTCATACTAAAGATACTATAGTCGCACACTCCTGTCTGTTTCGGTGACATCCGTGACAGAGGAGTCACTTGCAATACGAAATTAGCTGTCAAAATAGACAGTCGTATGAAAACTGTATAAGTTCCAAAGATTATCACCGGAACAGAAAACGTTGTCGCACTGTAAGCTGTACGAAAATATACATTACTCTTTAAAGTACTTTTTATTTCTTTCCTTCTTAAATTAACATAGAATCTTAGTTGTTTCCCTACCACTTTTCTCTAACACATCTTTCTTTACTTTATGTTTTATAGTAAAGAAAGTCGAATTGTATTATTCCCTTCGGCCGTCTACAGAACCGGAGTTTCAGAACTGTTTCCTTAACGAGGATTTCAAATTACTAAAGACACAGCGAGGTCTTAAATATGCCGCAGTTTAAAAAATAAGACAAATATATAAGTAATATAATGTTCAACTTAGTTTGACATTTGAACCAATCCAGAAGTTATTTTAATTTTTAGTTTTTTGCATTCACAATGCAATTTTTATTATTGAAAAATGGAAAATGAAGTATTTAGAAAAAATTAAGTATTTAGAAAAAATCGACCCGTCTCGCGTTAAGGTAAGTGTGAGCGTAGTAATATCTCCACATTGATGAAATTAACGCTGACTAAACAGCGCGTAAGAAGTATTGGATAAATTCGACGCTTCTCGTAACGACTCCGTAGCTCAGAGGTTAGAGCAGTCGCCCGGAAAGCGAAAGGTCGTGGGTTCGAGTCCCATCGGAGCTGGTTGTGAGACGGATCGATTTTTTCTAAATACTTCATTTTCCATTTTTTTTAATCCAGAAGTGGTCAATTCCATAAGTGGTCAAATTCAGAAGTGGTTAAATCCAGAAGTGGTCACACCCAGACGTGGTCAAATCCAGAAGTGGTCACATCCAGAAGTGGTCAAATGCAGAAGTGGTCAAATGCAGAAGTTGCCAAATCCAGAAGTGGTCACCGACCGTCAAAAGGCACAAGACATGTAGCAGTCTGCGGATTTGTATTACTATTTTAATTTTCGGAGGTGAAACTCATTCTTGCGATTTGCATTCTTTGGTCATTTTCTACCTCACACTTTAGGAAAGTCAATAAATTATAGGAAAAATGTGATAGTAAAATTCGACGAGTCGTGTAAGCCTTTCGGTAGCTTAGTTGGTCAGAGCATCGGGCCGGATTCCCGGAGGCGCGGGTTCGAATCCCGCCTGAAAGCTACTTATAGGGCTCGTGGTTTTTTACTATCACATTTTTCCTATACTTACAAAAATTGCATTGTGAATGCATAAAAATAATTTAAAAACTTATTTAATGGCTGTTTCATCTTAATCGACTGTTAAACATTTGTAAAAATGTTTCTTTCGGATGCGAGGGTTTCCTCACATTGATGAAACAACGCTGGCCTACAGCGTAACAAGTGATAGCAAAATTCGACGAGTCGTGTAAGCCTTTCGGTAGCTTAGTTGGTCAGAGCATCGGGCCGGATTCCCGGAGGCGCGGGTTCGAATCCCGCCTGAAAGCTACTTATAGGGCTCGTGGTTTTTTACTATCACATTTTTCCTATACTTACAAAAATTGCATTGTGAATGCATAAAAATAATTTAAAAACTTAAGTCAATAAATTATTAAGTTCTACCTGGTCTCCATATTGGTATCGTGTCGTGTCGTGTGTCCCCATTCTCTGCCATGCTTTAAGTGTTTCTTCTGGCAGGGCTGACTCGACCATTGGTAGTATAAACACTGTACTTGTCTTCGTTATGTTTCTAGAGATCTTAATTGGGCATTCATTTTGTCATACAGATTTATAAGCGACTAGCTGACCCAGCGCGACTTCGTTCCCGTGGCCCTACCCCCTACTCCACCCTACGCTACCCCTATCCTACCCCTACCCTACCCTACCCCTATATCCTTCCTTGGACTTCCACGAACATTTCAAGACCAAAATTAGCCAAATCGGTCCAGTCGTTCACGCGTGATGTCGTGACCAAGGGAAATAGGGATTCATTTTTATATATAGATAATACCTCCTGTTTTTTATTTATTATGAGATTTAACAGTTCCCTTACATATAACTGTGTTTGTAAATCTTCTCGAGCATTTCGAGAATTTAAGTGTTTCATCAGTTTTGGGTAATTATCTGCTGACGGGGTGGCTTTCTGCAAATTTTTTGGCTTCCGTGTTAGAGATAATAAACTATAGACATTGTGAAATGTCATCTGCGAATGACAGCTAACGTCATTTCATATCTGTCAATATCAAGTGACAGCTTATAGACTTATGGCAATCGCGTTTGAAGTTGATTCCTTCTCTTCATGTAATGGCTGCCGGTGTAAACGTATACTGTGACAGTAAATCTAGTGATCTTCAATATTTGTTTCAATTACGCCATAAACCCTACATTCCGTGCCCGACTGTATAGACTACTTGGGTTAGAACGCCATCATATCCAACCGCATTTGTATTATTTAATGATCTTATGTTTTTATGATTTCGTCTGATGATTACAATGGAACCATCTGAGTTAATAGATTGTAGACTGTTATGTATTCCTATGGCAATCGCTAAAGATGAAATTACTATTGCAAGTTATTTAAATTTTTACTTTTTTGCATTCACAATGCAATTTTTATTATTGAAATATGGAAAATGAAGTATTTAGAAAAAATCGGCCCGTCTTATAACCAGGGCCCCAAGTCTGTTAATTTTAATTAAATCACATTCTGTCGATATTCAATTGAGATGAGACTCAACTACGATTCCATTACGATTAAAACAAATTGGGTATTCTGTAAAAACTTGTACGTCAGCTCAATAGAATCGCAATTGAATCGTGATGGAGTCTCAGTTGGATAGTTAATGGTGTTGCCTTCTAAAATCTACTACGAGACTAAATGAATGAATGACCGATAGTTTTGATAAAAATAAAAACGTTTTTGTATCATTTATGACAATCAAATAGAATTAAAATTGTCCGCGATGAAGGGCATTGTTAATAAAACATGACACAAACACTTTTATTCAAATACGGTGGCTGTATTACGTAGATGTCTATGACAATGTCAATAATTACAAAACCCTCTGTCACTGTCATGATGTTTTATAGTGGTTTGTGTTTGTAACCGCCAAAGGGAAACTAAAATAAAGTAAAGAAATAAACGTATTATTCTTCATCAATCGGTAAGTACTTTAAAAAAAATATTTTTACCCGTGAAGAACTGTGTAATAGTAGGTAAGTTATTAATTTATTATAATTATGTCGATTTTATTGTGTATTTTACTACACTTTAATATTCCCTTCATTTCCAGGAGCCATCTTGTTAAAAAAACGAAAGCATCCCTCCATTTTCTGGCAAAATGGAAATAAAATGCCGTCTTTCACGAAAAACCCGATAATTTCGGAATTAGGCTATATTTATTCATTATGTAAAATGTGTTTATCTTATGAATGTTTTTGCCATTTTCAGGTACTAGAACCGAACACCAGAACTCTACAGTATATTAGTTCTACGTGGTCAAAGTGCAGCAATAAACTTTGACTGAATTCTTCATAACCCAACCAAAATTGAATGAGTTATCCACTCATAAGAAAGAACAAAAAACTATTCTGTCGCTACGCAAACAAATCTTATCAAAACATACCGAGAAGTCTATAAAAACAACACTTGAAACCCGACCTACGAAGTCATAAAAACTACCTGAATGGCACCGCGATGTTCATTGTTCTAACATCATGTTGTAACATCCCTAGATGTTCCTTGACTTTTCGATGTTTTATCGATACTTATTATTTCGTACTATATTGATGTAAATAAATGAAACACACAATTTTAGGCATAATTTTGTTTTATTTACAAGTAATAAAATTAAAATATATACGTAGGAAACACAAAGGAAATCAATTAGAGGATACAACATTTTTGTATGAAACCTGGCATACATAAAATAACAAACGCATGAGAAATGGCATTTTTCTTTGTTTACCTGTAAAGCTTATGCCAATATCGACAGAGAAAATGATTACAAACATCAAACTTACTTTGACAAAATGTCGTAAGTGATATATTTTTTGAGATACTTCAGTTTGAAAATCTAAAACATATTTTTAGTTGTACAATAAAAACGCTTTTATTTATATCTTTGAAACATGCGCTAATCGACAGAGAAAATGATTACAAACAGCAAACTTACTTTGACAAAATGTCGTAAGTGATATATTTTTTGAGATATTTCAGTTTGAAAATCGTTAGTTACACAATGATCATGTTTTGATGTTTATCTATGAAACATGCACTAATAGACATAGTAACACGATGATCACGTTTTAGTGGATACTTTACCATCATATCCCTACCCTAATCCTAATCCCAATTTTCCTTCTCTGTCATTTTTTACATTCTTCACACTCTTAAAAATAACATAAAGGTTTCTCAAACCATTTTTTCTCATAGTCAATATTTTGAAATATAGATAATTTTTTTGTTTATTTGTACAGTTACCGAGAGCTCCGGAGCCGGGGAGCTCAAGGGAGCGTCTCTCACGTTCGTCGCCTTCTACGCCGCCTTCTCCCAACTTTTCGCCGCCGACTTCGCCCAGTCGCCGTGAGAGGTCCCGATCGCCCGTCAGGCCTGCCCGTTCTGAGTCGTTAGTTTTATTTTATACCGATTCATTTACTTGAGGGCTCGTATTTAATATTTGGTTCTTATATGCTCAAACTTTTACTTACTCCTTTTTTTATACCCGATCGTATAACAGTAGTTGGGTTTAAATCCACGTATAGGTCGATGTTTATATCATGATGAGCACTAGTATTTGTTTTCATGTTGCGGTATCTTGACAACAGATTTTTTGTTTCAGGCCACTTCAGCTAGTGGACATTTTAGCGATGTACGACGAAGAAGGCAGGCCGATGTACTTCCTTGACGACACGCAAGAGGTTGTGGAGGAGGAAGGTGAGGCCCCCGACGAGAATGTAATGGAGAGTGATCATAGGTCGATCATTCAGACGCATATTCACGCGGACAGGGTATGAAAATTTGACGAGGGCATTACATTTTGTAGAAATTCCCGTTTCAAATGAATCAAATCCATCCAACACTGGCGCTGCTGTTAGCTCGGACCGACTATACCGCTTGAGACCGATTTTAGATCATTTAAATTTAAAGTTTCAACAGAATTACATTTTACAACAGGATATCTGAATAGATGAAAGTTTAATATTACAATACATTTCGTTTACTGTAATCTTTTTCTTGTTTTATGCTATAGGTATGAGTGTCCAACAGATTGAAGCCATGATTGAGTTTTTAGAAGGGCAGCGGGAGTTGGCTCTTAGGCGCTGCTCACGCTCCAAAGAGAGTCGCAGTCTGTCGAAGAGGCTTTGGCAAGACTGTGCCAGGATTTTGAATAGCATTTCATCGAACTGCGTGCAAAAGACAAGAGAGGAATGGCGCCTAGTAAGTAGTCTATATAAAACACTAGCTTTCCGCCCGCGGCTTCGCCCGCGTGGACTACACGACGTTATCCCGCGGGAATGTCATATTTTTCCGGGATAAAAAGTAGCCTATGTTCCTCTCCAGGGTACAAAATATCTATGTTCCAAATTTTAGCCAAATCCGATCAGCCGTTCTGGCGTGATTGAATAACAAACATACAAACATCTAAACTTTCATATTTATAATATAGTAGTAGTAGTTAGTAATAGTAAGTAGTAATAGTAAGTTAAATACATACTTAGGTATTAGTTTTTGGTCATTTTGTCAATATCCTACTTTTTCTAAACTTGTTTTAAGGAGGTGGACCCCCCGTTTTAGTAAATTTAACTCCCTCCAAGAGAGGCTTTACACAATTTTGGGACGGGATGTGGGTGAACCTCTACCAGGAGTTCGTCAAAACCCATTAATTGTAAGTTTCCTTAAAGTCAAGTGAGTAACACAAACTGGCTATATTATGAATGTTACTTTATTAATTAATTAAATAATACTAACAAATTGCAAAGCTTTCAATGGACAATGTGAATATAATGCTCTACTTACTGCTAACTGAATAGAATCACGTTATGTTAAGCCATGTCTAGAAAAGTACACAAATCAATGTCATTGTGTGTCAGATAACTTTCTATATAGTAGGAGGGTGAGAAATGATTGAATGAGTGTTCACAGTTTGCTTATTTTGCGCGTAACGCTGCAAACTGCGTAGAGTGAGCGCAAAACTAGCAAACTGTGAACACTCTATCCTACTATAATATTATAAATGTGAAAGTTTAGATGTTTGGATGTTTGGATGTTTGTTACTCAATCACGCCAAAACGGCTGAACGGATTTAGCTGAAATTTGGGACACAGATACTATGAAGCCTGGAGAGGAACATAGGCTACTTTTTATCCCGTAAAAATATCACATTCCCGCGGGATAAAGTCGTGTAGTCCACGCGGGCGAAGCCGCGGGCGGAAAACTAGTTTCAAATATAGGAAAGGGCGTACTAAACCGATACGCCGCTAACCAGTCGGCGACAAACAGTTTGCCTACTGGGAACGCAGCCTGTTTTGTTTATTGTACTGCATGTTTAGTTTTTTCATTAACAGCCAATTGAAAATGAAGGTGGTAGTGCTAGCGCTACATCATATCATGAGGGCGTGAATGTTGTGTGAGTTGTATGGCTTTCCTTTTCTTCCTCTTGTCTAGGCTAAGTGGTATGTGGTAATGAATTTTTATCCTACAGTACCTACAGCAGAAAATCTTGTTCACATAAAAAGTTGTTAAGAAAAGTAATAAGTTAGATACCTAATATATCATCAAAACAATGCTGCTTTGATGATATATTAGGTATAAGTATAGGGAACCTCTTAAACGCTTGTTCCCTATACTTATACTTCTTTCTTTCTGACATGTAAATTAATTGATTATATTTTCCTTAGGTTTGATGAAGGGTCAATAAATAATTTTGGGTAAATTTCAGTCATTTAAATCGTTTATTTCTATAAAAAAGGGCTTATTAACTTTAGGCATATTATTATTGCAGATTCCAAGAATTGGATATTTTAGTTTTAAGTCCCCAGCCTGGGCTCTCAGACTCTCATCCTCACATTATTAATCCTGAAGCTGTACGGTCTCAGGCTTCATGGGATTTTGTCGAGCCCTTAAGAGCGTTTGTGCACTACCACTGAATTTTACCGATCCGGAAAAAATCGGATGCTTGTATTTTAATAATTAATCATTTATATTAGTAATTAATTAAATACAAGCATCCGTTTTTTTCCGGATCGGTAAAATTCAGTGGTAGTGCACAAACGCCCTAACGGAGTCTCGAGCCCGTCAAAAACCAGAACAACCTGTAGAACAGACCAGTCAATCTAGACAGAGACAGCGTTCATCTGCTCCGCGGCGAGGTCGTCGTCGGCGTCAACAAGTTACTGGTATGTTATTACTACTCCTATTATTATCTAATATACAAATGTCCAAGACCCAAGTTCACCAACAGATGATTAAAATAATTTGCTGGTTATAGTTTTAACCTTATTAAATACTCAAACTCTTTGACTGTCGTCAGTACATAGACGGATTCTTTTCTTTGGCAAGATTATACTTAAACCGTTAAATAACCAATGAATGGTGTTGGTGAACTCGGCACTAAGTGTAGTAGGACTGCCTACACATATTACGGCCCAGCCACGTACCGGCCACTGCCCTGATATGTGTAGGCAGTCCTTAAGGCGCCGATTCCCCAAAATAGGGTATTTTAAATTATGGATTACTCGCAAATCACAAGTACTTAAAATTTGAAAAAAAATATGTTATTTTACAGTTATATATCTAGTGCTTCCGGCCGTCTTTTTTCGATTGGTGGTATTTTACTGTGTCAAATAAAATCCCAAACATCCGTCTAATAATGATTCAAATACCATATTACTTGCAGTATACTTGGTTTTAGTTAATCAAAAACATATGAAAATAATTGTCTATGAATAGCCGAGGGATTCCGGCCGTCATATTTTTTTTTTATTATATCATTTTTAATTAAATTTTAAGTGATTTTCGATTTGCGGGGCGCTCGCGAGTTCACAGTTCACTGCCGGCTGCCGCTGGGTCCGCGCGAAGTGTATCGAGCGCGGCCGAGCAAGCGTTAGCGTGCCTATTTCGGTCGGGAATCCTCGCCTTAACTCGTATGTATTATACTTTTACATTAGTATTATTAAACTTTTTTAAAATCAGAAGTTCAAGATGCATCTTTGCGCACTGCTACTCAATATTTAGAGAATCTAGAACACCTAAGTGCACAAGCCACAAATAGGCTTGCCGCAGCTGTGGAGGCATTAATAAAAAAAAATTGTTTGTGGGAGAAAAAAATAGACCTTGGCGAGTTTCTTGCCGGTTCTTCTCGCTACAAGGTCTCCTGCCGTAGGATTTGCGATGGCGTAGCTTCATTGACGTTCATAAGTGTTGTTAAACAAACCTTAATCGAATAAATGATATTGAATTTTGAATAGCCAGACTCAATGAGCCAATAAGAATTATATTAGAGAATCCACTTCCATCGCAAATGGTAAGTCACATGTAACATTAAAATATTGAATAGTACAAAACGATTACCAGTCAAGTATTTTGATAGCTGATATATACACTACTCAAAAGAAAATAGGGTCCACTGGGCGTTTGATCTTTCCATTGGCGTAAAAATCATTACAGATATGCAAAAAGTTACTCATCTATGAGACGCTAAAGTGAGTACGTTTGTATGATAAAAGCCAAGTGACCCCTATTTGCTTTTGAGTAGTATACTAACTTTAGCCTGCGACATCCTACGCAAAAAAAAAAATCGATATACCAACCTATGTTATATTCTGGGCTGAAGCTACATAACTGCCGAATTTCATTAAAATATATACATACATTACAAAATGTTTTTTAGTTTTCAAAATGAAGTTTTGAATTCTGTTGTTTTTTTTTGTTAAACTATTTTCTTGTTATAGGAAAGTATAGGAAAAATGTGATAGTAAAAAACCACGAGCCCTATAAGTAGCTTGCAGGCCGGAAGCTACTTATAGGGCTCGTGGTTTTTTTTCAATGTTAATCAATATTTTACCCAATAAAAACACATGCTCCCCAGAGTCACATAAATCTCGCATGTGATTGCTTAGCGGATGACTCTGCCACACACTGGAGTCATGAGCTGACCCAGGGCTGCTTGCATCCACGCACAGTAAGTTCAGCTCAGCATCACAAATCTAAAGTAGGTAGTTAATTATTATGAATGAGGCTTTTAAAATTAAGTAAGTGCTTATGAATAATTAAGAGATCTCAGTTACTTACAATCATAACATTAAGGGAATGATATCCCTTTCTGTTAAAATACCGTTCCTCATAGGCAACTGGTCTTAAGATAGCCACAAGAGTTCCGTCTATGCAGCCTAAAACTCCAGGAATCCCAAATCTGTAGAACCTATAACATAAGATATCATATAAGTTTAAGTAAAAATTTCATTTGCATGACAAGCTTTTTTGCTGACTGTACTTTAATATTGTATTGTCATCTAAACCAAACCAGTATATATACAATTTTAGCTCCATCGGACACTAGGAAGTGGGTCAAATTAAGCTTGCAAGATTTGTCCCCCACTAACTAACTAACAAACTAACTAACTAACATGGCAAGTTAATAAAAAGCTTGTAAAAACTTGTAATAATAGGTGGATTACCTATTATTACAAGTTTTTAGTACAGCAACTTTGTAACCTAGAGAGGAACTTAGGCTACTTTTTATCTTGGAAAAATATCACATTTCCGCAGGATAACGTAAGTGTGAAAGTTTAGATGTTTGGATGTGTGTTACTCAATCACGCCAAAACGGCTGAACGGATTTTGCTGAAATTTGGGACTCAGATACTTTGTAGTCTGGAAAGGAACAGTATTTTAGAAAGAATCGACCCGTCTCACAACCAACCTCCGATGGGACTCGAACCCACGACCTTTCGCTATCCGGGCGACTGCTCTAACCTCTGAGCTACATTGTTTATAATACTAAAATAGCTAGATTCAATTTTATATTCATAGAAACTTTTACATATTTCAGGCCCAAAAAATGGCTCCCAAACAGTCAAAGCAAGCAATATTAGAAAACAAAAACGCCTTGCTAACGTCGTAGAAGGGAAAAAATAAAAAATGACCCTTTACTTCGTGCTCACTCACAAGAAAAAGAACGGCAAAGATAATTAAAGAAAAAAATGACAGGAAAATTTGTACCAGGGGCCCGATTCTCACGCTTTCGAACTCTTTCAGTAATTTGTAGTGGTAATTTGTATACGAACATTTTGTTTGTGGTTTCTATTGAAAAGTTAGGACGTTTCAAACTAACTAAACTGTCCCACAAGTCAACAATTTCATTTTGACAGCTAAGTTCGTATACGAACATCGATTGGTCTGTACCACTTGTTGCGTTCGACTGGTTTTCGATCGAACTTTTTCGATTGTGAAATTCTGACAACACACAAACTGTGTTATTTTCTAAAACTATTTGAATTTCGAGCTTATAAATGTGAACTTTTCTCGATTGTCTGAGAATCGGCCCCCAGTGAGTGAAATGAGTCCACGCCAAAAGAAAATTGCGAGGATGAAAAGTAGAGAAAGTTCAAATAGACACAATCAAAAGAAAAAACAGAAAAAAATAGAGGAGCTAGAACTAGAAGAACATATTTATTCTGGCAGTAGTGATACAGAAGCACACAGCGTGAGTAGCCATGACCCACTGAGTCAGTCTTCCACTTGTTCGTCAATTGACACACTTCTCTCTCCTAGTCCGAACAGTGATCATTTTGGAACCACATTAAATAGAATCACAAGGTCTGCAAGAAAACGAATCCTTAGCTCGACTCCTGTTTTTTAAACGCATTTGGATTAATTGAAAAATGAAATACAGGTAACAAAAAGAATTAGAAATTAAAGAAAAAACCATTCAACAATTAAAACAAATCTGGAATTTGATAATTCTAAAGAATCTCAATACTGGATATGGACGAAATCTAAAAAGAAATACTCGAAAAATGGTCTAGAAAAGGTAACAATACAAGACCTAAAACAAAAAGTACCGGCGTATCCAAAAGATATTATCGATCATTTTGATAAACTATTGAAACCTTACATGATCCATTGTGCAAACATCATTAGTCAAAATATGTATATTAAAAGATTGAAGTCGCAATTGAAAACTGGTAAGTGTATTATTCATTGCGACTTCAGTGAAAATTACAACACTAAATATGCCTCTGAAATACAGTCTTTTCATTTTGGCAGTTCAAGACATCCCAGGATGCTCCACCTTGCCGGTTGGCGACCGGATGGGAGGGCCAGGTGGCCATCTTTGGGGGGGTTCGGGCGTCCCCGCAGTCTCCAAGCCAGCCTCCTTTTCAGTGTGTCAGTCGTGTGTTAGTCCCCGAGTAAGTTGAATGATGCCTCGCCCAACTGCCTCTCTCCTGCCTTTTCACTCCGTAATTTTTCACATATGGTACTGAATAAAAGGAAAAAGTATAAACAGCGGTTGCACTCCCTCCCACTCAAAGTGCACCTCACTAATATCAGAGGCTTGCACTCAAATCTCGTTTCGGTCCATCACCATCTTGAGACTGAGAAACCTCAACTGCTGTTTCTCACCGAGACGCAAATCAACTGTCCAGCTGACGTGGCGTACCTCAGCTACCCTGGGTATACTCTGGCGCATAGGTTTATCCCCCATGCCGGAGTCTGTCTGTACGTCCGCGATGACATTTGTTTCAAGCGTCTCAAGACCTATGAGGAATCCAAATTTTCAATACTGTGGGCCTTGGTGAACACTGGAGTAGAGCTTACTCTCTACGCCGCTGTCTACCGCTCGCACAGTGGTGACCAGGAGACTACCAGGTTTATAGACCATCTTAGTCAGTCGGCTGATCTAGCTCTGGCCCGATATCCGTCAACGCAGTTAGTCATTCTGGGGGACTTCAATAGCCATCATAAAGAATGGTTGTTCCCGTACCAGAAGACCGACCATGCTGGGCGAGAAGCGCGTAGATTAGCATTTACGCACGACCTCTCTCAGCTAGTAAACTGCGCTACGCGGGTGCCAGACATAGACACACACACTCCGAACTGCCTAGACCTTCTGCTGACAACTGACCCAGACAGGCATTCTATATCGGTATCAGCCCCTTTGGGGACATCCGATCACTGTATGGTGAAGTCTGTATCCGTATACTCCCCACCCGATCAGGGCCCTAGTGGTATGAGACGGGTGTGGCGATACAAGTTGGCAGATTGGGATGAGATGCGGCATTTCTTTGCATCTTTTCCTTGGCGGCAATGCTGCTTTTCTTCAGAGGATCCGTCGAAATGCGCTGACGCTGTTACCGAGATCATACTTCGGGGTATGGAATATTTCATCCCATACTTTGATGTTCTGTCGGGCGGTAAAGCTCGCCCCTGGTTCAATGCAGACTGTCGCAGCGCCGAAGCGCAGAAAGAGTCAGCATTTTCAGCCTGGGCTGATGCTCGAGCGCGCAAATCACCGGACACTCAAACCCTGAAGAAAGCCTATATAACCGAGCCGCCAAGTCTAGTAAACGAATGTTGCGCAGGGCACGTTTTGACCATATCGGCCGAATTGGAGCCAAACTTACTTCCCACCCATCTGGAAGTAGAGAGTTCTGGTCTCTAGCCAAAGCCGCCGAATTAAATCTCTGTCGCCCTTCTTTTCTACCTCTGCTGAAACCAGACGGATCACTTGCTCATGCAGCGACTGAGAAAGCAAACTCGTTTGTCTCTCTCTTTTCAGAAAATTCGCATCTAGATGTCGGTAGCAAAATTCCACCTATGATACCTCGTGCTGACTCCTCTATGGGAGATATACAGATACGCAATAAAGAGGTACTCAAAGCTCTCCGTACTCTAGATGTGAACAAAGCTAGTGGTCCCGATGGTATACCAGCAATTGTTATGCGCAACTGTGCACCTGAACTATCTCCTGTTTTAACTCGCCTGTACCGCCTCTCACTTGAGACTGGACTAGTACCTCAATCGTGGAAGCTTGCAAATGTGCAACCTGTGCCCAAAAAGGGCAGCCGTGCCGACCCTTCCAACTGTAGGCCAATTTCAGTCACGTCCATACTCTGCAAGACTATGGAACGTGTACTGAACAATCGTCTATTGGCATACCTCGAAGACAACGACCTCCTCAGTCGCGGTCGGTCGACTGGAGATCTTCTTGTGTATGCCACCCATCTCTGGAATGAAGCGATCGAAAAACATGGCGAATCCCTTGCCGTAACGCTCGACATCTCCAAAGCCTTTGATAGGGTCTGGCATGGCAGCCTCATAAGCAAGCTTCCCTCATACGGTATCGCTGATAGCCTTTGCACTTGGATTGCTGACTTCCTCCGGAATCGCCTAATCCGAGTTGTGGTGTGGAGCGTTGTGTCGCCGATAATGGTTTACTGAAGGGACGTGAGATGCAATAATATCTCGGGTGATACAGACTTTGTTTCGATTTCTACCTGTTTTTTCTCCAAGATAAACAGCTTTTCTTTTGACGGCTCGACTCAATTCTGTTAACAGAATCTATCTTATAGCCTAATGTTTTCGAAAAAAATGATCGACAAACCAGTATTTCTTTACCGTCTTTTGGCAAGTAGAAGTAACGACTCCTGTTTTTACTCCTTGTTGGATATTTTTAATTTTCGGCGTTTTATGTTTATCACCTCAACATGTATATTTAAAACTAGTTTCCGCACGCGACTTCACGAGGCAGCGTTAAAACGGCTGATCGGATTTTGATGAAACTAAAACATAGAATACTTTTTATACTGGTTATTGGTCCCCTAAGTATTTTCTCGAATGTCCACGCGGACGAAGTCGCGGGCGGAAGCTAGTAAATAATAAGTGTCTATTTCACAATCAAAAGTTAGTTCTGATCTGAGTAGCTTAGGTACCAAGAACTTTTAGGTACTTCAGATGATTTAGGTTTATATATCCTATTTACACCCTGGGTTAGTTTTTCGGAAAATTACAAAATGGGCTGCCTATTTGTTTTTAGAAGTACGCCTACAAAGTTTCAAGTTGAAATGTCTATTTTACCCCCTGATTTTTCATTCAAAATTTCACCCCTATTTCAACCTTTTACGGGTTGCATTATGTTCAGCGTGTAAAACATCAAAAACCATGCCATTTTTGGAAACATCATCCCATAAAACCTCAATAACGACATCCATATCGATTTTTAGGTTTATTTATCACATTCTACCTCTAAGGAGTTGATTATAGAAAAATTCGAAATGTAAATACACATTTCGAATTTTTCTACTTGTTTTACTTTCCAACCATAAGCCTAAATAATAAATTTAATGAAGGACTTTCCAGATAGAACATTTCATCTCCATCAACCATCAACAATTGTCAAAAATGCTGACACAGGTAAATATTAAAGGGTATAATTTACGCGGACACCAAAAATATTTTTAAGACTCTAAGCCTAGGCACCTAATAAAATAAACAACTCCAAATAAAATAATTGACACTATTAAAAGGGTCCTAAAGTATACCATATTATGACCCAAAATAATAGAAAAAACATCAGAAAAATCGCACGCCTTGTACTAATATTCTATTTGGTTTCTAAAATGGATAAATGGTCACCAAGTAATGTCTTACTCAAAGATTAATATTACTACCAAAAATCTTACTCCGAAATAGTTTGACGTCATCCAAAATACATTATTTGAACCCAGACTATTTTACGCATGCGCATGAGGCACAGACCGCGGGCGCCTCCCCGCGCTCCTCTCTCAGTCGTCGCTCGCGCGTCTTAATGGCTAGTAGTTCTATGCTCGTAGCGCACGCGCTTTGCTTACGATGTCCGACGAAGCTTTGGCGGGGCCAAGTACTGTTGAAGCTCCTCTACTTAATTCTGAGTCTGATTCAGACCAAGGAAATAATCAGTTACAACTGAAGCGAAGACGTAAACAAGGAAGGTCTTGGGTTATAGTGCAAAAATTTTCAAATATTCGTGATGCCGAAGTTTTGATTAAGAACGAAGGAGTGTGGTCTTTTCAAAAAGTACACAACACGGAAGAAGGTGTAAAGAGATATTACCGTTGCAATAGAGTAAAACGACGCGGATTGCAGTGTTCGGCGGCAATTTACTTGTTGTTTGATTCTACGTCAGATGAAGTGATATTATATCGCACAGAAGAGAATCACGACCATGATTCGTTAGGATCACTCCCGCCACGTGGTATATCTGCGGAAACGTGCAGTGAAATAGATAAACTATTTGAACTCAGACTGAAACCAAAGGCAATAATGAGTGCCTTGGCGAAAAATAAAGGTATACAGTTACCGTCTAACACACAACTGAAAAATTACCTCGCTCAAATTCGTCAAAAAAAGTACGGGCGGTCTACTATTAGCCTGGGCGAACTGAAGGCGTGGCTTATATCTCACTCATCAATTCCTGAAGATTGGCATAGTGTCTTTGTGGTTTTATTCGAAGTTTCTGACGATGACAAAGACCCCTACTTTCGTTTTATGTTATCAACGAAATACTTACTGAGCCTTGCAAGCGATTGTAAAATTATTCACGCTGATGCAACTTATAAATTAATCTGGCAGGGTTTTCCGGTACTCATTGTTGGAACAACTGATCGTGACAGAAGTTTTCATCCATTTGCTCTAAGCGTAACATCCTCGGAACGAACTGCTGACTTCACATTTGTATTTACGGCACTCAAGAACAGTGTTTCTTCTATACACAAAAAAGACTTGACTCCAGAAGTATTGATATCTGATGCAGCAAAAAGCATACAAAATGCATTCATAAAAGTTTTTGGACCTAATGCCAAAATAAGAATGTGTTGGGCACATGCGAAAAAAAATATCCAAAAACGAGTTGATAAGTCAGTAGACAAATCAAAGCATAAGCAAATAATATCTGATATAGATGCTTTACAGTGTTCATCGTCTTCCGATGTCTTCGACCTTGCTTGTGAAAGTTTTCTGGCGAAGTGGAAAGATCAACAAGAATTTATTAAATACTTTGAAGAAGAATGGTTGATTATGAATCGCAATTGGTATTTAGGAGTCCTTCCAGGTACTCCAGCAACTAACAATGCACTGGAAGCATTTAATCGAACTATAAAAGACGACCATACCTTACGTGAGCGTCACTCATTGTCGCGATTCCTTGTGGTAGCAAAAGAAATGGTGACCGGGTGGTCTAACATTTATCATATGAATAATAAGTCCGTTTCTCAACAACCCACCATTACTCTCAAACAATGGACTGAAGCGTACCAATGGGCTAAACTGCCTAAAAGACTACCCGTCAAACAGACAACTGACTCAGCAACATACTACCGCATTCCAGCCGGTGATAACATGGAATGTAAAACTTTCAATGCTCACTGGAGAAGCTTCGACGATTTTAAAGAACAGTTTTTCAGTGAATGGGAAGTAATGTTACCCATCAACAGCGAAGAATGGTTAACCGGTAGGTGTAACTGTCCTGCATTCTTAAAACTGTATGCCTGTAAACATCTCCTGGGTTTAGCAATCAGGCTGAAGTACGTGGAACCACCTCATGAAGCCAGAAATATCCCTATTGGTGACAAAAGAAAGAGAGGGCGGCCAGCTAAATCCAAAAGAGCTCTGTTAATACAATGATTTATGATTTTTTTCTTGTTTTAAATCTTAATAACAAATTAATGTTACCTACAAACAAATTAATGTTGCCTACGACTGTAATAAAACTTATTTTGATTTGACTTTGTTGTTTTTTTATCATGTTTAATTAATTTCATACAACAATTAACAAGTGACGTATATTTTGGAACCCCAGTATATTTAGTTAATTTCATAAAACAATAACTAAGTGACATACGTTTGGGAACCCCTGTATATTAATTGGTATTTAAGAAATATTCGGGCGATCGTTAGCTTTTTTAGCACAGCAAAAATTACCAAATTAGAACTCATGGTATAAAATATTGGTAACATGTATTTAGTGACAATATAATTTATTAAGTATAAAGTGTATTTTAAAGGCGTCTATATATTTTTATGGCAGTCAATAATACCAAAAATGGATTTATTTCATAATATTTTAGGAAACTTAAATTGGTGACCATTTATCCATTTTGGTAACCGTTTAGAATTTTTTAGGTACTAAAATAGATACATTTTTGGGCGCAGCTTAAACACAAGCCAATATTAAATTTCAATTGCCAGCCTTAATACAAAATTTGAAGATCGGAACTTCAAAACTGACGGAATTTTATACAAACATTCATCCCCTATTTTACCCCCTTAGGGGTGGATTTTTAGTGGATTCCTACACTGTATAACGTATCTATGTGCAAAACTCCAAGTCTCTAGGTTCAGCGGTTTGGGCTGTGCGTTGATGTCTCAGTCAGTCAGGACTTTGAATTTTATATATATAGATAGAAAGAGATACAACGAGTAGCCGTTCGTAATTTGCGCCGTACGAGCTGAATCTGTTACATAGTAACTATTAAGTAATCTGTGCTTATGCTTTTGTTTTTGCCGCATCCATTTCACGCGTAAGAGCTGAATGAAAAACTGTGCAATGCTGACGTGATAAATAAGTACTGAAAGTGCAGGCTTGCTTGTTCACTCCTATGTTTAAATGAAATCTATCAGTATTTATTTATCAGAATAATGGATCACAGTAGGTATTAACTGAGCGTCTAGGGTTCGCCTATGAATAAAAAAGAATGTTGCTAACCCTTAATTTGGTTTTGATGACTTTTAGCAACAATTACTTTAAACATTTCTACTGCGGCAAATTATTATTATTTTTGAAATCATTCGATTTGGTTATAAAGTTAGGTTCAACACATCACTACTAAATCGGTTAACGATTGAGTTTTGAGTCATTACACATCCCTATTCTGTCAATCAACTAAATTGCAGCGGAACAGAAACATCTCATCCGTAAGTTTTATGAATTTCCACTATTTTATGCAGTTAAATTGTTTGTGATTTGTCTAAATATTATTTATAGTAAAGCAAACTAATCAAATCGGCGAACATTATGCGAAGAAATATTGTAAATAAAACATGACATGCTTCCTAACCTCAATGTTGCTAAAAAGCATCCGTGCCAAATATACAAAGAAGTACCCTAGTTTTGGTTTGATGCCATAAAGCAACATCGCCAACGATCCAACAAAGTAGTTATTTTGTGTTTAGTGTAGTACTGTCAAGGGCATGTCAAGCTACACACATTGAACTTTGTATCGTTCTTATCTACTAACCGCCGGTTTCCGAAACGCCAATTAAAATTAAATTACCTAATTCCCAATTAATCTCCAATTAATCTCCAATAAATTGTAGTTTGGGTTTCTGAAAGAAAAATGTGACAGACTGTCAACAGTCTGTTAACAGTCTGTCAGTGCCCATACAAATCTAAACCTAATTGTGAGATAATTTTCGTTTCAGAAACCCAAGGTGCTTTTAATTGGGAATTAATTGTGACAGTCTGTTAGCTAATTTTAATTTTGATTGGCGTTTCAGAAACCGGCGGTAAGCCATTAGGTCAAAATTTAATGGCAAATGTATAGCCTTGCCAGCACTTGACCGTAAGGTACCATCATTTTACGGTGTAAGGGATAATAAAAAAATTGATAGTGTAATCCATAGACCACAACGACCGGGTGGTCGAGAGGTCAGCAACTACGCAACCTACGGTTCCGGGTTCGCATCCCGGTAGGGGCAAATGTTTTTGTGGTGAGCACGAGCATTTGTGACTGAGTCATGGATGTTCATTAGTATTTATGTATGCTTATATTTCAAGCTATGCTTAGTTTAGGGCTGAAGATTGGTGTGACAGTTGTGTACCAATAGTTAATTGTTTATTTGTATTGTTTTTTTAGCTTGAGTTTGGTTGTGGTTGCATGTTTTTTTTTGTAGGTGCTTCAGCGAGCTAGATCGAATCGCATATTAGCTTTAATTCCCGTTGCAAACGCACGATCTGATGAAAGCGATGTAACTGATGACGAAGAGGATACGACGTTACCGTTGCATGTCAATGTAGACCAAGTCCAAGATAATTATTTCAGCTCTCCTGCACCTTCACTTGATTCGTCTTTAGAGCGTATGAACCTGCTCGACAGTGACAGAACTGAATGTGAAACTGACAGTAATTCTGATTCTGACATCATCAACCCCGTAATACAATCTGTATTCCCTTCTCTAGATGAAACTGACCTGTATAACGTCAATCTCTTCAATTCCACTCCTATCTTCACCAGCAACACCTCTTAACCTGCAATCCACGCCAACAACATCTGGACGTCCACCAGCAACACCTTTTAACCTGCAATCCACGCCAACAACATCTGGACGTCCTCCAGCTACACCTCTTGGCCTGCAAACTACGCCTATAACTTCTCGAGGTCCAAACATAAATAATGCAACCAGATCAACAAAACCTAAAGCAACGAACAATCAACCACGACCAAGTTTAGTTGCCAGGCGAACCAAAAGAAAGCAATTGCATTTCAGTTGGAAAAAGACACATTTCACGCACAACGCTTCAGTCGATCCGATGCCATATTCTGACCCACCCGCTCATGTTATAACACCGCGTGAATATTTTACACATTTTTTTTCTGAAGACATAGTTAGTGACATAGTACAATACAACAGACAAACATTTACTCTGTTGAGAAATTGGGGCACTCCATAAATATTACAACAGAAGACATCAAGAATTTCATTGCCATCCATATTTTTATGGGAATAGTAAAAATGCCAAGTTACTTGGATTACTGGAGTTCCCAATTACGATTTTTGCAAGTTGCCGAAATAATGCCGCTAAAAAAATATCAGAAAATCCGAAGATTTGTTCATTTCGCAGACAGTAATGAAAATAGCACTGACAGATTTCAGAAGATCCGCCCAGTAGTTGAAAAGGTCAGACTAAATTGTTTGGATGCTGTGGAAAAAAAAAAACAATTTAGCGTTGATGAAATGACTCTTACATATAAGTGCAAGAAACCCGGAAATCGGCGACAATACATCATCATCATCATTTCAGCCGTACGACGCCAACTGCTGGGCATAGGCCTCCCCCAAGGATCTCCACAACGATCGGTCCTGCGCTGCCCGCATCCAGCGGCTTCCCGCGACCTTGACCAGATCGTCGGTCCACCTTGTAGGGGGCCTGCCCACGGAACGTCGTCCGGTTCGCGGTCGCCATTCGAGAACCTTTCCGCCCCAACGGCCATCGGTTCTCCGCGCTACTATGTGTCCCGCCCACTGCCACTTCAACTGAGCAATCCTTCGAGCGATGTCGGTCGTTTTAGTTCTCCTGCGGATCTCATCATTTCTGATTCGATCAAGCAGGGAAATACCAAGCATCGCTCTCTCCATTGCTCGCTGGGTGACCTTGAGCCTTCTTATGAGACCCATAGTAATAGACCACGTCTCGCTTCCATAAGTCATAACTGGCAACACACACTGGTCAAAGACCTTAGTCTTGAGACATTGAGGAATTTTGGACGAAAATATATGCCGGAGCTTCCCAAACGCTGCCCATCCGAGCTGGATTCGACGAGAGATCTCTTTTTCGAAGTTGGACTTACCTAATTAGATTGTCTGTCCTAGGTAAACATAGTGGTCAACAACTTCGAGTGTAATGATCCCAACATTAACTGGAGCGGATGAAACATGGGCATTGGACATGATTTTCGTCTTATCCATGTTCATCTTCAAACCCACTCTTTGGGAAGCATTGCTGAGATCTTCGAGCATTGTGTTCAGGTCTTCCAAGGTCTCAGCCATGAGAACTACATCATCGGCAAACCGCAGGTGTGTTAGACACTCGCCACTGATGTTAATGCCGAATCCTTTCCAGTCCAGTAGCTTAAAAATATCCTCCAACACAGCTGTGAATAGTTTCGGAGAGATGACGTCTCCCTGTCTCACACCTCGCTGTAGTTGGATAGGATTAGAGCTCTGGTTCTGTAATCGGACCGACATGGTAGCGTTTTGGTATAAGTACCTCAGCACCTCGATGTACCTGTAGTCTATTTGGCACCTCTTTTTTTTTAAATTGTCAACAACATTGGAACCGTAACCGGGCACCGCCTCAATACGCTGGTGGGTGCCGTTCGTGACTATTTAAATGGCGAATACGGTAATCACTGGATCGGCCGAGGGGGACCCGTGCCATGGCCGGCACGGTCGCCGGACCTCACGCCCTGTGAGCCCTGTGTGCACACGCTACGGAGTTGTTACGAGAAGCGTAAGAGGTATTGGATAACTCGACGCTCCTCGTAACGACTCCGTAGCACAGTGGTTAGAGCGTTCGCCAGGACAGTGAAAGGTCGTAAGTTCGAGTCCCATCAGAGCTAGTTCTAAGACGGGTCGTTCTTTCCTAATACATAAATGAATTACTCAGTGATACCTTCTCGGATGTCTCCAAAAACTTTAATGTCATACATATCAATGCACAGAGTATCCCAGCACACTTTCCGGATATGCTAGCCACGTTCGATAACAAGAACATACATGCTATCCTAGTGTCCGAAACCTTCCTTAATCCCTGTCTTTCTTCGACTTCATATTCCCTGCCTGGTTTCCAATTGATTCGTAATGACCGTGTGAGTTCCTCACATGGAGGTGTGGCAATTTATCTTCGTTCTCACATCTCTTTCTCTATCCTCAGTAGGTCTCCTCAACCGCCACCTCCAAACAGCGCCGAGCATCTTCTTCTTGAAGTATCCCTGTCTCATACTAAACTTCTACTAGGTGTCTTTTATAGCCCTTCACTTCGTGTTGACTATTTTGAGTCACTCGAACACATCCTGGAAAACTATTCTCCGTCTTATCCCCACACTATTATAATGGGTGACTTTAATACTTGTCTCGTAAAAAACGACTTCCGAGCAAAAAAACTACAGTCTGTTGTTAACTCCTCCAACTTACACATCCTTCCACTTCAGGAAACACATCACTTTCCCAACTGCACTCCTTCACTACTTGACCTCATTATTGTCTCCTCTTCGACCTTGACTGCTAAGCATGGTCAATATTCTGCAGATGCATTCTCCTACCATGATTTACTCTACGTGTCGTACCGCATTCGTCCTCCGAAATTAAAACCCACCGTCAAGCTTCAGCGTAGTTTTGCTAAAATTGATAATGAGCGTCTTCTCGAAGATGCTGCAAATATTGACTGGGATTCGCTTTTTATTTCGGAAAATGTTGAGGAGCAAGTGGCAATGTTAAACCAGCATCTTACCGAGTTATATGACGTGCATGCTCCTATTCGACCAGTTAAAATCAAGCACCTACCTGCGCCTTGGCTTACAGACGACATTCGAAGGTTGATGAATAAGAGGAACAGGGCTAAAGCCAAGTTTAAGCATAATCCCTCGGAGAGTAATGAATTGAAGTATAACCGTGCCAGAAATCGTTGTAATACTGCGGTAAGGGATGCTCAAAGACGCCACACACATAATTCCCTAGAAAATGAAGATGATCCAGCAAAGGTGTGGAAGTTTCTAAAAACTCTGGGTGTTGGTAAATCTCGCGATGGCACCAGTACTGAAAACATTGATTTGAATCGGCTTAATAGCCACTTCTCCTCATCTGTGCCTATCGATAGTAATAGCAAAAACAGTACACTAGCATATCTTTCAACTCTACCAACTCCTGATTTTTCCTTTACTTTCAATCATTTTGTGGAATGTGATGTTAAGAGATCTGTACTCTCTATCAAATCCAATGCTGTGGGTGCTGATTCTATTAGTCGGAAAATGATCCTTCCTATTATTGATATCCTTACTCCCGTTGTCACCAAAATACTCAACACTTCTATATCAACTGGTGTTTTTCCTGCTTCTTGGAAAAACGCGAATGTCGTTCCAGTACCCAAAAAACGAAATCCCACCATTTATTCCGAATATCGCCCTATTTCCGTCCTCCCTTTCCTATCCAAAGTCCTAGAAAAACTAGTTTTCGGCCAGCTGACTGCCTATCTCCATAGAAATAACCTCCTCAATCCTTTTCAATCTGGTTTCCGCAAGGGCCATAGCACATCCACGGCATTGGTTAAGATAACGGAGGACATACGCCGGGGAATGGAAAAGCGTCAACTTACATTGTTGACGTTACTAGACTTCAGTAATGCCTTCAATTCTGTTGATTTTGACCTACTCCTTGGCGTGTTGCAATCTCTTAACATTTCTCCAGCTGCAACTGATTGGTTTAGAAGTTACCTGATCGGACGACAGCAGCGCATCTGCGTTGGTGATTCTTTATCTGCATGGTGTAACATCGATGCAGGAGTTCCCCAGGGAGGTGTCTTATCTCCTTTGCTTTTCTCTGTATTTATCAACTCCATCACACATTCACTTTCAAGCTCCCACCACCTTTATGCAGACGATTTACAAATTTATACTCGGGCACCTCTCTCTGAACTCCCTAGTGCAATATCGGCTACCAATATCGATCTCGCTGCTATTACCAATTGGAGTAAGTCTTTTGGGCTTACTGTAAACCTTTCTAAGACTCAGGCAATCATTATTGGTAGTCCATATTACGTCTCGAGGATTGATTTTGGGCAGTTACCTCCTATCACTTTCGATGGCACTGTCGTTCCTTTATCTAAATCTGTTCGAAACCTTGGCGTAATTTTTGATGATTGTTTTTCATGGATTCCTCAGGTCGATGCTCTTAGAAAAAAAGTATTTGCTGCATACAGCTCATTAAACCGTTTACGAAACTTTCTGCCCACTAAAACCAAAATTACTCTTGCCCAGTCTCTTCTCCTTTCTGTCATAGACTACGCTGATGTCTGTTACACGGATCTTTCGGAGGTTTTGCTCAACAAACTGGAGCGTCTGCAGAATATGTGTATCCGTTTCATCTTTAATCTTCGTAAATTTGACCACGTGTCGCATTTCCGCTCAAAGCTAAATTGGCTTCCAATTCGCCGGCGCAGGGACTTACATGCTCTTACGCTTCTCTATTCCATCCTCTTCCACCCAACCACTCCTCACTACCTTAAAGAGTGTTTCCGATATCACATCTCCTCCACCCAATGTACCTTACGCTCCTCCTCAAATCTTACTCTTGTTTTTCCACCCCATTCCACAGATTTCCTCTCCTATTCTTTCTCTTTGCATGCTGTTCGGCTATGGAATGCTCTTCCAGAAGGTATCAGGAAGGCTCCATCTCTTAAATCTTTTAGTGATCAAGTCCGAACGCATCTCCTATCTTATTCTTAATACCTATCTTATTTCCTCTCTTACTCCTACTATCATTAAATTTTCTTTACTTTATTCCTATTTCTTTTTAATTATATCTATATAATATATTATAATGTTCTTCAAATTGCACCCACTCCCCCTTCCCCTTTATGTCCTCAGACGATTATTATTTTTCCACTCGAGGTTGCCTGGAAGAAATTGCTACCTAGCAATAAGGCCGCCTTTTGTGTACTTCTTTTGTAGTGTCTTCTTTTTGTTATGTGTTTTCTTTTTGCAATAAAGTGTTTTATTATTATTATTCCCTTTATTACATTTTAAATACTTACAAAATTATATTTCTAAACATTAAATTTTTACAATGTATAACACTAAAAAATATAACATTTAAAAATACAAAAATGCAGTTCCCCAACGGCAGCAAGATCAGGGTCCCGGCTACCGATGGTTAAGGATCCAGAGACAGGAACCTTCTCACTATACGGGCCGTGTCCAGAAGTACTGCCTTCTGCATCTGACTCCCGATCCATCCACCTAACGCAAGCCTCTTAAGGTGTTTATCGAGGCTCTTGGCTATTAGACCATGGGCAGATATGACTATCGGAACAACAATTGCTGAATCAATGTCCCACATGTCAACAATCTCGTGAGCTAAATCAAGATATTTGTTTTCTTTATCTTTTTCAGCTTTCACAAGGTTGTCGTCATGGGGAACAGTGACATCAACAATTATTGCGCGGCGTTCGTGTCGATCTATCAATACAATATCAGGCTTATTAGCTACAATAGTCCTGTCTGTAATGATAGATCGATCCCAATACAATGTGGCATGGCTATTTTCAAGGACCTGTTCTGGTGCATACCTGTAGTACGGCACCTCGGATGCCACAAGACTATGTTTCAAAGCAAGTTGTTGGTGTATTATCCTGGCCACTTGGTTATGTCTATGCAAATACTCGCCGTTCGCGAGACGAGAACAACCGGAGATTATATGCCTAAGGGATTCACCCGGACGATGGCACGCTCGACAAATATCCACTGTGCCATCCCTTAGGATATACTTTCGGTAGTTATTCGTCATCACAACCTCATCCATAATTGCACAGACAAAACCTTCGGTTTCACCAAAAAGATCACCAAAACGGAGCCAGGATACTGAGGCTAATAAATCTACGTCGGGCCCATGGAGAGCCCGGTAGAATCTGCCATGTAACTCCTTGCTTTGCCACACAATGCTGCGGTCGGAAGTACTAAGTACTACAGGTTTGCGCCAGTTTTCTTTTGCTAAAAATAGAGGAGTCAGTCCATTGTCAACAGCAACTACATCTCTATGAGACCCAATATCGACTTGGAGAAAATACTCCCTAAGATTGCATATCTCGCGGTTATGCAATGTCTTAGCATTTAAGAAGCCACGACCACCGCACTTCCGCGGGATATACAATCTCATGGTCGATGAACGTGGGTGATGCATGCGGTGTGCTGTTAGCAATGTACGAACTTTTCTATCCAGGGCATCCAGTTCAGTTTGAGTCCATTTAAGTATGCCAAAGGAATACATCAGTACCGGCATGACCCATCCATTGTATGCGCGAACCTTGTTTCCGCCAGACAAAAGACTTTTAAGGACTTTTGAGAGGCGCCCCAAGAAACGCTCACGCAACGACTGTTTCATGTCAGCATCGTTGATGCCTAATGCCTGTGACATACCTAAATATTTATAGGTTTCGTTAACGGAGAGAGATCTAAGATTAATAGAATCCGAGAGTTGTATACCCGTGGATTCCATTATCTGACCACGCTTTACATGCATGACTGCACATTTGTCCACACCAAATTCCATTTTAATGGCATTACTGAAAGCTTCAGTAACCTTCAGTAACGCTGTCAAATGAGAACTGCTATGGGCAAATAGTTTCAGGTCATCCATGTATAGCAGGTGTGATATTACTTGACCATTTCTCCGTAAACGGTAGCCTAATCCTGAACTCTCGAGAAGTGTACTCAGAGGGTTCAAGGCCAGACAGAACCACAATGGACTCAGACCGTCACCCTGGAAGATACCTCGCTCTATTTTTATAGGGTCGCCCTGACCTAGAACCCGTCGAGATCCTGGATAGAAAAGGACGGTTCTCCATTTTCGCATGCACGACATCAAGAAAGTGCGTAGAGTTGTATTAATTTTATACAACTCCAGCACCCTCATGAGCCACGAATGCGGCACGGAATCATAGGCCTTCTTATAATCTATCCAGGAAGTCGACAGGTTCTTTCGGTTTCGACGAACCTGTTGGTTAATAGCCATGTCAATGAGGAGTAGCTCCTTAGTACCACAGGCCCCATTCCTACATCCATTTTGAGAGGCGAACATAATAGAATTTTGATCAATGTGTTTATTAATCTTCGACCTCAAAATGGACGTAAGAATTTTATAAATTGTTGGCAGACAGGTGATAGGTCTATAGTTTTTAGGGTCCGCAGTACTACCAGATTTATGGAGCAGATGAGTTATGCCTGTTGTCATAAATTCTGGAAGCGATCGAGATAATAAAGCACTTTGAAATTGAGATGCTAAGCAAACGTGCGAGCTAGGTAACCATTTATACCAGAAATTGTGCAGTCCGTCCGGGCCTGGAGATTTCCAGTTGGGTAAGGAACGAACTGCACAAACTACGTCTTGGTAGTCAATGGTTACTTCATTCATCTCAGGTATAAGCTCACACGATCGCTCAACATCCCTTATCCACGCGCCTTCAGAGTGAGTGACAGGCACAGACCAGATGTTGTGCCAAAAAGAAATCATGGCATCATCATCCGGCCGATGCATATCAGTATCACTCTGATTCGATCGCTCCCAGGATGCATAAACACATCGTTGATCTCTCTCGAACATGCGGTTCTGAGTAAAGCGATCGACTCGCACCCTATACCTTCGAATACGATTAGCCCATGCACAAATTTTCTGCTTCAGGAAGTCGATGCGCTCTGTGACACATGAAATGTAATTTTGAGGACTAATACCAGTCCCCAGGAATGCACGCTTCACAAAGCGCATGACCCTAGGGCGCATGTTGCCCTCCCTAAAGCAGCTGAGCTTACCGATGAGTACCCTAGCCTCACTGATACGACGTTCAATCCTACACTGCCAGGCTGGTACAGCCAGACGAGGGCGTGTTGCTGTGTCAGTATTTGGAAATTTGACATGAGCAACACGACAAGCCGTAATAGCCGCACAATACAAGATCGAATGAGTATCAGCCAGGTCTTCACTACTATCAAAGTAATTTGATAGTAGTGAATCTAAAGCACACATCAGCGCCCTATTTTTTTTGTGCATGGGAAAACGCGGAAGCCGAGGTCTAAGGTGAATCGAAGTCGATCGAAATTCCAGAACTACATCTTCAAGAGTACTCCTCAATATATCATTGTATTGGGGACTTACAGTAGTAACCATATCATCTCCACCACCACCATCAGCAACGTCAGCTTGCAATGTGGTCGCGGCAGAAGCTTGAGTTGCCGTCTGCGATGCAGTAGTACTGATATGGTTACGTTGCACCTCTGTACGGAGCCGATCAAGTACGGAGTCATCCAACAAGTGACCCCGTTGAATGGCTCGTACCTGATCCGACAGTCGTTGAGCCGAAACGTTGATAGATGGTTCGAGAGCCTGAAACAGAGAAAGCATCCGAACACGATACGCAGTAAGATTAGTTCCTGCCTCTGTTGCCTCAAAATATGCGCGCATGACATTTTCATTAATGGATAATGTCCATCGCATGCGCTGCACTCCACCGGGAGCGGGGGCCCTGACCGGAGCCGATTGCCCCAGAAGCCCCAAACCCTTCGGTGGCCGGCCCCTCCTCCGACGTACAGGTGGTGGCGACGACGGCGGAGAGAAGTACTCGTCACTATCGCTCGACGCAACTGCAGATGTCAGCTGGACACACGGCACTGAGATAGTTGCCGACAACTGCGAGGCGGAGCGAGGTGACGAGCCCGGAGGTCTTGAGCGTGCTGCTCTGCTTCTCGTCAACATATTTTATGTTGCATTCTTTTCAATTTGTTTGGTTTGGTACTATGGTAATGACATTTTCAAATGTCATTGGAGTATTCATTGTGAATTTGTCAGTATTTCTATTTCAGTGTAGGTAGGTTTTCTCTTTGGTATTGTAAAAGGTAATATTGAGTAATTAATAATTATGGTCTTGCAGTCTGAATGAATATTATAAACTCTGAATAAAATATTAAATAGTAAAATGGGAAAAGAATGTCCTGTCACGTTGACGACTTTTTTTTTTTTTTTTTTTTTTTTTTTTTATTTATTATTATTATTTACTAAAGTTATGCCAGGGAGCCAGCGTTTAAAATTATCAGCCAACTAGCAGCGAGTATTTTGAGCTTGCCATTTTCAAACGAGAGCCTCGAACGCGCGTTCTTCATGATGAACATAGTAAAGAACAAGCTCAGAAATAACATGATGACAAAAGCTGACCATATAATGCGAGTCAGATCTGCAATAAAAATCAAGGACTGCATAGAATTTCAACCTACAAAATACATATTTTAATTTTTAGTTTTTTTTTTTTTTTTTTTGCATTTACAATGCAATTTTTATTACTGAAAAATGGTAAATGAAGTATTTAGAAAAAAAGTGAGACGGGTCGATTTTTTCTAAATACTTCATTTACCATTTTTCAGTTACAAAATACATGTTACAAAAATTCAATTCTGTACAAATGTATAAAAATGACACCACAGAGGAAGAGGATGCTGTCGTAATAGATGTATTAAAATTAAATGATTAATAAAATAGATTTCTCGATTTGTTTTTAATCTTGATCCCGGCTTTATATAAAATTGAATATTATTTTGTTATAAAATTATTGAATAACATGCAAAAAATATTATATGTGTGATTTTGACATTTTGGCAACACCTGTGAAAGCAGGGGTGGGGTATGATGGCAACACTTATGGTGACTACTTTCTGCGTGAGCGAGCGCATGTTTGTAGTTTTCTAGTTCCATTTTGCATATTTTCGTTCGTGAAAAACCCCTACGGTGCGTCGAGTCGAGCCCGTTGCTCCTCCGCTTCGGAAAACCTTTTTGCGTAGTACGTGTATTTCTTGTTGTGACAGAGACACTGATTTTGTGATAGAGACACTGTTTTGTGCTAGGTACTTGTAACGGGTGTCCCAAAAGTAGGTATAGGATGATTTGTCTCAATTAAACGCGAATGGATTGGAATTTTTTCGTAGTTTTATTTTATTTTAAAGAAGAGACTTGTACAATTTTATCTGAATAGAACATCTGCTAAATGGCCGCCACGGGCATTTTTGCTGTGTGCATGTTTTTCATGACACTTTCACACATTTCGCTGCTAATTTCACACATTTCGCTACTTATTTCACCAATAACTCGGCGAATATTTTGTCTATATTGTCTATGTTTTTTGGATCGTTGGTGTAGACTTTATCTTTGACGTAGCCCCAAAGAAAGAAATCCAGTGGCAACAGATGGCAAGATCTCGGTGGCCACCTCTTCTTGAAATTACGAGATTTTTTGACCTTTCGACGAGTGTTTGTAATTGATCGTGAATTTTCGTTACATATTTGTATAACTTCTATGCGCTGTTTTTTTGTGAAAAGGTCCACGATTAATTTTACATGTGTCAAGATGACGTATGTCAAATTTCAACCCGCCATCTTGAATATTTCGGAAATAACGCGAAATTCAAATCCTATACGTACTTTTGAGACACCCTTTATTTACTTCTGTTACTAACTTCTGTAAAATGCCCAAACGTTGCGCATTTGGTTGTTTGCCCAATGGTAAGTACATGGTTTTCTAAAGCATGTAGTTTGTACCAACCTAGTTTTGAGTGTGTCTACTCCAAACAACCATTCCCGTTTGGGCTGAACGAATTTTGATACTTTCCTTCAAAAATAATTGCCTAAATTCCATGTAACTTTTCACAAAATATTTCTTAACATTAAATGCTTAGTTGCGATCCAAAACTCGCACGAGACGCATCTCGCTCCGCGCAAAAAATTCAAAAAAAATAGTTTTTCCCAAGTTATCATCAAGTGCGTACGACAAAAGTTGCGCAATTCTGCGCCCTACACGGGAGTGTAAAGAAAGTGAAAATCGGTAAAGTGTACGTAAAGTTATTCACAAAAAAGTGTTTTATAACCTCGAAAGTTTGAAGTGGTTTTCCGCAAATTGCGGGAAAACCGCAAGGAGTCTCCTAGCTTCCGCCACACCGTTTTGTGCGCCTCAGCGCGCTTTACAAGAGGACTCTACCAGCTCCCCTCAACTCCCGGAATTCCAGGAGTTATTCCTCTGGAAAGGGGCCTACTTGGAGCAGCGCGAGGACGGCAGGCGGGTTGAGGACGTCGAGACGAGACACCCGGCAACAGAAATCGGACTAACCCAAGGAAAGATACATATTTTTAAAATTCTAAAATTTTCAGATAATTTTCCTGAAAAGTTTCTGTATCTAACCCCTCAGGTATATTTTTTTTATAAATAGGCAAAATTAGCACAAACATAGTTCCTAAAAATTTGTTTGATTATCTCGAATAACGACATCAGGAAAATTGTCTGAAGATAAGGGTAGTTTTTACCCCTTGGCTTTTCTCGGTAGTATATGGTCCGATTGACCTCAAACTTTGTAAATACATGTGTTAGAGCTAAGACTATTTTAGGTATAAATTTTGGATTTTTAGAATTACCGGTTTTGTTTTTATTTAATTTTTTGTGTCTATTTTTTATGTATATGAAAGGGGGTGGTATTTAGGGGTTGGCCGAGGCTGCCATAGGCCCTAGACCACCTTGGGCATCACTCCTGAGCCCAAACTTGGCCGCCCTAACTCGCAGTCTACGTTTTCCCCAAACCGGCAGCCATTTTTGTTTTTTAGGGAAAATATTTCCCACTGTATATCTTCGAAGATACCGATCGCAGGGAGGCGAGGTTTCCATAGGAGGGCCTTAAAAACTCCCCTCTTGCGCCCTGGTGGGGTCACAACCCTGTAGGGCATATGATGTCTCTACAGGAATTCTGAGTACCTAACGAAGGTAGATTTTGACCTCCCCACCACGACGCAAAAATCCCCGAGTCTCTGCGACCAGTAGTTTGGGCCCTACGAATTTTCGAAATTTCGGCCGCCATCTTTAATCGCCATTTTGAATTCACGTCCAGGCCCATAATTCCCAAACTACTGGCCCGATTTTGACAGCGATCGGTCCCAGGGGGTTGTCTGAGTCCCCCGCTCCCCCTCCCCCCCTCAAAACCAAAATCGGACAACCTGATTTTTGCCCCTCGATTTTAGGAGCGCGCGAGGTAGATCATAAAAAACTACCCCGGCAATACCCAAACACCGGTGTCCTAGCACCAATAGGGCCGGAGATATCGCCTGGCTAAATCTGGTCCGCCATCTTGGATTAGCCATTTTGGAAAATTAGCCAAGCCATAGCTCCCAAACTATTGGGGCTAGAGAGTTGGGGATTTCTTCCGGGGAGTTATCATAAAAAACTACCCCGGCAATACCCAAACACCGGTGTCCTAGCACCAAAAGGGCCGGAGATATCGCCTGGCTAAATTTGGTCCGCCATCTTGGATTAGCCATTTTGGAAAATTAGCCAAGCCATAGCTCCCAAACTATTGGGGCTAGAGAGTTGGGGATTTCTTCCGGGGAGTTCCCTTGACTCTTTCTTCCAATTACCTGGGGTAAATTTACCCTAGGGCAACCCGGGTAAAATTCTTTGCCCGAGCATTTTTTTGGGTAGACAAAGAGGAGCACCACGGAACCGGCGAGCTCCGGCTAATAGTTCTTGAGCTATAGACAGTTACCCATTTTCCCCATACTTTGTCCCCAATCTTACCCATAGGGGAACTCAAGAGCTATTGGCCGTAGAGCCCCGTGCTTGGGGTCGTTGGATAGGGCTCGCAGAGCTCTACTGGGTTCGCGAATTAGTTTTTAAGTAGCGGCAGCCATATTGGCGGCCATTTTGTTTTTAGCAAAATAAATCGTAACTTCGCCGGAAAAAATCTCAAAAATCCGCGATTTTCACAAACGGGTGTATCTTGCCACCCCCACTGACTTGCGGAAGATTTATAGACGTAGAGTCATTTTTCGCGACTCTACATATAAAAAACTGAACCTTTGCTTTTTTGCAATTAACTTTGGTAGATTACCAAAAATTTGTTTATTTTTAGTATAATTAAGACTATTACGGTCCGCGCAGGCGTAGACTCAACAAATTTTAAACACACTCTATATAAGTACAAATATATACACAACTTTTACAAATTTTTACTCTATTATTTTCATTGATTTTATATTGGTACTTGACGCATACCTCTGACAATGTCGACAATAAGGACTCCACATGTAGATAGACAAAACAAAAACAAAGAGAAATCACCACCCAAAACGGTAACACTAGCAGCCGGGCCAAGACAAAACACTGTCAAGGACACAGTACGTGATTTAAATAACATAATAAACGCAGACACTCCGAGAAACCTAACCCCGGTTGCATTGCAACAACGATCAAAACTGACTCCAAACCCAAACACCTGACTATGGAATCTTCTGTGCCATCCCCATCCACTGCCGGCACGACGGCGGCAAATCCCAGGAAAAAGGTAGAGACACCAATGAACCCCATCTACATTCTCAGGGAGATCGCGAAATACCTGGCGATCGTAGAGGAAAAAATGAAGGTAAAGGGCGGAAATATAAAGTCAGAAACCAAGAACGAGCTGCATGATGGAGGAAAGCATATGCTGAGTCGGGACCGTTTTGGGACATTCCATTGGCTTTATGTGTTTTTGTGTTTATGTAAATTTTCGTTTGTGATGTCCCAAATAAATAATTTTTCTTTTTCTTTCTTTCTTTCTGTCAAGTGTAAAACTTACTGCACTCAGATAAACACCTGGCTGAGACGAAACAAAAGTGAGTACACCCCTGTAAAGGAAGCACAGAACCAAATCCAAACCGAAACTATGGTAAAGCTAGTCGACGAAATGCGCGAGAGCCTTGAAGGGCAGATCCACGCTATAGGGTCGATTATGAAGGAGCATATTTGCAACCCTCTGCTCACAAAAATGGAAGGAGTAGCAGCCAAGGTGGACTCGGTCTCAACTGACGTCAAGCAAATAAATGCCGCAATGATTGAGAAGTCATATGCAAGCGTGGCAGCCATACCCAACGCAGCGGCCACCCCGTATAATTTACCAAACCGCCGAGCACTTCACTCAGTTATTGTTACCTTGACCGATGAAAATGAGACCGGCGAACAGGTACTGGAGAGGGTACGAGGAGCCGTGGCGAGGGAGGATGAAGACGGCTTTGTAAGGGTGGAAAAAATAAGAAAGGCAAAAGATAGGAAGATAATAATAGGATGTGAAAGCAAGCAGGAAAGAGCAAGACTCCTAAAAAAATTGGGAAATGCTAAAGAAAAACTGAAAGTGGAGGAGGCTAGCAATAAAAACCAGCTGATTAAAATTCTTCATGTGCTAAAATCGGACGCTGAAGATGAGAAAAGTCTCATAGAAAACATAAGAAAACAGAACCAACACACTTTCAAAGAGCTAAACAAAGAAGAAGCCGAAATGAAGATTTAATTCAAGAAAAATGCAAATCATGCTCATACCGTCCACGTAATTTTCAACGTCTCCCCCAAGATCTGGGGACAAGCCATACAGCAGGGGAAAATGAGAGTTGGAATAATGAATTGTAAAGTGGTAGATCAGTCACTACTCGTCCAGTGTATGGTGCCTCGAATACGGCCATAGTAAACGTTTCTGCAACGAGAAGGATGACTTGTGCAGTCACTGCGGCGGACAGCACATGAAAGCGCAGTGCACTGTTTGGGAAAGGTACAAGAGTGTACAACCTTGACGAAACTGCTATGACAACAGTCCAAAAGCCCCAGAAAATCTTGGCGCCAAAAGGAAAACAAAATTTTGGCAAAGTAACTATGTAGTGGGGAATGAGGTACTTTGATAACTAATTCTATGGCTCCTGTGAAAACCGCTACAAGTCGACTTGGAGCAAATTTGATGTTATGATTGTTTCTTAATCAGCAAAATTACTCTATTTTTCTGTCTAATCGACATTTTGATATGACCTAGTATAGTATTATATTATCTGTGATATGACTATCTGATTTTTGAGATCGTTTGACATCTTAGACACGAAATACGAAATATCGTATGTTTTTAAACAATATTTTAAATGTCGTGGGTTACATTATTGTCCATGTTGATGTGGTATGCAATACCAGATTTGTAAAATTTTAAGTTAAGATTGTATATTGTAACTGTTTGTTGTCCCGAAATAAATAAAATAAACTAAAACTCGATAAATATCGTTCTCAAAATTACGTTTCTAACGTAAAGAATTGTGTATAATCTATCTCGAGTGATACCATTATACACACAATATTAAACATTTGATTCATGTTTAGTTGTATTTATTTACACAAAATAAATCAATAATAATAATAAATAACTTCTTACATTCACACCAATTATCTAAGCCCATTTTAATTTCATTAAAAACTGTATCATGGAAAACTTGATAACGGATAAATATATACTTAAATACCTTTTGTTTGTAAATACATACTTAAGAAACATAGTAAACACCCAGACCAAGACAATACAATACATGTTCATGCACACAAATATTTGTCTTGTTCGGGAATCGAACCCGAGACCACTGGCACAGAAGGTGGGTAGCCTACTCCTGCGCCAAAGCGGTCGTAAAAATAAATGTATAGACTGCACTGATTCAACTAAATATAGTTCAGTGTAAAATGATTCAAATGCAATTTTATTGTATCATCAATAACGAAAAATTTCGTATGATTTTGGAAAATATGTGCAAAATGATACATCTTCCGGAAGCGGGGACTCTGCGGGGTGAGGCAGGGACGTTGCCGCAGGACCTGCTGCGGGCGACAACCGCGCGAAGTCAGTGCACAACGTACGTATAGATGTATCACTTTACACGAAGTTAAATTAAATTAAATATGTTAATTAATTATTATCATTGTTGCAGCATTTTTTCGAAGCACTAAACGAATGTTCGACATATTAAACATTAATATGAGTAACAAGGAGAATGAAAACAGCGAGAATAGAACGAACCTCTCTAAAAATGGCATGCCATTAGAGGAAGTTTCCACAAGTGATGGGGATTTCGGTTCCTCTAGCAGCGACGACTATATATCGGGATCCGAGGGATACAGTAGTGACGGTCCCTATAGCAAAAATGGACGTAAACGGCCCTCAGTTTTTGCGTCTTTCAAGCCACTTATAAGAATTCCGACACTTCATGCAATAGTACGTCTGAAGGAGATAATAACAATGACTTATCTGAACATCTGACCATCTTATAATTTTTAAATTTATTTGTTGTTACTAGGGACGGTCGTAAGAGGAAAATGAGAGCTGCTGAAAAAGAAAGAAGAAACGAAAGAACTGCACGTAAAATTGCTAGAAACAAAGAAGAGTATTCAACGAAAAGTGGCAAATTGAGGAGAAATGAAGTTTTTTTTTATCTACAACGGGGTAGCACTTAGCCTTCATCACACCTGATGTTAAGTGCTGATAAGGCTGAAGGTGAAAGCGCACTACTCCCGGAATCCTCAATCACTGAGGAACTGGCAATCTTATCTCTAACTGCCGGAACACAATAATGCTGAAAACATCATTGTTATGGCGTCAGACATAGATAAGATGGTGGTAGCTAGCCAGGCGGACTAAGAACAAGTCCTACCACCAACCAAAATATTAAAAGATTTAGTTGTATTAAAAGGATGAAAAGTATTTTGTATTTTGCACTCTAGTATTTTAAAAACAAAACGAGATGTCGTTAACGAAAATGTTAAAAAGCAGGGGACCCAGCAAAGATCCCTGCGGAACCCCAGAGGGAATAAACATAGTTGAGGAGGAATAACAACTGAACGATTGTTTGGCATCGATTATGGACATATGACGTGAACCTACTATACAAATTGCCACTTATACCGACTTGCTGAAGCTTTTAAAAGTAAGATCAGTGGTCAATACATCGAAGCATTTACTATAGTCAAAATCAAAATCAAATCAAAATCAAAAATCATTGATTCATTTTAGGCTGATACAGCACTTGTGAACGTCAATGAAGCTACGCTATCGGTTCGCAAAACCTACGGCGGGAGGCCTTGTAACGAGAAGAACCGGCAAGAAACTCGCCAAGGGCTATTTTTTTCTCCCTGTCATATTTCATACAGAGTCGTCAAATTGAAAAGTGACTTTCACATAATATAATATGTAAAGTCACTTTCCATCACAAATTAATCTTAAGTTTAAAAACAAAATAAAAAACCCGGTAATCATAGCAGTAAATAATTTTCAATAACTAAGAAATAGACATACAAAAGGTAGTTTCTTTAAAATACACACCAACCAAAAACGTAGCAAATAAAATAATAAATATAAATGCCGAACAAGGGTAATAAAACTTTGAATAGTTTATGAACATAAGAGTCAATAATAAACAGTGCCATACAAGAGTAGAGTCGGTGTAGATATCAACTTGAGAGAGCTCCGTTTTAATCCTACTCAGCACATAAAATAAGATTGGACAACCGTGCTGCACAACCGTGCTGCTGGGGTATGAGTGTGTACGATTTTTTCTAGGATTTTGGCGCTCTCATGGCGTCCAATGACTATGCCACATGGTGGCATAGACCGCACCAAATACTGTAGATAGAAAATTGTATTGAAATAGGACTTTATTTTTATTTGAACAACTATTCGAACTGCATTCAAAGATTTTTAAATAATAGCATGTCCGAACCGAGAATCGAACCCGCAGCAAATTATCCAAACTTTTTTAAACCAATCGAGGAGGTGTTACTTATCTATCACATTATAACTTAATCAAACACTTATGATAGGGAAATTAGGTATCATTGGTCCAATCTTCACTCATTAGAGTAGGAAATACATTGAAATGTTAACGTCAGTTGTTTTGAGCACGACAGTCACAGAAAAGGCTATCCATAACGCTGCACAAACTTGTTATTCAACATTAAATGTCGAAGAATTTGTAAATTCTAGAAATGTAAAAATAGAAGAAGTTGCTAAAAAGTATGGCATACATAAATCGGTGTTGTATCCTCACAGTACCCGGGATATGAAACGACAAGGAGGCCAAAGGGCTTTATCTGATGAAGTAGAAATGTTCTTAATAGAAAACATAAATAAATGCGCCGAATAGGGTTATCCCCTAGATACAATGGACCTCAGGTACATAATAAATATGTATCTTGATAAGGTATGTATAAAGTATGTATTAACAAATTGATAATTGAACAGGTACGAATAAAACTCGTGCGGAGAGGGTTCTGACAGAAACCAGATAACCATAGATTCATTTTCAAGATGTTATTAGAAAGAATCTTGTAATACCATAGACTTCTTAAGGTTTTCTTGTAATATAATATGTATCGCTGGCAACGCAACGAGGCAAAACTAACCAACTTTCCTGTCCCATTTGTTCCACCGTCCGAGACCCTCCCGCCTGGACACGAGTGGAAGTCTCTAAATAGAATTCGGACGATGGTCGGCCGCAGTACGGACAACCTGTCTAGGTGGTAATTCTTGGTCGACGCGGTCTTAGCGTGTAGGTGCGGTGCTGTTCCTCAGACGATGGAACATCTGACATCGTGCCTTGCGTGTCTAACCAGCTGCACGCAGGTAGACCTAATGGAGGCTACCAGTGCTGCGATCCGCGTGGCCGAACTTCGGTCCGACACTGTTTAGGTTAGTTTGCTGTCGACTCGATAAGAAGAAGAAGAACACTACGAGTGGCGTCACACACTGTAGTGCGAACGCGAGTCTGTAGACCTCCCCACTGCGACGCGTCTGACTTCAACCATCTGAAAACGTGGCTCGTTCTATTTGTCTCTCGACAACCGTAGCGTGTAGACCTGGGGGGCTACCGGCTAAGAAATATGATAAAGATAAAGATAAAGATAAAAATATTCTTTATTCACTTAGACATAATATATATGTACTTATGAATCGTCAATATTTTCCTACCACCTATGGATATGGGTATGGGCTTCAACTGTCATTTGAATTCCTTATCTTGATAGATTTTTGCTGCTTTGTTCTGTTGAACGTTGCTAGCTAGTTATCGTTATACCCGACGGACGTCACAAAACAAGGAACTGATAGCGGCTATTTTCTTTATAAAATTGACTTAAAGTTTCCAAAAACGTATGAAGTTCATACCCATAAAGTCATATTATCAGTTTGGTTGAAACTTCCAACCAAACTGATAATATTAGTAACGTAGGTTCTTAGGGTCGGCGCAGACAGAGCGGAGAAAGCCTCGCGAAAATTTTTGAGGTCATTTAAAAATGGACATGGTTCATTTTTAAATGACCTCAAAAATTTCCGCGCCTAAAATACAAAATTGTATGAACATCAACAGAGAAGTCAGCGTCACCTCGCGCGCATATTATTCATTCATAATATTCTCTAGGATTGCAGTTCACATTCCATTTTCAAAACTTTAAAACTGGTACGAAGACGCAAAATCGCAATTCTTCTTCCAAATGATTTAAATGAGTAGGTAAGCGTTAGTCTATGTATTAATATGAATATGACAGATAACAAAACTTTTATTTTCTTTTAATTGTAGACATAGGGTTCCATAGTAAAATGTATTCCTAACAACTTACACAATTAACTTTCGTAATAAAATAACACTACATTTTTGTTTTGAAAACTGATAAGGTTCGATTCCTGAGACGTAGTTAAATGAGTTTTTTGAAAATATTTGAATGCAGTTTTACTTAACTTTAAAATCGACGACATGGTTCATTAGAACAAATATCTCTATCTCTTATACTTTCAAACTTTCCCTTACTGACGCGTCCCGATGAATCATCCTGTATATTGGGTGCAGATTTTTGTCACATTATAAATGAGTCACATTAATTGATGACTTTACTAAGATAAATGTGTCAGCATCTGTTGTGTGTAGTAAGGACAACTCAATTAAAACAATAGATGAGTGTCATCCTTTTTACGATATCTTATAAGTACCTGTTAAGCTTCGAAGGACCACAAAGAGATGTATGGGTCTCGAAGAGTGTAGAGTAGAAAGTAGAAGTAGCAGTATTTCAGTTGAAACACGAGTTAAACAGAAAACAGTTAAAGTTATGTTGATTTATTTGAGAACAAGTATACAGTTTGGAGTTGTACTTAGAACTAATAAAATATCAATTAAAACATAAATTGTCGGGGGCACCAAAGTAGGTCGTGTAGTCAGCTGATTCGCATATTCATTTATTTATACGTAATCGTACAATTTTTATAATATTCCCAGTCAGAGGGCATAGCTTCCTCCCAGCCGACCGGTCGTTTGGTCGGTTGCAAAGGAAATTCGAAAATTTCATGTACTTACTACACTAAAGGAGTACTACATTTTTAAACATCATGGAAAGGTGCCTTAAATAAACGACTGCAAAGCCATATCTTTAGAACACCACAGATTTGAGAGTGGTGGTGAAGTAGTCTCTTCTAAAAAGAGGTAAGAGGCATGCCTTAAGAATGGAAAACCTGGAAGTAGTTTAGAATCTGTTAAGTGCTAATAAAATAAAAGATGTTGAAAATCTCTTAAAAAAGCAATTTGGCGATGAATCGTCTGAATTAAATGAATTGTCTTGGTATAAAAGAATTTTAGCAAACAATGCTACTTGATACAGCTGATGAAGCTGAACAAGATAAAGATGATAGCATTTGTGTTTGTCTTGAGCCTGATGTGGAAAAGATTAGAATATATTTATTACTAGCTTCCCGCCCGCGGCTTCGCCCGCGTGGACTTCACGACGTTATCTCGCGGGAATGTGATATTTTTCCGGGATAAAAAGTAGCCTATGTTCCTCTCCAGGCTACAAAGTGTCTTTGTCCCAAATTTCAGCCAAATCCATTCAGCCGTTTTGGCGTGATTGAGTAACAAACATACAAACATCCAAACATCTAAACTTTCACATTTATAATATTACTAGCTTTTCGCCCGCGGCTTCGCCCGCGTGGACTACACGACGTTATCCCGCGGGAATGTGATGTTTTTCCGGGATAAAAAGTAGCCTATGTTCCTCTCCAGGCTACAAAGTATCTGTGTCCTAAATTTCAGCCAAATCCGTTCAGCCGTTTTGGCGTGATTGAGTAACAAACATCCAAACATCCAAACATCCAAACATCTAAACATCTAAACTTTAACATTTATAATATTATATAGTAGGATATAGTAGGATTTATTTATTTATTTAACACTTTATTTTAATACCACAGTACATAAAAATAAAAAAATATACAATTTCAAATAACTTAAAGCAGCATTAAAAGGGCGGTCTTATCGGTCAAAGCGATATCTTCCATTTATCTTTTGTTACAACCCAGGGACGGCCGTGGTGTTTATGCACTCGCAGTCCCCGAGGTGCATTCTACTCAGCAGCTCAGATAGGCATGAGACTCGGGAGAGGCTAGTGGGTTGTACCTTGGATGGCTGTTACACTCGGAAAGAAAAAATTGGGATTAGGTCACTGACTCTACGTTCTAAATTCTTATTTCTAAGGGCGCCACCAACACAGGAGTGTTGGGAAAATTAAACAAGAAGATAGGTTTCTATTACAAACAGTATAATCTTAAAAGTTTTGAAACAACTAATTCTCCCTTTTACATAAAGATACATTAGGTCCAAGGAACCTGTACTAATTCTTTAAAATATTGTAGATACAAAATATAAGTATTAAATGTTCTAGGCTACATTACATGTGTAGTATGTTCTGGTCATGACCTAGAATCAGGAATAAGTGGAAGCGTCCTTCCATGTAGCTTTTCTTTATGGAAAAGTATAAAAATACAAACGTTAAAACTTAAATTAAACTAAATTCTATATGAATTCTTAGCTCAGAAAAATGTGCTGACAGTCCGGCATGATGACACAAGTTTGAGGTTAAAATCACAAAAAAACATACGGAGTTTGTGTTGCTTATCCTTAATCAGCCCTCCAAGGTGTTAATGGGTGTGCTTCCCTCGCGTGCATCAGGAAAGTGTCCTCAACATTGGTGAAAAACCAAGGGACGCCATGCGTCACGTGTCATAGCGTGTGCGCATCACTTCACGAGCAAAAATTTTCTTATAAAAATATGGGAATCCTTATGAAGACCACATGTAGGTGAAATACATAAACTAAAAAGAAGAGGCGGCGCTCTGCAACAAACAAAAGAGCACCATATAACATTTGGAGTCGAGTTTGAGAAGCTCGGACCAAAGCAGCAGCAAAACATGATAAAAAATCTTACCTGCCGCCTCTTGTTTCTTACAATAAATACATATCGGCTCTAAGCCGTGTCGAAGAACACCGTCAGGTTATTAAAAACATTTCCATAGCTTTTTAAAGCTAAAAAGATATTCTCGCGTCTTGCACTTCGGAGCGAAAAAAGTGAAAAGTCACGCTAGTATGACCATTGACAACATAGAGCGAAACCAAAGACTATATTGCTAAATTCTAGAAAATTCTTCTACCATAACTGGATTGATTTTATTATTTTCAGACGAATTAAGATATTTTATTAAATACTGAAGACATTCTGTAAATAAACTTCTATGATTCTAAACTTATCAGGATTTTGAATAAATATAAAAATGAAGACTATCAAAGTGTGGCTGCAGGAGTATTCCACCGCTCCGGGGAGCGTATCAACACTACAAACTGAAAGGAAGAACACTGTCAGCCTGTCATTGAAACGTCAACGTCATTTGTCACCTGTCAAAATCACGTCGTTTTTCAGGTTATAACAAACTATTGAAAACAATGAAACTAATGTTTAAAATATGCACAAAAGCTGAGAAATGTCATTGTAAAATGAACGGCGAGACTAATCTACATGCATGTTACATATGGTGAGTGACTAACTCCGAAAAGTGTTGCAAGACAAGGTCATAAACCAATACGTTTGGCGATGTTGTGTTCTATGATCGCTTCTTGGCTTCGCTGGTGATAATTTCAGCACACGACCTGCGTCGAGTCCTACGAACAGACCATAAGACACAACATCCCTCTGGTATAATGATAAAAACACCACAGTTGCGAAATATACACGCAACACTTTTTAAATAAAATAAACTGTTAATAATGTTTTATTTTAGTACTTTTACACAAAATTAATAGATTTAGTTAATGCATTATATTAAAGAAATTAATCTGGTTCAAAAGGATATTACTTATCCGATATTGACGAAATATTCGCTATGTGCTGATGTCATTTGGGAATAAGCCTGAAGACAACTCGTGTTGCTTAGAGATATGTGTAGCATTTTATAATACCTTCCATACTTTTTAGGGTTCCGTACCTAAAGGGTAAAAAAGGGACCTTATTACTAAGACTCCGCTGTCCGTCTGTCTGTCTGTCTGTCTGTCACCAGGTTGTATCTCATGGACCGTGATAGCTAGAAAGTTGTAATTTTCACAGATGATGTATTTCTTTTGCCGCTTTAATAACAAATATGGAACTACTAAAAACAGATAAAATAAATGGCCGATATCAATAATTTTTTTCTTTTACTATGGGTCTCATAAGAAGGCTCAAGGTTACCCAGCGAGCAATGGAGAGAGCGATGCTTGGTATTTCCCTGCTCGATCGAATCAGAAATGATGAGATCCGCAGGAGAACTAAAACGACCGACATCGCTCGAAGGATTGCTCAGTTGAAGTGGCAGTGGGCGGGACACATAGCGCGGAGAACCGATGGCCGTTGGGGCGGAAAGGTTCTCGAATGGCGACCGCGAACCGGACGACGTTCCGTGGGCAGGCCCCCTACAAGGTGGACCGACGATCTGGTCAAGGTCGCGGGAAGCCGCTGGATGCGGGCAGCGCAGGACCGATCGTTGTGGAGATCCTTGTGGGAGGCCTATGCCCAGCAGTGGGCGTCGTACGGCTGAAATGATGATGATGATGATCAATAATTAGGTTCGTAATAACTTACAAGCTATTGTTATTTATTGCCTATAATATTTCGTCGTATCCTACGAAAAGAGGCGTAATTGCAAAACAGCAACTTTACAGGAGAAGCTTTTTTGTGTTTATAAAAAAATTGGATAAAGGTATTGATAATGTTTGATTTCAATAGCATGTATTGGCATCCTGTTCTTTGTATAAAACATGATTTTGTTCAAAATAATAATAAAATAGTTAATTATGTTTCTTAATTCCTTATTCTCCGATGTATTTCTGCTAAAGAACTCCCAACTTGGGTCCTTATGTGCATTGTGGCCTTATTTGTCGGAAATATAAAGGCAACAAAAGGGCATGAATTTCGTTTACTATTTGAAAACACTAGTTAACTTCATAAAATATACTAACATTCGTTAATTAAGACTTGACAATTAATTTGACGTAGAATAAAGACACAAATGACATAAGGGCTTCCTCTCTTCCATACTTACGTTTTTATCTATTCCGCAGAAAAAGGACACAACCAACACAAGGACTTTTTTCGGCGTTTTACGAAAATTAAGGCTGTGCATAACTCGAAATATATTTACTATTATAATTAAGCAATTTAAGATAGCTAAACACGGTAATTATTGATAGTTTTCTCTCAAATTAAGTGTCTGTAACATCAAATAGTGTATAATGTTGTGATTGACTAACTTTTCGACTCTTTTAAGACTAATGCACTAACAATAGCAGTCCGCGGAATAGAGACCGATCGGCGCTTGCGCCCCCTCTACGATGACCCTAACTAACGGCGGTCGTGGCTTTATTCTACGTTCAAATTTGTCACCACGCAATTAGGGCTTATTTTAAAACTTGAATATCAAGAACATTTTTGAACTTTGTAAAACGATTATTAGACTGAAATATGCCTAAATTAATGTAGAATCCAAAAACCCAATAAAATAAAAAAGCCCTAATGAACATTGGGGCAGTTTTCTCGGGATACGACGATTTGAGTGCTACGGAAAATATCTCTTATTGGGATTTAAGAGCCAAGTGTTAAGATATTGATTTGATGTTCTGGGAACGAACGATGTTATCACACACTGAATGTGGTCGAGGGCCCGCAGTTATTAATGATTTATGAGACATTTATAAAAAACTATGGGATGCGAACTTGTTGCATATGAGCTCTGGAGCTTGGCATTCGGCTTACAGACGTTGCACGGTTAAAGCGTGGCCCACGAACTCATTACTCGTGTCCTAAAACCTAGTTTTAGAAAGAATGTTAATAGGATATCTAGATCGTCACTTAAATTCAGTGTTAATCGCAGTTACATTAGGTTTAATTATTATCAACCCTCTTATTAAGCATTCGCTCGCGTTTCCCTTTGCCCACAATCATAAGCTCGTAATAAATAATGGTAACCCATCCTGATACCGTTCTAGGGCCTCACGTTGCGATAAATATATGTGAGGGGCTCCCATACAACAAATGTGATTTTTTTGCCGTTTTTTGCTCGATATTAATAACGGCAAGACACTTGAAATATTCTCACAATATGTAGTTGTTGGTATATTCACTTTAAAAATAAATAATTAAATTAAAATAAAATAAATATTTAAGGGAGGCTCCCATACAACAAATGTGATTTTTTTTACCGTTTTTTGCTCGATATTAATAACGGCAACAGGTAGACGCTTGATATATTTACAGAATATTTAGTTTTATACCTATTCACTTCAAAAACTCGCACTTGGCCGGTTTTTACTGTCTTAAGGGCCCGACAGACGATCAGACGGTCTGTTGGCAACGGCCTGTCAGTACCCTTAGTATGAGTTTGGCAAACTGTATTCGTAATCGAACACTATCGCTCTATCTCTTTCATGTCCTTTGACTGCTTTACCGACATTAGCAGTTCATCCGATATTTTCGTAAACGACGAGTTCAAATCAAATCATACTAGAGGTGTAACGCTTATTCTAGGGCATCATACAACTATGTGTACTGAACGAAGTTATGTACCTTGTTAGGACGATATTCTCGTGTCTACTCTTATTATGGTTGGCAGAAAGATAGTTCTCGGGTGATAAAGGTTTCGGTAGGTAGGTACTTTAAGAGTTTGTTTATATAGGATCAGATTTGTAGGTAGGGTCTCATCATTACACTTCATCGTCAATATCAGAAAATTAAAAACAATCTAATTTTATATGCGCAGTATAAGAAAAAAAAAGGACAGAAAAAAGAAGGAAAATAAGATAGCACTTTTTATAAATGAAATGATTCCACGTCAGCAAAGGACTCGGAAGGAAGAAGTGGAGAGTGAGTTTAAAAAAAAACATTACTATCGTAAAAAAGAAACTTAGAATCGTACACGAAAAGTAATAGTCCTTCTGTAAGTGGTATAGAAATTGTAAATCAACAAGTCAATGGAGAGATGAAGAGAAAGAGATTTAGCTACTAGATCACACTCACAAGCTTTGTACCTAAACCCAACCCACATACAGTAAGCATTCCGTTGGTTTCTCTCCTTGTTCTAGTGGTACCTACGAATAGTCCCATAAGCCGCCTCAGGAAATTAAGACATAAGAACGATACACAAATTGAGATTCTTAAGTCTCAATTAGAAAGTGTGAAAAAAACAACGGGTTGCACTCCGGGAGTGCCGGCAGAAGTGAAAAGATTGTTTGTAAATAGTATAGAACCTCAAAGGGCTCCAGATTTACTTGAGTTGAATGCAGAATATTTACGTGTACAAGAATTACAAACGAATTTTGAAATATTCAATCATTCATGCTTGATACAGGTGCATACAGAATCTACAATTAGCGGTCATTTAAGCATCAATAATCAAGAGGCTGGATTTTCAGATCTCAGAAACGGTTTGGTTAATTTTTTGGACATACAGGTACCGATAATGGTAAGCTATTTTAACTTGTAATGACATATCAGTAGCAATCTGGAAAACAGAAGACTCGTACTTCTAATTTGACTCGCATTCGAGGGGACAAAAAGGTCATGTAGCTCAGGACGGCGCAGCTTGTGTAATATCTTTCCTTGATGTGACATCACTATGGACAGTTTTAAAACCAAATATACCCAAATCGCAAAATAGATTAGATGACGACCAATACAGCATCACGAAAATTACTCCAACGATACAATTGTTATCAAATGAAAATTTAAATGAAGCAGAAATCTTTAATTCAAGATCTTCTACTCAATCACCTGGAGAACTCGACGCCTTGAACGATGACAATATTGTTATTGGCTCATCGGTTTTACGTGTTATGGATGAAGCCATTCCTAAGCTCAGCACTGCCATTGAAAAGGACAAATGTAATCAGTTGCCTCTTCAATAGCTGCGCAGGAAGACCGCACCACCTTTACAAATTACGAGGGAAAGGGGGGCAGAAGAATTAGCTTGATATCATTTTGTTCCTAAATGGTAGAAATGGTTTACAAGAAAATAGGACTTTTTCAATAACACCTTTAGATTATTGCCAAGCCAGAATAATGGGCGCTGACACACGTTTTCAACGACATGACTACTTTTTTTATGCCTTGTCACTCATGGAGTTCTATAGAGCTAAGCAAAATGTAGGCGTGGTTTTGAGAATGCGTCAAGGTGAAAATCGTCCAGACAATTTCGTCGTAAATATTTAACTTAATATGCGAAACATGCGAGGGTCAAATGCGTACTGGCAAAGTGCTTGTTCAAACCTTGTTGCCATGGTTAAGAATCTCGGGCCACCAACATGGTTTCTTACCTTAAGTTGCAACGACTTAAACTGGGAAGACATACTAAAAGCACTTCATATCCAGACACTTTAAGTTTTAATGATAAACAAAAATTTGTAGAAGATCACCCTGTGTCTTTAAGTCGACAATTTATGATACGCGTAAATGCTTGCATAAAATTTTTGAAAAACAATGATCAAGTATTAGACGGAGAACTAGTGGATTTTTGGTGGAGAATTGAATTCCGAAATCGTGAAAGTCCTCATCTATATATGTTATGCTGAATTGAAAATGCGCCAAATTTCGAAACTTCCGCAGAGAAATCATTAATTAATGAAATCGTTTTGTGTTCTTTACAAAATGAAGATGAGGAGTTAAATAAAATAGGCAAATGGGTTCAAAAACACTCTCATTTATCAACTTGTTACAAGAACAGGAATGATCAACATTGTCGATTTAATTTTCCAAGACCAGTGAGCGACCAAACAATTTTGCTAAGACCTGATGAAACTTTGCGTGACAATAGGCGCTTTTGTATTTTAAAACGGAATCCTGAAAAACAGTTGTATTAACAATTATAATCCCCAAATATTAAAATTATGGAAGGCTAATATGGATATACAACCCTGTGGAAATGTGACAGCAGTATCATATTACATATGCTAGCCAAATATACATCAAAGCATGAGCCTCAGGATGTCGGTCAAGCGGTAAGAGATGATGTTAGCAGAGTGCAAGCCTATTTGTAGTTTATATGGCAATATTAAACCACACCGTAGAGTATCGGCTTAAGAATGTGCATACAGGTTGTGTCATCTAAAATTAAGAGATTTTTAGTTCTCCTGCGGATCTCATCATTTCTAATTTGATCGAGCAGGGAAATACCAAGCATCGCTCTCTCCATCGCTCGCTGGGTGACCTTGAAGCTTTCTTATGAAACCCATAGTAAAAGACCACGTCTCGCTTCCATAAGTCATAACTGACAAACACTGGTCAAAGACCTTAGTTTTGAGACATTGAGGAATTTTGGACGCGAATATATGCCAGAGCTTCCCAAACGTTGCCCATCCGAGCTGGATTCGACGAAAGATCTCTTTGTCGAAGTTGGACTTACCTAATTGGATTATCTGTCCCAGGTAGACATAGTGGTCTGGCTAGACCTTTTTCTAAGGTTATTTTTTTTATTATTTTAATAGACGTCGGGGGACCGCTAAGTTAATGGATTTACATCTAAGCTCGTCACATGTCAAGCTATACCTGACGGTCCTCCGACGTCTATTAAAATAATAAAAAAAATAACGTTAATGAAAAACAGAGAATATTTCGCTTTTAAGGGAAAAAATATATATTTAGAGAGGCCTCAAACTTATAACAGCCCCCTTTGCGCTGCGTCGGGGGTTAAAAAAAAACAACGGATTGCACTCCGGGAGTGGCGGCAGAAGTGAAAAATGCTCTCTAGACTTTTTCACAAAAAAAAAGGAATTATGACAAAAAAAAGAAAAAAAAAATAAGAACTGCATTTGAACCGAGGTCTTCTAGCTTCTATGCCGCCCATTTGCAAACCTGAGCTATTACAACTTTAAAAAAGCGGTAGTGAAATTTGCCTTCGTATTCTTATGATATTGTAACAGTTTTTCGATCAGGTCACGTGTCCGTCTTAGGAAAATTCCTAAGACGGACACGTGATCTGACGATCTGATTTTCGATCTGAAAGTCACGAGTCCTGCCTGACGCGAGTTTAACATTTTTTACCCATTACAAAAAGTGCACAACGCAGCTATAGAAATTTCCACTTCAAAAACTAAGTAAAGGAGAATGCCCATCAACTAAATAAAAAAATGACCAATATGAACATAAATGAAATATTCGCTAAATTTCACGTCAAATCGTAAAAACCCATAACAATTATACTCAATTGCCAACAAACTCCGTGGAAGGCATTATAAAAACTATAGTTTATGCTAAGGATGCCAAGGATATACTCAATTGCCAACAAACTCCGTGGAAGGCATTATAAAAACTATAGTTTATGCTAAGGATGCCAAGGATATCTGGACTCAATTCAATGATTAATGCATTTTTAAACTTACATGAGGCTCCAATTTAATGCAAAAGCATTTTTGTGTTTGTAATCAGGTTTGTTACGCCATCGCGCCTTACGGGAAACCCCAATGCAGCACCTTTACTTCGTTTACCCAAATGTGTTGCAATTGCGTCAACCGCAGCACGAGGCGCTGACTCGACGCAACGTGAAACCCCGTCACCAGCAGCCATCGGCGCGTCGTCGTTCACAGGCCCACTTACGTTCTAGAATCGAGCATAGTCGTAACTTTTAGATATAATTTTCTATTGTAATTTTATTTTATTAAATTAACTAATAAAAATTTCGAATTTTGTAACACCTCCGCTGCAGCCGTTCGTAGTTGGCGCAGTCGGTAGGATTTTCGCGGTCGGTTTTGCGCTTCATCGAGACGATTTCCGTGTCGAGCCGTTCGGTGGCTATCTAGTCGCATTCCGAAAATATGAACCTACGACGAGTTGCAGCGCAAGCGTATCCATACATCGATACAGCAGAGGTGCACGAAATGATATTGTACGTACATATGAATCTTTCATGTGTTGCTATCCCTAGAGTGTAATCCTTTTTTTATTCCTGTGTAATTTTCCCCCTTCGAAATTTTCCATCCAAGACAATCTGGAGCAGGGGCAACCCTTAAGTTATATAGGCATAGTAGGTTAGATGAAAATAGAGATTTAGAATTAGATCCTGCGTCTCAGGATTTATTAATGCCAGACAAGACCCGTTCAAAACTTCAACTCGCGATTTAAGAATGACGGCAGATCCAATAAATGATATTTTTAAGTCACTTATGCCCGAATACTCGTACGCTACTTATCTTTGGGAGCGTCTCAAACATCGCCCTGTCACTTTAAATGTCAAACGTATGAAAGAGATGCCATGATGTTTGAGACGCTCCCAAAGATGATTTGCGTTCGAGAATTCGGGCGTTAGACTACTCCCAGAGTTTGACGGGAACCCAAATGTGCTCACCCGTTTTTTAAGACTCTGCGATCAGTTGGTGTTGAGACATGTGAAAATTGAACCCGGACATGATCTTGAAAATCTGGCCATATTAAATGGAATTTTAAATAAAATCACAGGGCCCGCCGCCCGCCTTATAAATTTGAACGGCATTCCTAGTGATTGGCAAGGCATAAAAACCTCGTTGATAAATAATTTTCCTCGTAGATGAAACCGCGCTATTTAATGATTTGGCATTGCAATCTTAAGGTCCTAACTCTCCTAAGAGTTTTACGAACGCTGTCAGACCCTTTTTAGCACAATTATGACATAGGTAACTTTACGTGATTCAGTTTATACCACAATTGAGGCCAAACGTTAGCTATATAAAAAGTTAACATTACAGTAATATTTGCGAAGATTAAAAGAGCCTTTAGGTTCGCGTATCAGATGCATGCGTCCCTAATCCATAGAGCAGGCATTAAGAAGAAATTAATATTTTATATTTACAGCGTAACGATCATAGCTCGGATAGAAAATCGAATCCTAGTATGTTTGTGCAACAACCCCCTCCTAAGCATTATTATAATCCGCCAGTTTATATGCCACCACATAAACCCTATCCCTATTACAAAACGTAGACTAAAGTTAGACCTGGTTTAAAATTAATGCTAATTCGGTCTTTCATTTGGAAAATGAAAGTGACAGCACCAGTCTAGTACCAGTTTTAAACCACGACTATTTTAGTCCACGTTTTGTAATAACGGGGTTTGTATTCAATATACCTGGTCCCTGACCTTGTCTTCTTCGTCTCGCGCGCCACGGTCCCGTCAGGCGCCGGTGGGGTGCGCGTGGCCACGTCTTGGTTTTTGCCATTTTTCCATCCCCAAGCGTATATCATCTGTTATCTTCACAAGTGCTGTAGACGTGCTATGGCCTTTGATTCGCGGCGGTGCGGGCGTGAGTAGCGCGCAAGTACATCGAGTGACAGACGCCTGGTGGAGGCCCGGCCTTGACTCTGGCACAAAACTAGTGATTCAAATAAAAATGAAATTTTACGAGAGAAATCCCAACAGAAATTTTATGCGTTTCTCAAGACAGGATATGAAGAAATGTCGAAGGTTGAATAGAAAAAAAACAGGTAAATTAAGTTATTGTTGTTATTAAGTTACAGCTGTGATAATTACAATAATTAAGGTATGAGTACTCACAAAATTTTTGTTATATGCCAAGGCAACTGACCTGCTTCAGACATGAAATAACTAGCAAAACACGTACGCACTCCTCTTCCAGTTTTATTTGTAGATTTTGTGAATGAAAATGAAACTGAAATGATGGATTTGCATGTGGAAATTCTAACGTCCATTCGGAAGATACACAAACAAAAACGAACTCTGAATTTATGCATCTTCTAGAAATCACTATCACCAGCAAGCAGTGCATCTAGTTCTAATAACGCATTTGTCTTTTGTACCAACTGCTGTTACTCAGCTAACAGTTACCTCACAAGAAGTGCTAATTGATATGAACAACAACTACTCTCCAGCTGAAGTTAATGACAATGCACTTCATAATAACATTAACCCTGTGTCTGTCCCCCAGCCAGCACCAGCAGACACAATAAGTCAATATCATTTTGTACCGTATCTCCAAGCACTATTAATCAACCCCAAGCTATCTGGGCGCATTAAAATCCAGTACTAAAACATTTAAAGGATCAGTGTCCACAAATAACAGTCATCTACTTCTATTCTGATGGCGCGACTTCTCAATATCGGCAAAAAATAATTTTTATTTGCTTAGCGTTTTCACACAAAAACTAAGAATGAATTACTGTACATGGTCATTTTTTGAAAGTGGCCATGGCAAAGGCGTAGCTGACGGCATCGGAGGCACGGTCAAGCGACTGTTAGATAGAAATGTTTGCATTGGGAAAGACATTTCAGATGCTTCAGATGCTTTTAGTATATTAGAAGCATGCGTGCACACAATAAACGTTTGGTACATTCCTAAAAAAAACATTGATGAAATCGCTGATATCTTGCCAAAAAGTCTACCTACGTTAGTAGGAACCATGCAGGTCCACCAGATAATAAAAAAGAAATTGGTATCGTGACACATAGAGAACTTAGCTGTTTTTGTGGCCCGGAAAGGGGACTGTGTTCTTGCTTTGAACCAAAGATTCATAGTTTTGGCCTCACTGCACCTAAAAACGATTTAGAAGTACTAACCTCGGCTGTACCTATTGATGAAGGCACGAGTTTCCCGTGGAACAACCGTTGGTCTAACTGGTAGTAACCATGGGGATTTTTTTTTCCCGATAGACTAACTAAAATCATTCCCTCTGGAACAACTAAACAAAGTCAATCATCAAAATAGACGAATCGTTATCATTATTATGGAATGGACGGGAGATGTTTATTTCCCATATTACTACTGCCACAGAATATATAATAGTACCTAACGCTACTGCATAGAGAATATGCATAAACCATGTTTTCCCCATAGACCCACTACACAAGAAATGTCTTCCTTGACAGTACGAATAGGTACTTATTAAAATAAAAAAATATTAGCTGAAGGTACCATGGTTGCATAGCTAACCAGGAGTTATTTTAGATGTTTTGAGATTATATAGGCAGCAGCATTTTAAGTAGGTATACTCGTAAAACGTTATTAGCTGAAAATACCAGGGTTGCATAGCTAACCAGAGGTTATTTTAGATGTTTCGAGATTTTATAGGCAACAGCATTTTAAGTAGGTATACTCGTAATAACTCCTGGTTAGCTATGCAACCCTGGTACTTTCAGTTAATATTTTTTTATCCAAAAAGTAACCCTCCGTCCACTTGGATCCACCGCCAGGATCCACCGGTGGAGCCAAAGTAATCGAACAAAAGACATTAGTGCAATCTGTCTACGGGGAAAACACGGTATGTATATCCTTTATGCAGTAATAATATGGGAAAAAAAAATCTTCCGTCCATTCCATATTATGGATAACCATTCGTCTATTTTGATTGACTTTGTTTAGTTGTTCCACAGGGAATGATTTTAGTTGTATCACGGGAGAGTTAGTCTATCGGGAATATATATATATATATATATATACCAATAAACCATATATAAATATATCAATGTCTGCAAACCGATGAAAAGCAAGCACATATACTTATATATATTTATATACGCAAGAGAACCCAAAACAATGTTTTTTTACTTTGTCTGTATGTCTGTATGTTTGTGCACGCTAATCTCAGAAACGGCTTAACCGATTTAGATGCAGTTCTCAAAAATATGTTGTGATGAACTTCACTTAACATTTAGTGTTCATTTCATTTAAATCGGTTAACAAATAAAGAAGTTATGTCAATGTATGTCAATCACGTAATAAGTACCAATTTAAAAAGAGCTCTGGTATAATATCGAACTGATATTAAATGGGGTTCAGCTTAGGCTGGAAAAGCGTCAGTTGGACGCGACGCGGCCCGTGGGGTATATGAAGCGCGCTGCATGGCGCGGCTCGGCCACCTGAGGGAGGCAAGGCGCATGAATGCTAGACTCCCTCCCCTCAGACCCACAGAAGCTCGAGCTGAACCGCCTAACCTTCCACCGGTACACCCGCAAGAGACCATGCCACCCAGCGCTGACACAAACGACGCCCAATCCGGAACCACACTGGCCTCCCCAGCCAACCCTCCCACGGACAGAGGAGCGCCACTACCCAACAGAGAAATCTCCCGCAACTCCCCACCCCAGCTGCCCAGATGGCTCCCCCCGAGCACTACCACCTTCCCCCGCAACAGCAACCGCACACACAACGGTCCCCCCCCCGGAGATTCACCGCCGCCCGAACCCCGTCGGCTTACTAGGCCTCAGCCTGCAAGCCAAGGGCCACACCCCCCTTTGGCCCACTAGGGCTCGACACAGTTTCCGCACCCAGACCCCCGACAAATTACAGTATTTGAGGAACTTGTGTCGATGCTGTAAAACTTAAAATAATGTTAAGTTACAATATCCGTGGCTGAGTTAGTAAATTACGTGTCAAGTTATTAATCAGAAGGACAAATTAAAATAATTGTTGATCTTTACTTGCCGCTTTGTTTAAAATATTTAGTGGGCGTTGTAAAATAGATGAATTAGTTTATTAGGGGCTAATATATTTTCCCGTGGCTTGCTTATAAAAAAAGAAATTTAATCACGTGGCCAATTAAAAATTCTGTGGCTGTACTTATTATTTCCCATAATATAGTATGTATGTTAGTCTGTAAGGTATTTATTATATGGGCCTGATTTTGTAAAATTTCATTGTGTTGCCTGAAATAAATGGTTTATCACTACATAGTATAAAACAAAGTCGCTTTCTCTGTCCCTATGTCCCTTTGTATGCTTAAATCTTTGAAACTACGCAACGGATTTTGATGCGATTTTTTTTAATAGATAGAGTGATTCAATAGGAAGGTTTATATGTACTTTTTATCCCGATATTCCCAAGGGAACGGGAACCACGCGGGTGAAACCGCGGGCGGCCGCTAGTTTATTTATATTTAGCTCCTGTCAAACTAACTTATGTCATTTCTTGTTTTACAAAATTTTTATCTTAAATTTCTTTTGTTTTTAATGAAAATGCCTGTAAATTCACCGAAAAAGGGAATGAACACCTCGCAGTTTTCCCCGCAGTAAGATTTAACCTGTTTTATTGACATTTTGTTTGCAATTTTATATGTAAAATCCTACTAACAATGTTTTGCTTGCAAAATTCTACAAAACTGAATTTGTTTTATTTCCAGCTTATCCAGCACGCTTATCTCTCTCTCTATCTTTCCGCAAGCTTACACTAACATAACAAGACGCACGCAGGACGCACAATAGGAAATTGAGCACAAAAATGAAAATTAAAGGATGAAAAACCAGACAAAATAAGTGGCCGTTTTAGTGTAGTGAAAGTGTTCTAGTTGTAATTTACGAAGGACAACACCGATAAACGCTATATCAAAAAACCGTACACATGAGAAAACACACAGAAAACATAAAAGCAAAGTAAACAATAACCGTAAAAAAGCTGAAAACACATAAAATAAAGTACATAACACCCGGAGCTAAAAAATAAAATACTGAAAGTTAGATACATTTCCCACTGTCTAATAAATATAAATAATTTTAATATTATTTCATGTTTAATCCCAAGTTATTTACTGTAATTCGTTAAATTAAGTGTTAATTAATAAGTGAAAGTGATATCAGCAAGTTTCATGTGCTCACTTTTGAATTATCAGCAAGGAAAAATTTACCCAACTGTCAATCCAGAAGAGGACTATAGTTCAAATTGAAAAGATAAAAAATACTGTGGACTACTAATTAAACTAATTAAACCTGGGGAGTATTGTTTTCATAATTTACATCACTCAGTGCATTCTTAGACCAATCCTATGAAACTTTCATCACCCTAAGACTAAGAGACTAAAGACTTAAGAGCTTGACAAATTCTACCAATAATAATTAATGTAGTTGATAATATTCAGTAATTTGTTAGCCCAACAACTTGAGTAAGCAGTAAACAACATCAAGTATTCTCTGAGGAATAAGATAATTTGTTTTGCATTGTGTTAATAGTATAATTTCAATCTTATATTAGATCTGACATAAGTAAAGACATTCCTATGTTATTAAAAGTATTATAAGTTCTTTGTGGTCTTCCATAAAGCCTGAATTACTACTTGTAGTAGGTATATAAATTACTCGGTATCTAATTAAGTGGAAAAATAATATAGAAATTTGTTTTTTTTTTTTAATAGGTACCTACCCACTTACTTAGATATTATTGTAGATTTTTCTGAAATATTAGTTTAATTACACAATTTATAGTCAAAGATTGAATCATATCCTTAACATCAATAGTACAATCAATCCAGGACTACTTATTTAAAGTTATAAAATAATTTCAGGCATATTATCAAAAATGATGACCCGCAAAGCAGTCGCTAACAGCACCGAGTTGAAGTTGAGACAAGCATTGCAAGAACTCAAGGCTTCTAAAGATACTTGCAATCAGCTCTTAAGAGAACGAGAGGATAGTGAAAAGGAAATAAAGAAAATCATCGACAAAAATTCTCAATTGAAGAGCGAGTTGGCCCAACTTCATTCGGAACACGTAGAAGCTTTAGTGCAAAGGGATCAGCTTCGTGATACCCTTCATGACTATAACCAGCAGCTAAACACATATGAGAGTGCTCTAAGCCGCATCACTGACTTAGAAAAGGAATTAATTGCTGCAAATCAGTGTATTGCAGAACTTGAGGCAACGAGACAAAGTCAAGAAGAGCAACACACAAAGAGCCTTTTTGAGGAACTGATGCTTTCTCCAGGAGTTTGCCTTTCCCCACAACCCTTAGAAAATAATGTAAATTCTATTAACAAACTCAAATGTAAATTAGGGCATAAGAAAGTTAAAAAGTATATCCACATTAGTAAGTTCATTAAAAAGACTGAGAAATTAATTAAAAGAAATAATTGCTTTCACAAAAATATAGCTCTAAGGAAAGAACGAATTGATTTGATAGACTCATTAGATATTTACAGTACTAAATTAATTGAGAGTAGACAAATGTATGATCAAGATACCAAAAGTTTACAGTTGAACATAAAAAGATTGCACGAATCCCTTGAGTTCATGAAAAATCAGTACTCAAGTGCTCAAATACAAATAAATGAGCATATTCAATCTGCTACAGAGTTGGTAGAACTCTGTAATTACAATGCCAATCGATATGACTCTTTAGTACATAAACAAAATTTTTCACAAAAAATTAAACCGCCTTCAAAACAAAACTGCAAACAAAAACTCATTTCCCAAAAACACGTAAAAGTGAAAAATAAATTGAATCATTAAATTCAAAGTACGAAAGTGCGGGCCTTTTTCTAATTAATCTTGAACTTACTGATCTGATTGAAGTCGGTGTCAAGCCAAATAGATATTATAGAAGATGAAGAAAAATCGACTGTCATCAGCCTATATAAGCGAGCGCTGCCCCTTGTCTCGCCCTCAATCCGATGGTAGGCCGACATAGCAAAATGTCGCTACGACACAAGCGCACGCTCTACAAAGTTTGCATACGGCCGGTGTTGTCATACGCATCGGTCGTATTTGCCCACGCCAGTCCGAATACAATTCATAAGTTACAAGTAGTCCAAAACTTGTTTTGCCGCCGCGCGGCCAACGCCCCATATTATGTCCGTAACGCAGATTTGCATAGGGACCTTCAATTACCCACCCTCCAACAACACTTCCGAAAGGCTTCCGAGCGATTCTTTGAATCTGCAGAGAGCCATTCGAACCCCCTTATCCAATCCGCAGCGACGTACGACGTACCTGTCTCCTCAAACCCACTCTCCCGTAAACCAAAATCCGTCCTAAATGACCCGCCCAACCCACTCACGGCCGACCTGACCCGCCTACTGGAGGCTCAGGAAGCCGCAGATGCCCTCCCGTCCCAGGACCCTTCTGGTCATCCCCCAGTAATTCCTCAGGACCCCTCAGGTCAGCCCCAGTCCTCTCAGTCGGCGATTACCCCTTCCGGGAATCAGTCGAATTAATTTCACTTCATTCCCGGCCACGCCCACTTTGGGCGTCAGTCGTATTAAATTCATATATGGCCGGTCAGCCCTTCAGGATGTCGGTCATTTTCAGTGCGCACTTCACTTAGGTGAGTGACGCCCTGCGCCACGCCCCTCCTAGGGGCGTGGTCGCCTTCGATAAGCTGAAATACCCATCCAGGTAACAGCTGTTTTCAGGCAGTGTTTAGTCGGTAAGAGTCCGACATAACCATTACAGCCGGCTGTAATGGTATCCATGAGGATTCACTGCCTCCTTCCCCCGTAGTCCGGAAGGTTGCCGGATGAGCGATTGTTTCAATAGGAAACGGTCGGTCGTTCGACGCAAAAAAAAAAAAAAAAAAAAAACTTGTCTCGCCCCATTGCTGCTCGAGCCACCGTCGACGACGCATCTCCGTAACGTCCCTTGTCCGCCATTTTTGCGTATATTCTTTAATTTTGTAAATAATTTTCTTAAATTAAATGTTTGTTGAGAATTCGTATTTTTTTAAGTAATTTTTAAACGCATAGCTTAGATCAGAAGTGGGATAGGATCTACGCATCCTATCCTATCTTTTTCGTGTTAGTTTTAGTTTTAGGGAGTCTCGGTTTGTTGCTTTTTATTTGAAACCAAAAATGTCGGACACTGAATATCGCCGAAGCCGAAGCCGCCACCGTAAGTCACGTCATGGTAACCGCCGTGATCGTGGCTCGAAAGGTAAATTAAAACAGGAAATGGAGTCGATGCGAGCTCGTCTCCAGGCTTTGGAAAAACAAACAGCCCGACCATCGCGCTCGCCGACCCCGCGACGCCGCCGCCGTGCCTCGCCGCCGACACCGTGGCGCCGCCGTAGCTGTACGCGCTCACCGCCACTGCGGCGCGTTGCTACGCCGACATCACGGCGCCAAAGCCGCGCGCGCTCGCCGTCGGCGCCGTCTAGGCGCACGCCGGCGCCGCTGCCACAACCGAATCGCTGCACTACGTCGCCTGCGCATGATCAAGAACGATCGCATACGCCGCCTGTTCCCGTAGTTCCTGTCGCGACGCGCACAGCTCCGTCCGAGTCCGTTCCGGAGCTCTCAACCAGCGACGTCAGCGTGCCGGTAATGGTGACCGATCGTATTGTTGATGCGATTCGTTCTATTAATACTTCGGTAAGATCAAACCAATTATTTTATATTTCGAGTTTTGATCCCAATTTGCATAACATTGACGATTGGTGCAAAGAAGTTGATCGAGCTAAATCTCTTAATAATTGGAACGATCACGAATGTCTTTCAAGAATAGGGAACTGTTTGAAAGGGGATGCTCGAACGTGGTTAAATGAGTGGGTAACTAGTGAGCGTACCTGGACTAATTTTAAACGTGAATTTAAGCCATTGTGTCCCAAAACTCCTGACATTGCAAATATTTTGTTTGATATAATGCAGACAAATTCAGATAACTATCCAACGTATGCTGACTATGCCCGACGTTCTTTGCTCCGATTACGAATAGTGCGGGGGTTAAGTGATGAGTTAATAACTGCAATAATAATTCGTGGCATCACTGACCCTAACATTCGAGCATCCGCTACGAACGCCAAACTACTACCCTCCAATTTAGTAGAATTTTTATCGATTTATGTTAAGCCCAGTGTGCCAAAAATTAATAGTATGCGGCCACCCGCGTCACATTCTTTTTATTCAAAGAATAAAAATGCTAACAATATAAGTTCACGAAAACGACGGTTAGACGAAGGCAAGTGTTTTACGTGCGGTTTACCTGGTCATCGACAGGCTTTTTGCAAAAGAATCAAAGTTGATACAAAATCAACTCCTGATGATAAAAATGTTAACACTCAGTCTGTATTAACTTCTATGAAATCCGAACCTTGTTCTTATTGCAAAAAACCTGGTCACAAATTAGAGAATTGTTTTGCGAAACAAAAGTCCGAGTTACGTAATAAGAATAACGTTAATTTTTGCCGCGAAAACGACACTACCCGCAATCGCGACGTTATTGTTGCTGTTATACAAGGAATACCGGTAGATGTTCTTATTGATAGCGGTTCATGCATATCGCTTATTTCGCTGTCTTTATTAAAGCACTTTCAATGTGCACGTAAACCTACTTTACGCATTTTAAAGGGGCTCGGAAGTCAAGAAATAGAAAGTAATCCATATGTAACTTTACCGATCGAGTTTGACGGCATTACTATTGAGGTAGATTTGTTTGTGGTATCGTCTGAGTACATGAACACGCCGATAATAATAGGTACTGATGTTTTAAATAGAGAAGGTGTTCAATATGTTCGTACTCGTGATTATCAATCACTTACTCGGAAATTGACTAATTTTGATGAGGTTATGACCATTCGATCTGATCCATCTCTTCCACTAAAAACTTCCGTTGGTGATGAACATTTAAAACAATTGTTGACGACTATAAAAGAGGTTTCCCAGTATTTTATAACTGGTACGGCTATGTCGACTGTGAAAACAGGAAGCATGTCAATTAAGTTAAATTCTAATACTCCTGTCAATTACAGACCTTATCGTCTTTCACACACGGAAGTTCTTAGAGTCCGTGGAATTATTAAAGATTTGTTGGAAAAGGGCATTATCCGGGAATCTGATTCGGACTATGCAAGCCCAATCCTGCTCGTTAAAAAGAAAGACGGCTCGGATCGAATGTGCGTCGATTTTCGGAAGCTTAATGAAGTTACTATTAAGGATAGGTTTCCGTTGCCTCGTATTGACTATTATATAGATCGGTTAGGTCAGAATCGATATTTTACGAGTTTAGACATGGCGACAGGCTTCCATCAGATACCGCTTCAGGAGGCCTCAATTTCGCTCACTGCCTTCGTAACGCCCGAGGGGCACTACGAATACTTAAAAATGCCTTATGGTTTGGCAAACGCGCCAGTCGTCTATCAGCGAATAATAGCAAAAACTCTTCGTAAGTTTCTCGATTCTGGCGACGTGCTTGTGTATATTGATGACGTGCTGATACTCAGTATTACCATAGAACAAGGGCTTACCTTGTTACGCGAAGTACTTTTAACTTTGACCAACGCTGGTTTCTCTATTAATCTGCGCAAATGTTCATTTCTAGTAACAGAGATAGAGTATTTAGGAAGAACCATATCTCAGGGTCAGGTGCGGCCGAGCCGTGATAAAATAAAAGCCTTGGTAGACTCACCAGAGCCCACGAACGTTAGACAAGTTCGCCAGTTTATGGGCTTAGCTAGCTACTTTCGTAGGTACATACCTGGGTTTGCGCAAAAGACTGCCTGCATAGCTGCTTTGACGCGAAAAGGTGTAAATTTCAATTGGGGTGATGAACAGCAAAAAGCTCGTAACGATATTATTCATGCTTTAACTACTGAGCCCGTTCTCGCTATATACGATCCATCCTTACCAGTTGAAGTTCATACAGACGCAAGCGCGATAGGTTATGGTGCGGTATTAATGCAGGTTCACGAAGGTGGTTATAAACGCGTGGTGGCTTACTTTAGTAGGCTTACGCAGGGAGCGGAGAGTAAGTACCACTCGTACGAACTCGAAACTCTCGCTGTAGTTAAAGCACTTCAGCATTTCAGGCCATATCTGGTGGGTACACACTTCACCGTTGTCACTGATTGCAATGCTTTAAAGCTTACGCAAAGAAAAAAGGACTTGTTACCCAGAGTGGCACGTTGGTGGGTGTACCTCCAAGATTTTAACTTTAGTCTTGACTATCGAAAAGGTACCTCTATGTCACATGCCGACTATCTTAGTCGAAATCCAGTCAATGTGTGTACTATTCAAAAACCACGAAACTGGGCACAGGTAGCTCAGGCGTCTGATGAGGAGACTAGGGGCCTTATACAGAAACTGACTGACGGACAACTTGATGCAAATCGTTATGTTGTTAGGAACGACACCTTGTACGTTAAATATTCACCCACTGGTGAATCCTCGCGATATCTTTGTTACATTCCAAAAGGTCATAGATTAAGTTTACTTCGCATCTTTCATGATGAACATGAGCATGTGGGTGTTGACAAAACGTTTAATTTAATTACCAAGCACTTTTGGTTTCCTAGTTTAAGAACCTTTGTTCGAAAATATATCGCACACTGTCTCGTTTGCATATCTCATAAGAAAGTGCCCCGCGCTCCAATGCAACCTATAACTTCTTGGGAAAAACCGCTCTTACCTTTTGACACTATTCATGTTGACGCCTTAGGTCCTCTACCTGAATCCGATGGCTTTCGCCATGTCTTAATAGTTGTAGACGCGTTTTCAAAATTTTGTCTTTTATACCAGATGTATCGGCAAGATACAGACGAACTAAAGAGACATTTTAGAAATACTATTTCTCTTTTTGGAACACCTAAACTAATTGTAGCCGATAGAGGTCGAATGTTTCAGAGTAATGAATTTCTCAATTGGGTAAAGGACATGCGATGTGAAATACATTTTATAACACCCGAGATGCACCAAGCAAATGGGCAAGTCGAAAGGTATTGTCGGACGGTGTTAAATATGATCCGTATTGAGACTAATTTCAGACAACATGAATGGCCGAGCACTGTTTGGAAAATTCAACTTGTGTTGAATATGACCAAGCACAAAACCACCCAAGACTCTCCGTTGAACCTGCTGGTTGGTATTGATGCGGCGACTCCGGTGATCCAGGGCTTAGTCAGAGACGTGGCACTCGAAGGGACCAGCCCGAACCGTGAAGCCCTACGAGAGATGAGCCGCCAAAGAGCATCGGAAAGACTAAGGCTGAACCAACAAAAACAAGATGCTTATGTGAATAGAGGGAGGAAGCCTCCCCGTGGTTTTGAAGTAAACTCTTTTGTTTTTGTTAGAAAACAGGCGCAGGCTACTGGCAAGCTGGACTCGTGCATGCGCGGCCCGTACCGAGTGACGAGGGTCCTGCCTCACGGTCGCTATGAGCTGCAGCTGCTGGCTGGGTCCTATGGGAAGTCGACTCAGGCGGCCGCGGAGTACATGATTCCGTGGCATGGAGAGTGGACTCCCGAAGTGTGTGCTGCTTGCTTTGATGGTGAGTCAAGCCTGTGTGAGCAGTGTTGGAATAAGCTTCACGTCGTGCCTCTTTTCCTTCACTTGCTTTTGTTTGGACATGCTTCACGTCGTGCCTCTGTCCTGTTATTGTCGAGACACGCTTCACGTCGTGCCTCTGTCTCGACCGGGTGTTAAGTTATGCTTCACGTCGCGCCTCTAACTTAACATTGGCAAGTTATGCTTCACGTCGTGCCTCTAACTTTGCCGATTAACGCATTATGTGTTGCGTTATGCTGTTGTTTTTCATATTATAACCGACTTGTTGTAAGACGGTTCCTAACAATATACATGTGTGGTTGTTTCTTATTTTTAACAGACGCAGCCACTGACGATTCTGAGTCCACCCCCGCCGTCGCAGAGCAACCTGAGACCAGCGACGACCCAGCCAACGATGGGCAGCAGCCTAGCACATCCGGGCTGCAGCCACAGAGACCCCAGCAACAGCAACTACCCAGCGACACTGACGAATCGCTAGTCCAAGCCACGCCTGAAGACCAACCATCTGCGGGCCTCAGTATGCCGGAGCTGGACTAACCTCAAGAGCTACTTGGGAGCCCGAGGACGGTCTCCTGTCAGGAGAGGCCGTATAGAAGATGAAGAAAAATCGACTGTCATCAGCCTATATAAGCGAGCGCTGCCCCTTGTCTCGCCCCATTGCTGCTCGAGCCACCGTCGACAACGCATCTCCGTAACGTCCCTTGTCCGCCATTTTTGCGTATATTCTTTAATTTTGTAAATAATTTTCTTAAATTAAATGTTTGTTGAGAATTCGTATTTTTTTAAGTAATTTTTAAACGCATAGCTTAGAATATTAATATTAATATGTATTTGATAGGTAACAATTTACACCACTCTGCGCATGAGATATTGTGTATTATTGTTTCACTATTTTAAAAGGAAATGAAATGAAATGAAAATGAATTTTGAAATTGAATTTTAAGTATTCGTTCTTGTTACTTTCGGCTTGACACCGACTTCAAGCAGATCAGTAAGTTCAAGATTAATTAGAAAAAGTCCCGCACTTTCGTACTTTGAATTTAATGATTCAATTTATTTTCACTTTTACGTGTTTTTGGGAAATGAGTTTTTGTTTGCAGTTTTGTTTTGAAGGCGGTTTAATTTTTGTGAAAAATTTTGTTTATTTTTCCTTTTTTAGTGTAAGAAATCTACTATAAGAAACCGCATAATGAGCAAGGGTAGCTCAATGTGCAACGACTATAGCCCATATCTAAATTAGAACACTCAGACAAGCACCACCCTCCAACTCTTAACTGTTATGCAGTTTCCTTCCACCATCAGCTAACCTAAATTACTTGAAAGAATACAACCTAAAGTTCTATTTGCGCTTGTAGTTTTTAATAAAATACTTTAACTCCTAAGCGTTAAAGAGTTTTACCTTCCATCATCAGCTTAACTAAATAACCTGAAAAGTAACAACTACAAATATTTACGTATCAACGATATTTAAAGAATTATCCTCCAACTCCTAACTATTGAGGAGTTGTACCTTCCATCACCAGCTCATCATCGTGAGATGATGACTACCAGTCGCAAATACTTGAAAACTACTTATGAACCTTAAAGGAATCGTATTGCGCCCGTAACATATTTAGTATTAATTAATGTTTTCGATGGCCATATGTGGTCTTCATCATCAGTTACTCTTCACCAAATGGTGCTTACCGAAAGCAAATGCACGAGTTACTTAAGAAAATACCAAAATCGCTATCGGTGTGCCTATAATATTTGAAGAGTTCCCTTGATTTCTCCAGGATGCCATCATCAGATCCTGACCGTATAACAATGGGACCAATTTGTAACTATATGCTTTCAAACCAAAAAAGAATTTCTAAAATCGGTTTATAATTGACAAAGTTATGAGTTAACAAACATTAAAAAAAAAAAAAAAATCAACCGAACTGAGAACCTCCTCCTTTTTTTGAAGTCGGTTAAAAATCAATATAATGCTACTTTCCAACATACAAACTGTTCCTGTACCTGTGTTACACAACATTCATACTCAAGTAGTTTAAAGAATAGTGTTTCAGAGCATACATTGGTCTCTCACAATGAAAAAAACATAAATAAAATTGAATCAAATTATAATACGGTTACTTTTAAGCCAGTTTCAAACAAAAATTGTCATACAATAATGTACTCAGACAAAATAGGTCAAGGTTTTGGATCTATTGTTAATGACAAAACTAACAAAAAATGTATTAATATTTGTACTCCTGGTCAGTCTTTGAATAAGATAATAAATAATATTAATGAGTCCCACATAAATGATACCACAAATCTAATAATATTATGTGGTGATAGTTCAAACTAAACTAAACAGGATATACTTAGAAACATAAACATATTATTAACATTGCAATCTAAGACAAGTTGCAGAATAATACTGAGTGCTTTGCCTTATGCAAGTAATTTTAATTGGGATCAGAATAGACGAATTTATGATTTGAATTTGTATATGTATAATTTGATATGTCGTCATAGTGACGTTATTTTATATTTTGACGTTAATAAATTTATTAACAATTTTATTTTGACCCCAGATACTATGTATCTGTCAAAAAAATTTAGAATAGAATTAGCTAATTTATTAGCTTATAACTTACAAGACTTGGTTACAAACTATGTAACTAAGTTAACAATACCTAGTTTAAGTACTTCTACTAATAGTAGACTAATTAATGTAAATAAAACTGTGACAAACTCAGATTTAAGCTGAGGCGCAAGACAACAGCCAGACCTATTAGTCTTAATGTAATTCATCAAAACATGCAAGGTCTGTCTGGCAAAGAATTCGAATTAGAACTATTTGCTGAATGTCATGATATTCAGATAATTTGTTTAACTGAACACTGGCTGCAACACTACAATACGTCTTTGAATGTAAATAATTTTCAACTATCTAGTTCGTTTGGCAGGAAAACAACAACTCGTGGCGGATCTCTAATTTTAGTAAATAGAAATAGTAATATTCAGTTTAAGGAAAGAAAAGATATTGTAAACTTTACCAGAGAACGCCATGTTGAACTGTCCTGCATAGAATTAAATAGTTTGGTGATAGTATGTGTATACCGACCTCCTACGGGTAACTTTGACATCTTTGAATCAGTAATGGAGAATGTACTTAAAAAGTTAAAATTAAAAAATAAGTCTTTATTAGTCTGTGGCGACTTTAATATTGATATTCTGGAAAGTTCTTCGCTAACCACTCGTTTACTGACTTAGTTCAAGTCATTTAATTTAATAAATCAGTTCTTTGAACCCACTAGGGTAACTAGCCACTCTGCCACTTGCTTAGACAATGTTTTTACGGAATGTGACCCGGTGAGCAAGATGGTTTTTAGTAATAGCACATCTGACCATTACGGATTGAGAGTGATCATATGAGGTAAACATTGTGGATGAAACTAAGACTATAGTATGTAGGCCAATAACAAAAAAGCGACTGGACAATTTTAAACATAGTATTGAAGATAACATCTTAGTAATGCCCTATATGCATGACAATCCTGATGTCTTGTACGGTAACCTCTCTCATTTGATCAATAATGAGTTTCAAAAATGTTTCAAAACTCAAACTATTAAATGTACACAAAAGTTAAAGTTCTGTGATTGGGCTACGCCAGGAATTTATAAAAGTAGAAATAAACTTTATGAACTTTATAAATTGAGGGAAAGTAACCACTGTACAGGTTTCTTAGAACATGTTAAAAATTATTCCAAGACTTTCAAAAAAGTATGTGCTCTAGCCAAATCTAACTTTATAAAATTAAAAATTAAACAGTCTAATAATAAAATTAAAACCACCTGGGATGTTATAAATCGTGAAACGGGTAAATATAAACCCCGTGAAAATAGTTTGGCGCTTAACATAAACAATACATTAGTTAAGTCGGATAAAGAAATTACAAATATATTCGATAATTATTTTGTAAATATTCCGTTGAAAACGACATCAGATTTGGATTCTTCACCAGCGGCTGCTGCCTCCATGCTTAGAAACAACGTAACTGAATGCGGGTCTTTGTTTCATTTTAAAAGTATTGAAGCTGTAGATATTATAAAAGCTTTTAAGTCACTTAAAATGAAAAACACAACTGATTTATGGGGTATATCTGTAAATATTATCAAAAGTATTGTTTACCCAATTGCTCCCTATCTTGCTGACATTTTTAATTTGTGTATTGAGCAAGGAGTTTTTCCTGATCTTATGAAATTCAGTAAAGTTATTCCTTTATTCAAATCAGGAGACAAAGAAGACCCAAGTAATTATAGACCAATATCAATACTGCCCGCCTTAAGTAAGATATTTGAGAAAATAATACTGGAACAGTTATTAACGTATTTTAATTTAAATCATCTTTTACATAGTAAACAGTTTGGTTTTTCAAAGGGTCGATCTACAACTGCTGCTGGGGTTGCGCTTTTAAGACATATATTTAAGGCCTGGGAGGGGTCGCGGAATGCTCTTGGCATTTTCTGTGACTTGTCTAAGGCTTTCGATTGCGTGGAGCATCAGACGCTGCTGTTGAAGCTAAATCACTATGGTGTGAAGAATAATGCTCAAAATTTGTCGTATCTCAGTTCCAGGACTCAGGCCGTTGATATTAATGGCGAAAAATCATCCGGCTGTCATGTTAAGATGGGCGTACCTCAAGGTTCAATTTTAGGGCCGTTCCTCTTTTTGGTTTATATAAATGATTTACCGTTCTTTGCAGAAAGATTTTGTGAGATTGTCTTGTTTGCGAATGATACCTCCTTGATTGTTAATATTGACAGGAATAAAACTCAGTTTGGCGATGTAAATGAAGCACTCTCACAAATTCTTACTTGGTTTAATGTAAATAATCTAAAGCTTAATGCAAAGAAAACAAAGTGTGTCCAGTTTGCTTTGCCTAATGTACGTGATCAACCTATTAATATTAAAATTAATGATGAAAAATTGGATTTAGTAGATTCAACCGTTTTCTTGGGTGTAACTCTTGACGGGAAACTTCAATGGACCAAACATATCACGACGCTTGCTGGTAAACTTAGTTCAGCTGCATATGCTATTAGGAAAGTGAGACAGTTAACAGATGTCGAAACGGCTAGGATTGTGTATTTCAGTTATTTCCATAGTATCATGTCTTATGGTATTCTGTTATGGTGGACAGCAGCTGATATACAGACTATATTTATTTTACAAAAACGAGCTATAAGGGCGATTTATCAGCTAGGCTCCAGGACATCTCTCAGGGACAAATTCAAAGAGATTGGTATATTAACAGCTGCATCCCAATTTATATTTAATTGCATAGTTTTCGTTCGTTGCAATATAAATGAATATATCAAACATAGTGATTTGCACAACCGAAATACTAGAAATAAAAATAAACTTGTAATGCCTCGGTACAGGCTAGAGAAGGTTCATGGATCTTTCCTGGGTCTTGGAATACGCTTTTACAACAAAATTCCAGATGGTCTATTGGACTTCGGCTTTTGGCTTCGTTAAAAAAGGATATTATACTGTTAACGATTACTTAAAGGACAAAACGGCTTGGTCATATTTAATTTTTTTTTTTTTTTATTGTATTGTCTTACATTCTAGTATTTCGCATTTGTTTTTGTTAATTTCTTTTTTAAATTCGCCATTTAACACGGGTAGCTTAAGTATGTCATGCTCTCGTTAAACATTCCTGCGGTGGTGTCGTGTGAGTCGGGTCGTTACGTTCCCTAAAATATGGTTGAGCGAAGCGATGGCTGGCTCATGCGTCATGCTCGTTAACGGGTGCTGCCAGTGGGGTGGGTCTGCTCATGTCTACTTGTGTTAAAGGTGTTCGGGATATGGTTTATAATAGTATTATATAGATTTATGAGCGAGCTGGTGTGTCTCATAGTAATTTTGGTATCCGTGTCTTGGCGCTGTCTCCACGAGCGAGAGAATCGCGGCGATATTATCGTCGTGCCACGTATTTCTATGGAACCGTCTCCACACGGCGATATTATCGCCGCGATGCGACGAGTGACAACGAGCGCGCGGAACGTCATTACATCGTCGCTAGCCCGCCGCGACTAGCAGCGAGCCCGCCGCGCGCTCGCGCACCGGACCCGGCGCTCTCGCGACGAGCGCGCAGCGGGCGCGCTGTCAAACGCAGTGTCATTTCAGCGTTGCCTGTCGTTAAGCAAAGACGTTTCGAGAAGCTTTTCAAACAATAGTACAATGTTTGACATTGAAAAGTTTATACTTGAAGTGAGAGAGAGACCTGCCCTTTACGATGTTCAGTTGGCCGAGTATCGAAACAGAGAAATTAAAGCAAAGTGTTGGTATGATGTGGGAAGTGCTATGTTTACAGAGTGGGATGACCTAACCTCTAAAGAAAAAAAAGAAAAAGGTAAGCGTACAATATTATTTATTTAGGTAATTTTTGTTGTTATAATTGTTAGTTTTTATTGTCTATACTCTATGGTATAACAAAATAATATAGGTACTTACATTCGTCGGTACAAAACCGTTGTTTCAACAATAATTATAAGAAAGATTATTTTCATTAAACGATGTAACCGCGCCCACTGTGTTAAAATAATCTTTAAATAAGTTTCGAATTTGCAACCCCGAATTCCTTGTCCTTTGAAGTACGGGTGTCATATTTTGTTGATTGGATATGTCTTCATTTTCCCCGTCAGTGGCATTTAATGCTCGACGCTTTATGAAGTTGTGCAAAACGCAAGCTGCTTTTATTACAAGAATTGAACTGTCCGGTTGAAGATTTATTGTATTATGAAATATGCGAAATTTTGAGGTGATTTGTCCAAAGTCACATTCCACGTAACGTCTCGTACGAGACAGTCTGTAGTTGAAAATCTTTTTATCCGTAGGAAGACATCGACCTGGATACGGTCGCATTAAATTTCGATGAATACCGAAGGCCTCATCAGCTACAATCACATATGGCATTTTGGGTCCGCCAAATACCAGTTCTTCTTCTTCCGGCAAATCAAGGGTTTCTTCATTTAGCTTCTGGCCTAGAATTGAAGATTGAAAAATGGCAGAATCATTTTCACGGCCATACGAACCTACGTCAATCACAGTAAATAAATAATTCGAATCCACCAAAGCCAATAAAACGATTGAGTTGTACTTTTTATAATTAAAGTATAGAGAGCCGGAATTCCGGGGGCACTGAATTCGAATGTGTTTGCCGTCTAGCGCTCCCAAGCAATGTGGGAAATTCGCGTTTTCTTTAAATCCCTCTGAGATTCTTTTCCATGATTCTTTGTTCGGGGCTGCCATTGCTGTAGGTGCTAGCACTTTCCATATAATTCCACATGTTTCTTTTATTAATTTAGCCAACGTTTTTTTCAAAATTCTGTACTTATTCTGAAGGCGTTTATAACTTGTTCCAGAAGCGAGATATCTGGAAAATGACATTATTATTTAAAAAATATACTTTATTATATATTTTTTTTAAATAAAATATTCTCGCGTTTGTTTGCAATCACACCTGATGGAAAGTTTTTTTTAAATGGGATGTAAAACGAAGACTCCATCAAAGCGTTCGGATTTATTAATCTGTGTTGTTTTTTTTTATTAAAATACATAATAATTAATATATGTATACTTATATATTTTTATAATATTTAAATTAAAAGTTATCTCTTTGCTTCAGGACTTGAGTTAATGACAAAATGGAAATCTTTAAGGGATCAATTTCGTAAGGAGTTAAAGTTGCAGCAATGTTCAAAATCCGGTCAAGCTGCCTCAAAACGACGAAAGTATATTCATTATGATGCATTACTTTTTTTAAAGAAACATACAGAACACGCTTCAACATCGTCAAACATGTTCAATGAGGACAGTCAAGATGTTTTTGAGGATGACGACAATTCGGTTAATACCACCCCTAGTGTTACGGAACCATCCACGTCTAATAAAAAGAAAACATTAGTCCAAATGTTTCTGGAATCTAATAAAGAGATATCGAATGCTATGCGCGAGAGTATAGATATACAAAGAAATAATGTTCAAACACAGCATCGCGACGAGCGTGGAAATGAGGCATTTTTCCGTTCGTTGCTACCACTTATGGACAAAATAAAAGAAGACTGTTTAATTGATGCCAGAACTGAGATTATGGCCGTAATTAAGAAATACACACCATCATCACATACATTGCTAGACTCTTATTCTCGTACATCCACACCAACAAGCGAGGACGATATTACTCAAATGTTAGAACACTTTGATGGAATGTAAACTTTAAGTTTTAATTTGATGTAAGCGTTTAAGTAAAATAAATCTGCTTTAAACTTACTGTAGTGTTACTGCTAATCTTTCACATGGCCCGATACTTTTCCTCATATTAGTATCTTGCTTTGATAAGTGTCTTGATAGTAAACTTAACAGTTCATCGAAAACAGGAATTGGCATTAAATATTCATCTTCAAACCATTCTGGATGATTTCGATATTCTTCATAATTCACATGGAAATGTCCATGACTTTCACGACGTAGCAACATGGGATGTGTCCACCAACGGCGCTTTTTTCTCCTTCTTAACAATAACAATAACTGCATATTCACTAGCGTACTTGCAGAAGCACCCCACAACACTATATCCATAATAAAGAATTATTTTATCGACTAAGACACTACTTATTCCGCTCTCGTCTGGCACGTAACTGAATTCTTTCTTTCGCAAAGCGTCGTCAAGGAAACACGGCGATACCGTTACGAGTCGCCGCTGCGATTCCGTTACGAGTCGCCGCGGAAACGCTGTGATTCCGTTACGACTCGCGACGATACGCGGCGGAATTATCGCTCGTTCGTGGAGATTATCCGACGATATAAGGGCGGACTCGTCGCGATTCTCTCGCTCGTGGAGACAGCGCCTTACAGTTACAGCAATTTTTCTAATAACTGTTTTATTTATTCAAAAATTCCTTTTATTTGTTAATACTTATAAATTTGTATATACAGCGCAGCTTGCAATTTCCTTTTCATTAATCCTATAATATAATTTGAATACGATTAAGATTAGTGTGTCCATTAAACTATTTGATTCCTTGTTTAGTTGAAAATTGTTTACTGTTTTAGGTAATAAGCAAAATTGTACTTAATTTAAGCGGTATTCTGTATTGTGATGGAAAGTAACCTTACTATTATGTGAAGGTCATTTTTCAAATTTGACAATTTGACAATTTCAAGTTAAAACAGGGAGAAAAAAATAGCCCTTGGCGAGTTTCTTGCCGGTTCTTCTCGCTACAAGGTCTCCTGCCGTAGGATTTGCGAACCGATGGCGTAGCTTCATTGACGTTCATAAGTGTTGTTAAACAAACCTAAATTGAATAAACGATATTGAATTTTGAATTTTTTTTGAATTTTATTACACGCACAGTTGTTTCTATTCTCATGTTCCTTATTAGTGAATATTAATAAAACTTATTAAATTGCTTGTCGTAATAAAGATAACCCACAGCTGATTTTATTTGTCTTATTGTCTACAGTATGTATGTATGATGTATTGTCTACAGACACTACAGTACTTATAGTAAAATTATGAAATCTTAACCTAGGATGCGGGTATCCCTAATTCGGATAGCCGCTTATCCTCCACCTTGGAAAGGCCAAGTGCAAATGGTTTCGGATCTTCGGTTTTTTCTAGTTCAGGAGAACAAGAGAGCTAACCGGTCGGGCTCTAGCACAGCTTAGTTGCCACCGAGAGGTATCCGCTGGCTCAAATCGCGGGCAAAAATAAGCATTCTATATTTTAATACCAATACTGAATGCTTACATTCGCAATGGGTATGCAGCGAACCATAGTTATAAGACTTTTCTATATTTAATTCTCACATAGTGTTAAATCTGTACGCCCCCAAAAAGTAAAAACCCTTTGCTCGCTGTATAACTACAGCACAATGCTCGCACACAACATTAAAATTAACATGCATTAAGCGACTCTGAATATTAATTACTTTAAACATTTGAGACCCATCATTCTGGTCACGGCACCAATTGAAACAGCCCTCAATTTTTGAGGGAACTGTTATTTTATAACCGCTACACATGCTCCTATCCGACCGCCGATTTGGTGCGGGCGAACTTCACTGCAGATCTGATCCGCGCCTACACACGTTCAAACCAAATCTGCCGCACCAAATCGGTCGGCGCTACACACGTTCCGATTTGGTCTGGCCGCACATAGCTGTTGTTGCAGTGTTGCCAGTCACTGCTATCTCCCAATATTAATATTATTTATAAATACTGAAAACATTGATTTGCTTGCAATAGATAGATAAAAAGAAAAATATTTTCGGTTATTAATGTTTTATTATACTAAAGAATTCAATTTCATTATTTTTTAATTTTCTGTTGTTTTTATTAAAATACTAGAACATGCTAAATATTTACTAAAAACAGCACTTATTGATGAGGTGTTATGCCTTTATTATAAATATTTAGTTTTGCGACAAACTGCGAGTTTTTAAATAAAATAAACGAAAAAAAAAACTAATAGATAAAAGAATCTTTGCACAAATTGCCATAATTAAACCTTTCGTTTGTTCAGTCCTACGTAAAACTCATGAACGAGCATTAAATTGAATACTCTGAAAATCTCTTAAACGTAATTCTATCTGCTTTAAATATTTCCGCTTTTACATATTTTCTCCCTAAGTCTAGGGAAAAACCTCCGAAATTCTCCGGTCGGGAGCCTACACACGTTCCGATTTGGTAGGAAGTGAAGTTCGTGCGAACCAAATCCGGCCGACGGCGTCAAACACAAATAATAATAATTATGGTCGGACGACGACGCTACATACGTCCAGATTTGGTCTGGAGCAGACCAAATCGGCTGTCGAATCGGAACGTGTGTAGAGTCTATTATAAATAACAAGCTTATATAAATAAATATAAAAAATAAATATTGAATATATATATTAGTTGTATTTAAAAGGATAAGAGTGGTTTATGTGATCTACAATAGTAAATCATGTGTTTCAATAGAAGTCAATGAATGTCATTGCATTTATTTACTCATAAAAGCCTTATACCAAATTATGAGGTTCACTTAAAATATGAAAATTAAGTCAGAGACTTATGTATGATCCAAAAATGTTTTCAATATAAAGAAACACAGGAGGACTTTTGTCTTTAATTGGTTTTACCAACAGTTAGGAACTAATTGGTATCACAAATCAAAAACGGTAGCCGGATAGTGGCTAAAACTAAGACACCGTAGCATCATAGTCTGACCGTTAATCAATAATGGTTGTTATCAGAATGTTAGTCGCATGCCCACACAATCCATTTGAGTGTTGGTGGTCGATCGACCTATCAAACGGATTGGTAATTGGTAGTCATTCGATTTGACCATTCTGTATACACCATTAATGACCAACTTGCTGTAGCTAGCCAAGACTTTTGACAAACTATTAGCTAATAATCGTTCAACAGTCGATAGTAAGCATTTGATAGTACGCAACAACAAGCTGAATGAAGTTTGTACCCTTATTCAGAATGAAGTGCATTTATCGAACTGGCCAGGTCACTAAACCGTAGGGAGCCTTATAATAAAACACATTTTAGTTGAGATCATGTACGGATCATACACAGTCCATAATAGACTATCAATGACTTTAAAAGTCACTATCAACTCACAACAAATTCCACATTATCTCATCTCTGTAGTCAGATATCAACCAGATGACTTGGTGAAACAGACCACATCGACAAGTTACCTCACCTATGAGTTTCAAGACAGCGGCAAAGCCTATTCACTCAAGAGCTACATATAGACAACCATTACCTGAGTTGTGTATGAACAGTGTGAACTGATGTGAGAATGTGTCTGTACAATGTAATATTAATACAGTATAATGTCATACATAAGTATGATAAATTAGCTTTTGTATGAAAGGCTCCGGTCTCTCTATAGAATCCTTGATAGAATTCTAGATTTAGCTATAGTCAAAGATTAGACTATAACAGCCTTATTAATAAAAACACTATTCTGTTGTTAATCCTTCCTTACTCTGAAAGTAGTTACCCTCAGGTTAGACTCGTAGTAAGTATGGTGTAAAATTGGTATTTATAAACATGGAGTAAGCTTGGAATAACAAAGCATTCCTTACACCGAGATAAACGCGAATGTTATGGCAACCTAGTCTATTTAAAAGTAAAAAGAGTGAGATTTTGAATGAAAGAGGAATGACAATGAGGGTAACTGTCAAATTGAAATTATCACTTTTCGACATTTTCTGCTTTCGCGGAAAGTTCAAATTTATTGCAATTAAGTACAAAGTCTTATTAAACTTACTGTACAATATCTATCTGTTATTTTCGGGGAAAAATAAGTTTTCTTCGGTGTCGAAGTCGTTTGAGTGTGAAAACAATGAGTTACACACGTAACCGTTCCGTTAACTGGGATGAAGAAGAAAAGGTATGTAATGTCGATTATCACATGTGGTCGTGGCCGTGGTCTTTGTTGTTTTGTGATTGTTATTAATGTTATTGTTACAGCAATTGTTCCGGTCTGTACTAAAAGAATACTCACAAATTATAGAGAACAAATCCCTAGATACGAACACCAACAAAACAAAATCAAAAGCTTGGGAAGAAGTCCACAAAAAGTAAGTTTTTGGTCGGAGAGTTTATTATTAAAAGATGAACCTTGATAATTCTGTCCGCAGTTTAGTGAGTGAGGACTAGTAGGTACTTACTACAAAATTACTAATTTAGGTACCTACTTATTGTATATTTGTTTAAGGAAAACATTGTGATGGACGAACGGCCGAGAAGAAATTGTGTGGGGGAAATAAGCTAATGATAATAAATAAATAAATTCTTTATTTCTTCTCCACACAATAATACATAATGGTACAAAGTATAACAATGAAGTAGTAATGTACTAATTAGATAAGTATTAAGTGGAGATTGGTGCCTGAAAAAAGCATAGCCTGTGTTCCAGGACCACCAGAACCCAGTTAGTTTCTCGGATTTTCATATAAATTACAATGGCAAATTAAGTTGAGCAATGAGTTAGAACAATAAAATGATGATGGGATATAAAGTAAAAAAAGCTTTATGCTTCATCTGGGAAATTTATAATTTAAATTTTTACAATATTTACAGATCTCTGAAGATGACGGCATGGCTACTCCAATGAAAAATAGTATCAGCAAAAATTCAGCAAAAAAAACGGTTGGTTCTATAGGTATAAAATTCATTATATTCTTTTTATTTTAGGTATATTCTTTATATTTCATAAAGCCTATCCACAAATCTGATACAAAAGACTGTGTAGACAAATTTAGGCCCATTTCCATCTTACCTACGTTATCCAAAATCTTAGAGCGCATAATGAACGAAAGACTAATCCAATTCCTTGAATCTCACAGCCTCCTTTCCTCTCACCAATATGGCTTTCGTGCTGGCATTTCAACCAGTGATGCTGTGCATGATTTGGTCCACTCTATTATCACCACACTGGATGAAAAAAGGAAATGTCTCGCAATATTCCTAGACCTCGCGAAGGCATTCGACACTGTCTACATCCCACACCTTCTATCCAAACTGGAGAACATGGGTATAAGAGGCCTGCCCTTGAGGCTGTTTGAAGACTATCTGAGTAATAGGACTCAACGCGTCAAAATAGGTCAATGGACAAGTGACAAAACTAGCATTTCTTACGGGTTGCCGCAAGGCAGTATTGTCTCCCCTTCGCTATTCCTTTAGTCAGATCAACGAGGATATTCGTTGTATGGAGACGTCCGGAAAATTCCCTCGTCGCTCAAATTTGGCACGATTGTAGAGTAAGTAATGCTGATTAAGGATCTGCAAGAATCCAAGAATATTTCCCACGCCAAGTTAGTCATTTTTGACGTGCCGTGAGCGCGTGAAAATCGCTTCCAATTTCTTTGAGAATGGTTCCTTAGCCTCATTACTTTCTGTATGCGTACCTTTTACTAGGTAGAATAAGGTAATAAAGTTAGAAAATAACATTTCTTGCTAGAAGTTGAGATTTTGACCGAAATGTGAAAATATAAAATTGCTTCTAATTTCTCTTTTAATCTTTCTTTAGCCTCAAATACCAACTGCATACGTACGTATTACTAGTTAGAATGAGTATATGCAGGAATACAATAACATTTCTTACCAGAACTTGAGATTTTTACATTAACTTGAAAACGTTAAATCGCTTCTAATTTCTCTGTTAGTGGTTCCTTAGCCTCATTACTTTCTGTATGCGTACCTATTACTAGGTAGAATAAGTTTATAAAGGAATTAAAAATCATTTTTTGCTAGAAGTTGAGATTTACACCTACACGCGAAAACATAAAATTGCTTCTAATTTCTCTGATAATATTTCATTACCCTCAAATACTTTCTGCATAACGTATTACGAGTTAGAATGAGTATATAAAGCAATCGAAAAACATTTCTTACTAGAACTTGATATTTTACCTAAACGTGAAAAAGTTAAATCGCTTCTAAAATCTCTGTTAATGTTTCCTCCGTTGAGATTTTTACCTATACACGAAATCGTAAAAACACATAATTATTTCTCTGTGAATGTTTCTTTAGACTCAATCGCTTATTATTTATCTGTGAATGTTTCCTTAGCCTCAATTACTTGTAAATATTACTAGTTAGAATAAGTATATAATAGTACATTACGATATTAGTGCGTTAAGATGGTTATAACATGCGAGGCGGAATTTCAGCCCGAGCCGTACGTAAGTATATCGTACGACGTTTTTAAACACATTTGCGAGGAAACAGAAAAAAAAAACATTTAATATTTTGTTAATTTTTAGTCTCTTTAAAAATGCAATGAGATTTGTATATAAATTAATATCGACACCATTTTTCATCTTGAGGGTACTTTTCAGCATAGAATATGTTGTCCAAAACGAGCTAGGCTTATATTTACTAGCTAGTTCATTAAAATACGCCAAAACTACATTTTCGGAAAATGACTTGGCATTTTTCATGTTTTTCCACTTCAAGAAATTTTCATACGTGGTTATGTATCTGTCCTTGGATATTGACGGCAGCAAGCTGTCGCATGCGGTTCGCGCTTCTGTTAGTATATCCGGTGAAGTTGAAGTAATATATTGCTCATCTTCATTATTGAAAGTTGTCATTTTTAGATATTCAATACAAGTACAAAGAAAATAAAATTTGAGAAAAATGGAGCGAGGATTATTTTCTGCCGTGGCTGCGTGAAAATGTTGGCAAAGACGCTAGAGCATGCAGCTAAGTTTTTAAATTACCGAATAAACTGTTTTTTTTTTATTTTAAATAAACTCAATCTGTGAATGCACACTGTCTACTGACTGGCGCCGCGCGGCGATCAGTTCGAAATTTGAATAGCAACAGCGCGCTGCTCACTAGCTGGAGTCGTGCGGCGGCGATCAGTTCCATATTTGAAATGGCAAATAATACTGTTATGGAATTTGTATGGACTATAACTTAACTATTTGCTTTGGTAACACACGCATTTTTTATGACCCGCTTTTCATATTTAAAACCGGTGGAATTACATCAGCTTTACTAGCAAGGGTGATAAAAAAGACATTTTATCATCAAGACCCTATGCTATAGTAACGGGTGTTTTTTTTAGAGGTATAGAACTTTAAATTGCAATAAAACAACGATGGATTATTCGATTGACATGAATTTTTTTTTATTCGAAAGATAATCTTGTGGCATTACATTTTAAATATAATTTCTGGCATATGACTGCCACGGCTGGCTCGGATGTAGTCCAATCTAGACGTCCAATTTTCGATGACTTTTTCCAACATTTGAGGCCGTATATCGGCAATAACACGGCGAATATTGTCTTCCAAATGGTCAAGCGTTTGTGGCTTATCCGCATAGACCAATGACTTTACATAGCCCCACAGAAAATAGTCTAACGGTGTCAAATCACAAGATCTTAGAGGCCAATTCACAGGTCCAAAACGTGAAATTAGGCAGTCACCAAACGTGTCTTTCAATAAATCGATTGTGGCACGATCTGTGTGACATGTTGCGCCATTTTGTTGGAACCACAGCTCCTGGACATCATGACTGTTCAATTCAGGAATGAAAAAGTTAGTAATCATGGCTCTATACCGATCACCATTGACTGTAACGTTCTGGCCATCATCGTTTTTGAAGAAGTACGGACCATGATTCCACCAGCCCATAAAGCGCACCAAACAGTCAGTTTTTCTGAATGTAACGGTGTTTCGACATACACTTGAGGATTAGCTACACTCCAAATGCGGCAGTTTTGTTTGTTGACGTAGCCATTCAACCAGAAGTGCGCTTCATCGCTAAACAAAATTCGCTTATGAAAATCGGGAACAACGGCAATCTCCTATTCGTTTTTCGAAATAAAACTGCACAATTTGCAGGCGTTGTTCAGGCGTGTATTCATGATAAATTGCCAAACCAAACTGAGAATAAATCACTTGACAGCTGTCAAATCGGTCGCCATCTTGAAAAGTAATGCCAACTTAAAGTTCTATACCTCTAAAAAAAACACCCTTTAGTTACCTTCAATATGCAGACGACACGAAAATATACAGAGTCATCGATTGTGTAGAGGACTGTCTGCGATTACTGGATGATTTGGATTCGCTCCAGGGGGCCAATTCTGCTAACGTTAAATCATAATCGTGTCTCAATCGTGTTTCAATTGTAGTGCTCTTTTACTCACTAGTTACAAGAATTATGACAATATGATGTAATGTGAATGTAGTGTGTGGTGTGACCATCAATAGTATGATGAAAAATGATGGTTGGTTCCGCTTTTTGCCACTCGGCTACGGAACCCTAAAAAGGTGTGATTCGGATTGATCTTGCGTTCCTTAACATTTATTATTATGGCACCAAAGCTGTAACTTCATTTTTAGGGTTCCGTAGCCGAATGGCAAAAAACGGCCTGCCTGTGTTTGAACGAGATTAAGCACTTTTTGATATATAACACATTTTCAGAAACCGCAAATGTTACTTTGTCATTCATATTAACACTTAAATTTTTTGCTGGCAAAAAATGAAAGTGTTATTTTGGTTTAGTGTAGGTAATAGTGTAAGATAATGATGTAAGGAAGTGATCAGTAAATGGTAAAGAAATCAGCTTCCGATGTGTAACGTATTTTTTATATTGATATCAGTAGGTACAATTTGTTGATAATGATGTATGTATGTGCCTGTCTGTTTGTTAGTCTCTCTGTCCCGCAAAATATACTTAGCAACACTAATATAGCTGATACATCGGAATAACACATAGCCTACTACAATTTATAAAGATTTTGTGTAATTATCATTCAAATGAATAACTTAGGAGTTACCGCAAAAAAATTACTTGGTATCCAACAAAAAATAGGGCAGTTAAAAAAAGAGAAACGGGATGCCAATTTTAGTGTTCGGTGTTTTAGAAGTGTGCCACGTGTTGCAATGGATGTCAATTGGTATTGACCTTAAAACAATAAAAACCTTTGTGTTATGTTGAGCTCGGGTAGCAATAACAAACCTTTATTATTTGTCACTTGTTTTGATTTATTTTCACGTTGTGCCAAAAACTACGGTCTTTCTGTATGGAATGCGCGAAGAAAGATTTCTGTTATTAAGTACCTGTTCAAGTTGATCCAAGGTCATATTGATTCTCCAGAAATACTTGAACACACAAAATTCACACTTCTTCGAAGCGGAAGTAGGTTGCACAATCGCAAATTCTCAATACATTCACCCTCTCTTTGTGTAAGTCAAGACTCGGTCATCACTCGCCACTGTATCGTTCGTATGTGTCATACATAACTCCATCAGATTCAATTTTGATGTCTTTAACGGTTCTGTGGCCTAAACAAAGAAAGCCTTAAAAATATTTTCTCATAAAACTTTTACTTTTATTTTATAGTATAATGTTTAGTTAGTAAGGTAATTTTATAATTGTTTTAGTTATAGCTGTAACGTACTTCCCAAGCAGGAAATAGTCAGTGTTTATTATTGTAATCTATTTTACATTATTATAATCTATTTGACGCATGTTTTGCTTGCATTGAGTAGGTTTCAATATGTAGTGCAATCCATACTAATATTATAAATGTGAAAGTGTGTTTGTTTGTCCATCTTTTACGTCAAAACGGAGCAACTGATCAACGTGATTTTTGGTATGGGGATAGTTTGAAAGCTGGAGAGTAACTTAAGCTACTTTTTATTACGGAAAATCTATATACTTATAATAAAACTGTAAACGATCCAATTCTGTACATTGAAAAGAAATAGAAAAAAATACTACCAGGGGTCTTCTTAAACGAAACAGATACCAAAAATATAGTTTTTGAATTTTTTGTCTGTCTGTCTGTCTGTCTGTTGTCCGCGTTTCACACAAAAACTACTGAACGGATTTTGATGAAACTTTTTTTGTTATACAGCTATTGGTCCTCGCCAACATATAGGCTATAATTTATTTTGAAGATCGTAATATCTGATGTGGAACCATAGCAGTCCAGCCAAACTATGAGAGATATAAAAATACCGTCATAAGGAAAATTGTTAAACGGGATGGGCACTTTCTATTGACGTACAAAGTTTGAAGGTCTGGTGCACCTGATGTGGAACCCTAGCAGCCAGGATAAACTATATGAGATACAAACATGGCGTCTTAAGAAAAGTTGTTTCACGTAATAAACATTTTCTATTAAAGGAAAAATATCGAATGCCTGGCACACCTGATGTGGAACCCTAGCAGCCCAGCTAAACTATAAGAGTTACAAATATAGCATCATAAGAGAAGTTGTTCAGCGTGATAAGTTTTTTCTTTTGACATACAGTCCATACTAATATTATAAATGTGAAAGTATGTTTGTTTGTATGTCCGTCTTTCACGTCAAAACGGAGCAACGAATAGAAGTGTTTTTTAGTATGTGCGGGTAGTTTAGGAGCTAGAGAGTGACTTAAATAAGCTTAAAATAATAAAAAAATAATATAATCTATACTTATAATAAAACTGTAAACGATCCAATTCTGTACATTTAAAAGAAATAGAAAATAATACCTCCAGGGGTCTAAAGGAACAGATACCAAAAATATAGTTTTTAATTTTTTGTCTGTTTATCTGTCTGTTGTCCGCGTTTGAGGCAAAAACTACGAAACGGATTTAGATGAAACTTTTTTTGTTATATAGGCTATTGGTCCTCGCCAACATATAGGCTATAATTTATTTTGACGATCGTAATATCTGATGTGGAACCCTAGCAGCCCAGCTAAACTATAAGAGATACAAATATAGCATCATAAGAGAAGTTGTTCAGCGTAATAAGTATTTTCTTTTGACATCCTATCTCGAATATTATTAATATGAAAGTGTGTTTGTTTATATTTCCGTTTTTCACGTCAAAATGGAGCAACGGATCGACGTGATTTTTAGTATGTAGGTAGTTTAGGAGCTAGAAAGTGACATAGACTAAAAATATCACTTTACCTCGGGATAACGTAGTGTAGTACACGCGGGCGAAACCGCGGTCGGAAGGCTATGTTATGTAAATTTTTAATGTGCTAATATGTATCATAGCATTCATAGCGCTGTACTAATATATATTAAACTAGCTTTCCGCCCGCGGCTTCGCCCGCGTGGACTTCACGACCTTATCCCGCGGGAATGTGACTTTTTCCGGGATAAAAAGCAGCCTATAATCTTCTCCAGGCTACAATGTATCTGTTCTAAATTTCAGCCATATCCGTTCAGCCGTTTTGGCGTGATTGAGTAACAAACATATAAACATCCAAACATCTAAACTTTCACATTTATAATATTATAGTAGGACTAGCTTTCCGCCCGCGGCTTCGCCCGCGTGAACTACACGACGTTATCCCGCGGGAATGTGATACTTTTCCGGGATAAAAAGTAGTCTATGTTCCTCTCCAGGCTACAAAGTATATATGTCCCAAATTTCAGCCAAATCCGTTCAGCCGTATTGACGTGATTGAGTAACAAACATCAAAACATCTAAACTTTCACATTTGTTACGAGATCACGTAGTAAGGGACATGCCAAGTCAGCCGGCATACGAACAACATTGCACACGGCCCTAAATGCTGAATTGCATTTCATCGTCCATCGGCCGCTCCAATTGACACGACTGACGTAAAGCGCTGACACCTCACCTCGTGGCGACGACGGCGCGGCGGGCTACGTGACATGACACCTCGGCCACTTCGATTCCCACTTCGATCGGGGCAACACTTAGCATTATTTTAGTAGTAGTATTTTTCCTTTGTAATTCTTTACTTAAGAATTAAATAAAATTTATAAAATAAAATCGGTTTTTTTTTGAGTCCTCCGGCCGTAGCTAACGTAATTGGCGCAGTCGGTAGGATTCCCGGGTTAGTACGCGAGAAGATTTCCGTAACTAATCGGTTTTCAAGCCTTCACCGGGATTCCTGCAAAACGAACGGGCCTACAGCGGAGTATCCAGACATCGATAGCAGCTCAAAGGAACCGAGAATAAGATGTTCATGTAAGTGCACCACTGAATTTTCTCTAGTGTTGTTGCTCTCCCTTTAGTCCTAGATTTTTCTTATCCTTTGTTAATTATAATCCTTCAAAATTTTTCACCCACGTAGTAATCGAAGCCATAAGGCTCTAAGGCATACTAGATTAGCCCGTACCATTGTCGATAGTTACCGAAATATCGGTAGTGATATCGAAAGTAATTGTAGTATTAGTACGATCAGTGAAGTTAGTATAATGTCTGATCCAGATGTAAGTCTAAAGGCCTTACGCCTGTTGCCAGAATTTGATGGCAACCCAAACGTGCTGACAAGGTTTATTAGACTATGTGATCAGTTGGTAGAAACTTATAATGACCAGGGTGATAATTTAAGTAAATTGTTCCTTGTTAATGGGATATTAAATAAAATCACGGGTCCCGCAGCCAGAACAATAAACTCAAACGGGATTCCCGATGATTGGGATGGAATCAAGAGTGTTTTAATTAATAATTTTACCGATCAGAGGGACGAATCCACCCTCTACAATGACCTTGCTATTCAGACCCAGGGGAGCAATACGCCACAAGAATTCTATGATAAATGTCAAACGTTATTTTCTACTATCATGACGTACGTTACTTTACACGAGACGGTAAATACAACTATAGAGGCAAAACGTAATTTATATAAAAAACTTACAATGAAATCGTTTGTTCGCGGACTAAAAGAGCCTCTCGGATCTCGTATAAGGTGCATGCGCCCTGATACAATTGAAAAAGCACTGGAATTTGTACAGGAGGAGCTTAACACTATGTACTTACAGAATCGTAACGAAGTTTTACCGAAAACTATCCAAAACGCATCTAATTATAGACCTCCCGTACATATGCCAATGCCTAATGCTTTTGTTCAGAGACCATTTTCATTCCAAGGTAAGTTTCCTAACATAGCAGGTCCAGCCCCTCGCTTTAATACTAATTTTGTGCCAAAACCTCAATTCCAACAACCCATGCCGCCACAACATTTGATGCGTATGCCTACACATACCCAGCAAATGTTCGGTGCGCGCCCTACTAACTATAATCCGCAATCTAATATGTATAGAGTACAACCTAAGCCTAATTATAATTTTAACAATAATCCTAAGCCAATGAGTGGCGTTAGTCACTTTACGCCCCGAGTTTTGCCGCCATCTGGGCATGATTGGTCTAAACATGGTAACCCATCACCTTCAAACTATTTTAAAACTCGCGACGTAAACGTGAACGAGTGCGTTCCCTATGATGACTTTTCTTACAATTACTACTATGACTATAATGACTATAATGACTGTAACTTTGAAAACGCTATGTTCGATCCCCAGTATAATTATGAATACGATAATTCGGTTCCGAATCAGTACCAATACGAGGAGGTATTACAACCCGAGGGTTGGTATAACCAAGTGGAGGAGCAAAACCAGCCTTCTACATCCTCTAAATCTGAAGATCAGGATTTTCGGTCGGACAGGAGCTTAAAAAGCTTAAAATAGAAGTTAACCTTCAGACGCAAAGGCAACTGCCTTATATTCTCATTTACGATCCACCTTTAAAATTGCTAATAGATACCGGGGCTAACCAATCTTTCTTGAGCCCTGATGCTGTACAGAATTATTATTCGCACCTGTCTCCAGATTATGAACCATTTGAAGTATCTAATATACACGGAACCAGTAGAAGTAATCATTCCATAACCTTGCCTTGCTTTGCCGAATTAAATGAAGATATTAACATTAAATTTTTTATCTATAAATTTCATGATTATTTTGATGGACTGATCGGACTTGACTTACTGACTCAATGGGAAGCGACTATAGACTTAAAAGACATGGTTCTAAAGACGCGAACTACCAATAATCCAATTAGAATGTATAATTCGCGAAACGTAAATCTCTATGAAGATATGATCCCGGCTAGATCATCTAAATTAGTTCGATTACCTGTTAACGCGTCAGACGGTGACGTCATAGTTAACGAGCAGGTTCTATGTAATTGTTTAATATCTGAGTGCGTCACAAGTAGTAAAAATAGCCGTTGCTTTGTGGAAGTTACGAATCCAACTAATAATGACGTCATATTTTCTTTAGACCGTCCCGCGGAAGCTGAAGTGTTTAACTTAGAATCATTCGACGTTAAATATAATAGTAACGAATCAAACGGTAAGGCACGCGTTAAAGATGTCATCTCGCGACTTAGGACAGATCATCTCAATCCGGAGGAGCAAGCAAATCTCATACAACTTTGCTCACAGTATTCTGATATTTTCTATATCGATGGCGAACCGTTAACGTTTAGTAATAAAATAAAACACTCAATTAAAACTACCGATGAAATGCCCATCTATACTAAAAGTTATCGGTACCCATTCGTCCATCGGGACGAGGTTCGTGATCAGATTGCGAAAATGTTAGAACAAGGTATAATACGTCCCTCCGACTCCGCTTGGAGTTCACCTATATGGATAGTACCTAAGAAGGCTGACGCGTCAGGTAGACAGAAATGGCGATTAGTTGTCGATTTTAGAAAGGTTAACGAGAAAACCATCGACGACAAATATCCCATACCTAATATAACTGATGTTTTGGATAAGTTAGGAAAGTGTCAGTACTTCACGACCTTGGATTTGGCAAGTGGATTTTATCAGGTCCAGATGAACCCTGATGATATTCACAAAACCGCGTTCAATGTGGAGAACGGACACTTTGAATTCTTGCGTATGCCTATGGGGCTTAAGAATTCTCCATCAACTTTTCAAAGGGTGATGGATAATGTCTTAAGAGGCTTACAAAATGTCATCTGTTTAGTTTATCTCGATGACATCATTGTGTTCAGCACCAGCCTCCAGGAGCATATGACCAACCTTGAGAAATTATTTTCGCGACTAAGGGAATCTAACTTCAAAATCCAGATGGATAAGTCTGAGTTTTTGAAATTAGAAACAGCCTATCTTGGTCATATTATAAGCAGGGAAGGCATTAAACCAAACCCAGATAAGTTCAAGGCCATCCAGAACTACCCAGTCCCGAAAACGTCTAAGCAAATTAAACAGTTCTTAGGGTTACTGGGATATTATCGTAAATTCATTCCAGACTTTGCCAAAATTACAAAGCCCTTAACTCAGTGTCTTAAGAAAAATAAAACGATAACTTTAGATTCAAACTATATTAACTGTTTCGAAACCTGTAAAAAACTACTCACTAATGATCCCATATTGCAGTATCCAGATTTTACGCGCGAATTTAATTTAACAGCGGACGCGTCAAACCTCGCTATAGGTGCCGTTTTATCTCAAGGGCCTATAGGTTCAGATAAGCCAATCGCGTACGCATCCAGAACGCTTAACGACAGTGAAATAAATTATAGCACAATCGAAAAGGAGCTTTTGGCCATAGTTTGGGCAACAAAATACTTCCGCCCATACTTATTCGGACGCAAGTTTAAAGTGATCACTGATCATAAACCACTCCAGTGGCTTATGAATGTTAAGGAGCCAAACTCAAGGCTCACGCGATGGCGTCTTAAGCTCAGTGAATACGATTATTCTATAATTTATAAAACAGGTAAAGCTAATACAAATGCCGATGCTCTCTCACGCGTTGAAATTCACAATGAGGAAACTAGTTCAATGTCCGTTAACCCCTCAGAACGCCCTCCAACGCTAGGTAATAACTCTGATACAGCCACCGTCCATACAGATCAAGAACACCCTATACTCGAAGTACCTATAACGGATGACCCTTTGAATAAATTTCACCGACAGCTTTGTTTAACTATCGTAGGGGACATTAAGAAACGTACTACGGTAACTAAGCCATTCGACACTCATACCCGTATCTCAGCTCAATTATTCGAATCTAATTTAGAAGAAGATGTAGTTAACATTGTTAAAGAATATGTCAATCCCAAAGTTAAAACAGCTATGTTAATTACCCCTCCATTAGGCATGTTTCAAATAGTACCTATACTACAAGAAAAATTTAAGAATTCGGCTATGAATCTTGTCCTTGCTAAAGTTGAGTTAGAAAACGTAAAAGAATATCTACGGCAACAAGATATTATAAGGCTCTATGAAGGCAAAACTAACCATAGAGGAATAAACGAGTGTTATCTGTCTTTGTCACATAAATATTACTGGCCTAAAATGAAAGAACATGTTACCAAATTTATCAATGAGTGCACTATCTGCGGGCAAGCTAAATACGATAGAAACCCGATTCGTCAACAATTTAATATTGTACCTCCCGCTACCAAGCCTTTCGAAATTGTTCATATGGATCTCTTTACAGTTCAGAGCGAAAAATACGTTACATTTATAGATGTTTTCTCTAAATACGGACAGGCCTACCATCTTAGAGATGGTACTGCTCTCAGTGTAATTCAAGCCTTAATGCAATATTCTACCCATCATGGGCTACCTCTCACCATAATTAGTGACCAAGGCACTGAATTCACAAATCAAATGTTCGCAGAATTCACTCGAGTTCATAAAATTATTCACCACAAGACCCTAGCGAATTCACCCAACGATAACGGCAACATAGAAAGATTTCATTCGACTTTTAAGAATATTACGCCTTAAAAACAAAGACGAAGCAATCGTTAACCTCATGCCTTACGCTATCTTAGGTTATAACAGTTCAGTGCACAGTTTCACTAAATGTCGACCTTATGATCTTATAAAGGGACACTTTGACTCTAGAGACCCACTAGACATTGACATAACTGGACACCTTATGCAACAGTATATTCATACTCATAGAAATCAAATGCAAACCGTGTATGACTTAATTAATGACTCAAGTTTAGCCAATCGAACCGCTATCATCGCCAGACATAATAAGACACGCGAGCCCGAACAAGAATACCAGCCTCAGCAACAAGTATTTATCTCAAATCCTTTAGCTAGCCGTCATAAAATCGCCCCTCGTTACACACAAGATAAAGTTCTTGCCGACTTACCCATACATATTTATACTTCTAAGAAACGTGGCCCCATTGCCAAATCTCGACTTAAACGTGTACCAAACAGCGCGAAATTGTTACAGGATAACGCTGACTCTGACTCTACTGAACTTCGGACGGGCGCACGAGATAAGACTTGAGAGTTTGGATGACGGACCAGGACTCTTACCGTTCAAACTCGGGCCTATGAATCTTATAACACACCACCACAGCTTCCTTCAATATATAGAATTAGATAATATACTTAGTAACATAAATATAGTTAAAGATTAAATTAGTGAACTAAAAAATAAGCTACCTAATGATACACATATACTATTTGAAATACAAATTAATTATCTTAGCACTAAATTAGATAAAGTATCTTATCAACTAAAAGGTTTAGAGCCCCACAGGTCAAAACGAGGTCTTGTAGATGGTATAGGATCCGTAATAAAATCTATAACTGGCAATTTAGATTATACCGATGCTGTTACTTATAATAATGCAATAAGTAATCTTAAAAATAACCAAGCTAAAATTAGTTCACAGTTTAATAATCATATCAGCCTTAGTAAAGAGTGGATGTCCCATCATACTAATCTCATCTCAAATATTACAGATAATCAAATTAAAATAAATCACACATTACATTTGCTATTGGATAAAGATGCTTATATTCAACATAGTCTAATAAAGTACGCAAAATTAGCTCAACTTCTTAGTATTGTTACAGATAATATAGATGATTTATCTCATGAATTACAACGGATCGAAGATGTCTTAGCATTTACCCGTACTGCCAGTACACATCATTCAATGTTAGGCGTAGATACTTTAGATAAAATGCTTATAGAACTAGAAAGCTTATATAGTAAAGATCAATTATTAGATTTAGAGCTTAGAGAATATTATGACGTAATAGAAACAGGATCATACTATTCTGGTAGAGAAATAGTAATAGTTTTTAAAATCCCAATTATAGCACCCAACACTTACGACCTTTATAAGCTTCCTATAGCACCTAATAAAGGCAACCGCATCCTTATCCCTCCTTACCCTTTAGTAGCAACCTATGAGAACTTTTATGTGTACATTGAGGCTGAATGCCCGAAGTACAACACTCGGTATCTTTGTCATGATCAATTGAACCAACGTTTAAGATCTACTCCAGACTGCATCCAGGATCTACTTCATCATCAGCGACTAGATGAAACCTGCACACTCACGCCGGTCACCATTCGAAGAGAAGCCATCCAAAGGTTAGACGATCGCCACTATGTAGCTATGTTTCCTGACCCAACGCAAGTTCATCTCATCTGCGAATGAGATGATTACCAGATGCTGAAAGGTAGTTATCTCATTACTATCCCGTACCAATGTTCGATACAGACGAAGACCTCTACCATATACAACTCTAACGATCGAGTGGAAGGACAACCCATGAAGATGCTGAATATCTCAAATCATCTCGACACCAGCGTCACCGCAGCATCCACTGTAACGCTCTCATCCATAAATCTTAACAATCTCCGCGAAATACAAGATAAAGTTGCAACCCAGCCAGCTGTTCATCTCGACGAGACCTCTACAAATATGCTGTACCATACAACATTGCCATTTTACGTAATACTGCTTAGTACAGTCACACTCGCTATCATCTTTTTATATAGAAAGTATGCGACGTGTTGTAAGAACACCGAGATGCAACCAGAAGTTCCAGAACGGGTCCATACATACGCCACACCGGGACCTGCCAAGCCTGCACGACAGCATCCAGCAACATTTTTGCAAGCCGTCCAAAAATAGTTGCTACTCTTCGAGAGGGAGATGTTACGAGATCACGTAGTAAGGGACATGCCAAGTCAGCCGGCATACGAACAACATTGCACACGGCCCTAAATGCTGAATTGCATTTCATCGTCCATCGGCCGCTCCAATTGACACGACTGACGTAAAGCGCTGACACCGCATCTCGTGGCGACGACGGCGCGGCGGGCTACGTGACATGACACCTCGGCCACTTCGATTCCCACTTCGATCGGGGCAACACTTAGCATTATTTTAGTAGTAGTATTTTTCCTTTGTAATTCTTTACTTAAGAATTAAATTAAATTTATAAAATAAAATCGGTTTTTTTTGAGTCCTCCGGCCGTAGCTAACATAATTCATTTATAATATTAGTAGGAAGTAGGATAAATAAATAAAAAAAACAAAATAGCTTATTAGCCTTTGTACGAGCCAACTCGTACAATCGCCGACGCATCATTTCTTTAATGACCTAATTACTTCATATTAGCAATTTATTTTACACATTTCAGTTCGCATTTAGTCATCAAGCGCACTACGCGTACTCATCATTAGCATAATCAGTTTATACAGTCAAATATACAGTTTTATCAAGTCTATATCAGTTTTCTTATTTTATCAGTAATTATCAGCATCTTTGTTACGGTATCGCCGTACAGCCTTAAAAATTAAAAATGCTGCCGAGAGTCACTATTCCACGCGGACGAAGTCGCGGGCACAGCTAGTTGTAAAATAAAATCGGTAATTTTGTATGGAAAATAGTTTTAACTATCGTACCTACGAGACAAAACTGTAATTTCTTCCATGGCCGCTTTCGCGTCTGCGCGCGGTCAAAATCGAATACTAATCTTTTCCATAAGATTAGTAAAAAACCATGTACTGTATTAGCGTCAAAAATGTCCTAGTCGCGCATGCGCGCAGACTTATCTGTCACGTCACGGACCTATAAAACTTCTTCGTGATTATTTATTTTCATCTGTCTCATATTGGTGAGACCTGACCAAAGAGCTTAGACTAAATACTGAGGTGACAGGAGTTTTCATCCTGAATAAAAAAGTGTGTTCAGCAAATTTGTCATTTAGTACGTAGTGGCTGTCAGTTGTCTCATATGACCATACGTATTTTTTCAAAGTGTAGGTGAGACGGAAGACAGTCACATTGCCACAAAAAGTGTTAGTACTGCATTCTCCAGTTACCTCAGTACTTAGTCTAAGCTTTTTGGACCTGACAGTCTAAGGAAACATTTCCATAGAGTTTTTAGGCAATTTTAAGTTTTCACGGTTAGGTAAAAATCTCAACTTTTAAAAACTAAAAAATGGAAAATGAAGTATTTAGAAAGAGACCCGGGCGACTGCTGCGGGAGAGCAGTCGCCCGGAAAGCGAAAGATCGTGGGTTCGAGTCCCATCGGAGCTAGCTGTGAGACGGGTCGATTTTTTCTAAATACTTCATTTTCCATTTTTCAGTAATAAAAATTGCATTGTGAATGCAAAAAACTAAAAATTTAAATAAGTTTTAAAAACTACTTTTGTTATACAACATAATAATACAAACATTCACATAGAAACAAGAAGCGATTTTACATTTTTACGTTTATGTAAAAATCCAACTTCAAGTGAGAAATGTTTTTAAATTTCTTTACATACTTACTTATTTTAACTACAAATACGTACGTATACAGAAAGTAATTGCGGCTCAGGAAACATTCACAGATAAATTATAAGCGTTTTTACGGTTTCACGTTTAGGTAAAACTCTCAACTTCTATTATGAAATGTTTCTGAATTCCTTCATGTAATCATTCTTATTATATATACGTATACATACATATTTGAGGCTGAAGAAACATTAACAGAGATTTTAGAAGCGGTTTAACGTTTTCACGTTTAGGTAAAAATATCAAGTACTAGTAAGAAATGTTTTTCGATTCCTTCATATACTCATTCTAACTCGTAATACGTTATGCAGAAAGTATTTGAGGCTAGGGAAACAATAACGGAGAAATTAGAAGAAATTTTATGTTTTTACGTTTGAGTTAAAATCTCAACTTCTAGCAAGAAATGATTTTTAATTCCTTTATAAAGTGATTTTATCTAGTAATAGGTACGCATACAGGAAGTAATGAGACTAAGGAACCATTAACAGAGAAATTAGAAGCGATTTAACGTTTTCACGTTTAGGTAAAAATCTCAAGTTCTGGTAAGAAATGTTATTGGATTCCTGCATATACTCATTTTAGCTCGTAATACGTACGTATGCAGATGGTATTTCGGGCCAAGAAAACACTAACGGAGAAATCAAAAGCAATTTTATGTTTTCACATTTAGGTCAAAATCTCAACTTCTAGCAAGAAATGTTATTTTCTAACTTTATTACCTTATTCTACCTAGTAAAAGGTACGCATACAGAAAGTAATGAGGCTAAGGAACCATTCTCAAAGAAATTGGAAGCGATTTTCACGCGCTCACGGCACGTCAAAAATGACTAACTTGGCGTGGGAAATATTCTTGGATTCTTGCAGATCCTTAATCAGCATTACTTACTCTACAATCGTGCCAAATTTGAACGACGGGGGAATTTATCGGGTTACATATGCCCCGTTGATCGGACGTCTATATTAACGACCTTTGTCAGCTCCAGCTCCGCGGTGGCCAGGTTTTCACTTTTGCCGACGATACGGCCCTTTTTTTCAGTGGTGACACTTGGTACGACACTTTTAATAAAGCGCAAGAAGGGTTTAACACGGTAAGAAAGTGGCTCACCTCAAACCTCCTTTCTTTGAATGTAAGTAAAACCAAATACGTGTCATTCGCACTAAACTCTAACCAGCTTCCACCAGACAACCTGAAGGTCCTAGTACATGAGTGTTCATCCAACATATCCATTAACCCGAGTTGCCATTGCCCAGCCCTCCAGAGATCGACAAGCATAAAGCACCTAGGCGTCATATTGGACCAAACACTTTCCTTCAAACCTCACATCGACGTTCTAGTTCCAAGACTCCGTAAACTTATATACGTCTTTAGGTCCTTGCGACACATTGCGGACCACCATGTTATAAAAATGGTGTATTATGCTCTTTGCCAATCTCTGCTCACATATTGCGTCTCGTCTTGGGGTGGTGCAGCTAAGACTCACCTTCTAGAAATAGAGAGAGCTCAGCGCTCCACCCTCAAGGTTGCTGCCGGCCTACCTTTCCGTTACCCCACGAGTGACCTGTACGTTCTCACAGTGAGACAATTATTTATTTCAAGCGTCTTGTCCAAACAACACTCTCAGTTGCACTATAATACCGAACAGTCAATGCACACACGTAGAAAAGGAAAAGTCTGCTCAACTAAGCCTTTAAAAACAGCTACTTCACATAATTTTTTCTGCTTTCTCGGACCATTTCTCTATAACAAAATTAATGAAAATCTCAACATATACCCTCTCCACAGATTCGGCTTTAAATCAATAGTAACAAAATACCTGAAAACCTTGAACTATACAGATACTGAAAACCTCTTGATACCCTTACAGTAACCTCAGTCATCGATCTTTTAAATATTCGTCTGCTTCCATTCCTTGAGAAATAGCCTAATACCACTCAAAATAAGCCCCACACCCCCTATTATATTACTCACTTGCATACACGTATTCTTTCACTCACAAACTCTGTACAACATACTCACTGTTACAACCATTACTCACATTTAGCATCACTCCCAATACTCACACACAATTCACATGCCCACATTTACACACACATACACACTACCTGCAACCCCTAGCTACTTATAATTATTATTTTGTATTTTTATTGTAATACCCACTTTTTTCCTAAAATCAAACCTTTTTTAATCTTAAGCTAAGTATAGCCGCAGTGGGGGGCCTAGTTTCCTGTACCCCAGGTTCTTCACGAACCCATTTCAGGGACAAGTCTCTTCCATTAGATTATAAATATATATCTTAGTCCCATGTTTACTTTTGTGAAGAGAGAAATAAATGATTTTATTATTATATTATTATTATTATATTTTATTTTGTATATTGACCGAGTCGATGGCGCATTTGGTAGTGTTCCTGTCTTCTGCGCCGGCAGTCGTGGGTTCGATTCCCACCCAGGAAAATAATCATGTGGTGAACATTTGTGTTTGTTCAGTATCTGGGTGTTACTATCTATATATTGGTACCTTTGTTAATTCTGATATCCATAACACAAGTGCATAAGCTACTTCCAATGTTTATTTATTTGAATTATATATTTTTTTGCAGATGCCCAAAAGGAAAATAATATTGAATAATAATATAGGTTAAAAGTCTAGAAAGGTAGGTAATATTAATAACTACTTACTGGTGCTACTGTAAATTTTTTGTTTTCCTACTAACCAATTACTACTTGCAGGACAAAGATGACTATTTAAGCAGCATGATTGATCATAGCAAACTGTTAAAAGATGAAGAACACATGAGGCACATGGAAATGGCTTAAGAAGAACACGCAATTAAAATGAAAATACAAAAAGAAAAATTAAAAACGGCAATATTAGAAAGAGAAATTTTAGAATTAAGAAAAGCGCGTAAAGTAGAAAACAATCTTTAAATTTATTAGGGTTCTTTAAATAAAACTTCATTGTACATACAATAAAATGTTTTTTACTTAAGTATGAAATCAAATTCTTTATTTCTGCACATAGGCCATAATAAGAATTATTATACCATCCATATTGAGCAGCTAGATCGCCTTCTTGTAATTATCCCCCGAAGGAGGGAAGCTCTCGACGAGTGCTCTCGCTGGTGACTCTGGAACTGTGCACTGAAATAGGTACTGGAACTTATCTTCGTTGTCCATAGTGTCATCGCAGTCGATCTTTTTGAATTGTCCCCAAAATCCGATCCAGTTTTGGACATCTCCATCAAATTTCCTTAGCTCTATTTTGGGCAATCTGAATCTTCTTGCATGACAGGTTGCACTGCATGTGCTCTTACACCCTTGCAGAGACTTGACCACGAAGTTATAGGTCAAACTGGAGGGAACACTTGTAATACTTATTTGAGGCTACACCTAAATAGCGTTATCTCGCTCTCTGGAGACCCCCTCCTCTATTTCTAAGTAGGGTAACCATATTTTCTCTTTTCCGTTGGAAATTTATGGTTTTCCTAAAGAAGATTTATGACTATCAAAAATACTTTTGAAAATTATTGTAAGAACTTATTTAGAATTTTCAGTGCTCATACATACTAACTAAGTAGTGCTCAATTCAATTCCTCAATTCAGAAACCGGCCAAATATCTAATAACTCAATATCAGGACTGATGTTGGCCACTTCTATTCCGAAAACTATTTTAATCCACGAGAACAAACCTGGAGTTCAAGCGGATGGAAACTTATAAGTTCATTGCGTACATTTTATTATATTATTTTTCATTTTATAGCCGTGCGAGTACGATGCGGGCTAATAATTTTAAATGTACAAGACAATGAGCACTGAAAATTCTAAATAAGTTCTTACAATAATTTTCAAAAGTATTTTGATAGTCATAAATCTTCTTTGGGAAAACCATAAATTTCCAACCTTCTCACGGAAAAGAGAAAATATGGTTACCCTACTTAGAAAGAGAGGAGGGGGTCTCCAGAGAGCGAGATAACGCTATTTAGGTGTAGCCTCAAATAGGTATTACAAGTGTTCCCTCCAGTTTAACCTATAACTTCGTGGATTTGACAGTGTTATCCGACACATCACTACCTTCAGAAACGCTTGACTTCCTAGTGCGCCGATACTCTTAAAAGATTTTTTCGTACTTGACCTTCATTTTTTCAAATTCATAACGGTAGTTATCACTTATCACAGCGTCCTCTATCATCTGCTCTTCATCTATGTCTTCATTAAGCAACTGTTCACTTACTCGCTCCGTCTCTGCGCGATGTTGCAGAAAACTGAAGGCGGCAGCAATGTCGTCAACTTCCTTCGACTCTATTTTATTTTCCAAATGTATTCTCGCCTTAGTGAATAATGTACGGGCAAATTTTCTTTCTTTCGTCAACTTTTCCATTGCCACTAAAAGTCACAGGTCGCCAGTTGTTGGTGGTCCGTCGTTGGGAAAGAGCGCCCTTGCACAATTACTACACGCAATACTTAGAAAATATAAAGTTTATTAGAAAGGGAGTTTACCAAAAAATACAGCAATTATGTCAGTGAAGAATATCGATTGACAAAGTCAATCATTTTGATTTAAAAATACAAGTAATAAAAAAAAACCTAAAAGAAGGTTCGTAACAAACGTAGTTAAAATTTAGCCAAATAGCAAAATAATCCTACATGAAACTAATCTAAAAGGTTACAATTCGTGTCATTAACGCACAAATATGTTTTTTGGCCCACATCGGACAGAATTATCAGACTTCTATATAGTGTGAATAGTTAAATGGTAAAAGAATGATATTATTATCGCCTTTTCACCATGTATTAACTATGTATTACATAACGCAAAAGTATATCGAATCAGACATATTGCGTTCAATCACTCCTTGCACATTGTGAATAAGGCATTAGTTGACCTCAGACCAATGGCGCGTAATTCAAAATTCTAAAATATGATTTAAAAATTGAATTTTAGTGTATTTAGACTAAGTTATACTAATAATTAGAAGGTTAATTAAAAATCCCTAATATATCTGTTACGGCTACTACTGGCGCCATCTGTTGGCGCGCAATGAAAACCAAAGACCGGTGTGATGTTCGTCTTGATCGTCGACCAGCCCCACCGGCGTGAAGAAAGCGCGGATGACGGGACGGCGGCGGGGATTCGGCCACTTCAAATTGATCGACGACATAGCGTTATACGTTTTCCAATATTGTATTGATTAGTTTTGAAAATAAACAATTTTTGTATAAATTTAAATAATACGATTCATTGAAGAGACATGACACCTGCAACTCCTTCCCACAAAAAGGCAGAATAGACGTTGAAGCATTAACATTGGTACTCCGAAGCCGGATACTTATTCGTCGAAGATCAGCGACCAGAGGGTGGATTCGACGAGAAAATCAGATAGCGGTCGGTTATCCTTTCTAATTCCCATCCATCACCTTTGATTTGTGTTTAATATCGTGCTTTTTCTGCTTTAGAGTTGTAAATTCGACTGCTGTGTCCGAGTGCCACGCACCCAGTTTCAAACTGTAAGTACCTTTGCCTCTTCATAAAGTGCCAAAATGAGTGACGACGAAGGTAAATTAGCCGCTAGCGTTCCTAAAACTGCAGCAAAGCCAAAATCGCCGCGTTTATTGTCGCCAAAAATGTGTGACATTAATGAGCTTAAGAAACAACGTGGTGTGTTTAAGTGTCGATTAACGAATTTTGAGAAGTACATTAGCAAATTAGACGTTAGTAGTTTAGATTCCGTCAATAAAGCTCAGTTAAAGTTGCGAATAGAATCAATAATTACAATATTTACAGAATTTAATGTCATTCAGTCTAAAATTGAACAAGATGTCGATGATAATGATTTAGATTCTCAATTAGAATATAGGGAAACGTTTGAAACTCAGTATTATTCGTTATTAGCTACGGCGCAATGCATGTTAAAGCATTGTGAACCTGAATTACCAATTAATTCTCCAGGTGTTACATGTTGTAAGCCTTTAGCAATCAAATTACCAGAAATTAAATTACCTATTAATTTAAACGAACCCACCGATTCGTGGGATACATTGGTCATATATTTAATCGTTTCTAAGCTCGACCCGGCTACAGCTCGCGAATGGGAATGTTATAAAGGAAATCTATTAGATAACTTAAATAATTCACGACCGTTAAAGGTAGAAAACATTCTGAAATTCCTTAGGAATAGGGCAGACATGTTGGAGACAATTAAATCCAATACTAGTAAAAATTATAGTTCTAACTCTAAACCGAACACCGAGCCAAAGACTAATGATTTTAAAAGACATTTTAATACGCAACATACTAATACTTACGTTTCTTCGGGTGGTAAAAATACACTTAATAAAAATAACAAGAATACAACATGCCCCCTATGCGGTAGTAATCATGCACTTTATTCGTGTGCTAGTTTTCTTAACTTATCACTTCAAGATAGGCTAAAACTAGTTACTAACAAAAACTTATGTCACAATTTGTATTCGTTCTACTAATCATACGTCAACCGATTGTGTATTCGGTCCATGTAAATTGTGTTATAAAAACATAATTCGTTGTTACACTTTGATCAGAAGGTAAATCATGACGATATACGAACGCAAAGCTCCTCATTAGCAGTAGAAAATAATACCTCGCTACAGTCATCTGCCTTACATACGTTCAAAGACAGTGACACTGAATATTTTTACTGTGATGGTAGTCGCACGCAAACGATTTTGCTGTCTACCGCGTTAGTGGACGTTGCCGGTTCCGATAACAAATATCACACAGTCCGGGCTCTTCTAGATAATGGCAGTCAGAATTGTTTTATTACGGATAGATTATGAAAGCGTTTAGGCGTTCTTAAATTACAGTCCACTATACGTGTATGTGGTGTAGGGCAAATGGTCTCACAGTCCAGCTACACTTGCAAAGTAAATATGCGTTTAATTGTTTGGTTCTGGATAATATCACTTCAAAGTTACCTTTGATAGACGTTAATAGTGATTCCATACGTATACCTAGCGATATACAACTTGCAGATCCTCGTTTCACGTTTCATCCGAAGTTGATTTATTATTAGGCGTAGACGTGTTTTGGAATTTATTATGCGATGGAAAAATTAAATTAAAAAGTGGTCCATACTTATTGCATACTAAATTAGGATGGATAATAGCCGGACCTATTTTTTGTAAACGTAACTATACGAAAAGCGCGACTGACGTGCAATGTAATTTCTCTCAGATAGATTTTCAATTACGTAAATTTTGGGAGCTTGAAGAAATACAAAATGATATTCCTGTTATGACAAAAGATGAAATTTTTTGTGAAGAATTGATTTTAAACACTACTAATCGTTTAGAAAATGGTAGGTTCTCAGTTCGAATACCTTTTAAGGGATCGCCTGAGATATTAGGTGATTCGTATATAATGGCTAAAAATAGATTTTTGTCTTTAGAGCGGAAACTTGATCGTGAACCGCAATATCGTAAAATGTATACTGACTTTATGCGCGAATACGAAAGGTTAGGTCATATGACACTTTTACAACCAAACGATAATATCGATACCTTAAAAAAACCGTACTATATACTGCCACATCATGGTGTTTATCGTGAAGACAGTGTCACGTCACGACTAAGCTGAGAGTTGTTTTCGATGCTAGCGCAGCAACCACTACTCAAAAGTCATTAAATGACATTCATCATATAGGGTTGTCACTTCAGAACGATATATTTGTGATTTTACTTAGGTTTAGGCAATATCAATACGTAGCGTGCGCGGACATTGAAAAGATGTATCGGCAAATTGAAATACAAGTCGACCAGCGTAACTTACAACTTATTTTATGGAGGGAGAGTAGGGATGATCTGATTCAGATTTACCGTTTGAACACAGTAACCTACGGTTCTGCCTCCTCCCCCTACCTTAGCATTCGCTGTTTAAAGCAACTAGCTCGTGAGTGTGGTAATGAAGTCGTCACTCGCGTCATAGATGAACATTTTTTCGTCGATGACTTAAATTACGGGAATGATAGTTTGGAAGAATTACTGAAAGTGTGTAGTGAAACAGCAAAGGTGTTGCAAAGTGCTTGTTTTCCCCTTAGAAAATGGGTTTTTAATCATGATGTGTCATCACAGACTTCTAAAGATTTATGCATTGGTGACAACTGTCAATCTAAAACGTTAGGTTTAGGGTGGTTCAATAAGAGTGACGAGTTGCACTTCACTACGAAAATAAAACAAGACGATCTGGTTGTTACAAAACGTAAAATGTTATCTGTCATTTCTCAGATCTATGATCCCTTAGGGTTGTTAGCTCCAGTAATGGTTACAGCAAAAATATTATTGCAAAAATTATGGCAAGCTAAGGTGGGCTGGGATGAGTGATGTGCCGTTCCCGGAAATATTGGAAACATTGGGAATATTCCCAGAAGCGTTCCCGGCAATATTCCCAAAAGTGGAAATATTGGGGAAAATGGCTTATAATGTATTTCAATCTTTTTTTGTTTTGTGCTAACCGTTTCATTGGCAAAAATTACACAGCAAAATGAATATGCCAAACTTAATATCACTTCTACGGCGAAAGTTTCCAATTTTCCCGGGAATATTCCCAGTAAATTTCCAATGTTTCCGGGAATATTCCCAATACCTACTTAATTAACTTAATTTGATAGCCCAGGAACTATTTGACCGTTCCACGGACCTCCACGAATGTTACATGGTCGCAGACTTTTATTCGTGGTTGCAGGGCTTTGACCACACTGTAAAATTAAAAGTAACTGTCTATGTTCCTAGATTTTATTGTTTCAATCGGAAGCGTTATTGTAAAAATTGCGCAGACTACTTTTTTGTTTCCCAATTATGTATAACTTTTGACCTCGGCCGGACGGCGCGGCGGCGGTATAAATAGCCGCGCGCGGTTGCACAGTGCATAGTCATGAACAGTAAGTCCAAGTACGCGTTCCACATTATAACCGCGACGAATATAAGTGAATTAGTAAAGAATATACACACATATCCAGAAGTACATTTATACAATGAAACGTGTAAGGAAAAATGCAGAAATAATTCCGAAAATGCAGAAATTGGAGACGGAGGAACCCAGGGAAGTGGAGAAGAAGGAAGAGAAGGAGGAGACGGGAGAGGAGATGTTCCCGATCAAGAATTGGGGGGAATTTCGCAGGAAAATGTTAGAATCTTTTGCCCAGGACCAGATGGGGTTGTCGAGTTTGAGAGCGCAAGCGAGTGCAGAATCAGATGGAGAGATGGAGTCAGAAGACGATACTCCATCGACGGAGGAAGCAACGACAGAGTTGAAAATGCTGATGGAGTATTGGGAAGAATATCTCAAGTCGGTGCGTATTCAGCAGGCACAAAAGGCAGAGTTGTACGGGTTTATAACGGACCTTATAAACTCATCGCTGTCCATACAGGAACAAGAAGACGACACTGGCACATTATATACATCAGTCCATCTCGTCAGTGGGGCAGTAGCTCACGACTGGGAAGAGCTATTCGAGACGGAAAATACAAGAATACATCAATTGACTGTATCACTTGTTTACGCGAGTATCTTTATAGCGGCAATGGTCGTCAAATATTACAAGACGTTCTCACCGAAGAAGATATTAAAGTTAGTCAGTGCGCCGAGCATCACTGTGGAATGGTCGGCATTGATAAATGGAAGACGCAAGGTTACGAAATTGACTGTGCCGAAGGGGGAATTGCAATATATAACAGAGAAGGCAGGACATTTGAAGAAGGGAACACCGGAATGGTGGATACAACTGTTCAAGCCAATGACAGTGAAATGGACGTCGAAAATGGGAATGGAAGTAAGGTACGATGCGAAGAGGGGCAAAATTCATGTAGATGGAAAGGTGCAAAATGTAATGCCGATAGAAAAATAACGAGTATTTGTGTGGAGACACAGATTTTATTATATATCTATGCCAGCAAGGTGCTTTCACAGAAGCCGAGGCTATGGCAGCCTTTAGTAAAAGAGATGAAGGGATCAAAATTATTTGTACCAAACAGTACAATGAGAAAATCAGGACATACCTCCACGTCGCCCGAGTTTTGGTATTTCAGGAATCGATAAAGCAGCGATTTGAGAGGGCAAAGGAAAAGTATGAAAAGTTGTATTCGAGGGATAACGAGGAGGAGGATATGATGAAATTGAAGACGATTGTGACAAATAATGACATTAATTTGAAGAAATTTTTTGAGAGCACATTTAATCATTTTACGAAAAAGAGTGGAAAGAAGAATAATTTGTTTTTCCTGGGTCCACCGTCGACGGGCAAGACGATGATTATGAATAGTCTGGTGGAATGTCATTTTAATTTTTGTCGGTTGACTGGATTGATATCCAATTCGAGTTTTAACTTTAGCGGTTTGATTCACACGAACGCTTGTCTGATGGACGAATGCAAATTGACTGACAATCAGTTTGAGCAATGGAAGATGTTGGCGTCGGGAGTGCCCATGTCGACGGATGTAAAATATAAAGATAGATGCGATGTGACGGATTGCGTGTTGTATACATGCAGCAATTATCCGATTGAAATGTACTGCAATGTTCCGTTGGCGAGCGAGGCGGTGACGAGCCGGACGCTGAAATTTGAATTGAAGAAGAAGTGCGAGTGGTATTTGAAGATAAGCCCGCATGTATGGGAAAAGTGTTGGTTGGAGTATGATTTATATGTATAAGGTGGCGGTTTTAATGTAGAAGGCGTACTTGCGTCATGTACTCGTAGATTTAAGAAACGAAATGTAATCGATTTGAAATAAAGAATATATAAAATAATATTTTTTTTTATTTGTGAGGTTGATGTAGGTTAAGTTGGAAAAATAAAATAAAAAAAATTAGGTTGATGTAGGTCAACTTTGATAAATTAGGTTAGGTTAGGTTAGGTTAGGTTAGGTACTGGTTATTAATGCTACTACTACTACTACTACGCAGAGATATAAATATACATTCACATCTCTCAGTACCCACCATTACATACGCTTACCGACCATCAACCCAAGAATTTACTTAAAACAGATTTTTTTGGAATATTTTTAATAATAATCTATACTAATATTATAAAGAGGAAAGATTTGATTGTTTGTTTGTTTGTTTGCATCGAATAGGCTCCGAAACTACTGGACCAATTTTAAAAATTCTTTCACCATTAGAAAGCTACATTCTTCCCGACTGACAAAGGCTATATTTTATCCCGATATTCCCACGGAAACAGGTACTACTCGGGTAAAACCGCGAGTATCCGCTAGTCATTTATTAAAATAACTTGAATCACAATAGTGTCGTATCATGATGTCGTAATATAATATTTACAGCTTGAGTAACGCATATTCCCCACATGTGTATTTATATATTTTATTTTCTCTTTATTTACTACATTTTATTATTTGTTTAAAAAAGAACAAGATAATAATCAGTCACAACCGCAGACTTATTATTATGGCATATTCACACGGCAAAAAGTCTCAAGACGGTCCATCTTGTAGGGGGCCTGCCCACGGAACGTTGTCCGGTTCGCGGTCACCATTCGAGAACCTTTCCGCTCCAATGGCCACCGGTTCTCCGCGCTATGTGCCCCCCACTGCCACTTCAACTGAGCAATCCTTCGAGCGATGTCGGTCGTTTTAGTTCTCCTGCGGATCTCATCATTTCTGATTCGATCGGGCAGGGAAATACCAAGCATCGCTCTCTCTATTGCTCGCTTGGTGACCTTGAGCCTTCTTATGAGACCCATAGTAAAAGACCACGTCTCGCTTCTATAAGTCATAACTGGCAACACACACTGGTCAAAGACATAGTCTTGAGACATTGAGGAATACTATCGGGTATACAGATGAAACTACCATCAGATATATCTCACTCAACTGTAAAGGCTACGAATGATGAAATCCAGTCTTATCATAAATCATAAATAATTTATTGCTATTTTCGAGAGTCCCTTGTTGAACAAATAATCTGCTACTTTCAATGCTACTCAAACACTGGTTTTTTTATTCACTGCAAAACGGAGTCCTTTTCAACTGACTCTAACTTTCCAGGGTGTATTCTTGCCGATAACTGAACATCTGTAACTTCTTGGCCTGAACTCACCATCCAACCTGAATTTTGGCGAGTACATCGATTCCATTGCAAAGTGTGCTGCTAAGAAACTGGGCGTCTTCTCTAGGGCTCTAAACGGTACGGCGTGAAGTACCGTTTAGAGCCCTAGAGAAGACGCCCAGTTTCTTAGCAGCACACTTTGCAATGGACTGTATTAGCGTCAAAAATGTCCTAGTCGCGCATGCGCGCAGACTTATCTGTCACGTCACGGACCTATAAAACTTCTTCGTGATTATTTATTTTCATCTGTCTCATATTGGTGAGACCTGACCAAAGAGCTTAGACTAAATACTGAGGTGACAGGAGTTTTCATCCTGAATAAAAAAGTGTGTTCAGCAAATTTGTCATTTAGTACGTAGTGGCTGTCAGTTGTCTCATATGACCATACGTATTTTTTCAAAGTGTAGGTGAGACGGAAGACAGTCACATTGCCACAAAAAGTGTTAGTACTGCATTCTCCAGTTACCTCAGTACTTAGTCTAAGCTTTTTGGACCTGACAGTCTAAGGAAACATTTCCATAGAGTTTTTAGGCAATTTTAAGTTTTCACGGTTAGGTAAAAATCTCAACTTTTAAAAACTAAAAAATGGAAAATGAAGTATTTAGAAAGAGACCCGGGCGACTGCTGCGGGAGAGCAGTCGCCCGGAAAGCGAAAGATCGTGGGTTCGAGTCCCATCGGAGCTAGCTGTGAGACGGGTCGATTTTTTCTAAATACTTCATTTTCCATTTTTCAGTAATAAAAATTGCATTGTGAATGCAAAAAACTAAAAATTTAAATAAGTTTTAAAAACTACTTTTGTTATACAACATAATAATACAAACATTCACATAGAAACAAGAAGCGATTTTACATTTTTACGTTTATGTAAAAATCCAACTTCAAGTGAGAAATGTTTTTAAATTTCTTTACATACTTACTTATTTTAACTACAAATACGTACGTATACAGAAAGTAATTGCGGCTCAGGAAACATTCACAGATAAATTATAAGCGTTTTTACGGTTTCACGTTTAGGTAAAACTCTCAACTTCTATTATGAAATGTTTCTGAATTCCTTCATGTAATCATTCTTATTATATATACGTATACATACATATTTGAGGCTGAAGAAACATTAACAGAGATTTTAGAAGCGGTTTAACGTTTTCACGTTTAGGTAAAAATATCAAGTACTAGTAAGAAATGTTTTTCGATTCCTTCATATACTCATTCTAACTCGTAATACGTTATGCAGAAAGTATTTGAGGCTAGGGAAACAATAACGGAGAAATTAGAAGAAATTTTATGTTTTTACGTTTGAGTTAAAATCTCAACTTCTAGCAAGAAATGATTTTTAATTCCTTTATAAAGTGATTTTATCTAGTAATAGGTACGCATACAGGAAGTAATGAGACTAAGGAACCATTAACAGAGAAATTAGAAGCGATTTAACGTTTTCACGTTTAGGTAAAAATCTCAAGTTCTGGTAAGAAATGTTATTGGATTCCTGCATATACTCATTTTAGCTCGTAATACGTACGTATGCAGATGGTATTTCGGGCCAAGAAAACACTAACGGAGAAATCAAAAGCAATTTTATGTTTTCACATTTAGGTCAAAATCTCAACTTCTAGCAAGAAATGTTATTTTCTAACTTTATTACCTTATTCTACCTAGTAAAAGGTACGCATACAGAAAGTAATGAGGCTAAGGAACCATTCTCAAAGAAATTGGAAGCGATTTTCACGCGCTCACGGCACGTCAAAAATGACTAACTTGGCGTGGGAAATATTCTTGGATTCTTGCAGATCCTTAATCAGCATTACTTACTCTACAATCGTGCCAAATTTGAACGACGGGGGAATTTATCGGGTTACATATGCCCCGTTGATCGGACGTCTATATTAACGACCTTTGTCAGCTCCAGCTCCGCGGTGGCCAGGTTTTCACTTTTGCCGACGATACGGCCCTTTTTTTCAGTGGTGACACTTGGTACGACACTTTTAATAAAGCGCAAGAAGGGTTTAACACGGTAAGAAAGTGGCTCACCTCAAACCTCCTTTCTTTGAATGTAAGTAAAACCAAATACGTGTCATTCGCACTAAACTCTAACCAGCTTCCACCAGACAACCTGAAGGTCTTAGTACATGAGTGTTCATCCAACATATCCATTAACCCGAGTTGCCATTGCCCAGCCCTCCAGAGATCGACAAGCATAAAGCACCTAGGCGTCATATTGGACCAAACACTTTCCTTCAAACCTCACATCGACGTTCTAGTTCCAAGACTCCGTAAACTTATATACGTCTTTAGGTCCTTGCGACACATTGCGGACCACCATGTTATAAAAATGGTGTATTATGCTCTTTGCCAATCTCTGCTCACATATTGCGTCTCGTCTTGGGGTGGTGCAGCTAAGACTCACCTTCTAGAAATAGAGAGAGCTCAGCGCTCCACCCTCAAGGTTGCTGCCGGCCTACCTTTCCGTTACCCCACGAGTGACCTGTACGTTCTCACAGTGAGACAATTATTTATTTCAAGCGTCTTGTCCAAACAACACTCTCAGTTGCACTATAATACCGAACAGTCAATGCACACACGTAGAAAAGGAAAAGTCTGCTCAACTAAGCCTTTAAAAACAGCTACTTCACATAATTTTTTCTGCTTTCTCGGACCATTTCTCTATAACAAAATTAATGAAAATCTCAACATATACCCTCTCCACAGATTCGGCTTTAAATCAATAGTAACAAAATACCTGAAAACCTTGAACTATACAGATACTGAAAACCTCTTGATACCCTTACAGTAACCTCAGTCATCGATCTTTTAAATATTCGTCTGCTTCCATTCCTTGAGAAATAGCCTAATACCACTCAAAATAAGCCCCACACCCCCTATTATATTACTCACTTGCATACACGTATTCTTTCACTCACAAACTCTGTACAACATACTCACTGTTACAACCATTACTCACATTTAGCATCACTCCCAATACTCACACACAATTCACATGCCCACATTTACACACACATACACACTACCTGCAACCCCTAGCTACTTATAATTATTATTTTGTATTTTTATTGTAATACCCACTTTTTTCCTAAAATCAAACCTTTTTTAATCTTAAGCTAAGTATAGCCGCAGTGGGGGGCCTAGTTTCCTGTACCCCAGGTTCTTCACGAACCCATTTCAGGGACAAGTCTCTTCCATTAGATTATAAATATATATCTTAGTCCCATGTTTACTTTTGTGAAGAGAGAAATAAATGATTTTATTATTATATTATTATTATTATATTTTATTTTGTATATTGACCGAGTCGATGGCGCATTTGGTAGTGTTCCTGTCTTCTGCGCCGGCAGTCGTGGGTTCGATTCCCACCCAGGAAAATAATCATGTGGTGAACATTTGTGTTTGTTCAGTATCTGGGTGTTACTATCTATATATTGGTACCTTTGTTAATTCTGATATCCATAACACAAGTGCATAAGCTACTTCCAATGTTTATTTATTTGAATTATATATTTTTTTGCAGATGCCCAAAAGGAAAATAATATTGAATAATAATATAGGTTAAAAGTCTAGAAAGGTAGGTAATATTAATAACTACTTACTGGTGCTACTGTAAATTTTTTGTTTTCCTACTAACCAATTACTACTTGCAGGACAAAGATGACTATTTAAGCAGCATGATTGATCATAGCAAACTGTTAAAAGATGAAGAACACATGAGGCACATGGAAATGGCTTAAGAAGAACACGCAATTAAAATGAAAATACAAAAAGAAAAATTAAAAACGGCAATATTAGAAAGAGAAATTTTAGAATTAAGAAAAGCGCGTAAAGTAGAAAACAATCTTTAAATTTATTAGGGTTCTTTAAATAAAACTTCATTGTACATACAATAAAATGTTTTTTACTTAAGTATGAAATCAAATTCTTTATTTCTGCACATAGGCCATAATAAGAATTATTATACCATCCATATTGAGCAGCTAGATCGCCTTCTTGTAATTATCCCCCGAAGGAGGGAAGCTCTCGACGAGTGCTCTCGCTGGTGACTCTGGAACTGTGCACTGAAATAGGTACTGGAACTTATCTTCGTTGTCCATAGTGTCATCGCAGTCGATCTTTTTGAATTGTCCCCAAAATCCGATCCAGTTTTGGACATCTCCATCAAATTTCCTTAGCTCTATTTTGGGCAATCTGAATCTTCTTGCATGACAGGTTGCACTGCATGTGCTCTTACACCCTTGCAGAGACTTGACCACGAAGTTATAGGTCAAACTGGAGGGAACACTTGTAATACTTATTTGAGGCTACACCTAAATAGCGTTATCTCGCTCTCTGGAGACCCCCTCCTCTCTTTCTAAGTAGGGTAACCATATTTTCTCTTTTCCGTTGGAAATTTATGGTTTTCCTAAAGAAGATTTATGACTATCAAAAATACTTTTGAAAATTATTGTAAGAACTTATTTAGAATTTTCAGTGCTCATACATACTAACTAAGTAGTGCTCAATTCAATTCCTCAATTCAGAAACCGGCCAAATATCTAATAACTCAATATCAGGACTGATGTTGGCCACTTCTATTCCGAAAACTATTTTAATCCACGAGAACAAACCTGGAGTTCAAGCGGATGGAAACTTATAAGTTCATTGCGTACATTTTATTATATTATTTTTCATTTTATAGCCGTGCGAGTACGATGCGGGCTAATAATTTTAAATGTACAAGACAATGAGCACTGAAAATTCTAAATAAGTTCTTACAATAATTTTCAAAAGTATTTTGATAGTCATAAATCTTCTTTGGGAAAACCATAAATTTCCAACCTTCTCACGGAAAAGAGAAAATATGGTTACCCTACTTAGAAAGAGAGGAGGGGGTCTCCAGAGAGCGAGATAACGCTATTTAGGTGTAGCCTCAAATAGGTATTACAAGTGTTCCCTCCAGTTTAACCTATAACTTCGTGGATTTGACAGTGTTATCCGACACATCACTACCTTCAGAAACGCTTGACTTCCTAGTGCGCCGATACTCTTAAAAGATTTTTTCGTACTTGACCTTCATTTTTTCAAATTCATAACGGTAGTTATCACTTATCACAGCGTCCTCTATCATCTGCTCTTCATCTATGTCTTCATTAAGCAACTGTTCACTTACTCGCTCCGTCTCTGCGCGATGTTGCAGAAAACTGAAGGCGGCAGCAATGTCGTCAACTTCCTTCGACTCTATTTTATTTTCCAAATGTATTCTCGCCTTAGTGAATAATGTACGGGCAAATTTTCTTTCTTTCGTCAACTTTTCCATTGCCACTAAAAGTCACAGGTCGCCAGTTGTTGGTGGTCCGTCGTTGGGAAAGAGCGCCCTTGCACAATTACTACACGCAATACTTAGAAAATATAAAGTTTATTAGAAAGGGAGTTTACCAAAAAATACAGCAATTATGTCAGTGAAGAATATCGATTGACAAAGTCAATCATTTTGATTTAAAAATACAAGTAATAAAAAAAAACCTAAAAGAAGGTTCGTAACAAACGTAGTTAAAATTTAGCCAAATAGCAAAATAATCCTACATGAAACTAATCTAAAAGGTTACAATTCGTGTCATTAACGCACAAATATGTTTTTTGGCCCACATCGGACAGAATTATCAGACTTCTATATAGTGTGAATAGTTAAATGGTAAAAGAATGATATTATTATCGCCTTTTCACCATGTATTAACTATGTATTACATAACGCAAAAGTATATCGAATCAGACATATTGCGTTCAATCACTCCTTGCACATTGTGAATAAGGCATTAGTTGACCTCAGACCAATGGCGCGTAATTCAAAATTCTAAAATATGATTTAAAAATTGAATTTTAGTGTATTTAGACTAAGTTATACTAATAATTAGAAGGTTAATTAAAAATCCCTAATATATCTGTTACGGCTACTACTGGCGCCATCTGTTGGCGCGCAATGAAAACCAAAGACCGGTGTGATGTTCGTCTTGATCGTCGACCAGCCCCACCGGCGTGAAGAAAGCGCGGATGACGGGACGGCGGCGGGGATTCGGCCACTTCAAATTGATCGACGACATAGCGTTATACGTTTTCCAATATTGTATTGATTAGTTTTGAAAATAAACAATTTTTGTATAAATTTAAATAATACGATTCATTGAAGAGACATGACACCTGCAACTCCTTCCCACAAAAAGGCAGAATAGACGTTGAAGCATTAACATTGGTACTCCGAAGCCGGATACTTATTCGTCGAAGATCAGCGACCAGAGGGTGGATTCGACGAGAAAATCAGATAGCGGTCGGTTATCCTTTCTAATTCCCATCCATCACCTTTGATTTGTGTTTAATATCGTGCTTTTTCTGCTTTAGAGTTGTAAATTCGACTGCTGTGTCCGAGTGCCACGCACCCAGTTTCAAACTGTAAGTACCTTTGCCTCTTCATAAAGTGCCAAAATGAGTGACGACGAAGGTAAATTAGCCGCTAGCGTTCCTAAAACTGCAGCAAAGCCAAAATCGCCGCGTTTATTGTCGCCAAAAATGTGTGACATTAATGAGCTTAAGAAACAACGTGGTGTGTTTAAGTGTCGATTAACGAATTTTGAGAAGTACATTAGCAAATTAGACGTTAGTAGTTTAGATTCCGTCAATAAAGCTCAGTTAAAGTTGCGAATAGAATCAATAATTACAATATTTACAGAATTTAATGTCATTCAGTCTAAAATTGAACAAGATGTCGATGATAATGATTTAGATTCTCAATTAGAATATAGGGAAACGTTTGAAACTCAGTATTATTCGTTATTAGCTACGGCGCAATGCATGTTAAAGCATTGTGAACCTGAATTACCAATTAATTCTCCAGGTGTTACATGTTGTAAGCCTTTAGCAATCAAATTACCAGAAATTAAATTACCTATTAATTTAAACGAACCCACCGATTCGTGGGATACATTGGTCATATATTTAATCGTTTCTAAGCTCGACCCGGCTACAGCTCGCGAATGGGAATGTTATAAAGGAAATCTATTAGATAACTTAAATAATTCACGACCGTTAAAGGTAGAAAACATTCTGAAATTCCTTAGGAATAGGGCAGACATGTTGGAGACAATTAAATCCAATACTAGTAAAAATTATAGTTCTAACTCTAAACCGAACACCGAGCCAAAGACTAATGATTTTAAAAGACATTTTAATACGCAACATACTAATACTTACGTTTCTTCGGGTGGTAAAAATACACTTAATAAAAATAACAAGAATACAACATGCCCCCTATGCGGTAGTAATCATGCACTTTATTCGTGTGCTAGTTTTCTTAACTTATCACTTCAAGATAGGCTAAAACTAGTTACTAACAAAAACTTATGTCACAATTTGTATTCGTTCTACTAATCATACGTCAACCGATTGTGTATTCGGTCCATGTAAATTGTGTTATAAAAACATAATTCGTTGTTACACTTTGATCAGAAGGTAAATCATGACGATATACGAACGCAAAGCTCCTCATTAGCAGTAGAAAATAATACCTCGCTACAGTCATCTGCCTTACATACGTTCAAAGACAGTGACACTGAATATTTTTACTGTGATGGTAGTCGCACGCAAACGATTTTGCTGTCTACCGCGTTAGTGGACGTTGCCGGTTCCGATAACAAATATCACACAGTCCGGGCTCTTCTAGATAATGGCAGTCAGAATTGTTTTATTACGGATAGATTATGAAAGCGTTTAGGCGTTCTTAAATTACAGTCCACTATACGTGTATGTGGTGTAGGGCAAATGGTCTCACAGTCCAGCTACACTTGCAAAGTAAATATGCGTTTAATTGTTTGGTTCTGGATAATATCACTTCAAAGTTACCTTTGATAGACGTTAATAGTGATTCCATACGTATACCTAGCGATATACAACTTGCAGATCCTCGTTTCACGTTTCATCCGAAGTTGATTTATTATTAGGCGTAGACGTGTTTTGGAATTTATTATGCGATGGAAAAATTAAATTAAAAAGTGGTCCATACTTATTGCATACTAAATTAGGATGGATAATAGCCGGACCTATTTTTTGTAAACGTAACTATACGAAAAGCGCGACTGACGTGCAATGTAATTTCTCTCAGATAGATTTTCAATTACGTAAATTTTGGGAGCTTGAAGAAATACAAAATGATATTCCTGTTATGACAAAAGATGAAATTTTTTGTGAAGAATTGATTTTAAACACTACTAATCGTTTAGAAAATGGTAGGTTCTCAGTTCGAATACCTTTTAAGGGATCGCCTGAGATATTAGGTGATTCGTATATAATGGCTAAAAATAGATTTTTGTCTTTAGAGCGGAAACTTGATCGTGAACCGCAATATCGTAAAATGTATACTGACTTTATGCGCGAATACGAAAGGTTAGGTCATATGACACTTTTACAACCAAACGATAATATCGATACCTTAAAAAAACCGTACTATATACTGCCACATCATGGTGTTTATCGTGAAGACAGTGTCACGTCACGACTAAGCTGAGAGTTGTTTTCGATGCTAGCGCAGCAACCACTACTCAAAAGTCATTAAATGACATTCATCATATAGGGTTGTCACTTCAGAACGATATATTTGTGATTTTACTTAGGTTTAGGCAATATCAATACGTAGCGTGCGCGGACATTGAAAAGATGTATCGGCAAATTGAAATACAAGTCGACCAGCGTAACTTACAACTTATTTTATGGAGGGAGAGTAGGGATGATCTGATTCAGATTTACCGTTTGAACACAGTAACCTACGGTTCTGCCTCCTCCCCCTACCTTAGCATTCGCTGTTTAAAGCAACTAGCTCGTGAGTGTGGTAATGAAGTCGTCACTCGCGTCATAGATGAACATTTTTTCGTCGATGACTTAAATTACGGGAATGATAGTTTGGAAGAATTACTGAAAGTGTGTAGTGAAACAGCAAAGGTGTTGCAAAGTGCTTGTTTTCCCCTTAGAAAATGGGTTTTTAATCATGATGTGTCATCACAGACTTCTAAAGATTTATGCATTGGTGACAACTGTCAATCTAAAACGTTAGGTTTAGGGTGGTTCAATAAGAGTGACGAGTTGCACTTCACTACGAAAATAAAACAAGACGATCTGGTTGTTACAAAACGTAAAATGTTATCTGTCATTTCTCAGATCTATGATCCCTTAGGGTTGTTAGCTCCAGTAATGGTTACAGCAAAAATATTATTGCAAAAATTATGGCAAGCTAAGGTGGGCTGGGATGAGTGATGTGCCGTTCCCGGAAATATTGGAAACATTGGGAATATTCCCAGAAGCGTTCCCGGCAATATTCCCAAAAGTGGAAATATTGGGGAAAATGGCTTATAATGTATTTCAATCTTTTTTTGTTTTGTGCTAACCGTTTCATTGGCAAAAATTACACAGCAAAATGAATATGCCAAACTTAATATCACTTCTACGGCGAAAGTTTCCAATTTTCCCGGGAATATTCCCAGTAAATTTCCAATGTTTCCGGGAATATTCCCAATACCTACTTAATTAACTTAATTTGATAGCCCAGGAACTATTTGACCGTTCCACGGACCTCCACGAATGTTACATGGTCGCAGACTTTTATTCGTGGTTGCAGGGCTTTGACCACACTGTAAAATTAAAAGTAACTGTCTATGTTCCTAGATTTTATTGTTTCAATCGGAAGCGTTATTGTAAAAATTGCGCAGACTACTTTTTTGTTTCCCAATTATGTATAACTTTTGACCTCGGCCGGACGGCGCGGCGGCGGTATAAATAGCCGCGCGCGGTTGCACAGTGCATAGTCATGAACAGTAAGTCCAAGTACGCGTTCCACATTATAACCGCGACGAATATAAGTGAATTAGTAAAGAATATACACACATATCCAGAAGTACATTTATACAATGAAACGTGTAAGGAAAAATGCAGAAATAATTCCGAAAATGCAGAAATTGGAGACGGAGGAACCCAGGGAAGTGGAGAAGAAGGAAGAGAAGGAGGAGACGGGAGAGGAGATGTTCCCGATCAAGAATTGGGGGGAATTTCGCAGGAAAATGTTAGAATCTTTTGCCCAGGACCAGATGGGGTTGTCGAGTTTGAGAGCGCAAGCGAGTGCAGAATCAGATGGAGAGATGGAGTCAGAAGACGATACTCCATCGACGGAGGAAGCAACGACAGAGTTGAAAATGCTGATGGAGTATTGGGAAGAATATCTCAAGTCGGTGCGTATTCAGCAGGCACAAAAGGCAGAGTTGTACGGGTTTATAACGGACCTTATAAACTCATCGCTGTCCATACAGGAACAAGAAGACGACACTGGCACATTATATACATCAGTCCATCTCGTCAGTGGGGCAGTAGCTCACGACTGGGAAGAGCTATTCGAGACGGAAAATACAAGAATACATCAATTGACTGTATCACTTGTTTACGCGAGTATCTTTATAGCGGCAATGGTCGTCAAATATTACAAGACGTTCTCACCGAAGAAGATATTAAAGTTAGTCAGTGCGCCGAGCATCACTGTGGAATGGTCGGCATTGATAAATGGAAGACGCAAGGTTACGAAATTGACTGTGCCGAAGGGGGAATTGCAATATATAACAGAGAAGGCAGGACATTTGAAGAAGGGAACACCGGAATGGTGGATACAACTGTTCAAGCCAATGACAGTGAAATGGACGTCGAAAATGGGAATGGAAGTAAGGTACGATGCGAAGAGGGGCAAAATTCATGTAGATGGAAAGGTGCAAAATGTAATGCCGATAGAAAAATAACGAGTATTTGTGTGGAGACACAGATTTTATTATATATCTATGCCAGCAAGGTGCTTTCACAGAAGCCGAGGCTATGGCAGCCTTTAGTAAAAGAGATGAAGGGATCAAAATTATTTGTACCAAACAGTACAATGAGAAAATCAGGACATACCTCCACGTCGCCCGAGTTTTGGTATTTCAGGAATCGATAAAGCAGCGATTTGAGAGGGCAAAGGAAAAGTATGAAAAGTTGTATTCGAGGGATAACGAGGAGGAGGATATGATGAAATTGAAGACGATTGTGACAAATAATGACATTAATTTGAAGAAATTTTTTGAGAGCACATTTAATCATTTTACGAAAAAGAGTGGAAAGAAGAATAATTTGTTTTTCCTGGGTCCACCGTCGACGGGCAAGACGATGATTATGAATAGTCTGGTGGAATGTCATTTTAATTTTTGTCGGTTGACTGGATTGATATCCAATTCGAGTTTTAACTTTAGCGGTTTGATTCACACGAACGCTTGTCTGATGGACGAATGCAAATTGACTGACAATCAGTTTGAGCAATGGAAGATGTTGGCGTCGGGAGTGCCCATGTCGACGGATGTAAAATATAAAGATAGATGCGATGTGACGGATTGCGTGTTGTATACATGCAGCAATTATCCGATTGAAATGTACTGCAATGTTCCGTTGGCGAGCGAGGCGGTGACGAGCCGGACGCTGAAATTTGAATTGAAGAAGAAGTGCGAGTGGTATTTGAAGATAAGCCCGCATGTATGGGAAAAGTGTTGGTTGGAGTATGATTTATATGTATAAGGTGGCGGTTTTAATGTAGAAGGCGTACTTGCGTCATGTACTCGTAGATTTAAGAAACGAAATGTAATCGATTTGAAATAAAGAATATATAAAATAATATTTTTTTTTATTTGTGAGGTTGATGTAGGTTAAGTTGGAAAAATAAAATAAAAAAAATTAGGTTGATGTAGGTCAACTTTGATAAATTAGGTTAGGTTAGGTTAGGTTAGGTTAGGTACTGGTTATTAATGCTACTACTACTACTACTACGCAGAGATATAAATATACATTCACATCTCTCAGTACCCACCATTACATACGCTTACCGACCATCAACCCAAGAATTTACTTAAAACAGATTTTTTTGGAATATTTTTAATAATAATCTATACTAATATTATAAAGAGGAAAGATTTGATTGTTTGTTTGTTTGTTTGCATCGAATAGGCTCCGAAACTACTGGACCAATTTTAAAAATTCTTTCACCATTAGAAAGCTACATTCTTCCCGACTGACAAAGGCTATATTTTATCCCGATATTCCCACGGAAACAGGTACTACTCGGGTAAAACCGCGAGTATCCGCTAGTCATTTATTAAAATAACTTGAATCACAATAGTGTCGTATCATGATGTCGTAATATAATATTTACAGCTTGAGTAACGCATATTCCCCACATGTGTATTTATATATTTTATTTTCTCTTTATTTACTACATTTTATTATTTGTTTAAAAAAGAACAAGATAATAATCAGTCACAACCGCAGACTTATTATTATGGCATATTCACACGGCAAAAAGTCTCAAGACGGTCCATCTTGTAGGGGGCCTGCCCACGGAACGTTGTCCGGTTCGCGGTCACCATTCGAGAACCTTTCCGCTCCAACGGCCACCGGTTCTCCGCGCTATGTGCCCCCCACTGCCACTTCAACTGAGCAATCCTTCGAGCGATGTCGGTCGTTTTAGTTCTCCTGCGGATCTCATCATTTCTGATTCGATCGGGCAGGGAAATACCAAGCATCGCTCTCTCTATTGCTCGCTTGGTGACCTTGAGCCTTCTTATGAGACCCATAGTAAAAGACCACGTCTCGCTTCTATAAGTCATAACTGGCAACACACACTGGTCAAAGACATAGTCTTGAGACATTGAGGAATACTATCGGGTATACAGATGAAACTACCATCAGATATATCTCACTCAACTGTAAAGGCTACGAATGATGAAATCCAGTCTTATCATAAATCATAAATAATTTATTGCTATTTTCGAGAGTCCCTTGTTGAACAAATAATCTGCTACTTTCAATGCTACTCAAACACTGGTTTTTTTATTCACTGCAAAACGGAGTCCTTTTCAACTGACTCTAACTTTCCAGGGTGTATTCTTGCCGATAACTGAACATCTGTAACTTCTTGGCCTGAACTCACCATCCAACCTGAATTTTGGCGAGTACATCGATTCCATTGCAAAGTGTGCTGCTAAGAAACTGGGCGTCTTCTCTAGGGCTCTAAACGGTACTTCACGCCGGACGGACCAACTGCTTTCGATATACAAATCGTAGATTCGTCCGTGCATGAAGTACTGTTGTCACTTATGGAATGGTTCTGCTAAGTATCAGCTAGAACTTCTGGAATCGATTGAAAACCGCGTCAGGAGGTTCATTGGAAACTCAGCGTTGGCTACGGCGCCGGCGGAACTCCAGAATGTCAGTCACCAACCCAAAGTTGCGTATCTATCGGTATATTATAGAATACGCTTTTGGGAGTGTGCGAGAGATCTGCCCGACCTCTTTCTTTCAGCCCCATTCCACCATCGGGGAACCTGACGCTGGCTATCTTATCATTATTATATTGTTGACACTCTACTTGTCCGCACCAAACGCTTCGCAGTTTCGTTTCTTATGCGAAACGCTAAAAAATGGAATGCGCTGCCTGCTTATGTGATCCCCGATAACTACAAGCTTGAACACTTCAAGGCCAGAGTGAACAGGCATCCTGGGCAAACATCCAGCATCTTAAACCACATCCTATGATTAAGCAAGATGGTGGTCAAATGCCTGCCCAGTTCCACATAAAAAAGATCTTATCAAATATTCTATTATTAAATATCGAGGGTAGTAATATCTTCACATTGATGAAATAAACGCTGGCCAACAGCTTATAAGAAGTATTAAATAAATTCGATTCGCCCGTACAAAGGTCATGGGTTCCAGCCCCATCGGAGCTAGTTGTAAGACGGGACGACTCCAAATTCCACGTCTGCACTTGTAGTTTGATAAATCTTTAAGAAGTTAAAAGGTATAGGAAAAATGTGATAGTAAAAAACCACGAGCCCTATAAGTAGCTTTCAGGCGGGATACTTATAGGGCTCGTGGTTTTTTACTATCACATTTTTCCTATACTTACAAAAATTGCATTGTGAATGCATAAAAATAATTTAAAATCTTAAGTTAAAAGGTCTTGATTAACATTTTAGCCACTTGGCATCCGTTAATATTTTCTTCGATGTGATATCTGTTCCTTGACTTCCTTGGCTATGGGGATCTATAATAATTAATGCTGCAAAGTATGTTGGCTTAAGACCGTTACTTTGCTCAATTAACAAATTAAATAGTTTAACATTCAGTAGTCTTGTTCTGTTTTAATAGAAATTAAGAGAAGTATAATCGCAGGCAAAAACTAGTAAGTAGTTGCGCAACCATGGGAGTAAAAGGAAATATAAATATGACATAAAATTTTGCCATACTTGAAATTAAATTAGTCTGGGAACATTGGGAATATTCCCGGGAACATTGGGAATATTCCCGTAAATTTCCAAAGAGTAAATTACTTGGAAATGGGAATATTCCCAGCGGCACATCACTAGGATGACGACGCACTTCCATCTAATATTAAATCGGTTTGGTATAGTTTTACGTCCAATTTATGTTATATTTCAGATATACGTATACCGCGTTGTGTTATAGAAAATAATGCGTTACAAAAAGAATTACATATTTTTACAGACGCGTCCCAGGATGCTTATGGAGCTTGTGCCTATATTCGTTCGTATATTAATCATGAATCTCCATGCGTTAGGTTACTGTGTGCTAAGAGTAAAGTGGCACCAATAAAAACAGTAAGCATACCAAGGCTCGAGCTCTGTGCAGCACTGTTGGGTGCAAATTTGTATTATAAAATAAAAAAATCATTACGCTTAAATTTCGATAAAATATATTTCTGGACTGATAGTACAATTATTTTGGGCTGGTTACGGATGTCGCCACACATGTTAAAAACTTTTGTGCAAAATAGGGTTGTGCAAATAAACGAATTAACTGGTGAAACGATTTGGCGACATATTCGTTCTTGTTCTGTTTTAATAGAAATTAAGAGAAGTATAATCGCAGGCAAAAACTAGTAAGTAGTTGCGCAACCATGGGAGTAAAAGGAAATATAAATATGACATAAAATTTTGCCATACTTGAAATTAAATTAGTCTGGGAACATTGGGAATATTCCCGGGAACATTGGGAATATTCCCGTAAATTTCCAAAGAGTAAATTACTTGGAAATGGGAATATTCCCAGCGGCACATCACTAGGATGACGACGCACTTCCATCTAATATTAAATCGGTTTGGTATAGTTTTACGTCCAATTTATGTTATATTTCAGATATACGTATACCGCGTTGTGTTATAGAAAATAATGCGTTACAAAAAGAATTACATATTTTTACAGACGCGTCCCAGGATGCTTATGGAGCTTGTGCCTATATTCGTTCGTATATTAATCATGAAACCCTTCATCCCCAGCGTGGCCAATTCTGACCACGCGATATATTGTCACCGTTCCGTCAAACCCGGGGCGGCCAATATTGACCAGGCGCCAACCGGCACAGATTATATTTTTTTACTCCATAAAGGAGTTTATGCTTGTATGGGCTACTTTTTTTTTTTTAAAAGCTAAGTAAATTCCCTATAAGCTGTAAAAATTTTATCCCTCTGCGTGTAATATTTGGCCACTCTTTGAAAAAATAAAAATTTTCTTTCTTTCGCGCTGCTCCCTTCGAAGTGACCAACGTAATTGTGTTCTCCAAGTTGTTTTCCAAGGAAAAAGCAAGGTAAATTGTATTTTATTGTTATAAAAAGTGTTATTTTAGTGTTTTACATAATAAAATATAGGAATCAAATCGAAAATATAGAAATTTTCGAGCTCAAAACTGAAACGGTTTTTTCGCCATGTTTTCGTATTTCTAAGTGTTTTCGTGAAGTTTTATGATATAAAATGGCTAAACCACGTCATAATAACATGTTTACAGTAATTATCTTTCCGAATAAATGTATATTTTATGAATAATTGTGTTAGGTACATGTTAGGTATTCCATTGAATTTCGTATTGAGTCGTCCAATTTAGGTTTGCCGTTGAATGACACAACTTGAACTTTATTTATATGACGCTAAGGTCTATCGACAAAATCTCGTCGACCAGACTTATTTTGTCACAGAAGTCGCTAGGGCCGGGAAAGGTTCTTACTAGAAATTGTTACTATCGACTTTGTTGGAACTGTCGATCGATGACTAGGCAAGTATTTTGTAAATAATGACACTTGTTTTGCGATGGTAAAAAGGTGGTAAGTAGGTAGGTAGGTAGGTAGGTAGATAGGTAGGTATATGATATGATATGATATATGATAGGGTATATGATTATCTACCTAAATGTATTAGGTACTTTATTGTACAGTTACATCAAGTATGGTAAAAAGGTGGTAAGTAGGTAGGTAGGTAGGTAGGTAGATAGGTAGGTAGGTAGGTGTAAATGTACACAAATGCAAACAATATGATTATCTACCTAAATGTATTAGGTACTTTATTGTACAGTTACATCAAGTATGGTAAAAAGGTGGTAAGTAGGTAGGTAGGTAGGTAGGTAGATAGGTAGGTAGGTGTAAATGTACACAAATGCAAACAATATGATTATCTACCTAAATGTATTAGGTACTTTATTGTACAGTTACATCAAGTATGGTAAAAAGGTGGTAAGTAGGTAGGTAGGTAGGTAGGTAGATAGGTAGGTAGGTAGGTGTAAATGTACACAAATGCAAACAATATGATTATCTACCTAAATGTATTAGGTACTTTATTGTACAGTTACATCAAGTCAAGTAGAGGACAAAAGGCGGGCTTATCGCTAAAAGCGCCGCATTCTCTACCAGCCAACCTATGGGAAAAACGAATTTTATTATTTCTTTTTTACAAATAAATAAATATTATCTCTTATAATTGTAGAATGTGGAACCCAGGCGAGTCCGAAGCTCCCGACTACTTTCTGTCCGAGCTCTATGGGCCGGACAGCCAGCAGGAGGAGGAAGTGGCTGGCAGTACTGACGAGGAGTATGAGGTAATGAATCTTTTCCTTACTAATATTAGAAAAGTGTTTGTTGGCTGGCTGGCTGTCTGTCTGTCTGTCTGTCTGTCTGTCTGTCTGTCTGTCTGTCTGTCTGTCCGTCCGTCCGTCCGCCCGTTCAATATTTTGAAATATATATCCTTTTTGTGTTTATTTGTACAGTTACCGCCGGGACTTTATGGACCGCCTCGTCGCTACTGCCCCGCCGACTCCTCGCCGGTCTGTCCGCCCATTCAGCGGGAGAGGTCGCCCGTCCCGCCCGTCCCGCCCGTCCGGCCTGGCCGCTCTGTGTCGTAAGTTTTATTTTTCATTGATTTGAAGTAGCGCTAGTATTTGTCTTGACAACAGCTTTTTATTTCAGGCCACAGCAGCTTGTAGCGCGCCGCTCGAGGTCGCCGCTCGAGGTCCGGCGTGCTCGCGCTGTGGTGTCCGTCCCGCCCGTCCGGCCTGGCCGCTCTGTGTCGTAAGTTTTATTTTTCATTGATTTGAAGTAGCGCTAGTATTTGTCTTGACAACAGCTTTTTATTTCAGGCCACAGCAGCTTGTAGCGCGCCGCTCGAGGTCGCCGCTCGAGGTCCGGCGTGCTCGCGCTGTGGTGTCCGTCCCGCCCGTCCGGCCTGGCCGCTCTGTGTCGTAAGTTTTATTTTTCATTGATTTGAAGTAGCGCTAGTATTTGTCTTGACAACAGCTTTTTATTTCAGGCCACAGCAGCTTGTAGCGCGCCGCTCGAGGTCGCCGCTCGAGGTCCGGCGTGCTCGCGCTGTGGTGTCCGTCCCTGTGGTGTCCGTCCCGCCCGTCCGGCCTGCCCGCTCTGTCTCGTAAGTTTGATTTTTCATTGATTCATTTGTTTATATCCTGATGAGCGCTAGTATTTGTCTTGACAACAGCTTTTTATTTCAGGCCACAGCAGCTTGTAGCTCGCCGTCCGACCTCGCCGCTCGAGGTCCGGCCTGCTCGCGCTGTGGTGTCGGTGTCCGTCCCGCCCGTCCGGCCTGCCCGCTCTGTCTCGTAAGTTTGATTTTTCATTGATTCATTTGTTTATATCCTGATGAGCGCTAGTATTTGTCTTGACAACAGCTTTTTATTTCAGGCCACAGCAGCTTGTAGCTCGCCGTCCGACCTCGCCGCTCGAGGTCCGGCCTGCTCGCGCTGTGGTGTCGGTGTCCGTCCCGCCCGTCCGGCCTGCCCGCTCTGTCTCGTAAGTTTGATTTTTCATTGATTCATTTGTTTATATCCTGATGAGCGCTAGTATTTGTCTTGACAACAGCTTTTTATTTCAGGCCACAGCAGCTTGAAGCTCGCCGTCCGACCTCGCCGCTCGAGGTCCGGCTTGCTCGCGCTGTGGTGTCGCCCGTCCGTGCCCGCTCTGTGTCGTAAGTTTGATTTTTCATTGATTCATTTACTCGATTTAGGTATCCTGATGAGCACTACCTGACCTGACCTGACCTGTATTTGTTTTCATTGATTCATTTACTCGATTTAGGTATCCTGATGAGCACTACCTGACCTGACCTGACCTGTATTTGTTTTCATGGCACGGTATCTTGACAACAGCTTTTTTGTTTCAGGCCAATGCCTCTAGGAGACATTGTGGGCATCTTTGACGAAGAGGGCAGGCCGATGGACATCGACGTCGAGGTGGTGGGGGGGGAGGAGGAGGAGGAGGAGTGGAGGCCGGAGGAGGTGGAGGTGGATGGTGAGTCGAGTACCCCCGACGGGAGTGATAGTGAGAGTGTCAGTAGCGTAAGTGTGAGAGGAAGTGTGCGTGGAAGGGGTCGTGGGGTACGTGGGCGTGGACGTGGGCGGAACCCGAGCCGCGGTCGTCGTGGAGGGGTGCGGGGGGGGCGGGGAGGGGTGCGGGAAAGGGCGCCGGGGAGGGTGCGGGAAAGGGCGCCGGGGAGGTGGGAGTTGGGGGACCCCCTCCACGAGATTTGGCAAACGGATGCCGACGTCCCGCCTGAAATTTTGCGAAAGGCGATGGCAACGATGAGGATGCGAGAGGAGAGAGCACGAGATGCTAGTGCTAGAGATGAGCGAAACAGACGCGTAAGGGACGATTCGGATACCGAGGAAGAAAGTGAGAGCGAGGAAGAAGATGGATCTGCAGACGCCAATGTTGGACGTGGTCTCTTGGAAGGTCAGAACCTCCGGTTCGAATGGGCTCCTATGGAGTCCTTTCAGGGCAAGGAGGAAGATTTTAGCGTACCGCGTACTGGTTCGGTTCAGTCACATTCTTCGGAATATGATGCCTTCCGTTCATATTGGACGGAAGACATCCTAGACCTGATGGTGACCGAAACGAACCGATATGCTGCTACAATCGATTCTGTTGCCTTCCAGAATAAATGGTACCCCACTTGCAGCCACGAAATTTTATGCCTCTTCGCGTTCTGGATGATGATGGGGATTGTCAAAATGCCAACCTTGAACAGTTGTTTTTCTGTCAATCCCCTCCTCAAGACTGGGGCATTCAGACGTATTTTCTCGCGAACGAGGTATGAAAATTTGTCGAGGGCATTACACTTCGTAGAGATTCCCGTTGCAGCAGATCAGAACCCATCCAACGCTGGCGCTGCTATTAGCAGGGACCGACTATACCGCTTGAGACCGATTTTAGATCATTTAAATTCAAAGTTTCAGGCGAATTATATTTTAGACCGGGATATTAGTATTGATGAAAGTTTAACCCTTTGGAAAGGAAGGCTCGACATCAAGCAGTATATTCGGACCAAAGCTTCGAAGTTTGGGATCAAAACCTTCGAACTGTGCGAGAGTGTTACTGGGTACCTGTGGTCTTTCATTGTCTACACAGGCAAGAAAGAAACGCCGGATCTAGTACACCATCCCTCAGTTTTGAAGAGCACAGCTGTTGTAAAACAGCTAATGGGTCCCTTACTTCACAAAGGTCATCGGTTATTTATGGACAATTGGTACAATTCACCTCATTTGGCCCGCTATCTCAAACTCAATGGTACTGACTGCGTCGGTACCTTGAGACCATCAAGAGTCGACGTTCCCGCTCTAATAAATATGGCTCCGCTGAAACGCGGTCAATTAGTAGCAAGGCACTCTGGGGACGTGTCAGTTTTAGCATGGGAAGACAAGAAGAAAATAACCATGATTTCCACATGTCATGGTTCATCAACTGCCTTGCCTAGAGTTCCGTCCAAAACTCTCTCCCGACCAGTCCCCTTTAAACCGCAAGTTGTGCTGGATTACAATAGATTCATGGGAGGAGTTGATTTGAAAGATCAGATGCTGGAGCCATATTTGTTAGAGCGGAAACGTTGCATGAAGTGGTATATGAAACTCTTCAAGCGCCTGCTTAATGTTTCTATACTTAACTCCCGCATTTTGCTTGAGTCTTCTACTCAACGCACTTACGATCATTTAGCTTTTCGCTTGCAACTTGTAGATTCTATCCTCACTCGCCACCTGTCTCTCTGCCCTGCTGGCAGAACGTATCAATCATCTGCCCGATCTTCCGCTCTCCAAGTCGGTCGCATTTGTACATTCACGCATTGGCATGTTCGTCTGGGGCAAACGGACCTCGGTGAGGGACAATCCCGCCCTGAGCGTAAGCGATGCGTTGTTTGTGTGAAGGCGAAGCGAGGACGGAAGACGATGTACAAGTGCAACCTCTGCGAGGTACCTCTGTGCATCGACGAATTAGACTGCTTCAGAATTTACCATTCAGCTTCTTATTGTCCCGTATAATAAGAAGATGAATGGTAAATTCTAAGGTTCTAATGGTAAGTAAGTAAGTTTTTAGTTTTTTTTTTTTTATTTTTTTTTTCTAAGTTTTTTCTTTCCTTTTTTCATTTCATTTCATCCTTTCTGTAGTTGCTTTGCTTTGCTTTTTTCTTTGTCCATAAATAATTGTTGTTTTGTACGGGATTTTACGGAAACAGCGGACGTAGTATGATGCTTTTGTTGATTGTTGAGTGAATTATGTGATGAATGATTGCTATTTTTTTATGAATTTATATTATGAACTGTCTTTTTATGAATTTATATTTGCTTATGTCTTTTGTTGTTTTATTAGTTTGTTATCTGTTCTATTTACATTTGGAAAATACATACATATCATTGTTCATATAACTAATGGCGTAGCTTTTCGCCTTTCACAAGTTCTGTAAATGATGTTTACATTTGGAAAATACATACATATCATTGTTCATATCATCTGAAATTGCAAGTTCTTTTTATTGACAGTTCTTCTTATAACAGGTAGTCATATTATGTACTTTTTGTGATTGAAAATTATCTATTACGGTTGAAAATGTTTGTTGATGTTGTTTTTATTACTACCTGATTATATGTTTTATATGCTTATATCCACCAAAAGCGTGGTATGGGCAAGTTTATGAAATGAATGAAAGTTGAAGGGGAAGTAAAAGTTAGAAGAGTGATGGATATGGATGTTGATGGTTGGAAAGAAAGAGGATGGATCGAGAACAGGTAGATGGATGGACTGTGTCATGTGTGGTTGTGTGAGAAATGATATGAGTGTGAAGAATGTGAAGAATGTAAAGAATGACAGAGGTGAAAACTGGGATTAGGATTAGGTACGGATATGATGGTAAAATATCCACTAACACGTGATCATTGTGTTACTGTATGTCGATTAGCGCATGTTTCATAGATATACGTTCAAAACGTGATCATTGTGTAACTATCGATTTTCAAACTGAAATATCTCAAAAAATATATCACTTACGACATTTTGTCAAAGTAAGTTTGCTGTTTGTAACCATTTTCTCTGTCGATTAGCGCATGTTTCAAAGATATACATCAAAGCGTGATTATTGTATTACTAAAAATATGTTTTGACTTTCAAACTGAAATATCTCAAAAAATATATCACTTACGACATTTTGTCAAAGTAAGTTTGCTGTTTGTAACCATTTTCTCTGTCGATTAGCGCATGTTTCAAAGATATACATCAAAGCGTGATTATTGTATTACTAAAAATATGTTTTGACTTTCAAACTGAAATATCTCAAAAAATATATCACTTACGACATTTTGTCAAAGTAAGTTTGCTGTTTGTAACCATTTTCTCTGTCGATTAGCGCATGTTTCAAAGATATACATCAAAGCGTGATTATTGTATTACTAAAAATATGTTTTGACTTTCAAACTGAAATATCTCAAAAAATATATCACTTACGACATTTTGTCAAAGTAAGTTTGCTGTTTGTAATCATTTTCTCAGTAAGGTAAATAAAGAAAAATGCCATTTCTCATGCGTTTGTATTTTTATGTATGCCAGGCTTCATACAAATGTGTTGTATCCTCTAGTTGATTTTATTATGTGTTTCCTATGTATATTGTATATATTGTAATTGTATTAGTTGTAAATAAAACAAAATTATACCTAAAATGTGTATTTCATTTATTCAGATCAATAAGTACGAAATAATAAGTGTCGATAAAACATCGAAAAGTCATGTGTCACATCCCTAGTCATTGAGGTAGTTTTTATGATGTTGTGGGTCGGATTTCAAGTGTTGTTTTTATAGACTTCTTCGGTATATTTTGATAGGATTTGTTTGCGTAGGGATAGAATAACTCTTTGTTCTTCCTTATCAATGGATAACTCGTTCAATTTTGGTTGGGTTCGGAAGAATTCAGTCAATGTTTATTGCTGCACTTTGACCATGTAGAACTAATATACTGTTGAGTTGTTGTTTTCAGTTTTAGTACCTGAAAATAGATAAAACATTCATAAGCCAAACACACTTTACATAATGAAAAAATATAGCCTAATTCCGAAGTTATCAGGTTTTTCGTAAAACACGGCAACTTTTTCCATTTTACCTAGAATCGCGGGCGGTGCGTTCGTTTATAGTAAGATCGGCGCCGGGCTTGAACATTCAGTAGTCTTGTTCTGTTTTAATAGAAATTAAGAGAAGTATAATCGCAGGCAAAAACTAGTAAGTAGTTGCGCAACCATGGGAGTAAAAGGAATTATAAATATGACATAAAATTTTGCCATACTTGAAATTAAATTAGTCTGGGAACATTGGGAATATTCCCGGGAACATTGGGAATATTCCCGTAAATTTCCAAAGAGTAAATTACTTGGAAATGGGAATATTCCCAGCGGCACATCACTAGGATGACGACGCACTTCCATCTAATATTAAATCGGTTTGGTATAGTTTTACGTCCAATTTATGTTATATTTCAGATATACGTATACCGCGTTGTGTTATAGAAAATAATGCGTTACAAAAAGAATTACATATTTTTACAGACGCGTCCCAGGATGCTTATGGAGCTTGTGCCTATATTCGTTCGTATATTAATCATGAATCTCCATGCGTTAGGTTACTGTGTGCTAAGAGTAAAGTGGCACCAATAAAAACAGTAAGCATACCAAGGCTCGAGCTCTGTGCAGCACTGTTGGGTGCAAATTTGTATTATAAAATAAAAAAATCATTACGCTTAAATTTCGATAAAATATATTTCTGGACTGATAGTACAATTATTTTGGGCTGGTTACGGATGTCGCCACACATGTTAAAAACTTTTGTGCAAAATAGGGTTGTGCAAATAAACGAATTAACTGGTGAAACGATTTGGCGACATATTCGTGGAATAGAAAATCCCGCCGATTTATTAACCGACTTCTAAATCAAAAAAGAGGAGGTTCTCTATTCGTCTGTATGTATGTTTTTTTTTTTTTTTTTTTTTTGTGTATGTCCACCGATTACTCGAAGACGGCTGAACCGATTGAAATGGTTCAAACGTTATTACATCAGGTTGGTTTCCAAGTTCGTCCCATTTTTTGAAATTTTGAAATCGGTTTAGTAGTTTTTAAGGAAATCTTGAAAATACTGTCGTTTTCGTTACCACTTTATGTGAATTTAATACGTATTTAGGCATAACTCCTTTGTTTATAAACCGATTTAGATGATTCTTGTTTAGTTGGAAAGGGGATACCTCAAGGTATTTTAACCGACTTCGAAAAAGGAGGTTTTGAGTTTGATCATATACCTATTTACCAGAAAACACGTAAATTGCCTGCACGATGCACTAAAAAGAGTGAAATAAAAATTACTTTTATAAAAAAATAAAACCGCCTTCTAAAAAACCACATCAAAAAAGTAAGAAATAATTCCTCACCAAATAAATAACGTAACTTCAAAGTACTTACGTTATTTATTTGGTGAGGAATTATTTCTTACTTTTTTGATGTGGTTTTTAACTAGAGGTGTCAACCTTGATGCGTTAAAGGTTGACAGCCCTAGACATCTTTGGTGGCACGGTCCAACCTTTTTACATGAACCAAGTTCAAATTGGCCTCAAAATAGCGATAATTCGGTTTGTAGTGAACTACCAGAATTAAAAAATAATATAGTAACGTTAACTTCACATCAGCCGAATATCGTAATTGATTTTGAAAGGTACTCATCTATAAATAAACTAAAACGTGTTTATGCATACGTATTACGGTTTGTTTACAACTTGCGACGCAAGCGAGCACAGCCGCCACGAGAAGGGAGAACCGGTTTCTTATCAGTAGATGAGCTACTCGAGTCCGAACGCACGCTAGTTAGATGCGCTCAAATGCAGTCGCTTTCTAAAGTGTATAACGACTTACTTGATAGCCGTATTTCGAGTTTAAATGTATTTCTGGATGATAACAAGATCATTAGAGTAGGCGGTAGAGCCGTATTTCGAGTTTAAATGTATTTCTGGATGATAACAAGATCATAAGAGTAGGCGGTAGATTGTGTAATTCTGATTTTAGTTACGATAAAAAACATCCGATAGTGTTGTGCAGTAAGCATCGATTTTCGAGGCTTTTGTGTGAATATGAACATAAGCGATTATGTCACGCGGGACCGCAGCTATTAGTGGCTTCAATGCGTGACCAGTGGTGGGTACTAGGTGCAAGAAATTTAGCCAGGCAAGTAGTACATAATTGTGTGGTCTGCACTCGCATGAGAGGTAAGATATTACCCTCATGAGCGCGACGTCTAAAACGCAAAAAGCCAAAGTAGCACAATACCTGAAGTACATAATGCCTAGAACGTATAATACCTAAAACTCAAAAAGCCTATGTAGCGCAATTCCTGAAGTGCATAATGCCTAGAACGTATAATGTCTAAAACGTATAATGCATAAAACGCATAACGCCTAAAACGCCAAAAGACTACGATCCAAAACGACTTAAAACTCGTAACGTCTATAATAAAATAACTAAAATGAAAAATGGTTAAAGGGTCGATGAGGTAACTACATAATATCTCTAAAACACAGTGATGTTAAAAATGTATTTCATTAGTTGTTAAAAAAATAACAATTTAGTTTTTTAAACTTTAACACAATATTCAGCTTAAAAAAAGCTGAATAAAACGTATTCCATTATCCTCAGATTCTTCAGACGTGCTGGACTGTAGCATTTTGTTAATGTATTTAAAATAACACGGTAGTTAAGCACAGATAATAAATAAATAACTTCTTACATCCACACCAATTATCTAAGCCCATTTTAATTTCATTAAGAAACTGTACGTATCATATGGAAAACTTGATAACGGTTAAATATATACTTAAATACTTTTTGTTTGTAAATACATACTTAATATACATAGTAAACACCCAGACCAAGACAAATAGACATGTTCATGCACACAAATATTTGTCTTGTTCGGGAATCGAACCCGAGACCACTGGCGCAGAAGGTGGGTAGCCTTACCCTTGCGCCAAATCGGTTGTCGATATCATCGTACAGATATTTATAGATATGACTTGATTTGACAATTCAAAAACAAAATACATTTGAATTGTTGTCGCCAAAATGACACTAAAGTTTCAACAGCCAGCGTTATGTTTACAGATAAAAGAGAACCAACCTTTTAAAAACTCGGGAAGTGAGTAGAGTACGCGCCACATAACTTGGCACGGCACGTGTCAAGATCTAGAACTAAAATTATGACATGGAAATAAGGCATGATTTTCCGACCGACCACTACGATCAGCACCCTCTGACAAATGCCAAGTTATGTGGCGCGGACTCTACCAATTTTCTCCGCCAAATATAAAAATGTATACAGGGTCCGGGATAACAATGTTTAAAAAAATTTAAATCCCTATAGACACTTTGCATTTAAGGCGTTGTGTTGTTTAGGTAACCTAAGTTTTAGACATTCGGCTATTTAGACCAACTACTTTTTGGGTGTTGTGCATCCTAGGAAATTTGAGTTTTAGGCATTTTGCTATCAAGGCAAATTGCACTTTAGACATTGATTTTAGGCATTATGAGTCTTAGACATTTTGCGTTTTAGACGTCGCGCTCATAAGGGAGATATTAACACCTGTAATGGGTAACTTACCTTCAGAACGTTTAGAACCTGGCTTTCCTTTCATGCGATGTGGAGTCGATTATGCGGGACCCATATACGTATTAAACCGAAAAGGCAGAGGTTCGAAACTAGTTAAAGGTTATATTTGTTTATTTATATGTTTTGCTACAAGAGCCATTCATTTGGAATTAGTTGGTGGTTTATCAACCCAAGAATATATACTGAGTTTAAAGCGTTTCATTTCACGACGAGGCAAGCCTTGTCAAATATTCTCTGATAATGGAAGAAATTTCGTGGGGGCTGAAAGAGAACTTTCGCCTATTTTTGAAAATCAGGAACAAATTATAGATTTTGCTATGAAAATAATATTCGTTTTTCATTTATTCCGCCATATGCTCCTCATTTTGGCGGTTTGTGGGAGGCTGGGGTCAAGTCGTGCAAATTTCATCTGAAACGGGTAGTCGGAGATGCAAAACTAACGTACGAAGAGTTCGGCACGGTATTGACGCAAATCGAGGCCGTTCTTAACTCCCGTCCAATGTCCCCTCTTTCCACAGATCCGAATGACTATCTTCCCCTTACACCAGCTCATTTCCTCATTGGCCGACCTTTGACTTCGCTGCGCGGGCAGGACGTGACCACGACGGCGCCTGCGCGCCTGGGGCGCTACGAACGGCTGGAGCAGTTGAGGCAACACTTCTGGGAGAGATGGTCAAAGGAATACGTATCGGAACTACAAAAACGAACAAAATGGACAAAAAACAAAGACGCTCTCCCACTGGATAGCCTTGTTTTAATAAAGGAGGATAACCTTCCCCCCTTACGTTGGAGAATGGGTAGAATTATTCGCCTGTTCACAGGAAAGGATGGTGTCTCCAGGGTAGCTGAGATTCGTACAGCAACGGGCACGATTCAGCGGGCCTGTTCGAAGATCTGTCCGCTGCCTGCGACGCCGGCGCATACCGAGGAGTAGCACGTTCAGTGTTGTGTTGGAAGACAGGGTCATTCCAAGGCGGCCGGCATGTTACGGCTACTACTGGCGCCATCTGTTGGCGCGCAATGAAAACCAAAGACAGGTGTGATGTTCGTCTTGATCGTCGACCAGCCCCACCGGCGTGAAGAAAGCGCGGATGACGGGACGGCGGCGGGGATTCGGCCACTTCAAATTGATCGACGACATAGCGTTATACGTTTTCCAATATTGTATTGATTAGTTTTGAAAATAAACCATTTTTGTATAAATTTAAATAATACGATTCATTGAAGAGACATGACACCTGCAACTCCTTCCCACAAAAAGGCAGAATAGACGTTGAAGCATTAACAATATCTCTTCCTTAATTTTATTTAAGTTAAACCATGGTTTAAACCCAAAATCGACTTTAGAAATAACCTTTAGTCATTTTGTATATGTCAACTGACGAGGCTGCAGACTGAGGACGGTAGTATCATTTCATCAGCACCTGAAATCCTGAGGGAGATTGCGAGTTTCTATGGACAGTTGTATTCCACGCAAACACATGTTGAAAGTAAGGAGAACCTAGAGCTCAGCTTACCCGACACTATACCGAAGATATCCCGGACGTCAGCCTGTACGAGATTAGGGTGGCTCTCAAGCAGCTCAAAAACAACAAGGCGGCGGGTGATGACGGAATCACAACAGAGCTTCTGAAAGCGGGCGGTAAGCCGATACTTAAAAGTCCTCCAGAAGCTTTTCAATTCAGTCATCTTTGAGGGCAAAACGCCAAAAACCAGGGGGCAGAAGCGATGTGATGCTGTTTTTCAAGAAGGGTGATAAAACTCTCTTGAGGAACCATAGACCCATCTCGTTTCTGAGCCATATCTATAAGTTGTTTTCGAGAGTCATAACGAATCGTCTCGCTCGCAGGTTCGACGACTTCCAACCTCCCGAACAAGCCGGGTTCCGGAAAGGCTACAGTACCATAGACCACATTCATACGCTGCGGCAAGTTATGCAGAAGACCGAAGAGTATAACTTGCCACTTTGCTTGGCGTTCGTGGACTATGAGAAAGCTTTTGATTCGATGAGACTTGGGCGGTGCTGCAGTCTCTCCAGGGGTGTCAAATAGACTACAGGGTTGGGGCGGAAAGGTTCTCGAATGGCGACCGCGTACCGGACGACGTTCCGTGGGCAGGCCGCCTACAAGGTGGACCGACGATCTGATCAAGGTCGCGGGAAGCCGCTGGATGCGGGCAGCGCAGGACCGATCGTTGTGGAGATCCTTGGGGGAGGCCTATGCCTAGCAGTGGGCGTCGTTCGGCTGACATGCGTGCGATTTTACACCAACGAAAATATGGCACTTCTGCGTACTTTTTTACACCAAATTGAATATGAAAAGACGACTTTATCTAAAACTTAATTGAAATGTCGCATTTGCGTAGATGTTCCTTTATGTGTTCCTTTTTTTCTACTTCGGTACTTGAAAAGGCGCTTATTTGGCCCTTTTTCTGAGACAAAATTATAAAGGCGCAAGTAACTATTTGCGCCTAAAGAAGAAATTAGAAATGTCTTATAAACTAAGAAAAAAAGACTACATCTGCCATTTGCGCCCTTTTTATCCAATATACATAATTCCGGAAATGACGTATTAAGACCGAGGCACATTTGCTAAATACCTACGTCTAATTACTCAATTTTGGTAAAGAAATGTTACTATGATACTCAATAAAAGAGGCGCAAGTAACCAGATACGACTTTTTACTTAGTATCGCGACCAAGCGGGGGGTGCGTGGAGTTTGGTTAGTAGGGTTTATCGAGTCAGTTGTGCCCGAGTAGCAGTGAGAGTAGGAACGTGTCGCCCGGGTATGCAATCTCTCGTTGCGTGATTTTTCACAAGACAAGCATTTATCTATTTTGTATTAGAATTATGTACATAGTTATCATTCTTTAAGGTTTGAGGTGAGTAAAGCGAGCTTTCATTGGAATAATTATCTTTGTGTGGTTGTTGTGGTGGTGGTTGTTTTAATGATATTCATTTCGCCAGCCTGTGGTATAAATGTGTTATGACACCGATCGTATTGCTGGCAAAAAAGTTATAAAATAAAATAATTTTTCTAGGCGTATTGCCGACCTAATTTGGTACAGTAATAGTGAATGCTGCTTCTGTACAAGTAGTCGTGGGTTCGATCCCCGCACAAGACAAATATGAACATGAATGAATGTGCACGAACATATCTGTTTGTCTTGGTCTGGGTGTTTTCTATTGAATAATTCGTGTCGTACCTTTAAATATTAACTGTTATTAACAGAAATCAATGCATTTGCTAACATTGCTAACATGTTTTGTGCTGACTTAGTAAATTACGTAACTTTAAATTTTATTTATCAAAACACATTAATTTATTTATCAAAACATTTTTTTTAAAGATGCAGAGCAACTCTACGTCACCCAAGTCCCTAAAAGAATTGTGCATGCAATTTTTTAATAAAGAATTGCCTCCGAACTCTGAACACAACAATTTGATGAATTTCACTGCTTTGCATAAGCAAGATGAACAAAATCAGACTTTTGTAACAAACTCCTTATCGACATTACCAAACTGCTTGCAATGCAATTGTTCTTAGACTGAAGGGGCTAAAAATTCTAAATTAATATTATATCAGATGAAAAAGTAACATTTGAAGAGCTTGTACTTAGAACAATACGTCAAGATAAAAAAGATAATCCTTACTTTCCTTACTTATATATTTTTATATATTATATATATTATATATTTTATATTTATATATTTTATATATTATATTATAAATGCGAATCTGTCTGTCTGTGTGTTACACAATCACGCCTAAACTACTGAACCGATTTGAATGAAAATTGGTACAGAGATAGTCTAGAGCCTGAGAAAGGACATAGGCTAATTTTTTATGTGAAAAAAGGGCTGTAAGGGGTTGAAATAGGGGATGAAAGTTTGTATGGAAATGACGTCATTTTTAAAGCTAGAAGCTTAAAACTTATTTAAGGAAAATTATTAAACGTGATGAGCACTTTCTATTGACGTACAAAGTTTGAAGGTCTGGTACACCTGATGTGGAACCCTAGCAGCCAGATTAAACTATATGAGAAACAAACATAGCGTCTTAAGAAAAGTTGTTTAACGTCATGGACATTTTCTATTGACGGATAAATATCGAAGGTCTGGTACACCTGATGTGGAACCCTAGCAGCCAGGTTAAACTATGTGAGATACAAACATTATAGCATCTTAAGAGAAGTTGTTCAGCGTGATAAGTACTTTCTTTAGACATACTGTTTGTATAGTTTGTATGTCCTTCTTTCACGTCAAAACGGAGCAATGTACGCCAGAATAGCAGAAGGTAACTTTGATCAACATACAATTTATGAAATATGTTCTAGTTTTAGATAGCAGAATAGTTGTAAATATTTTTATCAGCATTAAAATTACTGCAATGTATGCATCAATGTGAGCAAGTCAACAACTGACAAATTTAAAGCATAATGACTACAGAGTCTACAACTGTAGTGGCTATTGACAGGAAAAGAAGAATAATAGAGAACCTACCTAGTACTTATTTGTTTTTTTTTTTCAGGTGGATTACCAAATGAAGCAGCTGTCACGGCACATGTTATTAAAAACATGGATATCTTATTCGACGCCGTAAATGCTTCCTCGGCAGATTTAAGAAGAGGAAAACGATTATCTACCAATATGACAGATAAAACTGACCACTTAAACATTTTTAAAAGAATGAAAGATTTTTTTAAAACTCTGACTTTTATTGGATGCACATCATCACCTCCATCCAAAGAAGGCTGGATATGGTCATTAAATGGAATAGAAAAACTGTGGCGAAATTTAAAAACAAACACCCACAAATAAATAGTTTGGCAACCAGGAGAATCCAGCAGGACCCACTGGAGAATTTATTTGGTTGTATTTGTAGCAACTGTGGGTCTAATACAAATCCATCCACTGGACAGTTTGTTGCCGGGCTAAAAACTGCAGTTTTAAGTAATCTATTCTATCCCATGTACCTACTGGGTCAGGAAATTGTGAACAAGACGAGAATGAAGTAATTCTTAACTCTTTTTAAAGCTGCTTCAGATATAAGCACAGCTGATACAACCAACCCCTCTGATACTATATCAGAATCGGAAAATATATTTAATTTAAATGATGATGAAAATATGCAGGACACCAGTAGTGAGATGCAAGCTTGTGCATATGTCTGTGAATTTATTGTTAAATATAACAAAATAAAAAATACATGTGTAATATGTAAAACCATGCTTGTGTCCGAGACGCAAGAGGAAGTCCATAATTTTACACAATTTAAAAAATATGAAGACTATAAGAATTCGTTCACATATGCCTCAAAAAATTTAATAAGAAGTGTTGAGAAGTGTGCAACATTAATAAATAGTTATTTAGAAAAAGAGGCATATAAAAATAACTTAAAGCTATGCATTTCAGATAACTTAAAAAATAACGTGAATTGGGACTTCCTTAATGAATGCAATGAACACAAGGAATTAAATCAAAGTATATAATAAATAGTGCATTTTACATATGTATTCAAAGATTTTGTGTACTAAAAAATCGTAAGTTTGCAGAAGACTCTCACAAAGCTGCTCTAAAAAGAAAAATTGATATTTTAAAACACGTGTGATGTAAATGGTTTTCATCTGTATTTTCATCATCTATTTGAGTTTTTTTATTATATTTATGGGTAAATTTGTAACAATGTCATCTTCTCGGGAGTCTTCATAAAGAGATGGAACCTTTATGAAGGCTTACGAAGTTGCTGAAAACTTCATAGTTCTAACAATATTGCTGGCTTTCCCAACAGTCAATTTAAAAAGTGAAAAAATACAGAAAGTTAGCTAAATGTGAAGTCAGTTAGCTAAATGTGAAGTGTTATCATAATGTTTGGACTATTTTAATGAGACCCATTTATTGGGGTAAGATCTTAGTACATTTTTAGACCTATTTAATTTCTTTTTAGGAACCAGCCCTAAGAGCATGACCATAATTATACCACGCGATATGAAATAGCATGCTTACCCCACTAAGGTGTAAGCAAGACATAGGCTCTTTCCCCTCTTTTTTTTAATAATCGTATTTTTGTTTTTCTATGGTTCCTGTTCTTACTTCTTATTTCTTATTCTTATTAATAAAATACAATCCTTGTATTGTTATAAAATATTGTAATCTAAACATTTGCACACCCGGAGTGGGTAGAATAAGTGTAATTTTTTATCATTAAGTACTTAACACCATTTTGTACATGTCAGTAAACCCTGCAAAATCGAAATAGTAATTTGTACATGTATGTCAGTTTTATCAAACTTTGAATGTTATCAGTTCTTATTTCTCGTGTAATCAGATTGTGTAAAGTAACACAATTTTACGTTTTATACAGAAATAAACTGAAATGATGCATCAAAATCGTTTTATTTTAAACCAACTAAGTTTTAGCATGGGTTGCAACAAAATTTAACAGCAGTTACTTGTGTCGAATCCGCTGTTAATGTACTAATACATTTAACACCTTATTTGACACTTGTTGGCTGTTACACAGCTGTTAATTTTTGTTGTGATCAAAAATTTTGTCTAAGTCTAATAGGAACAATTTTAATTTTTCCCGCGTAACGTTTTACTGGGACACTACTAGATGGCGTAAGTTTTGTCTCATTTTTATTGTATGTGCTTGACATTCTTCTCCTTGTAAGTAAATTATTCTATGAAACTCAGTCTTTAGTCGTATCTCGCCGAATTAAAAGATAAGTAAGTATTGAATAATTGTGTTGGTTAGCTTACTGCCAGTTGCATAATAGAGTATAAGATCTAAGATAGATGTTTTAGTGTAGTAACGTTTGCTCATGTTGATTAAATGTGTTGTTTTATTGGGGGTTATGCAGTTAGAATCATTATTCAAGATGAATAATGAGGTCTAACGTGCTGTTTTATTAGTAACACAATTTAAGATGGCAGTACTTTTTAGAGTAAATGTTTATTCATAACTAGCGGCCGCCCGCGGTTTCACCCGCGTGGTTCCCGTTCCCGTGGGAATATCGGGATAAAAAGTACATATAAACCTTCCTCTTGAATCACTCTATATATTAAAAAAAATCGCATCAAAATCCGTTGCGTAGTTTCAAAGATTTAAGCATACAAAGGGACATAGGGACAGAGAAAGCGACTTTGTTTTATACTATGTAGTGATAGTGAAGTGACGATTAATGTTTTAAATAGTGTATAGTGTTGTGTTATTCGCACTTAATGCAAATGTAATCATCTAATGTGTCGTTTTATTACTAATTCGAAACAAACTTGAATTAGCATCAAATAGTTTTCTGTCAGAGTTTGTCATTTCTTTGTTACAATATTCCATCATTGTAAATGTATTAAAACCTATTATCAATATGGTTATAATTTAAATATACATTGTGCATTTCACACTCAATAAAATAAATGTCTGTCGTGTTTCATGGTTTTTATAAGTGTTTGATGCAGGGAGAATTGCACCCCTTGACGAGTTTCTTGCTGGTTCTTCTCGTTACAAGGTCTCCCGCCGTAGGGTTTTCCGAACCAATAGCGTGGCATCCTTGACATTTCATAAAGCATTAATAATAACTTGAATAAATGAAATTGTATATTAATTATGGTGTAATTTATTATGATACCTAATCCATATCTTAACAATTGCTGTTGGATGGATTTCGAACTTTTTACCGGAATAAAACAGCAATGGCCTCTAATGGTAACTACCTTTAAAGTATGAAGCGGCAATTTAGTTATTTTTACCTTTTTAGGTATTCCCTGAGTACTATAAATATGTATGCATCATAAATAACTCAAAAAAAAAACGTATCGTTTGATATACAAAATGTTTTGATACGCCCGGTAGTTTACTGATTATTCAAGGTTTTCACTAATCTTTTTTCCTGTAAAATTGTGATTTGTCTATTGCAACTTTATTCCAGGCAGCCATCGATATGTATTTACAAACAAAAAGTATATAAGTATGTTATATACTATATCAAGTTTTCCATGACACAGTTTCTCAATGAAATTATCAAGCCCATGTGGCTTGGTAATTGGTGTGATTGTAAAAAGTTATTTATTTATTTATTGAAGGCCGACTCACGGGCGAAACTTATTTAACTCTACTTCGCGCGATGGTCTCAAGTATGCTCGATCACATTCCACTGGCTAACTTGCGAGGACTTTGGTTCCAACAGGATGGTGCACCGCCACATTACCATCACGATGTGAGAGAGTACCTCACCGAGGAGTTCGGTGACCGGTGGATCGGTCGCGGAGGCCCAGTGCCGTGGCCCGCGCGCTCGCCAGACCTTACGCCTCTAGATTTCTTTTTGTGGAGCGAAATAAAGCGTATAGAGTATGTAAGTAGACCTGACACTGTGGAAGTGCTTAAACATCGCATAATAGACGCATTTAGTGATGTGAAGAGAGAAAGAACAATTTACTGTCTTTTAATATAAAATTTGTAGAAACGGGCTCGCGTGTGCATCGACAATGAAGGAATACATTTTGAACAATTGTTGCAATAGGTAAAGTCCATTCGCTTAGATAGTGTCGCCCTTTGATCGCGCCGCCTTGGCACGTGCCGCTTCTTCTCAAAGGATGCCGCCGCATAAACAGAAGAAGCCGCGTGCGGCGTACACCCGAAAATGGAATTAGCCGCGTACCCACCTAGCGCACGGGCTCGCGCGGCAGCCTCGCGAGCCAAATGCCTCGGCTGGTGTGGACGTGCCTCGGGCCGCCTCGGGCGCGCGTTTGCTCGGCTGAGCGCGGCTCGGCCCCGAGCCAGATGTTGTCGGTAAACTTGACGCGCTCAAAGGTGCCTCAGTGAGCGCTGTGCGTTAGGTGGGAACGGTTGTGTTTTGGCTCGCGCGCGAAGCTACTTCAAGTTGTGTCTCTTGCCGTGTTTGTCTCTATCTATTTGATATCATGGGCAGTCAGGAGGAGTCCATTCGTTTAATTCAACTGTACAGCACGTACAAAGCGCTTTGGGACCCCAAAGATCCAAAATATTTAAATAAAAATCAGCGGGAAGACAGTTGGCGGCAAATATCTACTCAAATTAATATGCCTGTCAAGGAACTGAAAAAAAAAATGGAGTCCTTGTGTGGTTCTTACCGTCGAGAGAAAAGCAGGGAGAAAAAAAGCCGCATAACAGGTTCAGGTATGCATTTTTATACTTAAAAACTTAAAAATATGAACTTACAAATTGTTTGATAAAATAATTACTACTAACTAAATTTAAGATACAAAAATACGTTTTTTAATTATTTTAAATTATGGAAAATTAAAACTTATTTTTGTTCTTTTTCAGGCGCTGCAGATGTTTATAATTCAAAGTGGTTTGGATATCCTTATTTCGATTTTCTAAAAGATAAAAATGAAACTGGTGACACTCAGGAAACGATGCCGAATGTAAGAATTTTTATCTATGATTTTGAAATGGTATAGAACCATTAGTTATAAAATGTTCTGCCAAGTGCAACCGTATTTCTTTTGCGTTATTAGAACTACGCCTTGGAATCGCTGCAATTGGTGCGAATGTTTGTTCATTTATTTCATTTCTCCATTGACCAGGAATCAGTACACCATCAAGTTCTCTGTCAAACAACTCCGGTGCAATATGATTAGTTGAAGTATTTTTCCGGATGTAGTTGTACAAATATATAGCTGCTAAGACGACCTTTGTTGCTTTATTTGGCTCTAGTAAGATAGGTTTTCTAAAAACGCGAAATATGGCACTTAATATACCAAATGCATTCTCAACGACACGTCGAGCTCGGCTAAGACGATAATTAAATATTCTTTCTTTAGAACCATTTTCTGGGTTACCCTCAAAAGGTTTCATGGTATATTCGTTGAGTGCAAAGGCTTTGTCGGATAAAATAAAATAAGGAACTTTTGTTACATATGGTATTTCCAATATCTTCTCTTTAGGCACGTTCAATTCTTTCTTTTCTAGCTTTTTATACAACGTAGTGTTTTTAAAAACACCACCATCAGAGATTCGCCCTTTGCTACCAACATTTACATACAAAAAATTGTAGCTAGCATCAACTAATCCAAAAAGCACGATGCTTGGAAATTGTTTGTAATTATCATAATCAGTCCCACTGTTACTCGGTGCCTGCAACATAACATGTTTTCCATCCATCGCTCCAATAGCGTGGGGAAAATTCCATTTATTTTCAAATTCTTTTGATATAGCAAGCCACTCTTCTTCTGTAGATGGAATCTGTAAAAAAAAAAATATATAGAGTACTCAGCATGACAGGACCCTCCGCTGTTTGAAAGTATTCAGACTAAAAGTCTTGGGCCCCAATGAGTGGTTGTATTAGGTACTATACACCACTCCGTATTTGGCCTTTTAGTGATATATTAGGGGCCAAATATTTTTAGTCCGAAGACGTTCAAGCAATGGAGAATCCTGCTAGAAAAATATTAAAGATTTCGCTACATTCACACTGCACCACAAATTGATCTATTAATTAAAATAATGTTTTCAGGAGGCGATACCGGAATCTTCACAAACTTCTGACGCAGAGAAACATACAGAGACTGAAAATGCTCCGATCCAGTCGCAATTGCCGGAGGCTAGCATCGAGGAAGCGCCACCACAACAACAAAAAGACCTAGCCTCGAAAACTAGCATGCCTTCACCATCAGAACCTGCTCGTAAAAAAAAACGACAAAATCCCAAGAAAACGCAGCCACAGGAAGATTCGGCAGATATCATGCTTGCAGAAGCCCTTGAATGCTTGCAAAAGTCTTCGACCGACATTACCGATCCATATTTGTCATTTGGAAGACACATAGCCAATGAGCTAAGAAAATATGATCCGCACACATTAGCGTGTGTTAAGAACGCTATCAATAATATAATTTTTGAAGCAGATATAGGGAAATACACACAACAACAAATTAATACAGGATACTATACACAGCAGTACAGTAATTCCTCTACAATGGACTCATCTGGCACTTCATCATCAGCATCACATACCGCTACGTCTTCTCATGCCATTACACCATCACCTAATGCTAATGATGGATTCGAAACTATCACTGAATTGTAATTAAAATAAACAATTGATTTTTAAATTTAAAAAAATATTTTTATTTACCTTTACATAATCACTTAAGGCTTCAATAATAGCGTCACAAACTTCTGGAACTATTCTTGAGATACTCTGCTTCGATACTCGAAATAAATATTGCAAGCTGCTGTAAGAATCTCCGGTTGCTAAAAATCTTAAAGTTATTAAAACTCGTTCATTCACAGTGATTGCCTCTCTATACTTTGTATCGCACTTTTTTATTTTATCAGACAACAATGAGCACAAATTTTCGAACTCTTGTACGGACATTCGTGTAAAATTATGTACAGTCTGATCATACATTAAATCTCCAAGTAATCTATTTCCATATTGGTGGCGACGCTCATAAATTTTTCTAATCCAGAAGCGTCTAGGTTTTTTCTTGATACGTGACTGTTTTCGTTTCTTTAAACAATAAGCAGCTAGGAAAATAGCTGCAGCTGAAAATACACGACTGTCCATATCGAATACTCGCGGACTTATGATGGCTCAGCCTGCCTCGCGAGGCAGCCTCATGTAAATTGAACAGAACTACTGAGGCTGCCTGGGGAGCCATCGCTCGCGATCCGGACACCGAGGCTGCCGCGCGAGCCCGTGCGCTAGGTGGGTACGCGGCTATTGGATTTTGGAATTCGGCATTTATTAAATTATATTTTCTCAAATAATCTATGTTTATTATAAATACAAGTGGTAACGACGGTTGTGACTTGTGACAATTCGAGCGATGATAAGTAATCATAATAATCATATAAAAAATTAATAATAATTATTATTATTTGTAAATCACTTATTTAACTTCCTTTTATATAAAAATATCCAAATTTTCATTAAAATTGACTTTGGTACCCAACTTGAGTGTATTATTTTATATCTGCATTTTATAGCAAGAGCCACAATGCCGTGCGGGTGTACCGACACTATCTAACCGAACGTACTTTACTTGTGAGACAGTGAGTAACTGATATAAATAAGTATGTAAATAATAATTATTTTGTAAATAATCTGATTCAAAGTTTTTAAATACGCCACTCGTAACTAAAGTCGTTAATACAATACTTTGCATTATTGATTTTTATCTAAAGCGTATTTAAATATGGCGCTTGAACTCTACCAGCTGAGCGGCTGGGAGGTGGGGCAGCCTGTTAGCGTATATTCTTCCTTATTAGCACGCACAGAAGGTTCATTTTAGTTGTGTAGTATAGCCGTATTTAGACTTGCACCGTAACTTACTGTTACGCTCTGCAACATGACGTATGTCGCTGATGACCTACTAATTAGTGTAGTTAAATATAATGTATTTTAATTAAATCGTCGCTCTTGTATTGTAACCTTCGACAATACAACATGTTACTACAAACATCTGGTTTTACTTGATACGCACCCAACTTCCATCTACTTCAACATATTTCATGGCGACCCTGCATTCAACGGATTTGGACTTTTGAAGAAAGAAGAAACCTTTATTTAAGAAGAATGAAGACCAATAAAGAAGAAACACAATTTTGTCGAAAATATTATTTTTAAGAAGATTAGAAGAATAAATATATTTTTTTGTAGAAGAAATTATTATCATAGAAGATCCTGAAACAATATAGAAGATTCCCGAAACATTATAGAAGAATATGAAGAAAGAAGAAAGAAGCGTACGGGTCAAGGATGGTGTCCAGGGTATAGCCCGGCCCAGTTGGAGCGGAGTCCAGGGATTATCCCGGCCCACGGAGTCCAGGGTATAGCCCGGCCCACTCGTCGAGCAGCCTGCTGCCTGCCGCGCCACATGCTGCTGCCCGTGCCCTACATCCAGCTGCCTACGTGCCCCGCGCTGCCGACATGTTGTCGCTCCCGGCTTGCCACATCGCTGCGATGCGTTATTGCGTCACTCTTCGATTTATTCACGGTATTTTATTTTATTTGGTAAGCTATTTTTTAATAAGAAATTATGTACCTAGTTGATTTAAAATTAATTATTGCGCTATTTTATTTTAAAATAAGTATTTAAAGTCATAAATTAATAGTATGTTTCAAGTGAGTATAGGTATTGTGTCTCGATTGAATAAGCAATCAAAGTTAGTTTTATTTAATTCTTTATTAATTCAATACTTGGGGATAAGAATTAAGTTATTTAACAGTTTTAGTGATCAATGAGCCGTACAAGTATGATATATAAGTACTGAGTATTTTTTTTAAGTTGATAACGAGTTAAATAAGTAACCAGTAAAATGGCTAAATCAAGTTTCGATATAAAAACGGCAATTGCCTTGTTACCCAACATGACGGGACAAGAGGATATCACGAAACAATTAATAGATGGAATTAGTATGTATGGTTCGATAATAAATGAGGAATCGCAACCATTACTCATAGATTTTGTTTTAAAGACTAGGTTATCATCTAGCGCTAAGTTAAGATTAAAATCCGCTTATGCTAATGTTAAAGATTTAATTAAGGACATGCGCAAATTTTTACTTCCTAAGAAGTCAATTGAGGCCCTTCAAACTCAGTTATTTAGAATTAGACAGGGACCAAGGTCCATAGAATCATTTGGGTCCGAGATTGAGGATCTTTTTGTTAATTTGACTATCTCACAAGCAGATAATGATGATAGCATGTTTGAGTTTTTAAGATCAATGAACGAAAAGACGGCGATTAAGCGATTCGCTGATGGTTTGTCTGACACGAGACTTAGTACTATAATTGCTTCGAGGCAATTTTCATCTTTATCAGAGGCTATAAGAACTGCTGTCGATGAACAAGTCTTGTCCTCAGGGCACGACCAGGTCGCTCACTATTCACAGGAGCGCCGTCCCTATCGTGCTCCCCAGTTTTTCAACAATAGAGGTAAGTATTCCTCGGTAAGGGGACAACATTTTAATCGTGGCCAGGGAAACAATTTTTCTCGAAACTATAGCGCTATGAATAGAAATAATATTTCGCAACCAGCTGTGAATAATACAGGTCACAGAGGTAAACGCACTACGCAGTATTTTGCACGGTCAGCGCGAGGTTCGCAGTCCGCCCGCGCCCCGCCCGCCCCGCGGATCCACCAAGTGCAACAAAATGACAATGTAGGTCATTATAACCATAATTTTAATCACGTTTTTCTGCCTAAATTAAATTACGGTATTTTTAGTTATAATAATACGAGCATAGTTAATTGTAAGATAGGTAACAATTTGATTGATTTATTAGTAGATAGTGGAGCTAGTTTATGCGTTTTGAAATACGAATGGCTTCAAATGTATCCCGAATTATTGCAAAGTATGTTTAAAGAGGAAATCACTATAAAGGGAATTAGTGGAAATTTAGTATCAGAAGGATATATTTATTTAGATTTAAATTTTAATGAATTGTTTTTCAAACAAAAGTTTTATATATTTAGGGATTTAACATGTTATGCTGACGGTATTATAGGTCAGAATTTTTTTCAGCGTTACCGAGCTGTAATTAATTATAAGAATAGTTCCTTAACATTATGTAGTGATACTTGTACTATAGAGATACCTATAAATAATAACAATAGTAGTTTTGTCCATATTATTCCGCCACGGTGCGAGATAATCAAATACATACCTACCAGTCAACGCGCAGACTGTGTTACTTTGGCGCAAGAAATACAGAAAGGTGTATTTGTTGCAGGTTTGATATCTAAACCAACCTATGGTCGAATCCCTATACGTATTTTAAATACAAATAATACCGAGATAGAGGTAGACTTTTCAAGTTTAGAATATCATAGTTTAAATTATTTTGACGAATGTAGTTTTGACAAACAAAAAATAAGTGTCGATAGGGTAAAGACTTTATTTAATTTGCTTAACTTAAGTTCATACTTAAATAAAGATGAGCAGTTAAGTATTGAGAAGATTTGTGCTAAGTACGCTGACGTTTTTCACTTGCCAGGCGACAAGCTCAGTACTACAAACTTGTTGCAACATTCGATTAAGTTAAAAGATAATACAAGTCCAGTGTACGTCAAGCCTTACAGAATCCCAAACGCGTTGCAAAAGGAGGTTCAAAAACAGATTCAGGAAATGCTCGATAACGACATTATAGAGGAGACTACATCCGAGTGGTCTAGCCCGGTTTTGCTTGTTCCTAAGAAATCTGATAAAAATGGAGAGAAAAAATGGCGATTAGTTGTCGATTATAGACAGTTAAATAACAAGATAGTCGACGACAAGTTTCCATTACCTAACATAGTCGAAATTTTAGATTCTCTGTCAGGAAGTGTATATTTTTCAAAACTTGACCTTTCCCAAAGTTATTACCAACTTTCTTTGGATGAAAATTCTAGAAAATACACCGCTTTTAACCTCGACAAAATGTATCAAATTTCATTAGATAATCGGTCTCGTAAATTCACTGCTTTCACAACAGATAAAATGTACCAAATGAAGCGTTGTCCAATGGGACTTAAGACCAGTCCTAGTGTTTTTTCTAGGCTTATGACTATTGCCATGTCAGGTCTTAATTATAAACAATGCTTTGTTTACTTGGACGATTGCATAGTAATAGGGAATTCTATTTTTGACCATAATAAGAATTTAATAAGTGTTTTAGAGCGTTTTAGAAGTAGTAATCTGAAACTAAATCCATTAAAGTGCGAATTCTTACGGACAGAAATTATGTACTTAGGTCACAAAATAACCTCACAGGGAGTTGAACCTGATCCTGAGAAAATAATTGCTTTGACAAATTATCCAAGACCGAAAAGTACTGACGACGTAAAAAGATTCGTTGCATTTGCTAACTATTATAGACGGTTTATTCATAAATTCGCAGATATAGCTTATCCTTTAAATTACTTATCGAAAAAGAATGTCGAATTTAATTGGACTTCTGAATGCGAAACTGCATTTCTTACATTAAAAGAAGCACTTATAAGTCCACAAGTTTTAGATTACCCAGATTTTTCAGAGAATAACACTTTTATTTTACATACGGACGCATCAAAGATAGGTTTAGGCGCCGTACTGTCTAATAGCAACGGCAAGGTTGTCGCGTACGCTAGTCGTAACTTGAAACCCGCAGAAACGCGATATCCAGTGATAGAGTTAGAGTTGTTAGCGATAGTATGGGCCACTAAACATTTTAGACCATATCTTTATGGCAAAAGGTTTAAAATTATAACAGACCATAAGCCATTAATTTATCTCTTCGGAATGACTGATCCATCGAGTAGATTGACTAAATTTAGATTATATTTAGAAGAATACGATTTTGACATAGCATATATTCCGGGACGGCAAAATGCAGCTGCAGACGCATTGAGCCGGCTACCGAGCAATAGTGATGATTTAAAAAATATGAGAGAACACGTTGTATCAGTCACGACGAGAGCACAGAATCGTAAACGTTTAATTAATAATGACAAAAGCCACACAGACTTGACAACTGAGGCTTCCATTAGTTCTAGGTCTGATCAGCCGAAAACTGTGGAAATACTCAAAAGACCACGACAATGTATAGAATTAGTGTTGAGTAGTAATTTATATAAGAAGGAAAAAGAGGAAATAATAAGTATTAAAGGTAACTTTGTATATGTGCCTTCTAAGTTTTGCATATATCTATTATCCCGATCGTTATCTACCGTAGGCGTGTTAGCGAGGGAATTAGAAGAATTTTGCAGAAAACTAAGTATTGATGAACTAGTTATTGTGAAAGATAAAGGAAATCAAATATTTTTAAAGAAGTTTTTAGAACGCAAGTGTGATTATCCTCGTATTTTAGTAACAAAAAATGTTACAAAAGTATACGACTCAGATGAAATTAGAGTCATACTGAATGATTTCCATTTATTACCGACCAGTGGCCATGCTGGCGTGAATAGAATGTTAAATAATATAAAACAATATTATTTTTGGCCAAATATGAGCCGTGACGTCCATGATTATGTTAAAAAGTGCAAGGACTGTCAAATTCAGAAACATACAAATAAAAATACCCATGAACCGATGGTGATTACGACGACTCCGAACACATCGTTCGAGCGTATAAGTTTAGATTTAGTGGGCCCCTTAGATGTAGATAATTTAAATTTTAGTTATATATTAACCATTCAATGCAACTTAACTAAGTTTGTAGAAGCGTATCCTTTAGAAAAGAAAGACTCGGAATCAGTGAGTAGGTCATTTGTGAATAACTTCATATTGCGCTATGGTGTCCCAAAAGAGATCATTACAGATCAGGGAACCGAATTTATGAGTAATGTTTTTACGGATATTTGTAGCTTATTGAAAGTTAAAAAATTAAATTCTACTGCTTACCACCATGAGACATTGGGAGCACTAGAAAATACACACAAACATCTAGGTGCTTATCTCAGAATAATGTGTAGTAATAACAAATCTGATTGGAGTAGTTGGTTAAGTTATTGGTGTTTTTCTTTTAACACCACAGTTCATACAGAGACACAATACACTCCTCACGAGTTAGTTTTTGGAAAGTTGTGTAATTTACCAACTAATTTGAGTACTTCTGTCGACCCTCTTTATAATTACGATAGTTATCCTAAGGAATTTAAGTATAGGTTGCAAAAAGCACAGATAGATGCTAAGAATAATTTGTTAATAAGTAAGACCCACAGAAAACTAACATATGATAAGAAAATAAATACACTAACATACAAACCTGGTGACTTTTTGTTAATTAAGAATCAAGTTGGCAATAAGTTAGATCCAATTTGGAATGGTCCTTTTTTAGTTATAGAAGAAATTTCGCCAAATGTAAAAATTCTTAAAAATAATAAAGAATATGTAACTCATAAGAATAACACTAAATTGTTTTGTAATTAAGTTGTTTTTATATAAAAATGTTGTGATATTTTATAAGGACAAAAAATGTGTAATTTGTTTTTTTTTCATTTGTATTTTATTTTGTGTAATTAGGTTCTTAACGATGTACGTCACATTTTTTTTTCTTTTTCTCCGGGGGTAAAGGATGACTTTCGGGGGAGGTGTAGTATAGCCGTATTTAGACTTGCACCGTAACTTACTGTTACGCTCTGCAACATGACGTATGTCGCTGATGACCTACTAATTAGTGTAGTTAAATATAATGTATTTTAATTAAATCGTCGCTCTTGTATTGTAACCTTCGACAATACAACATGTTACTACAAACATCTGGTTTTACTTGATACGCACCCAACTTCCATCTACTTCAACATATTTCAGTTGACACTCGAATTACATTGATGCATGCAGTGAATTATTGACCGTAAAGTCGAAACTTTTCCCAGTTTTAAGACCTAAATAACTTTAATATTATTACTCGAAAAATAAAGCTTTGTTTATTTATGTTGAAGACCCTTTCCTAAATCTGTATTTTTTCTAGTGTTTAAAAAATACCGGTGTATAGTCTGTGGTGTAAAATGTTGTGTAAAACCGATGAAACGGAACGCAAAAAAAGCGTTAATGTTGTGTAAAACCGATGAAACGGAACGCAAAAAAAGCGTTATGTCACTTACGTCACTGGCGTGGTATTCCGTATTTTCATTATTTCGTTCTCCCCGAGTTTCGTAAATGTGCTCCGTGTTTTTTTCGACGACTTTGGCTTTCTCTTTGGACTTTATTTGTTTGCTTTCACGATTGTGTACCTGTACTCTGGACAACGATTCTTTGCCTAAACGACCGAGCCTTGCGCATAATATACCGGACTTTGATTTTCTGCCACGATCGACCTTGGCCGTAATGTCGGACGCTAACCATCGACGACGAACCGTTCTGCGGCAGAGGACGCAGAACCTCAGCCGTCGACGACCCGTTCTGTGGCAGAGGACGCAGAACCTCGGCCCACGTGCCGTTCTGCAGAAGAGGATGCGGCACCACTAGCTAAACGCCATCTTTAAAAAGTCCATGACTATCAAGTACTCGCACAAATAAAACGGTGAGCTCCTTTGTCTGCAACAGAGGGCCCTGTAGAGCCAAGTCGAAGGTTAGCCGAGCTAAAGGCACATGGTTCGAAAATATACAAAACCTCGATGCCACAGGTATTTTATGTAATGTATGCGTATGCGTCTCAGTGGAGCTACGATACTGTCATTAAAGAAGATTTTTCTCAAGGAGAGCAATGCGTTTCGAGAGCAACCATCAATTATTGGTAGAATTATTGTAGAGAGGTACAAGGAGGCTGCGGTCTACACACACAACAAAAGGCGGACCGCCGCCGTCGTAAGATAAAGCATTTGTACCTACCTACATACCTTCGTAATGATGCTTTTAAGGTTAGTTAATTTAAGTTTGAATTTGGTTAATGTAAGTTTGATTAGGACGCATTTTATGGTCGGTTTATATTTAACCAACTTCAAAAAAAGGAGGTTCATTAAATTTCTTTTTTATTGGGGTCGGGTTTTTTTTGACGAGTTTCGGGAGTCGGGTGTCGCAAGTCGGGTGTCGCGAGTCAGGTGTCGCGAGTCGGGTGTCGCGAGTCGGGTGTCGCGAGTCGGGTGTCGCGAGTCGGGTGTCGCGAGTCGGGTGTCGCGTGATGTTTACTATTAAGCTAGTGGAATCGTCACGCCACTTTCGGTGATTCACCCTCTTAAGAGAATGCCGACCGAAATTGTTGAATCGGTTCCTTCTGCCTGGGAAATATCTGTATCAATCATATAATGGGTGGATGACTAAGGAAATTTTTTACCAATACATAATAAATGACCTCCACCCATACCTTATTTCGAAAACATTACACTGCCCGTGATTCTTTTTGTCGACGGCCACAAAAGCCACATTAATTACGATTTGAGTAAGTGCTCGGCATTATCTTAATTGCCCTATATCCAAATGTCACAAGGATACTACAACCAGCTGACGTAGCTGTGTTTAAACCTATTAAAATTGTTGGAGAAAGGCGCTTCTTGATTGGAGACGAAACAATGTTACTAAACTACTAACAAAATTTGACTTTGGGCATGTACTGATCATTGTGCTAGAAAAATTCAATAGCAATAGCCAAAGGCTTTAGAGCTTGTTGTAATGTTCAATTTAATCTAACAAACTTAAAGCACGATTGTTGTACTATACCTGTTACTTTTATTTTAAAACTATTATAAACTGTAACATATATTTTAATATTTATTTTAATTTCCCGTAAGTTTTGTTGACAAATTTAAACCGCCCAGCCAGGACCACCGAAGGCCAGCAAAACCCAATAGCTGGCATTCGTTAGGCCGGTGTGTACGCAGCATTAAACAATTAAATAGATGAACGAACGAACAACAATTTCAAATATATAAATAGAAGCTGATGAAATTACTCACTTGGCTGACATATTATTTTTTTGGCTTGTTCATACTTCTTTTATTTGCCGACTGATTACATCAAAGCAAAAAAATAATATGTTTTAGTTTAGGTTGTACGTCACTTTTTAACGCCTAAGTACCACTTTATTTCCGATTTAATTTTTGAGGAAAATGGGAAACAATAAAAATAAAAGATCGACGTGAAGATGATTAGACGTGATTATGTCAATTCTTCGTTTTGTATCATTTGAGGAGGTTAAAATCAAAAGGTGTCATTTACCGTTATATGTTTTTTTTTTCTTATCTCACACCAGTTACTGGTTTACGGCCCTATCTGTTGATAGTTGGTTCAAAAAGAGTCAAATTCAATGCCAAACTACTATTAAAAATGTAACATTTGTTTCAAAAGGTGACATTTATATAGTTTTATTAAGGTTCCTCGATCGATTGATCCGACGATCAAAAAGTAACATTTTACTATGTAGAAATGCGAGATGAAACAAAAGGTAACAAAAGTAATCCTTTCCGTTTATTATGTTTTTTATGGCAGTATTGGCTGATTTCTTAGCCTTCTATAGAAAACAATCTGAAGCATGAAAAAAAAAATAGTTTGACAAGTTGTGACAGTGACAGACATCATCAGATCAGACATTACCTACCGTTCGTTCGTTTCAATTCAAGTCAGCAGATATTGGAAAAACTCGCTCGCTTGGTTTACGAAGAACCACTTGTTGCTATTGTGGAAAACCTTAATTTTATTCTGGTGTGAGGAAAAAACGTCGGACAAAAAAAACTAAACAACGAGACAATAAGTATAAAGACAAGGATCCTCTCTGCCTGTCTGTGAAACAAACTTGCCGGCACAAACCGAACTCATTATTCCGTTGTTTTAAAATTAAAGAAAATGTGATTAAACGAAACCGAACTGCAATGTACAAGAATAATGGAAAGGTTTATCAAGATATATACTTATGCCGTCTGATAACCGCATATAAACCACAACGAAAGTCCAACAGCACTAATCTTAATCAAAAGCCATCTTTATCTTTTGAATAAGAAGAAAAAGGCTATACGAGTATGCAGAAAGTTTTTTATGCAGGTTTTTAGCTTAGGAAGAAAGAGATTAAATTCAATTTGTCAAACTGTGCAAAAAGGTGAGATTCCCAAGGAAAAACGTGGAGGAGACCGAAAATCAAAGAAATATTCAGAAAAAAAAGAAGAATGTCTGCAAATTTATTAATTCATTACCTGCTAAAGAGAGTCACTACTGCCGAAATAAGTCTAAAAGCGAATCTGTCAGCGGAATTGAATATTGCAAAATTATGGAAAATTTATAACAATAATGCTGATGAGTCATTGAAAGTAAAAAAATCATTTTTCAGGTCAGTTTTTGCTTCAAACTTTAATATCGGGTTTTCTTCTCCTGCATCAGATGCATGCACATTGTGTACTTTGCTGGATAATAAACTGAAGATTGAAAATGATCCTCAAAAGAAGCAATTAGTACGGACTGAAAAAAGGATTCACAAATTAAGAGCGAATGCCTTTTATGACTTAACCAGACAGAAGCCAAATAAAGGATATTCATGTTGCTTTGATCTACAACAAGTTATGCCGCTTCCAAAAACTCCTATTCAGGACAGCTTCTATGCACGTCAAATCAGTTTTTATAACTTGTGCATTGTAGATATGGAGGGAAAAGAACCTTACTTTTACACCTGGACAGAGGATATGGCTGGCCGAGGCTCAACTGAAGTGGGTTCAGCGTTAATCAATCATCTGAACTCAATAAATAAATAATAAATAAATATTAATAAATATTTTCTTACAATCACACCAATTATCTAAGCCCATAGTAAATTTCTTAAGAAACTGTGTCTATGTCTACGGATAAATATACACTTAAAATACTTTTTTGTTTGTAAATACATACTTAATATACATAGAAAACACCCAGACCAAGACAAATAGACATGTTCATGCACACAAATATTTGTCTTGTTCGGGAATCGAACCCGAGACCTCTGGCGCAGAAGGCAGGTGGTTTACCCCTGCGCCAAAATGGTCGTCAATGAAAGAGATGTTCGTTGAAAAAAAGATTGAAACGGTTCATTTGTTCTGCGATGGATGTGGGGGGCAGAATAAAAATTCTAATATAATTAATTGCCTCATGTACTGGATGATTAAACATTCCCCCACTGACTTAAAAGAAATACATATTGTGTTTCCAGGAAGGGGCCACAGTTTTCTCCCGGCAGATAGGGTTTTTAGCCGTATCGAGAAAGATCTCAGGAAGCAAACTGTGGTGACTACTAAAGAGCAATATGAAATTTTGTCTAACCATGGAGAAAAGTCAATATCCTGAATAACCAGTGGCAATATTATGATGTTAAAAGTTTGGAGACATACTTCAAAAAAGTTGAATACATAAGAGATTTGAAACGCATCTATATTCAGAAAAAAATGGTCAAGCAAAGGACAGAATGTATTGTTAAGAAGTTTCAAAACTATAAGTTTGAAGATTCATCCGAGCAAAAGGCTATAAGTTTAATAAAGCGAGGAGTAAATTTGAACCACATGACTTTACCACACAAAGAGCTAGGAAATCTAATAAAAGCTGCTAAGAAAAAAGATGTAGAAAGTCTGATGGAAAAGCAATTTGGGAAGGAATGGAAAGATATTACCGAGTTGAAATGGTATGTGGAAATATTATATGGGGAAATTCAAGAAAATTATGCTCAGGAAGAGGATGCGTGTGAATGCTTGGAGCCAGACTGTGGTTTGCATATTTAATTTGGTATGTTAAATTTTGAATAATAGGTACTTATAATAAAATTACTTTCTTAAGCCATTATGAGTTTTATTTGATTCCTTTAACTGAATAGGTACATCAAAAGGTGTCATTTTCCAAATTGATTGAAACAAAAGGTGTCATTTACCAGGTGTCATTTGAAAACTATATTGTCCAATATTTCCCTAAATAATAGAATAAACTAAACTCTTTCTTTTCCACAGATAAGACCCTTAAACTCCCAAAATAAAATTTTAGTTACAAACTAGCTGAGTTGTGTTATTGTAAATTTATTAGTTTTTTCTATTTCTTGGAAAAAAAGAAAAGGTGTAAATGTCACCTTTTGATTTTAACCTCCTCATTTAGTTTCTATAAAATTATCTTTTTATAAAAGTTATAATTTTGCAATTTTTTTTTTATTATAAAATTTCATTTTAATGTATTTTTTTGTAACTATGAACAGATGATGAAAACTGAATCAGAAAGAAAATATCATTGACATCAATAAATCAGCAGTGTCTGGAATAGTATCCATTGGGGTTGGTTGCTCGGCATTAGAGCAATTTATGTCAGCCATTGATGTTCCAGCCATGTCAGAAAAGAGATACCAAAATGTACATTCACATTTGTCAGCAAAATGTTAAGAAACTGCTGAAGATTCAATGGCCGAAGCAGCTGCTAAAGAAAGGGAAACAGCTTTAGAAGAAGAAATGGTTGACGAAAACGGAACTCCTATAATAGACGTTATCGCAGATGGCAGTTGGGCTCGCTTATATCGCACCAACTACTTGTCGTTATCAGGAGCGGCTGCAATAATTGGAAAACGCTTTGGCCAAGTCCTTTTCTTAGCCGTGCGCTATAAATATTATTCGATTTGTGAGCATGCTGAAAAGAGAAATTATAGCAATAAACATACTCGTAAATGCTACAAGAACTTTGAAGATCATCGACGAGCATGGAAGCTGATATTTTAGTAGAAGGCTACAAATCTTCTGTCTCAACTCAATGTACAATGTTATTTTTGGTCGCTTGATATCAGATGGTAACTCCAGAACTTACTACAAGATTTTAGAAGCATAGCCATTTCCAAACCTAACAGTAGAAAAAATAGCACTAACCATTTGTTGCGCAAAAAACTTGTAACTTTACAAAGAATATTATTCAATGCGACGGAACATTAAGAAAACGGTTCAATATTACAAAGAAACTTCAATGCACGAAAATCGATAGATTGCATTCAGAAATTAACAATATTTTGTTACATGTATTTCATTCCGACACCAATTAAGACTTTTACTGTTCAGAAAAGAAACTGGGAGATACAGAGCTTTGTAATCAGTTAAGAAGTAGTAGACTAGGGCTCAAATTATTATTAGCGTTATAGTTAGCGTTATAGTGCCTACGCTTGTTGCCCATGCAAGAAGTCTGATTCAGGGCTGACACAGCAATATGGTCAAAAGTTTTAATTGTATTGTACTATTACTTAATTTATTGGTGTTAAAGAGTAAATTTCACAAATCGGGGCTCGTACCAAGCCAGAAGCTATGCTGCAGCTCTAATGCACAAAGCTTAATACTCAATTGCACACCATCATCGAACATAAAAACATGAAAACACAAGGCTATATATCTTACAATATGGATTTCGAGCGATGGAGTTCACGAGGCGGAAACAAGGCTCTAAAGCAGGCGAAGAAAGTCGCCACGCAACGAGAGTGTCATAAAGAGACGGGAATACTGATTAATATTGTCAAACAGGTATTTATTTTTTGTGTCATTTAAAATTATTCAAATAGTTTTATTTATTTTACTCATAAAACACGCCAAAAGTGTACACATAAAACATTACATAGCATGCTGTTTTTGGAATCTTGTCAGAAGAGGCATCTGAAGCTCGTAATAAGAAATGTAAGGGAGAGACATACCCGGAAAACAGGGTGCAAGGAGAACAATGAAGATATTCTACATAATCTTTTAATTAGCTCTGCTCCTCATATTTCCCGATTCAGGTCTAAGATTGGGAAGCCAACTCACAAAAAGTTATTACCCGAGGCAGTTTAATTGCTGCTGGTTGACTCAGTAAACCACGACTTCGAAAAAGAAGAACTGATGATGATGGAATCGGAAAACACACCAGATCCTTTGGCGTGACAACACTCTCAACAGTCTTATATTAAACAGTCCTTTTCAGAGCTACAAACACAGCTCTCCTTAGAGCTACACATACTTACATACAAGTTTTTCCTCTTTACTGGTGCTAGGTATTGATATATTATCAGTAGTTGTTGGTGAGTCTTGATTTTCTCTCGCATATTATGTATCGATTCATTAGCTTCATTGCTTGTGTTCGAATCTAAGAAGGCTAACATGTCATAATAGATGTATTTCGTGCCTGCATCTGAACCTGATATTTTTTTTGCTTGTTTTCACTTTCTATTATGTGACCCTTGCCGTTTTCCATCGATATTGTACTTTTGTGACTTGAAAATATATATTTTATTTTTAGGTATTCGACAAGCGGACATACTTTCGTGGACCTATATCTGGCGTATCAGGCTGAAATAACCATAATTTATACTAATGAAATGATGATGATGATGATGATACGTCACGAAAACGTAAGCGCACAACATCACCAACTCTTTTTGAAAAAGAGCTGTTGCAATAAATGTGTATCAAAACAATGTTGCTAATTAATATTGACGTGTACTTGAATTTTTTTTTATCTTTGATACCAACCGTCAAAAAGAAGCACGTTCAAAAAGTTCATATTTCGAACTTAAGTGCTTGAAACAATGATTGATATTGAAAAAGAAACGGATACTTTGGATAATTTACCATAGCCACAGCGGTGACACTCCGTGTCTGTGAGAGTTCGAGCGCCGGTGACATTTAGCCGACGCTAGGGTTGATACCGAAATGGAATATAGACTTAAGAAGATTACACTTAGGATGGTATATAATTTAAACTTGTGTAAGAACATCTAGGTACCTAATGAAAGACACGTTAAATTTTCAATCAAATCTTTACAAACGGGAAATGATAAAATTTCCGACATAATAAAATATGAACGACATTTAATAAAATACCCAAATAAGAAACCGAGCAGCGTTATATTTTGTTTGCGAAAAATTAACTAAACTAGCGACAATTTACGAATGACTAATTTCGAGTCAAAAGACTTTATTAGAATACGTATATTTCGGTAAACAAGTATCATTTTGGTGAAACCGAAGGTTTTGTCTGTGCAGTTATAGATAAGGTTGTGATGACGAATAACTACCGAAACTATATTCTAAGGGATGACACAGTGGATATTTGCCGAGCGTGCCATCGTCCGGGTGAATCCCTTAGACATATAATCTCCGGTTGTTCTCGTCTCGCAAACGGCGAGTATTTGCATAAACATAACCAACTGGCCAGGATAAAACACCAACAACTTGCTCTGAAACATAATCTTGTGGCATCCGAGGTGCCGTACTACAAGTATGCACCAGAACAGGTTCTTAAAAATAGCCATGCCACATTGTATTGGGATCGATCTATCATTACAGACAGGCAGGACTATTGTAGCTAATAAACCCGACAACCCGACAAGTTGACGACAACCTTGTGAAAGCTGAAAAAGATAAAGAAAACAAATATCTTGATTTAGCTCACGAGATTGTTGACATGTGGGACATTTATTCAGCAATTGTTGTTTCGATAGTCATATCCATCCATTCGTCAGTCCATGGTCTGATAGCCAAGAGCCTCGATAAACATCTTAAGAGGCTTGCGTTAGGTGGATGGATCGGGAGTCAGATACAGAAGGCAGTACTTACTTCTGGACACGGCCCGTGTGAGAAGGTTCCTGTCTCTGGATCCTTAACCATCAGTAGCCGGGACCCTGATCTTGCTACCGTTGGGGAACTGCATTTTTGTATTTTTAGATGTTATATTTTTTAGTGTTATATACTTCGATCAAGAATAACACCTAGTTCTAGATACATAGTTGGAGTGACAGATATGACCGAGCGTATACTCCCACTTGAGAGTATAATTGTAAGTAGATTATTTTGACAGTGTCAATAATACTAAGGTATTTCAAACTTGGAACGGTTCCTGTCATTTAAGTATAATGTAAGATCGTAGATCGTAACATTCGTAACCTTTTTTCTCCGTTTACAAAAAGTCAGTCTGTGCCATGTAAAGTTTTCATTTAGTTCGTGAGCCTTCATCTAGTACTATTGTTGATCGAAGGTTATATATTGTAAAAATCTTATGTTTAGAAATATAATTTTGTAAGAATTTTAAATGTAATAAAGGGAATAATAATATATGTACTTACGTAAAATAAGCTACTAACAGTGGGACACAGTTAATCCAAGTGTCCGAAAACAAAAATCGTCCAAAGAAAATACCAAGTTAGCGACAAAAATACTGAGTGAGTGAATCAATAATCGCCCAAATAAAACTTAGTCCTCTCAATAATTATTTATTATCGACTGAATTTTAACAACTTTCGCATTTTTTGGCTTCCTAGAAGTTCCTATTTGAATGTATGAAGTTTGTGCCAGCCCTCGGCCAAGGCATTCACCCGACTGCCCGTTCCCCGCCCCGCGCGCCTCTCACGGCCCCCGCTCACATCCAGACACCCACACATAGCCGCAAGCGATTTTACGTGCACACATGCTTAAGTGTCGTTTCTTTTCGCGTTAGTGTATATATTCTTTGCCATAGCATAATATGAAACCTTAGGTGTTATTGTTGATCGAAGTATGAGACAGGAAAAATAGCATATTTTGGCGGCAAAATATGTAGATCAATAAAACTTTGTTTATAACTTTATTTTGGCACTAGAAATGAGGATGACGATTAGCAGAGCCCTACCAAAATCTAAGGGGCTTGCCCACTTCCAGAGGGTATAGGCATAGGCAGGGGTATATAAAAAAATGCAAATTTTAAACACTAGGCGAGTGAGGTGCCATTTTCCGCATATCGATCTATTGAAAATTCTAAACAAATAAGGCGATAATGTTAACAAGGGCCGAGCGTGTCAGATATGTGAAAAGTGCGTAAAATACTGTAGTGTGTGTGCTACGTATAAACACACACTTATCCTTCTCCTAATATATAAGGCTTTGCAGACCTCAATATACATGCATTATTACTCGTGACAACTGTCTTTTATTTACACCGTTGCGCCGAACCTTCATCCACCATTGCATGGCGACCGTGCCAGTGCTGCCCAGCGGTAGTGCTGAGCAGATGGTTAATAAATTGATGTATTGAAATTAAGGCAACTTTAAAAACAAGTGAACATTTGTGAGAATAAAGTGAAATAATAACCAAGAAGTGAATTTAAGGTCAAGTGAAGTGAGCAGTCAAAGTATGTGGTTATGAAAAAAAGAGTCAATTTTAGTGATATCAATTTTTTATTAGGTATATTTTTAAATGCTCGTAAATCCTGACTACGTTAATGGATATTCGTCTTGAAAAATTAAATAGCAGTTCCACATGTTCCTGTTTGTGTTCCAAAAAAAATACTTTATTTAATTTGATTTTAGGTAATTATTTATTTAGGTTAGCTGATGATGGAAGGTTAAAAAACTGCATAACAGTTCAAAGTTAGAGGTTGGTGCTTGTCTTAGTGTTCTAATTTAGATATGGGCTACAGTTTTAAACGTTGCACATTGTGCGACGCTTGCTCATTAGATTTCTTAGACTAAAACAGGAAAAATAAACATATTTTTTTTTTAATTAAACAGCCTTCAAACAAAAACAAAGACTCACTTCCCAATAAAACGTAAAAATAAAAAATAAATTGAATCATTCCATTCAAAGGACGAAAGGGTGGGACTTTATCTAATTAATCTTGGAACTTTCTGATCTGATTGAAGTCGGCGTCAGTCGGTTTCCTCGACCATCAGTACCCCTAGTGTAAGTTTTTATGTCAAAAAACGCAAACTATCGTGAGTCCGTATTTATGTCAATTTGTATGAAAACTGTATCAGCGCCTCTAGCGGCGAGTAGCGCGCTTATGCAGTTTTCATACAAATTGACATAAATACGTACTCGCGATAGTTTGCGTTTGCTTGACATAAAAACTTACACTAGGGGTACAGATCCTAATTAGGTAACAATAATGTGACCACCTCAGGAGTTTACTCTTTCGAGAAAAAAAAGAATCATTGAAATTGGTCAATAATTCGCGAAGATATTGACGTGTAAAGCAGGAACTACCAGTCGAAAACTATGTGTTTTTTCAGGATTGTGAAAAAAGATTTTATATTATTTTTATGCATTCACAATGCAATTTTTGTAAGTATTGGACAAATGTGATAGTAAAAAACCACGAGCCCTATAAGTAGCTTTCAGGCGGGTTTTTTTTTTTTTACTATCACATTTGTCCTATAATTGTGAAAAAACTTCAAACTGACTACTTACTTTAAATTTTTCATGGGACCACACATGAACTATTTTCTTTCAGATAAAAAAAGAATTCTTAAAATCGGTTAACAACTGGCGAAGTTATGGTAATACATACATAAATAAATACAGTCGACTTGACTCCTCCTTTTTTTGAAGTCGGTTAACAAAATAAGCGTACTATGAATATGAAAAAAAACCAGCCCTAGTTCTTATGCATTTCAACAACATACCGAAAATTCATTGCTGTATGGTAATATGAGTGATTGTGACTCTGCAGGACCTTCTTCGCCAAAAAAGACTAAAAAGGGTAACACACACGCCACATAAAACAAAAATATCGACAACAGTGGGAGAGTAACGAAGTTTTCAAAGACTGGATTGCTCCTGTTGATGATGATGTGTATAGAGCAAAGTGCACCATATGCGACGTTAAATTATCGTGTGAACTGTCAACTTTGCGACGACATGTGACAAATAACCAACATAAAAAAAAGATACTTGCTTCATCTTCTACAAAATCTCTTAGTGCTTATTTTAAACCGCGTGCAAAGGACACAAACACCCTTGTTGTGGAAGCCGAAATAAAACTCGTTGGATTTGTGGCCGAGCATAACATTTCTTTCTTGGCAATGGATCATTTAACAGAGGTCCTAAAATCATGTTTCCCAGACTCTAAAATAGCAGCTGATTTAGCGATAAAAAGAGGAAAATGTACAGCAACTGTAAAAAATGTCATAGGAGAAAGCCAGAAAGAATACCTGGAAAATATTTTTACTTGCTGACGAATCCACGGACATTTCCACAGTTAAGACAATATGCATCCTTGTCAGATATTACGACAAAGATTGCAAAAAAATTATTGCTTGCCTATGGCAATTGGAAAGTTTGCATGACAAAAAAACCACTGAAGGGGCGTCATCTTCACGAGGATGTACAGCTGAAGCGCTTTATACAACAATGATAGAAACGTTTACTCGACGTGGTGTGCCATTAGATAATATAATTGGCTTTGCATCGGATGGCTGTAACGTCATGATGGGTCCTCACAACTCAGTTGCCAGTCGTTTACGTGCCGAATTGCCAGGAATACAAATATTTAAGTGCATATGTCACTCTATGCATTTATGCGCCAATGAAGCTTGCAAAAAACTTCCAAGACGTTGTGAGGACTTAGCAAGAAATGTGTACGCCTTTTTCAAACATAGTGCCAAGAGACAATCACATTCAATTTCAAGAATTTATGAATACAAAAATTCATAAATTACTACACCCGTCGCAAACCAGATGGCTATCACTGTTATCTGTAATAAATAGGCTGCTAGAGCAATGGGATAGCCTGAAATTATTTTTTACCCACCAGTGGCTAGAAGAACGCACCGTCGCTGCTGAGCTGATCCATCGTGAGCTAAACGACGACTTTGTAAAACTCTATATTCTATTTTTACAATGGATATTACCCAAATTTGTGAAGATGAACGAGTATTTCCAAGGAACAGATTCTAGACTGATAGAACTGGATGATAATATGAAACTGTTTTACAAAGATCTATTACAATGTTACATGACTAGAGACTACGTTAATCAAATTGAAATATGCTCGATTGACCCAGAAAATACACGATTTTACGCAAGTAACGTTTGTGGTAACACAAATGTATTTGGGTGTTAAAATCATGCAAGAAGTTCAAAAAACTAATATCGTGCAGCAAAAAGCTCTCCTGGCTGAATTTTATACTCGTTGCCGCGACTTTCTAGTAACAGGCTGCAAGGAAATTCGGAAGCGTTATGATTTTTCCAATGAAATACTTCCACTCCTCAAATATCTGTCACCTAAAGAGGCTGTGCGCCACAGTAATAGAGAGAGTTTACCGCCAATGTTGCCACTAACCCAGAAACTACCACGTATAGTCAAAACTAAAAATGACCTTCAAAAAATCGATGACGAGTGGAGACTTTTACCCGATGTCAACAAATTTTCGAGCTTAGACATCGGCACCTGGAAAGCTCACGAATTTTGGGAAAAGATCCTTAGCACAACTGACTGCAAAACTCTAGCGATGTTTGCTTTAGACGTTCTATGTCTTCCTCACAGTAATGCAGATTGTGAAAGGATATTCAGCCAAGTGAACAATATGAAGACCAAGATGCGAAATAAGTTAGTTACATCGACTGTAAATAAAACTCTATTAGCAAGACAACTTATTCAAAATCAAGGGAACTGTACGAAGTTTAAGGTGTCGCGCGACATAGTACACACTAGATAAACATGAATCTGAAGTTATAGAAACGATAAGAAACCTTTATGGAGAAGAAACAAATGAGGAATAAACATTTTTAAATTATATGCGGCATTTTAGTATTTTTTCCCTTAAAATACGGCAACTCAGAATGTGACATACGGCAACACAGATTTTTACGATAACAACGCTGCTGTATGTTAAGTTTTAGTTAGAATAGATGGTGGAAAACGTTATCGCCGTTTGTATGGAGACCGTTTGTTACACAATCCTCTTAATTCAGCCATCAGAATCATTCCACCAGATCTTTGTATTGCAATAACAAACCCTTCTTCTCATTAATTTTAATGGCTTTGTTCTATGCTAACTCTTGTTTCATATGGATACACGTTGGAGCTTACGGAAAAAACAATGACTCAGGTGTTTTCAAGGAAACATCATTTTTCAAAAAACTCTCAGAAAATTTATTATACATTTCCGAGCCAAGATCTATCACAAATAACGAGAACAATGCATATCAATTACCATATGTAATTGTACTAATTCGTATAGTGGGATAGCTGTAAATAATGAATCACAATCAAATCAGAGCAGAGTACAAAATACTAACACACCCGAAAAAAGGTAAACGAAATATTATCACCTCATAACTTCATATTTCATAAGTAAGCACCGCTCAATTTGATTTAAACAATAAAAATAAGATATTTAAAACTAATCTCATCTTTTTTTGTATATCTATAAATATATAATTATTCTGTGCGTGAGTATATAACTGAACTCCTAAACGGCTAGACCGATTTTAATGAATTTTTTTATGTGTCTTCAGGTGGATTCGAGATTGGTTTAGATTTACAATTGGACCCGGTAGGTGGCGTGCTGTCGATAAGGCGGTACAAAGTGTGCCGGATCAGCTAGCTAGTAGGTAGGTAGCTAGTAGAAGGTAGGTAGAGAGGTAATCCCACGTTTGAAAAAAATGTTAGCCGATTCAAAAGTATTTTATTTTGTAAATCTCTTTGAATAAAGAGTTTTTGACTTTGACTTTGATGTAGTTAGTTTGTTATTCTGATATGTACCTCCAAATGCTAGTATGCGCAAAATAAAAAAAAACCGTTTCGGTTTCTGGGGTGCGATAGCGTAAGGTAATCGTATTAATTTGACAGTTCATATCATATTTAATCGGCTGCACTACAATTTGTATGGAATGATATTTAATACAGTACACTATTGAACTGTCAAATGAATACGATTGACTTTAAAACATTATATGTACTAAAATGTATAAACGGTACTTATATTTTTTCGTATTGTTTTATTTTTTGTCTGTGTGTCATACATAATTATTATTCTTACCGTAACGTTTTGTGTTTGTCCCAAGGATCAAGGTGTCAAGGCTGAAAACTGAAACGTATTCTTTTCGCCGGGCATATTTTGTCCAAACCGTGTTTCTTTTATTAGGTACGGGACGTTGGCGGAATGTCTGTGTAAGAGCCTGTCCAGATGGCGCGTATCGACTCGCGCGTTCAACGCGCGAGAGCCGCGCGAGTCGAGATACTCTGGCGCCATTGCTGCGTCCAGTATTACGCGTGAGTCCGCCGCGAGTGGACGTATTTAGTTAAAAATGGAGCGCGATAACTTCGATACTGAACTTTTTATCGATGAAGTTGAAAGAAGAGTAGCCCTGTGGGATATGGAATGTCCAGATTATGCTAATAGAGTAATAAAACGAAGAAACTGGGAAGAATTAGTTGAAATTTTTTGTGAAGCTGATGATTCCGAAGAAAAGAAAAAAACTGGGGGTGAGTGAACAATAGTTATTTAATAATATTATTTCATATACTACATAGTTAGGTACTACATAAAACTACTATATCATTTTGTCTTGCCAAGGGAGTTTAACAAAATAATCAGCGAATCTGTCTCTTGTATTCCGCGATCTTGCAGTAGGTCTTGCTGGCTCGGTGTTCAAACTATTTAGAGATGTACTGTATAGCGTGTGGTCATACCTATAACCATCCCTTAACCTTACGTAATTATGAAGAACACAGCAAGCTTTAATTATGTTTTCCGCAAACTCTATGTCTACATTCAATGGTCTATGAAATATTCTCCATTTATTTACCAAAATACCAAAGCAACATTCGATGTAACGCCGGGCTCTGGATAAGCGATAGTTGAAAATCCTTTTCTTAGCTGTTAGAGATTTACCGCAATAAGGGCGCATTATGTTTTCAGACAGACTGAACGCCTCATCTCCTACAATCACATGGGGTAAGGGAACTGTATCTGTCTGCGATATTGGCTTTGGGTCTGGAATATCTAAAGTTTTTTCGACAAGTTTTTTATATAACACGGAATTTTTAAAAATTGTGGAGTCATTACTTTTGCCATATGCGCCGATATCCACTGAAATGAAACAATAATTTGCATCGCATACAGCCAACAAAACAGTCGAAAAATAATTCTTATAGTTATAAAAAAGAGACCCAGAATCGACAGGTTTTATAATACGAATATGTTTGCCATCAATGGCGCCGATACAATTTGGAAAATTTGTATATTTTTGGAATTGTTTTGAAATCTCTTCCCATTCCACTTTCGTAGGTTCTCTCATAACTATATTTTGTAGTTTTTGCCATATGACGTAACAGGTTTTCTGTACTATTTCGATAATTGTCGACTTTCCCAATCTGTAGGCATAATGTAGGTCCGCAAAATAACATCCTGTAGCCAAATATCTGAAAAGAAAGTTATGTTATTAGAAACCATTCTATATGTACCGCAAGGACTACTCATTGGAGAACATAACAAAATTTAAACAATATCTGAATGCACTTTCTTGGTCAGAAGTCTACGAGGAAAATGACTTTGATATTGCTTTTGAAAAATTTCATAGTATGTTTTGCTTACTATATAATTTGTGTTTCCCGATAAATAAGATCTACATAAACAATACAAATAAAATCAATCGTATGTGGATAAGTAAGGGGTTAAGGAAAAGTGCAAAAACAAAAAGGTTACTTCGATATCACTACTATAAAAATAAAACGCTAGTGAATAAGCAAAAATACTTGAATTACTCTGAATTATTTAAAAAATGTATTTATAAGGCAAAAAAATATTGCAATAAAAAGTATATTAATTCTAATTCTAATAAATGTAAAGCGACATGGACTGTTATAAATAATGAATTTCATAATTACAATTTAAATGATAATATACCGACTATAAAAGTTGATGACAAACAAATAACAAACGCGAATGACATAGCTGATGCGCTTAATAACAATTTTATAAATATATCTAATACATGCACGATAAATAAATCGTCGGAAAGTTTAAGAAACAAAGTTTCAAACTCTATGTTTATAAGTCCATTTTCAGAAAATGAAGTGAGAATGGAGGTTATGTCACTAAAAAACACAAATTCTGAAGGTTACGATGGTATTAACACTAAAGTCATAAAAGCATGCATCGGTGATATTATCCAAATTTTGACACATTTAATTAATATGTCATTTTCATCTGGTGTGTTCCCGAGTGCACTAAAAACATCTGTCGTCAGACCTCTTTACAAAAAAGGTGATAAAGAAAACATAGATAACTATCGACCGATTACCATCATATCGATTTTCTCAAAAATCTTTGAAAAATGTTTGTACAAGCGGCTACTCGAATTTTGTAAAAAATATAGCTTAATATGCAATGAACAATTCGGATTTCAAAGAAATAAATCAATTGAACTAGCTCTCTATGATCTCGTCAAAATTATTTTAACAAATATTAATAAAAATAAGCTAACGACAGGGTTGTTCTTTGATTTAAGTAAGGCATTTGACTGCGTTTCCTATGATTTACTGTTACAAAAACTTGAACAGATGGGTATCAGAGGCATTGCACTCCAGTGGCTTTCGTCATATCTAAAAAACCGGAAGCAATGTGTCTCTACAAGTAGAATAGAAAATAAAGAAAAAAATACTTACTTATCTTCTTATCAAGAACAAAAATGCGGTATCCCACAGGGCAGTATATTAGGACCCTTATTATTTATTCTTTATATTAATGACATAATTAACGCAACAGATCACAAATGCATACTATACGCTGATGACATTTCGATAATTGTGACCACTGATAAAAATAATGACTATTCAATAATAAATCATGAAATTGACATAAATAATACCATTGACAAAATAATACAATGGCTCGAAAGAAATAATCTGACAATTAATCTTAATAAATCTTTATACATTCAATTTAATCATTCAAAACATAATAAATATAACTTTAAATTAAATATACCTAAGATAAAAGAAGAAACATGTACAAAATTTCTTGGTGTTACTATTGATAGAGATTTAAATTGGAAATCTCATATTGAAAACATATGTGGAAAAATAAATAAATTCTCATACGCACTGCTACAAGTTAAAAAAGTCACAGACAGGAATACAGCCGTTCTTTCGTATCACGCTTACGTCGAATCAATACTACGCTATGGTCTTGTAATGTGGGGAAATGCCACAGACTGGAACAGGGCATTTATAGCACAAAAAAGGTGCATCAGAGCGATATGTGGAATCCCGTCTGACAAATCTTGCAGACCATTATTTCAAAGCCTTGGTTTGTTGCCACTACCTGCTTTGTATATATTTGAAATTGCAATGTTTGTTCATAAGCACTTTTATCTATTTAAAAAAGTCAGTGATGTTTGTGTCAATCGGCAGCACAGAAATCCATATAAACTAATTTTATATGAAAATCCAAAGTCAGATAAATTTGTAAGGAGTAGTATGGTAATGTGCGTTCGTATCTACAACAAAATTCCGAACGAACTAAAGTCCCTGAATAAAGCACAATTTAAAAATAAACTTTTCAAATGGCTAAATACAATGAATTTTTATAACGCAAAAGAATTGTTTGACTTGAAATAATTTTGTAAGTCATAAGTCATAATATTTTTAATAATATATAATTTTGTAGTAAGTAATATGACAAGATTTTAGTATGTAGGTACCATAATTAATGACATTTTCATTTGTGTAATTTCTATTTGTATGCTGTCTGATACGGCAAAACATGAGCACTGTATTTATTTTTTAAGACCTTTATGTAAATAATACCATGTTTTTGACAAATAAATAATTGAATTGAATTGAATTGAATTGAATTGAAAAACAAAGAGGTTATTACATTAGAGACTAGGGTTGCCAATTTTTTTTCGATGTAAAGGGACAAACATTCATAAATCTTAAAAAATACGGGATGCAACAATAGCAAAACAAACTATCAAATTATGAAAAGCTTAGATTATTTATGAAAAACGGATCTAGTTTTATCTTTTAAGGCCTACGCACATTGGGACGGCATGGCAAGGGATTTATATTTTTACGAATTGGACATTCAAACGTATCGGTATAGAAATACGACATAAATTGCTATGCTTTAAAATGATGCCGTGGCATCCTGTGGCATCCCTTTCGATGTCACATCGCGGGGTCGCTAAAGGTCTGCGCACACGTATTTTATACTCGATGTGCGCAGGCCTTAAGTAAGCATTTTGTCCCATACTTAGTTTGACTATTTGTATACTTTTATTGATTTCAGGTACTTTATTGCAAAAAAAGTGGAAAGGGCTGCGTGATGGCTTTGTTAGAGAAATGAAGAAGAAGAAAAACACACCGTCTGGATCAGGAGCTTCAGGAAAATCTAAATATATTTATTTTGAACGTTTGATGTTCCTGGAACGATCGACACGCAATAAACCAACTGATAGCAACATCAACACCACGCCTGTTGCAGCTGAAGAACAAGACTTTTCTGGCGATGGGGAAGATGTAATGAGACCTCCAAGTAACCAGCCGAAAAAGAAGAAAAAACTGAATGCGGCTGACGAAGAATTTCTCGCTATCATAAAAACAAATTTAGCACCTGGAAATCAGCCACAGACATCCACCCCTATAGAGTCTGATGATGATAAACTATTTTGTTTGTCTTTGCACAAGGAACTTCTAAAAATACCAGAGGTAAACCGACTACAAACAAAAATTGAATTAATGAAAGTGCTTCAAAAAGGTCAGCAAGTCCCGTGCCATACACCTTCAGCTAGTCGTTCTACCTATCTACCTTCAACACATTACCAAGCAGGGTTGACACAACGTGGACAGACAGGTTATTTTGAAGATACATCATATAACGCAACACACCCTTCGATTGCTTCTCTTCCACCTGCTGCTTACAATCGAGGTTATTTCACTACACAACGCGATACCTCTTCACCAGCGTCTATTTACAATAACCCAGACACCCCATCAGCGGAATCCACATCTACACAAGATTCTCAAGAATCGGAATTTATGGAACTATACAAAAACTAATTATGAAGGTTATTTTGTTAATTTGATTCTCAATTTATGTTTAAAACAATAAATATTATTACCTCAAAGTAATCACGAGTTTTTCATCTGCACTAACAGTATCCCGTACCACATAATTTTGACATAGAGCCAAATCTTCTTGTATAATTTCAAGTAAATCATCGAACGATGTTATTGACATCCGAAAGTAGTTGAAAAACTTTTCACTGTGTTCTCTGAGCTTTGGGTATAATGTTATAAACATACTATGCGTCATTCTGTCACGTAGAATTGGATGCACGTGAAATCGTCGATTTTCTCTCTGTTTACGACGTTTCCATCGACGGTATGCAAGCCACAACACGACCGCTTTATCCGGCTCCATGTTATTAACTGACTGAGTCTGTTCCATAAAAATCGCGCGTAGGAACGCGCGCGAATCGCTGTATGTGGACGCACTACAAATAGAATCGCGCGAGTCGATACGCGCGTAAAACGCGTCTTCTGGAGAGGCTCTAAAACGGAAGAAGCTATTACACGAAAAAAATACTTTAAGCAATCGTTTCGCCTATTCATTTTTTCATACGATCTTCTTTGCATGCGATTCGAACTGGGTTAAGAAATCGCATTTAATTGAATCGATAAAAAAATCGGGAGATCGATTCAGATTTTATCTCGGCATCCCTAATTCATTTACAATTTTTCGTTTTTCTCTACGTTTTACAAGTGTTTTTATTTAAAAATGTGTTTTGAGTCTAATATCTATTATAATTTAAATGAAAAATACTGGCGCAATTAATCCAAAGCAAAGCATTGAAAGTGTGAAATTACCGTGTACTGTGAATTCGTAATCCTACAATTGGATTTTGTTTTTCAAATTAATGTGATGGACTATTATACTTGTAGTTTCTAATAACTCTTCCAAAATGGAAATCCGATGGAGTTTACGGTACGTAAAACATGTTTATAAATCTATCTACTAATATTTCGTTATCGTAGTACATAAAAACTTAAATATGACTTCATTGTTATAGGTTATTTGCAAGAGTTTTTAGTAGGAAATTGAACCCCCACAAATATAATTATAACCTATGTGGTAAAGTACTTTCTAGGGTATTACAAATTTGAGACTTGGGCGTCCTAATGGACTCTAAGTTGACATTCATTCCGCATATCGATAGTATTATAGCTAAGGCATTTAAGCAATTGGGATTTATTCTGAGAATCGCTAAAACTTTCAAACAATCATTAACATATACAGTTTTATATAATAGCTTTGTACGCAGTCATTTGGAATTTGCTTGCACCGTTTGGCATCCTTATTTCTTATATGTTTTCGATTCTAAGATCCCTTAATTACAAAACTGGTTTTTCTTACAGTGATGATTCCGCTGCTACCAAACAACTGTTAACCCTTGATCAACGTCGCAATTACTTTGATATTATGATGTTATTCAAAATCGTAAATAATATTGTGGATGCACCCGCGCTACTGCATAATATAACTTTCAGATTACCACGCAGATGTGAGCGTTCATGTACTAAAAAATTTTCGGTTCCACCTAGCAAGACTTGTTATGCGCAAACCAGCTTTATAAGAAGAGCCTGTAAGTCATATAATGATTTTTTTTCTGAATTAGATTTGTTTAGTGGCAGGTCTTTGATTTCTTTCAGAGCCTCGTTGACAAAGTTGCTTACTAATTCTTTTTTTTTTAAGTACTTACCTATTTAAATTCGTTTAGTTTTATAATTAAAGATTTTCGGTTCCACCTAGCAAGACTTGTTATGCGCAAAACAGCTTTATAAGACGAGCCTGTAAGTCATATAATGAATTTTTTTCTGAATTAGATTTGTTTAGTGGCAGGTCTTTGATTTCTTTCAGAGCCTCGTTGAAAAAGTTGCTTACGAATTCTTAATTTTTTTTTAAGTAGGTACTTACCTATTTAAATTCGTTTAGTTTTATAATTAAAGATTTTCGGTTCCACCTAGCAAGACTTGTTATGCGCAAAACAGCTTTATAAGACGAGCCTGTAAGTCATATAATGAATTTTTTTCTGAATTAGATTTGTTTAGTGGCAGGTCTTTGATTTCTTTCAGAGCCTCGTTGAAAAAGTTGCTTACGAATTCTTAATTTTTTTTTAAGTAGGTACTTACCTATTTAAATTCGTTTAGTTTTATAATTAAAGATTTTCGGTTCCACCTAGCAAGACTTGTTATGCGCAAAACAGCTTTATAAGAAGAGCCTGTAAGTCATATAATGAAACATTTTCTGAATTAGATTTGTTTAGTGGCAGGTCTTTGATTTCTTTCAGAGCCTCGTTGAAAAAGTTGCTTACGAATTCTTATTTTTTTTTTTTCAAGTACTTACCTATTTAAATTCGTTTAGTTTTATAATTAAAGATAATTCTGTTATTTATAGTGTTACCACAACAACAGTTTTTATTGTTAAGTTTTTTGTTTATCATACATTGTTAAATAAAAATAGTTTTTGTATTTTATGCATTTATGGAACTATAGGTCTATACTTAATAATATATTGTAGTAGATTTATTTGTAAGACTGTTTGTTTCTATCAATAAATAAAATAAATAAAAAAAGAGTCTACAGTTCAAGTAAAGTAAAGAAAGATTTGCAAAAACTTCAATGGTAAGGCAATTTCTTTAATCTTTAGCATGTATGAATGGTTGATTTGTTCTTCAAATCTTCAGAAATTGAATTCTATCATCTAATTTGAGAAAACAGTTAAATGTAAAAAAAACTAGAAAAATGTGTTCTTACCAGGTAAATCTGACTTATCTATGAATTTAGTCTTATGGCCTATGTCAAACAATGTGCTTTACCCACTATTTAATAATTTAAATAGATTTAATTACCTAAGCATCCTGTTCGATCAAAACTCATAAAATGTTTCATATTTTTTTAATCTGTGGCGATACAAATCTTCACTTCACCTTCATCACACCTGATGTTAAGGTGTGATAAGGCTGAAGGTGGAAGCTAACTTACTTATCTCTAACTGCTGCAGGAACACAATTATGCTGAAAACATCATTGTTATGGCGTCAGGCTTAGATAGGACGGTGGTAGCTAGGTGGACTAAGAACAAGTCCTACAACCAACCAAACCGAATACAATAGTACACCCCACTGCAAATTGAACCCGGGACTTCTGGGTCTGAAATCGGTGTTCACTTCTTCTACAGGGTTCAGAACATGGAGTGCTGCGCAGTCGTCACGTCCTGTGGTATATCAAAACAGATTTGGCAAAACTAGTGTTCCTTTAGCCATAATGATCATTAGTAATGTTTAAAATCTTCCAAGAAATTGGGGATAGACCTATCGCGCCTGATATTAAATAGGGTGTTAGCCAGGCTTCATGTACCTAATGCGTTGGCTGATTATGTTATTCAAAACAATTATGAATAGACGACGAGCCCAATTTCAAACAATCTATGAAAGTAATCAAGCACTTGATGTATTTCCACAGATGGACCATTCTGATCTTGTATTATTTGCGTTGGGCATATACCAAATTAAACTAACCTATTCTTATTATGAAGAACATATAAGGCAGAATTCATATGTGGTTGAAATGTGTAACGAAGTAGAGATAGAAAATATGGGGTCCTCTAATATTATTATTTTGCGAGGGCGCATCAGGTCTTGGCACATTGGCCACCGGCTGTATTACACATACTATATAGCACTATCTCCTCAAGGAACAAGTTGGGAGGAGAAGATTGTGGGCTATATTACTGCAGTTGTGTCTGTGGCAAACGAATAGTTGGTTGTTGTGCCCATGTCATGTATATGGTATGTAGCTTGGGCACGACATAAAGAATCAGTCACAGCACCTGCAACTTTTCTTGATAGAATACTAGTCAAGAGATAATGTAGAGAATGAGGAGTGAATAAATCAAATATTAAAACCAAACCATTGTCGTTTTATTTATGTCCCTTTTCCACATCCAGAAAATGTGTAGCGTGACTTAACTTGTACTTGATAGCAAGCAATTTGAAAGACGCTACGGGATATACAAAAGAACTTGCACTGTCAGACCATAACAAATGTCAAATTCTCGCAGCACATCTAGCTAACTACAGTAAAAAACTACAGTGGTTTGAACTCCAAAGAGACTTAAGCTGCGAAAACAAAAATAAATTCCTATCACATATAAATTCTTTGACATTTAATAATGTATTTGAACAAATTGACCTAATGAAGCTTTTATATTATTTTTATGCATTCACAATGCAATTTTTTTCTTATACCTAATGAAGCTTTTAACGAATTCCATGACATGTTTTCTCTCTTATATTATCTGTGTTTTCCTGTTACTAGGATAAAAAAGACCTTAATCTAAACCTAAACCTAAAAAAAACTAAATGGATTACAAAAGGACTCAAAAGATCCTGTGTAAAAAAACGCAAACTGTACCACAAATATATAAATTCTAATAAACTCCATAAAGAAAATAATAAAAAGACATACAAAAAATATAATAAACTACTACAAAAATGTATGAACGCTGCACAAAGAATAAATAATTCTAAATATATACTCGCCGCCAAAAATAAATGCATAGCGTCCTGGAAATTAATAAATAATAATATCAATAAAAATCCTATTCAAAATGACATAAAATCAATTAAACACAACAATGACATTACTTATGACATAAATGACATAACTGAATTATTTAATGAATTTGTTATTGACATTGCACAAAATACCGGTAACAAATTAATAAATACAAATAAAAATAGACTAAATAACAGTATATTCTTGTACCCCACAACTGAAAAAGAGGTACAAAGAACCATTATGGGGTAAAAAAACACAAAATCTGTAGGATACGATGAAATCAGTACCGAGATTCTAAAAATGTGTGCGTCAAAAATATGTACTCCATTGTCATATATATTAAATTTATGCTTGGAAAAGGGCATCTTTCCAGACAAACTTAAGTTTTCCATTGTTAAGCTGTAATGAAACACGGTATGGTTGGACAACGACTGACTTTATTAAAAAAAAATAATATTACAGCAGAGATCATAAAGGTGGCGCTGGCGTAGCGATCATAGGTGGCGCTACTGTTCACATTTTGTTACCTTCCAACACCCCCACTTAACAAAATAATAAGTGCATACATTTACCACACATATACACACATATAAACTCTTGTAACAAAGAAAATTTTTATGTTTTATCAAATAAACCAAACATTTCTAAAAATTTATAATGTTTTATTTTACATAAACCTTTAGTTAATAAATCTGCGGGCATCTCTGAAGTGGACATGTATTTAATCTTTACAATTTCACTAGCAATTTTTTCTCTACAAAAATGATACCGCACATCTATATGTTTGGATCTTTTATGGTGAATTGGATTGGCCGACAACTTATGGGCTGACTGATTGTCATTAAATATTGGTATAGGATAAGTTTCATTAGTTAATTCAAATAACAAATTTCGCAAATAGACAGATTCTTTGCAACACTCTGAAATGCCCATGTATTCGGCCTCCATACTGGACAATGCAACAGTAATCTGTTTTTTGGTTTCCCAAGAGATTGCACCATTTGACAGCCTGAAAAAGTATCCAGTATAGGATCTCCGATCAATTATATTACTGGCCCAGTCCGCATCTACAAAAGCTTCTAACTGATTATTACCACTAGCTGAAAATTTTAAACAGAAAGATTTTGTTTTCTTTAAATATTTTAGAACTCTCTTTGCATAGGCCCAATGTTCCTCATTGTAACAGTTATTAAACTGGCTCAGGAAATTTACAGAAAATACAATATCAGGACGCGTGAGCACAGCTATATACATAAGCGAACCAATCAGTCTCTGATAAGGTAACTTATTGTCACATTTCTCACTTTTAGTTAAATTTAGTCTAGGTTCAATTGGTATCTCTGCAGACTTACATTCAGAAATATTAAATTTTAACAGCAATTCTTCAATATAACTTTGTTGGTCTAAAGTTATAGTACCATTCTCTTTATCTACAATCACTCTCATACCTAAGCAGTTTTTAATACATCCCAAGTCTTTGATTTTAAATTTCGATGACAAATTTTCTTTTAACATAATAGTTTCCTTTTCATTATTCGAGAACACAAAAAAATCATCGACATATAATGCAATAATTATCTTTACATCTTTATTAATTTTTGTAACTACTGGGAACCATTGTTTTGTTTGTCCTAAAATTACAAATAGAAGAATTAAATGTGAAGCTAAGCTCAGCGAATCAGGAAATAGAAAATTTAAATTTAGAAAATAATAAATTAAAATTTGACTTGGAAAAATATCAAAAACTTGTAGAGACTTATAAAAAAATTGTTCCAAATTTAGGAAGTATCAATTCTCCGGTAACAAAAACCAGAAAACCAAAATCTCCTTTAGCAACTCCAGTACGTCGCCGTATACTACAATCTGATAACATTGAAATAAGCAATGTATGGCCAACAAAATCTCAGGAGCTATCTCCTACAAATTCAAGTACCTCTGAACCTCAATGTCAAGAAAAGCATCCGACTGCTTCACTAGTTACCACGGCATCAGGAAGTACTCGACAGGAAAATCATCATTCATCGGATTCATCAGTCTATCTCTCTTCAGCCATCCCGGAAAAACAGGCCAACGGAACACAAAAAAAGACTTTATTTATTTTAGGTGACCAGCAAGTCTGTGGTTTATCTGAAGTATTATTTAAAAATAGAAATAACTTCATTGGTAAAGACTTCAATGTTACTTCATTGGTAAAGCCAAATGCATTATGCTCAGAAGTCCTATCTTACTGTGACACTTTAGTTCAAAAACTTCACAAGGGAGACAGAGTTGTCCTTTCAGTGGGTGCTAATGAGAAAAATCCATTTCTCTTGATTAAACATTTAAATATAGCCTTACACAAACTTCAGCACTATAAGGTTTATGTTATAGGGGTTTATAAAAATGAGCATATTCAGGAAGTAAAATTAAATGAATACATATCATCCATTTCAAAAACATACAAAAACTCTAAATATTTACGAACAAACAATTTAGCGCATTATTACTGCCTATTGGACATTGCTAAAAAAATTAATTTTGAATTTGATGTCGAAGACTATGAAAATAGGTTTTTAAACACACACAAAATAAAACAATTCTTAAATAGAAACAATATCACAAATAAAAAACTAATAAAAGGCACTATTCCCTACTTTTTCAACAAACAAAACAATAAACAAGTACCAGTAATTTCTGTAACAAATAATAACAACAGTGTGCAGTTAATTAACTCACCTAGTAGGTCGAGTCATAAGAAAGGCACGATCCCTTACTATTTTGAAGCGAAGAAAAGGCCAACACAATCACAATCACAATGTCACTTTTTTCGAGAAAACATTTAATTCTGAGATAAACTTATTACACCAAAATATTGCCGGTCTCTTAAATAAAATCGATTCTTTGCAGTTAACTTTGTTTCACTTAAAACAAAACATTAAAATGGAATTTCAAGTTATATGTCTCACGGAAACATTTATAACGAGCGGCTGTGAGAAAAATATCGTTCTGACTGGTTACAAGCTAGCCGCATACTATTCGAGACAGAAAGAAAAGCGTGGCGGTAGCTGCATATTTATAAAAAATAATCTCGATTTTAAGTCAATTGATTTAATAAAGGAAATTTCATGTAAAAACTGTTTTGAATGTTGTGGTATTGAGTTAGTCACCTACAATATTCTTATAATATGCATATATAGAATACCAAAGAGTAATACGACGATATTTTTTAGTAAATTAGAAATGTTACTGAACAAATTGACACAATACAAAAATAAAAAAAATTGTTTTGGTTGGAGATTGGAATATGGATATTTTAAAATGCAATTCTTTAAGTCGAGAACTAATATCTTTACTAATGACCTACAACATAGATATCCATATTAAAAAGCCAACCAGAAATCAAGCATGTTTAGACCAGATTGCGAGTAATATTCCAAACGTTAAGTCTGATGTACACTATTTAGGTCTTTCTGATCATGAGACGGGGCAATCATTATCGATTCCAGTAAAGGCGCAAAAACATGATTCTTTTTGGTTTAAATATACAGGATAATTTTTTTATCAGTGCACAAATTTTTAGGATCGACTCAGAATCGGTAGGTGAACAACTTTCTCCTAGAAACATAGGTCGAAATATGACATATAATAATATTGACAAAATTAATTTTAATAACATGACATACACAGATCCTACAAATATTGCTGACATTTTTAATGAATTAGCCTAGGCAAAAATCTGGAGTAAGACATGTCTTAGAACAAAATCCAAATTCAATATTTTTGTACCCTACTAATGAAGAGGAAGTGTACAAATTGATAATGTCACTTAATAATAAAAAAGCTGTAGGTCATGATGATATCGATACCAAGTCTCTTAAAGCGTGCGCAGCACACATTAGTAAGCCATTGAGCTATATAATAAATTTGACATTTACAACAGGAGTCTTTCCAAGCAAACTTAAATTATCTGTTGTAAAACCGCTGTTCAAGAAAGGCGACGTTAAAGACGTTAACAACTTCAGACCTGTTACACTCATATCAATTCTTGCCAAAGTTTTTGAGAAAGCTATGTTATAACGATTGAATGATTTTTTGGAAAAGCATGGTATCCTACACCAGCAACAATTTGGATTTCGAAAAGGTAAGTCCACTCAACTAGCTTGTTTCGATTTAGTGAAAGATGTAACAGAAAGTCTTAAAGGTAAAGTAGCTGTTGCAGCAATATTCCTAGACATGAGTAAGGCTTTTGATTTTGTTGAGCATTCTATTTTACTTGATAAGTTAGAAAAGTATGGAATAAGGGGAGTAGCATTAGATCTGTTCAGTAGTTATCTTACTGATCGAAAACAAAGCGTGGAAATAACAAAATTAATAGAAAAAGATGGACAACCAACCAAAATACATTTTAGATCAGATTTTAAAGTAAACAGCTGTGGCGTACCACAGGGAAGTATCCTAGGTCCTCTCTTATTTTTATGTTACATAAACGACATCCCAGCTGCAACATCAGCAAAACCTATTTTATTCGCTGACGACACAACATTAATTATAAAAGACTAGCTGACCCAGCGCGACTTCGTTCCCGTGGCCCTACCCCCTACTTCACCCTACCCACCCGTACTCTACCCCTACCCTACCCTACCCTACCCCTACCCTACCCCTACCCTACCCCTACCCTACCCCTACCCCTACCCTACCCCTACCCTACCCCTACCCCTACCCTACCCCTACTCTACCCTTACCCCTACCCTATCCTACCCTACCCCTACCCCTACTCCTACCCCTACCCCTACCCCTACCCCTACCCCTACCCCTACCCCTACCCCTACCCATACTCCTACCCTACCACTACCCTTCCCTACCCCTACCCTACCCTACCTTTACCCTACCCTACTTCTACTCTACCCCTACTTACCCCTCCTTCCCCTATTTTCTCACCATTAAAACCTTCCTTGGACTTCCACGAACATTTCAAGACCAAAATTAGCCAAATCGGTCCAGCCGTTCACGCGTGATGTCGTGACCAAGGGAAATAGGGATTCATTTTTATATATATAGATAAAGACCATGAAAAATTAAGAGACAAAATAACTAATTGTGTACATGATATTAATAATTGGTTAAATGACAATAACCTCATTATTAACTTGAAAAAAACGAAAATAATACAATTTACGGCAAACAAACGAAATGAAATAAAATTTGACATTAATTATAATAACGAAAAAATATATGCAGTACCTAGAACGGACTTCTTAGGTATAATAATAGACCAACACTGTGATTGGAAGGCACATGTTGAGAAAGTGTGCTCTAAGTTAAATCGATTTGTGTATGCATTAAAGCGTTTACGACAAACAGTTTCTCTAGAAGCAGCTGTTACTGCGTATCACGGATATGTCTCCTCAGTCTTAAACTACGGATTGCTGTTATGGGGTAACTCTGTTGACTTTTTGCTCATTTTCAGGTTGCAGAAAAAATGCATAAGGGCTTTATGTAATGTCTGGAACACTGAAAGTTGTCGGCCATTGTTCAAGGAATTAAAGATACTTCCACTCGCGTGTATGTACATCAGAGAAATTTGTATTTTTGTAAGACAAAACACAGTTTATTTTTCGAAACATTCCGATTTACTTATTAGACATACAAGACATAAACAAAGATTGTTTCTGCCAAGATGTAACTTGGAAATGTTTAAAAGAAATGCTTACATTCAGGCTATATTAATCTTCAATAAGCTATCTGATGACATGAAACAATTACCTCTTAACATGTTTAAGCGACAACTATCAGCATGGCTATTGGACCATTGTTTTTATGATGTAAAGGAGTATATGAATTTTAAATAATCAGTGTATATTAACAGAACTGACATTCAATATTAAAATTAATTTAGACATTTATAAATAACAATTAACAAGTCAAAGTGTATCCAGGTATGTAGTTTTGACATGATATGGACATAGGTTGTTGACAATTTTTTATTCGCAATTTGACATTAATTATAAATCTTTGTGTGTATATTGTTTTAACATGTTTGAATTGACATGTAACTATATAATTGACAATTTTTAATTTACAATTCGAGATTTTTAATTATTTTGGAAGTCTTCATAAACATTTTGCATGCTTCTTACATAAGGCAAAACATGTGTACCTTTTTATTTGTAAGACCGTTTTATAAACCGTGTTTTTATGCAAATAAAATATTATGATTATGATTATGATTATGAATGCATGAATCTAGAGCGTTTGCTTGTTCCATTATATTTAAAAAAGAAAATACTGGCAGATCTCAAACTTCATGTTACACCCAATGCCCGAGTATGTCGAGAACATTTTAGTTTTTACAACTGGGATTTCTTAGAAGAATATCAGTTTATGTTTTGTTGTTGTTTATATTTAAAACCATGTTCGTGAAATGTTAGACTTACTTAGAAGGCAACCATCAAGTACCATTAATTTAGAAAATGTGGAAACATGGATGTCATTACTGCACAGGTGTGACTGTTCTGGGGGCACTGCAGTGCCCCCGCCAAGTCAAGCGCAAAGCAAACACTGCAGTACCATCCTTTACTGGAACCATTTCAGCGTATTTTCAAGCCTCTATTTGAAGACCTTTGGATAGTTTTAGAACGCTGAAATTATCGTTATAAACTAAACTGTGTGCACACATCAGGACCCCAAAATTTCAAGTTTGAAGCTGATTTAGTTCTGAAGTTATACGAAAGCAAAGTTCTGCTATTTCGACACTGACTCACTCACCCCTCCTCAAAATAGAACTAGTACTAATTCCCATAAACCTAGAGACCTGAAATTTGGTACAGGGATTGGGTTTAATGCCGACATAAAGGGAAAACTATCAAAACTAAGATAATGAAATATCCTGAGTACCTGATGACCCTGAGGAGAAACCTTAACAGACCAGGCAATCTATGAAAGTTATTGGCATGTCGTGGTTGTTAAATCGTCTTTTAAAGGCATTAAATGCTTCTGCGGTATTTCTCAGTTGCATCTGAATAACAAAATTTCTCACAATCACACAAATTATACTTCATGCTTCGTCCTCAAGATTAGCTTGATTAACACTTGTAGTACGCCCTAGTAATCGCCAATTTCACACTATATTGAGAATATACCTACTTATAAATTAAAAAAGTAATAAAAGACAATTATTATTTTTTAAATTTCAAATGCGGGTAGTCAAGAGCGATCTGGCTCAAGCGCCCGTCATAGCTGTCATTCGCTTTCTAGTGCGTCGCCGTTTCACATCTAGTTTTTAAATTGTGTTAAAAAAGTTGTTAGTTGTTGTTAAAAGTGATTATTTAGGATGCCCAAACGCAAAAAAGATAATTGTGAACACATTAAACGAAAAATTATAAGATTGGGGAGGAAGTTGGAGCGAAAAAAGAAGCACCACCACACCGGTAAGATTCATCTTGTTCTGAGTTATCGGAACAATCCTATCGCTCGTCGTCCTTATCTAAAGGTACGTTATGTATTTTACATTTATTATACATTCATAAGTCACTGGCCTTGACATATTATATTGCAAATTGAAGTTCAGTAACCTGGTTTTCTAACGTTTCGCAAAAAAAAATGCAAACGATAATTACGTTCAACGATAAAACGTTTTGACTATTTAACTACTTATTACTAAGTTTGTAAAATAAATACTTTTTGATAAAGTATAACAAAATTATTAATTAATTTTAAAGTTATAATTGAACATAAATGCATTAGTTCGGCACAGACTTTTACAAGTTCTCGTATAAGTAGATTTCAAACAGTTTGCGGGCAAAACTTTCTATGAACTGGGACTGCTTCTTACTGAAAATAATTCACATAAGTGACTAAGATAAAAAAGAGCTTTGTACTCTAAAGTATTATGCTTATTATGATGTGTCGATTTTCAACAGTTTGCGGGCAGTACTTTCTTTGAACTGGGACTGCTTCTTACTGAAAATAATTTACATAAGTGACTAAGCTAAAAACAGCTATGTACTTACTCTAAAGTATTATGCTTATTATGATGTGTCGATTTTCAATAGTTTGCGGACAGTACTTTTTTCGAACTGGGACTGTCTCTTACGAAATTTAATTGCATACCTAAGGTTAAGCAATACATAATCTCAAATAATGATAACATAATCATCATTATATACACTGCAGTCACTGGGTCCTACAAACAGTACAACGGGACTGTTATAAGGTACTTTTAAGTGTTGTTTGCGGACAGTACGTGTTGTTATAACTGGGGACTGTCTCTTACAATATTATACTGACATGCTAAAATTTTATGAACATGAGGCTTGCTCTGTCCCTTACATACGACCAAGAGGTCATAGTTGACCATGTTCTAAGGGTTAACCCGAAGGACAATTAGAACAAGTGCTGGAGCCACTTTTGGAACCAACCCAGTACATCCCAGTCTAAAAACATTACAAATATACAGGATGGTCATTCGTCGACTGAGGCTCCGAAGCGTGATCTACCTTCAGATCAAACGTCTGCTCTTGAAATAGAAAACATACAGTTAGATATTGAAGTATTAGAAATATTAGGTACTGACCCTACTTCAGTCAGGAGTGCTGGAGTTTTCCAGCACTGGGTCACAACAGGTATTAACAAAGAATTGCGTAAAGAACTCATAAGGATCATGTATCCCAGAAAATTGCAAATTGATTGACCCACCTGAGCTTGATCCTAAGATTAAAGCAGCTGTTTCAGATATTATTGCTAAACGCAATAAGGGCATTCAACTGAAACAGAAGGAATCGACTGCTGGAAACACTTGTCTGGTAAAATATATACTATTATATTGTCTGCAAATGAGAAAAATACAGCCTTGCTAAAAACACTTATGGATTTGGCAAAAAACATGTGTGATTGCCAACATTCTAATTCAATTTACAATTTTTTTTCTGAATGCCGTGAAGATGGATCTAAGGGATTCTCTTCATAATATTAAAATTGATAAACAATTATTCGGCGAAAACTTAAGGGAAACCATAAAATCAGATTAACAAGTCTGGCACAGACCCAAAGCAATCAACGACACAAAAGTTTCCTAATAAGAAGCCAAGCTCTAATCCATACAGTTCTTCGCGAAATTTAAACTGGAAGGGTCCGGGTCCTAGTCGCAGGCCGACGGGCCCTCCCAGGACGAAGGAGCCTGCAACAACTTCGACGCGTAGACGGCTCATCAACTTATCGAAGCAGTCGCAGTATCCGTGGCAGAGACAGAACAACAGCCGTCGTTAAATACGTTAACGCATGCAGGTCGTTTATCATTATTCTATAAAGAATTTTTAATGATTACCAAGGACCCACTGGTTCTTTTTTCATATAAAAGGATACAAGATTCCCTTCAATCGAAAACCGATGCAACCTGTATCACCGTCAACCCGAAAATGTAGTGAATAGGAAAAGGCTCTTTTCATACACGAAATTAAAAATTTGCTGTCTCTGCAATTTCAGAGATAACAGATCTGATCAATCTATCAAATATTTTTTAGTACCCAAGCCAAATGGGAAGATGCGCTTCATCTTAAACTTATCACTAAATAAAATTTTTGACACAAGTCATTTTAAACTGGAGGATTTAAGAACAGTTATAAAATTGATATCGAGAGATTGTAACCGTGCACAGTAGACCTGAAAGATGCATACTTTTTGTTAAAAATTCACAAGGGAGACCGAAAATATCTAAGATACCAATTTGATCAAAAAACATATGAATTTAATGTCTTATTATTTGGCTTAAACACAGCTCCTTTGGTATTCACTAAAGTCATCATGAAACCGGTCATGAAATTCTTTTAAGATTATGTGGTTACCTGTTAACAATATATTTGGATCACCTCTGTCTAATATAAGGGTCTTAAAACTTACAAGATACCGTAAAGTTGCTTACAAGCTTAGGTTTCATTATAAATACCGATAAAAGTAATTTTATACCTTCTCAGTCTTGTAAGTTCTTAGGATGTAGTTTAGACTAAAAGAAATTCTAGGTCACTTTGCCAAAATTGAATTTGCAATACAAAAGTTTTCTAACTTAAAAAGGTGTACTGTTAATATCCGCCTGTCCCGCCGTAAAATGCAGCTGGTTGTATACTAAATTATTTGAAATATGTATAATAAGTACATGGATATACCTTGTTATTTGGAACAGGATTTCTATTGGTGGAGCCGCACCAAAATAAAAATAGACAAGTATGACCTGGAGTTTTTTCAGGTGCCTCAACTACGGGGTGGGGAATTGCATGTGGAGACGACAGAGCTAGTGGTTTATGGAGTGTAAAAGAAAGTAGCAAACAATAAATTATTTAGGAATTCTTGCTGCGTTTATTGGTTTAAGATATTAACTGTCAAGTACTTCTACGAACTGACAATACCACGGTAATTTCCTACGTAAACCGTATGGGTGTTATACACTCCCCACACCTGACAGAGATCGCAAAAGACCTCTGGCAATGGCGTAAACGTAAAAATCTTTACGTTTTTGCATCTCATATTCGATCTTCAGATAATACTATGCAGGCAGACCAAGAATGGCAGCTAGCTGATTATGCCTTTCAACAAATTGTTGAAAACTTTCATAGGCCTGACATTGATACGCTAGTCGTTGAAATTATAAATGTCCACGATATATTATATCATGGCATAAGGATCCGGATGCATACGCCGTAAATGTTTTTTTCAGTGTCGTGGTCGAAATTCAATTTTTATGTTTTTGCTCCTTTCACAATGATTATTAAATGTTTAAGAAAGATTATATCTGACAATGCCACAGATATACTTAATAGTTGTTGCATTTTGGTTCACATATCAGTGGTATCCACTATTTAAGAGTCTTTTATTAATTAAACAATTCGTTTTCAAAGCAGATTCAAACCTAATTTTATCTACAAATTCCAGCCGCAAACAAATGCGCAACTCCATTACCCTGGTGATGGTGATGATACGAAGAGGCGTCAAACAATTTTCTCTGGGCATCATGCTTAACTCCCTTTTAGATAACTCGTATAAACAATACGAAGTTTGCTATTAAAAGTGGTCTATTTATTGTCAACTAAATAAACTAAACTTATACGAAAGTATCAATTCCCGATATACAACATTTTTTTGCATCTGATTTTAACAGTGGCGCTCAGTATGGCACAATTAACTGTTATCATTCTGCTTTGGCTTTAATAACTAAAATTAATATCTCACAAAAAAAAAAAAAAAAGATTTATTAAAGGAGTTTTCGTACCAGACCTCCACCCCCTAAATTTAATGAAGTCTGGAATATAGCACAGGTTTTAAATTGTCTTGAAAAGTGGTGAATCGGAAAAAATATGTATAAAAAAAAAAAAACTTAATTAGCCATTGTCACAGCCCATAGGGTATGACGAACCCTTTCAAAAAATAGTATTTGTAATATTAAAAAGTCTTCTTTAGCAATTAAAATCAAAATTTCCCATTCTCATAAAGACAGCTAGTGGTAGCGCAGCTCAACCATTGCTCGTTATACCATTCTATAACGAAAAGCCAAGTATTTGTCCTGCAAGAGTTTTGATTACTTACCTTGAAATGACAATGTCTCTCTGTCCTGATTCCAAAAATTTATTTATTAGTTACCGAAAGCCATGTAAGCCTGTTACATCACAAACCTTATTCAAATGGATAAAAAATACGTTACATTTAAATGGAATTGATATTTCTACGTTCACTGCGCATAATACCCGGTATGCTGCTACGTCAACTGCGCAAAATTTAGGTTTTAGCATAGACCAGATTATAAAACTGCAGGTTGGTTTTCAGAATTACATACGTTTGTCAAATTTTATAACAGAAAATTTAGCACCACTGTTTTGAGTGCTTAATCAAAATATTTTTCGTTTATTTCATAAGCGATGTTGATTTTTTATGTAACAAATAATACTTTTTTATTGCTTTTTGTTTCTATGTTGAGAAAATAAAGAAGCAAGCTATGTTATAATTTCAATCTATATTATTCAGTAACCTATTACAATTTTTGCATATTTTTCGAACACTCAGTCTCTAAACGTCTACAAGTGTTAATCAAGCTAATCTTGAGGACGAAGCATGAAGTATAATTAGAGATTAAACGAACTTACCTGAAGTGAAGTTCTATCTTAATTATACGAAGGCTTCGTCCGAAGAGATTAGCATCCCTCCCTCCCAAAAGTTATTACCTACTCCCCTATATTATTCGAAAAATATAATACTCCAAACTAAATGACAGCTATGACGGGCGCTTGAGCCAGATCGCTCTTGACTACCCGCATTTGAAATTTAAAAAATAATAATTGTCTTTTATTACTTTTTTAATTTATAAGTAGGTATATTCTCAATATAGTGTGAAATTGGCGATTACTAGGGCGTACTACAAGTGTTAATCAAGCTAATCTCTTCGGACGAAGCCTTCGTATAATTAAGATAGAACTTCACTTCAGGTAAGTTCGTTTAATCTCTAATTATTTAAGATGGCACAGTATATACTAAATGAAAATTATATAGATTTTGAATAATTTTATGCTGTGTACAGTAGTATAGTACTGGCATACGCATTTGTCAATATTTACTTATTTTGAGAATCGAAGATTACTAAAGATTGACGAATATAATGTAGTATGTAACCTTATTTTTATCTAAGACACGCTTTGTTTTTGGAAAGAAATCGCAGTAAGGAACATTAGAGTTGTCTTGGCTTTACAGAGAGATTTCATCACTTTTTATAGATTTTTTACAGAATGTTTTTGGTGGGATTCGATTTTTTTAGTAATTCTAAGCTGTATTAATCAATTATAGCAGTTTTCTGCCGAAAGCCTTAAATAGCTTTAGGGTTGTATCTAATAAAATGGTAATCTGCTAGAAAAACTGGTTCACTATCAAATATATTCAGCCCTTAAGCACATCTTTTTGCCTCAACAACATGGTTTTCTTAAAGGTAGGCCCACAGTGAGTAATCTTTTAACCTTTCTTGATCACGTGACTGATAGCATGCAGCATGGGGGTCAACTAGACGCAGTATATACTGATTACAGTAAGGCATTTGATCGCATTGATCACGTGATATTGCTCCAAAAACTGCAATTAGCTGGTATACGTGGCGATCTTTATCGATGGTTTTGCTCTTACGTTGCCGATCGGTGTCAAACTGTGGTTCTCAATGGTTTCTCTTCACATTCACCTTTTTCTACTATACCTTCTGGCGTCCCGCAGGGTTCTATTCTCGGACCCTTACTTTTTGTACTTTTCATTAATGATATCGACAGATGCGTTGTTCACACTCAATTCTTGTTGTTTGCCGATGACATGAAAATTTACAAAAAAAAAAAATAACACCAAATGAATGTCTTCTTTTCCAACATGATCTTAATAGGCTCAATCAGTAGGTATTGCGTAAATAACAAACTTGAACCTAACATATCTAAGTGCAACAGTATCACGTTCAGTAGATCCCCTTACGCGATCCAGAATGCCTACACAATAAATAACCAATCATTGCAACGGGTTGATTGCGTAAGAGATCTTGGTGTGGTTTTTGATTCTAGGCTTGTCTTTGATAAACATATCGACTTTATCACATCTAAAGCTTCTAAAACACTTGGATTTATTCTCAGAACAACCAAAGACTTCAAGTCAGTAAAATCCTTAAAACTATTATATTGCTCCTTAGTGTGAAGCCAATTAGAGTACGCAAGCCAAATGTGGAATCCGCATTATAACGTTTACGTAAATAAGATCGAAAGAATCCAAAAAAAGTTTTTGAGATTTATTGATTATCCTACTAATATTATAAATGTGAATGTTTGGATGTTTGGATGTTTGGATGTTTGGATGTTTGTTACTCAATCACGCCAAAACGGCTGAACGGATTTGGCTGAAATTTGGAACACAGATGCTTTGTAGCCTGGAGAGGAACATAGGCTACTTTTTATCCCAGAAAAATAACAAATTCCCGCGGGATAACGTCGTGTAGTCCACGCGGGCGAAGCCGCGGGCGGAAAGCTAGTAAATTTATAAGTATAAAATTTATTGCAACAAAAATCGTGCTTATGATGATAACTGCAAACACCACCATCTGCTCCCGCTGTTGATGCGGAGAGATGTCGCTGATCTTATGTATTTTCATAATTTGGTACTCGGCAAAATAGACAGTAGTCATCTCCTGTCTAAGGTTAAATTACAAGTGCCATCTCGTACGGTTTCAAGGCGTAACTATCTCAAATTCCATACCGATTATAGTTCAACTAATTATAGACATAATTCTTATTTCAATCGTGTAACTAAAAGTTTCAACAATAACTATTCTCGTGACAGTGAACTATTTATGGCGGGTAAAAATTACTTTGTTAAAATGATGAATGCAAAATTTTTCAAACAATAATATTTTTTTCTTTTGGGGTTGATGTGGCTTTATTGATTTATAGATTTATATGTGTTAGTTAAGACCTTATTTCCATTAATTGCAAGCATGGCTTATCATTATCAATAACATTTTATATGTTATTAAGTACCGTTACAATACTGTTCGTTTCTAGAATGTACAATGTGTGATTGTAATACAAATATTTTTTCTACTTGTGAAAACTGTATAGGCTTTTTGTTTTTTAAAAAACACTGTGCTATTGTTTAAGTAAAATATCCGTTTGTTTTCCATGAAATAAAAATAAAAATAAAATAAAATAAGAACTAGGGAACCTATCAGACGAATTGCCTTAATATTGTGCATATTAAAATCATTAGCATGCATTCACATAAAAAAGCACGCAACTGCTGGAAGAACTTTTATGTGCCATTAAACATAGGCTGCAATCATATACCAAGACTAAACTTGGCCAGTAGGAATATATAAATCCCACGAGGTTTTTTCTGGAACAGCGGAAAATAATTTAATAATTAATTGTGATGGAACCTATATCTATTTACAAAAATCTTCCAACTATTTGTTCCAAAAAAAAACATATAAGTAGTTTGCACAAGTTTGCCAATCTTGTAAAACATTTATACTAGTATCCACTGATGGCCACATCTTCCGTATGCTGCTACAACATACGACGCTACAATAATGAATCTGTTGTTCTAAAGTAAAAATTCACCTTTATGGCAATATTTCTTAAGAAATTATGTATTTATACTGGACCGTGGTTTTAGGGACTCCATTCCACACCTTGCCTCTTTAGGTTATAGTGTGTACAAGCCAGAGACCCTTAGTGAAGGAGAAACTCAACTATCAACTGAAAAAGGAAGTAGGAGTAGGTAGTAGAAGTTATAAACGGTCGCTTCAAACGCGATTCCAGGATTTTTAGAAATAAATATTTTAACATTGGTTCATAAAACTTAATTGAAGACTTTAGAATTGCAGGAGCAATTATCAATAACTTTCATCCTGTTTTGACCGACCGTCCTGATGCCCAATCTATACTGGAAAGGGCTAGTGATCGAATGACCATGCTAAATCATTTAGCTGACCATGTGATTGGGCGTCAGCTTAATAGACAACGAGCCAGTTTTGTAAATATAAATAGTCAAATACCACAGCTGGATATGTTCCCCATAATGGAAATGTCCGAATGTATAATTTTATTTAGCTTAACCAAATTAGACAGGCAAGATCATATTATGGGGAACATTTTCAAGCAAACGGTATTTTTTCTGTAGAAATAAGTAATGATGTAAGAATAACCAATGTTCAAGGCATTTCATCATCACACAAGACAGATCAGAGTACCATTAAAATCACGTCACCAAAGCAATAAAGTTTACTTTACTTATTTATTGTTAAAACTAGAGGGCACTAGTTGGCAAGATCGAATTTGCGGATATTACTGCAGCTGCATTATCGGCAAAAAAACATTAGGTAGCAGCGCTCAAGTGATGACGATTGTCTGGTATCTGGGCTGGGCAGGGTTCGTATCAAAATAATATAAACCCACCTGCGCAGTTTTTAGACTATATATTAGTTAGGGAAGACATTCAAAGTCAAAGTCAAAGGACGATGAGACAAAACATCCCCCCCAAACCAACAGATTTGAAATGTATTTCAGGGGAAAGATTAATATAGTGACATAAATTTATCGAAGGCTTACCCACAAGTACTGCTGACTTATTGACTGCAATGACGTGTGATACAAACAATGAAAAATGTATGTTGGAAGATGACTGCCCAGACTGCTATGATATCACTGATATATTGCCTGTAAATTTTGACACAGATATGGAAGTTGTTTGGAAGAAATGGGAGAAGTCCGAATCCCAGTATACCACTGTATCTCGTCAGGGCTCATTAAATGATTTGATTGAAGAGATGAAGAACCAAACGCCATCTTTCAAGAGACACGTTTTTGTAAAGAGACAGCAGTCTAACTATTTTGAGTCCAAGAAAAACAGCACTGCCTCTGAAATCGTTCTGCAGGTTGAATTTGCAGAAAATTTTTCTATTTTATGCCAAGACGAAATTCAAAGTGCACATTGGTCTCACCCTCAAGTAACAATGTTCACTGGATGCGCTTGGGGCGAAACTGGAAATTCTAAACATTCATATATTATAATGAGTAATGAATTGAACCACGATAAATACGCAGTTTGGACTTTTATGCGTCAAATTATTCAAGACCTAAAACAGAAGTATACAGATTTGAAGAAAGTGTCTGTTTTTTCTGATGGTTGTGCTGCGCAATTTAAGAATAGGTACACGTTGCTCAATCTTTGCCATAGTGAATCCGACTGGGGTGTACAAGTAGAGTGGAGTTTTTTTGCATCAGCCACGGAAAAGGGGCTGTCGACAGAATTGGTGCTACAGCCAAGAGGCTATTGTGGTCAGCCATCATGACCAGGCGAGCAGATATCTTTAGTAGCTATGACTGTTATTCCTACCTCAAGTCAAAGAACATTAGCGGAGTAGACTTATATTTTGTGGGTATTGGGGACATCGAACAGCATAAAAAAGCTCTCGGAAAAAGATGGTCAGAATTACCTGCCATACCACATATGCAAAAACACCACAAATTTCAGGCAAAATATTCAAATATGCTTCTTTACAGCGAAACCTACAATACAAGAAACAAACTTTTGATTATCAGTGACAAAATCAACTATACCGACGAATATTCATCAGATTCAGATGTCTCTAGCGATAATTCGCTAAATATTGGGCCTTCGTTGTATGAAAGAAATGATTCACCATTAGCAGTGCCAGGTCCAAGTATGACACACGAAAATACTATTCAGCATGGTTCTTTTGTTTTAGTGAGAGTAGAAAATGAGAAAAGAAAAGTTTACAGGTATGTCGCTATCTGTCAAGGACCTCCAGAGGAGGATTCCGAAATAAAGGTGATGTACATGAAAAATGTTTCGAAAGGAGAAGAAGCAAAACAATTTATAAGTAACCCCAACGATGTATCATATGTAATGATGTCAGAAATAATTGAAGTGCTACCAGAGCCAACCATCCATACCAATGGTAACCGAATTTATTACGAATTTAATAAAAACGTTGATGTTTTCGAGGCAGGATAAATCTCAACTACTCCAATTTCGTATATTTTATGTAAACAGCCGCTAATAAAGGTATAAAAATTACATGCATTTTTGTTCATTTGCTACTTGTCCCAACCGTCACATCGGCTTGTCCCGACCGTCACATTCTTCTAATCAGAATTTGTTGAAAATTATAATTTACTTTCAAACCCGATCTTTACGTATGGAAAGTTTAAACCTTTAAGTATACACACACAATTATTTTCACTAATATCATTAATACTTTCTTACAAACTTTTAAAAGTAGATCTAAATCTGGAGTAGATTATAAAGTAAGAGTCCCAACCGTCACAATTTTTTATACTTGTTTTTTCATTGTAAAAGATAATTTCTTCATGTGAAATTTATGTAAATTAAAGCAAACTTATAAAATTTTATAATAATACTCAGTTATTGTTTGCTATTCAATATAACTACAAAAATATGTTTAACTACATAAAAAAAGAGTATAAAAATGTCCCGACCCTCACCATGGAATGCCCCTTTTGTGAAATAAATAATAATAATAAATTGTTAATAGATTACTAAAACTATTACTAAATACAAATCTAAATAACAAGCATTTTTTTCAGGTACGCAGCAAAACATTTGCCTGTTAAATCGACATGCCAACATAAATGCAAAATCTTACAATGCTCTAAAATTCCACTGCAGGACGTATGAAAATTCCATGAGTCTTTTTATCGATTGAAAGATAAATTGAAACAAGACTCATTTATATTGAAACATGTTAAGGGTATAAAAACACGACGTCGCCGTCCAAGATCTGGATCTCAAAATTACAAACCTAGAGGCTTGCAGCTGAAATATAGGGTTTATTGCAGATCACAACTGAAAATGATACAAGTATGCCAAAAAGCATTCCTTCAGGTTTTGCAAATTAAGAGATACCGCGTAGAAAACTTAATAAAGAATTATTATTTAAATGGAAATTTTCCTATTGAAAAACGTGGAGGTGACCACAAGTCCCACAAATACAAGGACAAAAAAGAAAATGTTGTCAAATTCATAAAGTCATTTAAGTGTTCTGAAGCCCACTATTGTCGCGGTAACACTAGACAAATGTACCTGCCTTCAGAGTTAAGCATTAATAAAATGGCCAAAATGTATAATGATCAAGCAACCAGAAAATCTTAAAGTCTAAAAGGCTGTATTTTCGAGTCATCTTCAATACTTGTTTCAACTTGGGGTTTGGCAGTCCACGAGTCGACGTCTGCTAAACTTGTCTACAGCTGAACGAAAAGTTAAAAACTGCACAAACTGATAGTGACAAAGCTATGCTGATGGCTGATATAACAGTACACAAGCGCCGAGCTAAAGAATTTTTTTAAAATGTTAAAAGAAGACAATCGTAAAATAAAGATACTTACTTAGTTTCGATTGTCAGAAAAATATGCCTCTGCCTAAAATACCAGACCAGAGTACCTACTATTCACGTCAACTGTATTTTTACAATTTTACCGTAGTAAAAGGTAATTCGAAATCAGCCTACACTTTAAGGGCCACTCACGTGTATACACGTGATGTAAAATATGATCTAATTAGCCGATCACGTCGTGACACGTGATCGGACTTCCGTACTGTTTATATGGAATATCACGTGTCTTGCCGCGTTCGGACTTTATTGAGTAGAAAACAACACACGTTAGGAACACACTTGCAAAGTTATAGGCATGTAACACTTCAAATGTGTGTGTAAAGAGACTTGGCGGAACGCGCTCGCGCCAGTGCGCCGGCCGGCCCCGTTGATTGAGGTTGCGTCATTGTTTCCCGCCAAAATGCCGCGCGCACTTAATATTTTTGATGCACAAATTGAAAATGAGTTGCAGAATGATGAGGATGTGGAGAGTGATGATGATGTAGACGGCGATATTCAAGGTAATATTTAGTGTTTATTTATTGTTTTTTTCTGTATTTTTGTACCTACATATTTTGATACGTTTTTTCAACCATACCATCCTTATTTTTAGGTGTAATTGAAGAATACCGCGATTTGATACAAGAAATGGAAGAATCGAATGTTGATGAGCCAGAGGACATCCCCATGGACCATGGTGATGAGGAATTTGTATTGCCGGCGCCGTCGGTCCGTCGTTCACGGGGGCGTTCACGGGGGCGTTCGCGTTCCGGACGAAGAATTTTGCGTAGTCGTGGCCGTACGCCCAGGTCTTCATCTGCAGGCCAATCTTACCGGCTGTTGGATGAAATGAATGGATGGTCGTATGAAGTGAAGCAAACTCTGTCTGAGGACCCTGTGTTTGAAGAAGATGTAGGCGTACAAATACCCTTAGATGTAAGCTGGACCCCCCTAGATTGTTTCGAGCTGTTTTTTACGTCAGAGTTCTGGAAATCTATAAAGCACGAAACAAACAGGTATGCAGCACAACAGAAAGCGAAGCTAGCAAGAAGAGGGGAACTGAAACCTCATTCTACCTTGACTCACTGGACTCCTGTCACAGAAATCGAGTTGAAGATTTTTTTTTCTATTATTATGCATATGACTTTGGTGAAAAAGGAGAGTTTGGACTCGTACTGGTATGTTGATACATTTTTGAATACGCCGTTTCCTTGGAAGATGATGTCAAGGCAACGCTTTCGTGCTATTTATTCGTGCTTGCACCTAAACGATAATAGCAATTATGTACCGCGAGGGGAACAAAACTATGACGCATTCTTCAAGCTGCGACCGTTTTTTGATAGGTTTGTTGAGCAGAGCAAGAATTTATATAAGCCAGAAGAAAACCTTACAATAGATGAGGGCACGTGCGGTTTTCGAGGTCGGGTGCACTTCCGTGTGTACAACAAAGAAAAGCCAGACAAATATGGCATGAAAATATACATGCCTTGCGAATCAGAATCCGGCTATGTATTACAAATGGTCCCATACGTCGGCGATTCCAAATCGGTAGATCAGATCATTATGGAGCTGATGGAAGGCTACTTGGACATGTGGCATTCTGTATACATGGACCGATTTTTTTCAAGCCCTACGATCATGGATATACTATGGTTGCGAAACACTCGTGCTGTCGGCACCGTGATGGCTAATCGAAAAGGCCTTCCTCAAGAGTGGCGCTACCAAGAGTTGGAGTGGAACGAGATGTCCTTTGGTCACCGTGGCAACCTGACAGTCTGTAAGTGGAGAGATAAGCGAGATGTACTTATGCTGTCAACAAAACATGTGGCCACTTAGACAGAAGTAACCGTCAAGGCGAAAGGCGGCCTTGCACAAAGAGTGAAGCCAGACTGTGTCCTAGACTACAATAAGAATAAAATCGGCGTAGATCTGTGTGACCAATATGTGGCGTACTATGCGCTAAAACGAAAATCCATGAAGTGGTGGAAAAAGATGTTCTTTCATCTGTTTGCTAGGGCCACAGTGAATGCCTACATCATTCACTATAAAACAAAAACGCCCGGGCAAAGACGACTCCAATTCTCTCAGTTTTTGCGGGAGTGTGGGTCATCCTTGGCTGAAAAAGCTGGCTTGGATGGTTCAAGTGAAGCTAGCGGCTCCAGGCCACACTTTGTAGATGCCAGAAGGCTAACTGGCCGTCATTTTATGGAGCCTATTCCGCCGACTGCCTCGAAAGCGACAACATTTAGAGTGTGTAAAGTTTGTGCGGATATTGGCAAGGCCAGAACGGGGACCAGGGGGAGGAAAGAGACCAGATACCAATGCGACATCTGTAAAATACCTCTATGCGTCCATCCTTGTTTCAAAATGTACCACTCGAAACGTGATTACAAGCAATAAAACGGTCTTTTCTGAAACAAGGGTTGATGTAAGACTTTTTTTTTTTTTTTAAAAACGCATGTTTTTGTTATTTTGTTAAAAATTTTAAAAAATATTATATTCTATTGTTTTATTTCATAAATCATAAATATAAATATCAAAATTAAATAAATAAAAACAAATATTTAGCTATCTCTTAATATTTTTTTAATGGTGAGCCCCCCAAATAGTGCGAAAAACGCCGGCGTACCAGTATATACCGCATTATAATGGCCCGGCCCTCAAAGTGTTAACAAAAGAAAATGTATTCAGTTATTGCTGGACAGAAGATGAATTTGCAAAAGATGCCAATCTTATAGTATCTTCAGTCTACCATCGGCTTTGAAAGAGGTTATGAAAAGCAAAAGTATAGGTCCACAAGTGAAAAGAAAGGAAATAGACTCTTGCATTCTCCCATGCCTCACCTACGGCTGCGAAACATGGGCCCTGAACAAACAGCACAGAGAAAAACTTGCAAAGTGTCAGAGGGGGATGGAAAGGAGCATGTTTGGGCTGAAACTCAAAGACAATGTCAGAAATATCCACATAAGATCTAAGACCACCAAACTTACAGACATTCTAACCAGAATTGACAATCAAAAACCACATCAAAAAAGTAAGAAATAATTCCTCACCAAATAAATAACGTAAGTACTTTGAAGTCGGGCGTGAAACATGTACAATTTTTTGTTGTTTTTGTTAAAACCCGCCCGACTTCAAAGTACTTACGTTATTTATTTGGTGAGGAATTATTTCTTACTTTTTTGATGTGGTTTTTTTTAAAAGCGTTTTTATTTTTTTATAAAAATAATTTTTATTTCACTCTTTTTAGTGCATCGTGCAGGCAATTTACAGACATACATACGAATAGAGAACCTCCTCCTTTTTTATTTAGAAGTCGGTTAAAAATGAAGATGGACCGGTCACATGCTTAGATCTAAAGTAGAAAAATAGAGTTAAGCAGTCACTTACTGGTACCCAAGAAATGGAAACAGAAATAGGGGTAGGCAGAAAAGAAGATGGGTAGACGAAATAAAGAAAACTGCTGGACCATTCTGGACAAGGGCAGCTCTCGACCACGCTCACTGGAAGGAGTTGGAGGAAAATCCGAAATCAGAGATCTGATATAAAACTGAAACCATTTGTACTCACTTGCATAACTAATTTCGGAACGAAAGGCTTATCATCATACATTGTCATGTGTAGGCTTACCATATGCGCCGGTTTGACCGGTATTGTCCCGGTTTCAAGCATTGGTCCCGGCATCCCGGCCGGTTTATTTTGTCCCCGGTGACCGTCATAAACACATTTGTGAAAAAATAATCATCAACTGTTGAAAAAAGTTCACTCCAGCGAGAAGAATGGCACAATGTCAATAATCTCTTGATTATCTCTTGATAAGTAACTCAGTAATTAATAACTAAAGCAATGTCATTTTCTGCTTCATCGGCCTTTCGGTACCTACCGTGGGTAACATACCCTTTACTTTATAAAATAACAAAATAAAAACATTGTTTGGTAGTACCTTAATGGGTTTTTGTTCACCTTATTGATTGTGTTTCTTTATTGGTAATTTTGTTAATAATAAACGATAAATTAATACTTTTAGAAGCAAAAATGAGTGCAATTGACTCGTCACATTTAGTGCCCTAGTAATGGAAATCATAGAAAAAAAAATTGAGAAATGCTTGCTGAAGAATGAAATACAACAATGTTACTTACATTATACTATCAATTCTATCATGAAAGAAAGCCAAATGTTTCATATTTGTCATTTCTTTCACAGTTGACCTTGTCGCCGGTCAGGGGATCGTGTCGAGACGGGCGAGCGGAGGGGGCAATTCGTTTATGTAATATTCTGTTTACGGGAGATATCAAAAGATAACGCTTCCTGCTTCCTGACTGACATATTTTTACACATAAACACGTTTTATGCTGCCTTTTATTCAACGTAAATAAATAGAAAATATAGAAATACCTAACCACAAACAGAAAAATATACTCCTACCACAAACAAACCCCAGCCCCACCCCAGCACCAGGGTTGCCAACTCAATACCACAAATTGGTGCTAAACGTCATCTAAAATAGTGCTAGATAAGTATGGATTTCCAAAAATAGTGCTAGATTATTTAAAAAATCATAAAATTATAAAAAAAAAAATTTATTGTGAATGACGCTTATTTCGATTATTTTTGCATTTATTTCTGTTTTGCAAAATATACACATTGCTTTCAAGCTATTACCTACCAAGTGGTCTATTTAAGCCATTTCTTGTATTTCGTTCGGATCGAACGAAGCCGATCCCACTTCTTTCTGAAACTTTGAGCATACTGACTTTTTTGCTTAAAGGAATATCCATTTTCGTAACTCACTACGCACTAAGCTTTTTCGTCCGTTTTAAAGAAGCAAATCATCAATCAACAAACAAGACAAAGAAAGACTTAACTATCTTAAAAGAAGTTCTAGTCGTCTGACTATCTGTCTAGGTCAAATTATATCAGATTGCCGTTCCATAAAGCGTTTTGTTACTGACCGCGTGACTGCCTTTTGTTCTGCGGTAACCAGAAAAAAATCAGCATGAGAAGGTACTATTTAGTGCTAGATTTGGTGCTAGGTGCTATATGCCGTTGTTTTAGTGCTGGACTTATGAAAATAGTGCTAAATCTAGCACCGAAAGTGCTAAGTTGGCAACACTGCCCAGCACCAGTGTTGCCTTAGTCTATATCACACTAAATATAATTTGTGCCCATAGGTGATACCATAGATTTAGAATTTTTTCGCTAATGGGTGATACACATATTGCTTAAAATCATTATTAATACTGTTTGTGCCAGTGTGGCCAGTCCGATTTTTGAATATTCAAATTCAAAGCATCCGCAGACCCAGACCACGCACGCTTTAGTGATGTGACAACACTGACAACTCGAGTTTAACTCCACTTGAGTTGGGCCTGTATTCCCGTTGTCCCCTAAATGTGAGTTCCCACGGCCCGTGTTCTTACAGTTATTACAGCTACCGCGTAACTCTATGGATATGAACTTCATATGTTTTTTTTTGGAACTTTAAGTCAATGAGCGATTTTCTGAGAGGCCATTAAAAAAAAGCTTCCAATTGCTTCACTAGATGGCGTTGAACGAAGTATGTACATGTCTATGGTATATTTTGGTATGAAACATATTTAAATTAATGGGCGATTTTCTGAAAGCTCAGTCACTAGATGGCGCTGTCCCACCTATGCAGTTAGAAGGAACGGAACGTTATAAATTTTACTTTGACGCGTTTTTTTTACGTAGAACGGAACGTCAGACAGATGTTATTTATTTACCTTAATCTTTAAATTTACCTATTTCGTTTCTGTTCCTCACAGTAGTACTTATTTAATATATTATTAGTTTCCTTTGGGTTTTTAAAAAGTAATTAATTTAAATATGTTTCATACCAAACTATATACAAATTTCTTAAAAAACAAAAATCATATCGTTATGATTCTTTTTGATTTAAATGTGTATTCTAACTTAGGCAACCGTTTAAGTTTCATTAAAATCGGTTCAGTAGTTTTGAGATATAGATATTTAATGGTACAATTTACACAAAAAATTTAAAAGTTATTTAAAACAATTTTACCGACTTCTAAAAGTACTCTGTCAACTGAAAGGGTAAAAATATTATCTTTAAAGTACTTACCTTATAAGGTCGGTGCCATCCAAGAGCACGGAATGAGCAGAAAAAGTGACCAACCTCAAAAGGGTAGGTTGCTACTTTAAACAATGTGTGGGTCATCAGCTTCCTCATAAGACATAGAGAAATTATACTTCATGCTTCGTCCTCAAGATTAGCTTGATTTAACACTTGTAGTACGCCCTAGTAATCGCCAATTTCACACTATATTGAGAATATACCTATTTATAAATTAAAAAAGTAATAAAAGAAAATTATTATTTTTTAAATTTCAAAAGTGGGTAGTCAACACCGATCTGGCTCAAGCGCCCATCATAGCTGTCATTCGCTTTCTAGTGCGTCGCCGATTCACATCTAGTTTTTAAATTGTGTTAAAAAGTTGTTAGTTGTTGTTAAAAGTGATTATTTAGGATGCCCAAACGCAAAAAAGATAACTGTGAACACATTAAACGAAAAATTATAAGATTGGAGAGAAAGTTGGAGCGAAAAAAGAAGCACCACCACCGGTGAGATTTCTCTTGTTCTGAGTTATCGGAACAATTCTATCGCTCGTCGTCCTTATCTTAAGGTACGTTATGTATTTTTATACATTTATAAGTCACTGGCCTTGACATATTATATTGCATATTGAAGTTCAGTGACCTGGTTTTCTAACGTTTCGCAAAAAATGCAAACGATAATTACGTTCAACGATAAAACGGTTTGACTATTTAACTACCTACTTATTACTAAGTTTGTAAAATAAATACTTTCAATAAAGTGTAACAAAATTATTAATTAATTTTAAAGTTATAATTGAACATAAATGCATTAGTTCGTCACAGACTTTTACAAGTTCTCGTATAAGTAGATTTCAAACAGTTTGCGGGCAGTACTTTCTATGAACTGGGACTGCTTCTTACTGAAAATAATTCACATAAGTGACTAAGCTAAAAAAGAGCTTTGTACTCTAAAGTATTATGCTTATTATGATGTGTCGATTTTCAATAGTTTGCGGACAGTACTTTTCTTTTGAACTGGTACTGTTAAACAGTTTGCGGGCAGTACTTTCTTTGAACTGGGACTGCTTCTTACTGAAAATAATTTACATAAGTGACTAAGCTAAAAAACAGCTATGTACTCTAAAGTATTATGCTTATTATGATGTGTCGATTTTCAATAGTTTGCGGACAGTACTTTTTTTTTCGAACTGGGACTGTCTCTTACGAAATTTAATTGCATACCTAAGGTTAAGCAATACATAATATCAAATAATGATAACATTATCATCATTATATACACTGCAGTCACTGGGTCCTACAAACAGTACAACGGGACTGTTATAAGGTACTACTAAGTGTAGTTTGCGGACAGTACGTGTTGTTATAACTGGGGACTGTCTCTTACAATATTATACTGACATGCTAAAATTGTATGAACATGAGGCTTACTCTGTCCCTTACATACGACCAAGAGGTCATAGTTGACCTCGACGCACCATGTTCTAAGGGTTAACCTGAAGGACAATTAGAACAAGTACTTGGAACCAATCCCCAGTACATCCCAGTCTGAAAACATTACAAATATACAGGATGGTCATTCGTCGACTGAGGCTCCGAAGCGTGATCTACCTTCAGATCAAACGTCTGCTCTTGAAACAGAAAACATACACTTAGATAGTGAAGTATTAGAAATATTAGGTACTGACCCTACTTCAGTCAGGAGTGCTGGAGTTTTCCAGCACTGGGTCACAACAGGTATTAACAAAGAATTGCGTAAAGAACTCGTAAGTACATGACCCCAGAAAATTGCAAATTGATTGACCCACCTGAGCTTGATCCTAAGATTAAAGCAGCTGTTTCAGATATTATTGCTAAACACAATAAGGCCATTCAACTGAAACAGAAGGAATCGACTGCTGGAAACACTTGTCTGGTAAAATCTATACTATTATATTGTCTGCAAATGAGAAAAATACAGCCTTGCTAAAACACTTATGGATTTGGCAAAAATTATGTGTGATTGTCAACATTCTAATTCAATTTACAATTTTTTTTCTGAATGCCGTGAAGATGGATCTAAGGGATTCTCTTCAAAAAATCAAAATTGATAAACAATTATTCGGCGAAAACTTAAGGGAAAACAAAAAATCTGCTAAAGCTATTAACAAGTCTAGCACAGACCCAAAGCAATCAACGACACAAAAGTTTCCTAATAAGTAAGTCATACAGTTCTTCGCGAAATTTAAACTGGAAGGGTCCGGGTCCTAGTCGCAGGCCGACAGGCCCTCCCAGGACGAAGGAGCCTGCAACGACTTCGACGCGTAGACGGCTCATCAACTTATCGAAGCAGTCGCAGTATCCGTGGCAGAGACAGAACAACAGCCGACGCTAAATACGTTAACGCATGCAGGTCGTTTATCATTATTCTATAAAGAATTTTTAATGATTACCAAGGACCCACTGGTTCTTTTTCATAAAAAGGATATAAGATTCCCTTCAATCGAAAGCCGATGCAACCTGTATCACCGTCAACCCAAAAATGTAGTGAAAAGGAAAAGGCTCTTTTCATACACGAAATAAAAAATTTGCTGTCTCTGCAATTTCAGAGATCTCTGAATCTGATCAATATCTATCAACTATTTTTTAGTACCCAAGCCAAATGGAAAAATGCGCTTCATCTTAAACTTATCACTAAATAAATTTATTGACTCAAGACATTTTAAACTCAAGGATTTAAGAACAGTAATAAAATTGATACCGAGAGATTGTAACCGTGCACAGTAGACCTGAAAGACATGCTTTTGTTAGAAAATCACAAGGAAGACCGAAAATATCTAAGATACCAATTTGATCAAAAAGCATATGAATTTAATGTCTTATTATTTGGTTTAAATACAGCTCCTTTTTTCACTAAAGTCATCATGAAACCGGTCATGAAATACTCATGATTATATGGTTACCTGTTAACAATATATTTGGATGACCTCTGTCTAATATAAGGGTCTTAAAACTTACAAGATACCGTAAAGTTGCTTACAAGCTTAGGTTTCATTATAAATACCGATAAAAGTAATTTTATACCTTCTCAGTCTTGTAAGTTCTTAGAATATAGTTTAAACTAAAAGAAATTCTAGGTCACTTTGCCAAAATCAAATTTGCAATACAAAAGTTTTCTAACTTAAAAAGGTGTAAAATTAGAGAATTTGTTAGTTTTATTGGACTGTTAATATCCGCCTGTCCCGCCGTGAAATGCAGCTGGTTGTATACTAAATTATTTGAAATATGTATAATTAGTACATGGATATACCTTGTTACTTGGAACAGGATTCTAATGGTGGAGCCGCACCAAAATAAAAATAGACAAGTATGACCTGGAAGTTTTTCAGGTGCCTCAACTACGGGGTGGGGAATTGCATGTGGAGACGACAGAGCTAGTGGTTTATGGAGTGTAAAAGAAAGTAGCAGACAATAAATTATTTAGGAATTCTTGCTGCGTTTATTGGTTAAGATACTAACTGTCAAGTACTTCTACGAACTGACAATACCACGGTAATTTCCTACGTAAACCGTATGGGTGATATACACTCCCCACACCTGACAGAGATCGCAAAAGACCTCTGGCAATGGCGTAAACGTAAAAATCTTTACGTTTTTGCATCTCATATTCGATCTTCAGATAATACTATGCAGGCAGACCAAGAATGGCAGCTAGCTGATTATGCCTTTCAACAAATTGTTGAAAAGTTTCATAGATATTTTCATTGATACGCTAGTCGTTAAAAATAATAAATGTCCAAGATATATATCCATGGCATAAGGATCCGGATGCATACGCCGTAAATGTTTTTTTTTTCAGTGTCGTGGTCGAAATTAAATTTTAATGTTTTTCCTCCTTTCACAATGATGCCTAAATGTTTAAGAAAGATTATCTCTGATAATGCCACAGATATAATAGTAGTTCCATTTTGGTCCACATAAACGTGGTATCCACTATTTTAGAGTCTTTTAATAAGTAAACAATTCGTTTTCAAAGCAGATTCAAACCTAATTTTGTCTACAAATTCCAGCCGCAAACAAATGCGCAACTCCATTGCCCTGGTGATGGTGATGGTACGAAGAGGCGTCAAATAATTTTCTCTGGACGTCATGCTTAACCCCTTTTTTGGATAACTCGTATAAACAATACGAAGTTTACTATTAAAAGTGGTTTATTTATTGTCAACAAAATAAACTAAACTTATACGAAAGTATCAATTCCCGATATACAAAATTTTTTGCATCTGCTTTAAACACGCTCAGTATGGCACAATTAACTGTTATTATTCTGCTTTGGCTTTAATAACTAAAATTGATATATCACTAAATCAAGAAATAAAAAGATTTATTAAAGGAGTTTTTCGTACCAGACCTCCATCCCCTAAATTTAATGAAGTCTGGAATATAGCACAGATTTTAAATTGTCTTGAAAAGTGGTTTGCTAACGAAAGTTAGAATCTGGAAAATATATATATATATATATAAAAAAAAAAAAAAAAAAAACACATTGCTCGTTATACCATTCTATAACGAAAAGCCAAGTATTTGTCCTGCAAGAGTTTTGATTACTTACCTTGAAATGAAAATGTTTCTCTGTCCTGATTCCGACAATTTATTTATTAGTTACCGAAAGCCATATAAGCCTGTTACGTCACAAACCTTATGCAAATGAATAAAAAATACGTTACATTTAAGTGGAATTGATATTTCTACGTTCACTGCGCATAATACCCTGTATGCTGCTACGTCAGCTGCGCAAAATTTAGGTTTTAGCATAGACCAGATTATAAAACTGCAGGTTGGTTTTCAGAATCACATACGTTTGCCAAATTTTATAACAGGCCAGTAAACAGCAATTGTGATAAAAAATTTGGCACCACTGTTTTGAGTGCTTAATCAAAATATTTTTCGTTTATTTCATAAGCGATGTTGATTTTTTATGTAACAAATAATACTTTTTTATTGCTTTTTGTTTCTATGTTGAGAAAATAAAGAAGCAAGATAGTATAAGTTAAGTTATAATTTCAATCTATATTATTCAGTAGCCTATATATTACAATTTTTGCATATTTTTCGAACACTTAGTCTCTAAACGTCTACAAGTGTTAAATCAAGCTAATCTTGAGGACGAAGCATGAAGTATAATTAGAGATTAAACGAACTTTCCTGAAGTGAAGTTCTATCTTAATTATACGAAGGCTTCGTCCGAAGAGATTAGCTTCCCTCCCTCCCAAAAGTTATTAACTACTCCCCTATATGATTCGAAAAATATAATACTCTAAACTAAATGACAGCTATGATGGGCGCTTGAGCCAGATCGGTGTTGACTACCCACTTTTGAAATTTAAAAAATAATAATTTTCTTTTATTACTTTTTTAATTTATAAATAGGTATATTCTCAATATAGTGTGAAATTGGCGATTACTAGGGCGTACTACAAGTGTTAAATCAAGCTAATCTCTTCGGACGAAGCCTTCGTATAATTAAGATAGAACTTCACTTCAGGAAAGTTCGTTTAATCTCTAATTCTAAGCATGCACTATTTTGATGCAAAATTGATGCAATCAAACGTGTCAGTAATAATATTAGTGCAACCACAAGTTCGTTACTATGAGTTGTTTTTTGTGTGTTAGCTGGAGAAATGTGTCACCAGCTTACACATGCCGTTAAGGAAAACCCGTGAGGTTAGGGTTTTAGACTATAGTCCAAAAGTTAATGCACAATTGGTGCAATTAGAACCAGAAAAACTAACCGTCACACTCTAATACTGTTGAAACTACGATCATAAAAGTGTGTGCGAGCTGGAGTACCGTGTCTCCGGCTTGCACATCTGTATCTTCGTAATTATATAAGGTACGATGATGTGTTATACCTCAAAAGTTGCTGCAAAATTGATGCAATAAGAACCAAATTTATCAAATCTTTAGGTAAAATAGTTTTGGAGCTACGAACCGATAAGTATGTGTAAGCTGGTGACACGTAACACGGGCTGACACATAGTGAATCACTGTAACTGTATAAGTAAGAGTTTCGTATTATATATCAAAAAAAACCTTATAGTTGGTGCAAACACGAGGCATAATTTCAAATCTCTGGGAGTCTTAGTTTCAAAATTATAGGCAAAAAACTGTTTTCCCGCCAAAAAATTCAAAATAATGGTCTTGGACGCAGCTAAGTGCGGCGTTGCCGTTCCGTGCGCTACACTGTTGCAAACGAGTTTGAACTTAAGAGCTGGTGTTATTAAGAGTCACTTTAATTGCGCTTTCGATCGTTTTCATTTCTGTTCTGAAAATTTTAGGCCAGGATAATAAACATAGAGGAATGCAGAAAGGTAAATAAATTTTACCTTTCTGCATTCCTCTATGTTTATTATTGTGCCAAATCTAATTATTTCTTTGCTTTATCAACAAACGAGTGTGAAGTTTCTAACGCCAAAATTAAAAAATTACTTGTAATGAAACTATCTGTTTCTCATAAAAAGGTTAGGAATCAGCGTACTTATATCAGACGGCTCCTGGCCTTAACTTAAGAGCTGGTGTTATTAAGAGTCACTTTAATTGCGCTTTCGATCGTTTTCATTTCTGTTCTGAAAATTTTAGGCCAGGAGCCGTCTGATATAAGTACGCTGATTCCTAACCTTTTTATGAGAAACAGATAGTTTCATTACAAGTAATTTTTTAATTTTGGCGTTAGAAACTTCACACTCGTTTGTTGATAAAGCAAAGAAATAACTAGATTTGGCACAATAATAAACATAGAGGAATGCAGAAAGGTAAAATTTATGTAGGTACCTATAAAAACTACTACATATTTATTACAGAGAGAAACCTTCATTCATAGAACGGTGCGAAATGATTACACTACTACTGTCCACTGGCCGCTTGTCACTGGCTTGCCATTGTCACGTACTAGTTTACGACAGCTCAGCCAGTGGACAAGCTCGGTCAACGCAAAGCACGTATGAGCAGTTTTCAGGCTACGCTTTTGCATTAACTCTCGAGAGATGGCGCTAGTTAAAATTTGAGAAATGTATTTTAGAAGAATTTAACCGACCATGGCTTCTGAGTAGTAGTATTCCCGAAGACTATAGGCTTTTAGCCCAAAATTTTAACATATTGGTCCTTGTCTAGGGCTATGCTAAATGCTAATGAGGTAGCCTTCCCTTGCTCGCATCTTAAATTACAACAATTGAATTTTATTGTATTTTTCGCACACGTGAGCACGCTCCAAGTATAAGCTTGATGCTAGCCATTTTAAAAAGGCTATAGGCCTAAAGGAGCCCCCACACGGTCAGTTCGACTGTCGGCCTAGAACGGATCGGCCGTCTGACGTACGAGACCTCCATCGGCCACACTAGACTAGACCGGTCATTGCCTGTCGGCAATAGTCGAAAGCCGGCTTTGAGGCCACACACGAGCAGTTGATAGCCGTCAGTTTTAGTACTAATCGGTAGTTTCTGCCCGGCTGATAACTGTCAATATTGGCCGCGACCACACACTATACCTGCGCATTAGCTGTCAGTTCTATACCTTTTACGAAACTGTGATTGCGGCCAACTGACAGGCCGTTGCCGACAGGCGAACTGACCATGTGTGGGGCGCTTAAAACCGCCTTTAGGCCTTTAGGCGACTGTAGCCTTTTTTCTAATAATAGGTTTATATTAAGGAAGGCTAAAGCTTCTTTTAGGCTAGGCCTGAGTACGCCGTCATAATAATTAACTATGCCACGCAATGTTAAAAATATTAAAAAATCCAAGATGGCTGCCTTTTTTGTTTGTGAGCCGATTTTGATGAAACTTAGTTTTTGGCACTATTTTGAGAAGAAAACAGCAACGCAATGTTTAAAATATTAAAAAATCCAAGATGGCGCCCAACTTTTTCTTTGTGGGCAGATTTCGATGAAACTCGATTTTCAGTACTATTTTGATAGTAAAAGAGCAACGCAATGTTGAAAAAATCAAAAATTGAAAATGGTGGCCTATTTTTTTGTTTTTGGGCTGATTCTGATGAAACTTGGTTTTTGGCCCTATTTTGAGAAGAAAACAGCAAAGCAATGTTTAAAATATTAAAAAATCCAAGATGGCGCCCAACTTTTTCTTTGCGGGCAGATTTCGATGAAACTCGATTTTCAGTACTATTTTGACAGTAAAAGAGCAACGCAATGTTGAAAAAATCAAAAATTGAAAATGGTGGCCTATTTTTTTGTTTTTAGGCTGATTTTGATGAAACTTGGTGTTTGGCACTATTTTGAGAAGAAAACAGCAACGCAATGTTTAAAATATTAAAAAATCCAAGATGGCGCCCAACTTTTTCTTTGTGGGCAGATTCCGATGAAACTCGATTTTTAGTACTATTTTGACAGTAAAAGAGCAACGCAATGTTGAAAAAATCAGAAATTGCAAATGGTGGCCTATTTTTTTGTTTTTGGGCTGATTTTGATGAAACTTGGTTTATGGTACTATTTTGACAAGAAAACAGCAACGCAATGTTAAAAATATTTAAAAAATCCAAGATGGCGTCCAAATTTTTTGTTTGCTGGCCGATTTCGATGAAACTCGTTTTTTGGTACTATTTTGACAAGAAAAGAGCATCGCAATGTTAAAAATATTAAAAAATCCAAGATGGCGGCCTACTTTTTTGTTTTTGGGCTGATTTTGTTGAAACTCGGTTCTTGGTACTATTTTGACAAGAAAACGGTAACACAATGTTGAAAATATAAAAAACTAAGATGGTGGGCAACTTTTTTGTTTGCGGGCCAATTTTGATAAAACTCGGTTTTTGGTACTATTTTGACTAGAAAACAGCAACTCAATGTTTAAAAATTCAAGATCGCGGGCAACTTTTTGTTTGTGGACCGATTTTGTTGAAATTCATTCGGTACTATTTTTACAAGAAATAAGTTACGCAATGTTAAAATTGTATGAAGAACCGATAGTTTGATTACAAGTAATATTTAAATGGTGTTAGAAACTTTACTCACTCACATTTGTTGATAAAGCAATGAAATAGTAGATTTGGCACAATAATAAACATATAATAGTGCAGACAGATTAGATTTATGTACCTAGGTATACTTAATACGAAAGACCTTTCTAAAATGTAAAATATTCCTTTGATCGCTACAAATTACAGGGATAATCTAATACTATGAATAAATAATTTGTTAACAAGTAGGTACACTTTCATTAACGTAATTTTACGCATTCAATAAGCGATTTTCTGACAGGCCATGTAAAAAAAGCTTCCAAAAGCTTCACTAGATGGCGTTGAACGAAGTATGTACATGTCTATGGTATATTTTGGTATGAATCATATTTAATTTAATTACTTTTTAAAAAAGCTAATAATAAATTAAATAAGTACTGACGGTGACGCCCTACCACAAGCTCTAATAGCAGTTATTTTTAAGTTGAGTGAGTGAGACGCCGCTTTACACGCCATATAGCGGCGTCTCACTCTCTCAACTTAAAAATAACTGCTATTAGAGCTTGTGGTAGGGCACCTGATAGGTACTACTGTGATGAACAGAAACGAAATAGGTAAATTTAAAGATTATGGTAAATAAATAACATCTGTCTAACGTGTAAAAAAACTCCTTGATATTAAGTAATATGTTTTATTTATTTATTTTATTAAAACATGTGATTGTTGTTTATTTTTCTTTTTACGGTAGCATTCAAATGTCTATGATCTATGCTTCGTGACTTCCGTAATAAACTCCGTTTATTCCTACCCAACAGTTTTTGACAGTTATCATTACTTAATAATTATATGTGTGGAAAATAATTTTATTGTATTTTATTCACGATTATTAGGTACAAAAAGTAATAAAGGGACTTTACGTACCTACCTAACGTTTAGGTACTCATGTCATGTTACAAAATTCTATACAATCATAAGTTTTAATATTGTTGTAAATTTTATTTTAGGTCTAATAAACTAATCTGAATATATCCGTAGGTATAGTATGTAGGTACTAATATCGAGTTTTTTATTCGCCGAATCGCGTCAATAATCAATAATAATAAAATCTTGACAAAATTATGTCGGAAAATACCAACTGCTTAGAGGAATTGTGCATTTATTTTTGGCAACACTGCGCGCTCGCACGGCTCATAACTTCAAACAAAACGTTCAATCAACTGTTTTCATTTCTCTATTTACTCTCTCCGGCGGTAAAGATCACAGACAGATGTGCTTGGTTACGAATTACGATGTGGAGTTGTGATGTGGAGTGCAGTGTAGTGCAATGATGACATTTTGTTAAGAGATTACTTACATTTAATTTGGATCAATGTGTTATTTATAATAGCGTTAGCGTATTTCTTAGGCGTATTTAATGAGGGTAAGTTGTTTCATAAATTCCTTAAATAAATTATTATTTTGTTAAATATATTTACTTTTAATAAACTTTACTGTAATATTACGTTATACAATATTATTAATTAAGTAAGTACATGTTACAAATAACACAAATTTTACAAACCTCATGAACTTCAGGCGAGCGTACTATCCATTGAGCCACGCGTTTAGTAACAATTAATACAACAATGAGCACCATTTCAGTTTGGGTGGGTTCATATTAGAACATCTAAAACTTCAATACCTAATGGTTGGTTGATCTTAATTCAAAATAGTGAACGTTTTAAATGTCAAATGTGACATGGTCATAAAACATAATTAAACAATACCTACACACATATTATCTAAACATCTAAATACCTATCTAACTATCCGGCTCCAACATTTTTAGGATAATGAAACCCAACCATTTCGATTCTGAATAGCACTCGCCGACCGTTCTGCGATACGACATGCGACACGCTTGCATCTGCATCGCTCGCTCGGCTTCGCGGGGCTAATCACAAATTACTAATAAAGTCGTGTAATGTACCTACTCCTCGCAACCTAACCATACTAAAGCGGTCTACATGTATTTGATAGTTATTTTAATAAGTAATTCCTTAAATATTTGTCTTTTAACTATAATTTTATTTATAATGAGTAAAACCCGACCGAGGCCCGACCACGGTGCGCCAGTCTATCAGAATGATCAGAATAGTTAGCGGAGTCATCAGGACTCCACTTACTATTCTTAATCGAAAATTAAAACGACAAAAATCTTGCCTTATATCCACTGAGGTTTTCATTCAATCGTTTAGAAAAAGCCTAAGGCCCGATTTCTACTATCCGAACAACGTCACAGTCGCAATCGAAGCTCAGCTGTACAAAGTCGTTTAACTGGACATTGTTTTCCATAGAGTAAGAATAATTACTTTATGGCAAACAGTCAATGGTCGTTAAAAGGCTGCGTTTCAGTTACGATTATGACGTTATTTAAATACCTACCGGAGTTATTGGCCTTCTGGTGAATATATAAGACTATTATTTTGTGAAATTTTCACTAAGAGATATATTGATCTGTGGTTGTGAAAGTACTAAATTTGATTATTCTGTGATAATTGAACTATTCTAATTTGTTCTACTTGCCTTAGTTTTTAGAAAAAATACTTGTATTTTATTCCCAAAGGTACACTATTGAAGGTACCTAGAATTTCTACGTTCTACTGCTTACCTATACATAACCTTCTTTGTTAGTTAATAAGTTCTTGTACATTACAGCAGTGCGATTCTCTAAGCGCAAACATCGTACAGCCTTGGTGGCAGCGGCTGCAACAGCGGTGAACGTGTACATTGGTACTCTTTAAAATAATTTTCAACGCTGTTCGACACTAGCGCCTCACGGCTGTAAGCGGCGTGATAAGTAATCAATTATTTTCAATTTTTTGTATGAAATTGGTATTCTCTAAGTGAAACAGCCTCAGCTTCGACCGCAGCATCGACAATCGACATGGCCCGCTATTATATCTCGGCTGCTTGCGCTCCCGTGAAACGAGCGAGATAGAAGATGGCTTTGCCATCGACGTACAGACACGATTTCTAATGTCAAACCATTGTCACACGTAAAAGCTTATATTTTGTGGATGTTGTCAAGGATTTCTAATAGTAATAGTGAAAATTCAAGTAGTAATATAGGATTATTTCCTTCAACGCCCCAGAAATGAGACACAATAGATTTCCCATTGTTCTCCGGCCCTATTCGTCTGGTCAGGCGTCAATGGGTTCTGTAAGTATCAATCAAATCTGTAAGTATCCGCCGCATACTGTTGACTTGTGATAAAATCTATTTTTTTTACAAATTTTTCATAGGTCTGTACCTTAGCCCACTGCTTTCCCACTGCTGATATCTATGACACACCCGATGCCTTCCTGTTCAGACCCTAGCAATTTCTGTCGATCCATTACGCATTCGGCATTGGCTGTGCGAGCATGTCCAGTGGCAAGATGCGAGTTTGTTCTTTCTCCCAGCAGCCCAGCCAACTTTTCTGCTTGAGCTTAGATGGTCTGTGTTACGACGAGCCAATAAAAGTTAAGTGCGTAGTTTGGGTTATAAAACTTTTAGTAAGTACAATTATGGGCCACGCGGAGGGAGAAGGTGAGGGGAGTGGTAAGAGGGAGGGGGACAAGGAGTATTAGTGTTCTGTGGAGGGGGAGGAGGCTACCCCCCTGTTTAAACCCCAACTCTAGGAAATGTATAGTTTTCGAGTTACAGGCTGAGAGGCTTCGTGCGGTAAGATACTCTGGCGCTTCGCTCGCGCGGCTCGCGCTAATCCAATATTGTTTAAATATGAAATATCTTGAAACATTTGTTTATGAAAGCGGTTTACAATATTGCTTAATTTTTCAGAAATGGTGACTTAAATCAATATTGTGAGGGCCCCCATGGATGAGTAACGGCCCACAACAAGTGGGTAGAACTCAAAAGTTTCCTTAATTTGGACACAACCGGCAGTTCCAAGCCGGTTGAAAAGTGGAAAAAGGTATTTCTATGTATGGTTTTTATGTCAAAAACAAACATCATTGCATGTTAACACATTGTTTAATCCTACTAATATTATTAATGTGAAAGTTTAGATGTTTGGATGTTTGTTACTCAATCACGCCAAAACGGCTGAACGGATTTAGCTGAAATTTGGGACACAGATACTTTGTAGCCTGGAGAGGAACATAGGCTACTTTTTATCCCGGAAAAACATCACATTCCCGCGGGATAACGTCGTGTAGACCACGCGGGCGAAGCCACGGGCGGAAAACTAGTTATTTATTAGTTTTTCTGTTTGCATGTAAAGGTGTGGAAATACAAAATGGAAGGCAGCGAAAATCCACCGCTCTATCAGTGGAACAGGTGGTGGCATGGCAGGCATCTACAGAACCTACGAAGCAAGGAATACCATATGAATTAAAAAATCTGAAATAAAGAAGATTAGGAACTAAGTTTGTTGTCTATAAAAATAAAAACATAAATTAAACAAAGTATATAAGTTTTTAAATTTACTTTTGTGTAAGTATTGGGAAATTTTATGTTAATGACTTGAGGGTGGGTAAGGGCTGTAGTTACCTCGCTGATAGATAAATCGACTTGTAGCATAGCTTCTAGCGTTAAGTGGTTGGCTACCCGAACCAGCCGTTTGGTACTTAGTCTCCGTTTGCATAAAACCATAACGCACACAGCACCTAAAAAGCAAAATTCTAAATAATGTAATACCTAGGTAAGACCTATTTTGCCTATAGTAGTCAAGATTCAAGATTCAAGATTTAAATTTGTTTATTCAATTTAGATTGTTAATTACAATACTTGTGAACGTCATAGAAGCTACGCCATCGGTTCGCAAACCCTACAGCGGGAGGCCTTGGAGAAGAACCGGCAAGAAACTCCAAGGGTTGTTTTTTTCTCCCTGTTTTATTTCATACAGAGTCGTCAAATTGAAAAATGACCTTAACATGGTATGACTAAGGTCAGTTTCCATCACAATTACACAATGGGTTATGATAAATACAGTTAAGTATAGGCGAACTAATGATCATAGCGGTGAACAATTTTCAATTACTTAGGAACTCTACTTAAAGAAGAAAGTCAATCAACAAAGATGAGAAATAAACATACCTTAGTCTCAAGTGGGACTATTTATGGGCTCCGAAGGTCGCTGTAACTCCTTAATGTGCTACGCTACATAGAAATGTAAAGGCCGCCTTTGAGAGTCGATAACGTTGCACAAAGTGTGTATCCGAGATATCGGCTGGGACAGAATAACTCACGCTGCTCAATATTGCTAATCTATTAGGTACCTTAAGTGTTATTGTTGATCGAAGCCTTAACCTTAGAAAAAAAATGTACTGTAACTAGCGCCAAAAACGCCCCAGTCGCGCGCAGTTACAGTGGCACAAACTTTTCTGTTCCAGTGACAGCGGCGCTATGTACGTTTTTCTTTTTTTTTTGTAGCAATTTACCCGGCCCGACTTCCAAGACCTTCAACCTCCAGCAGCGCTATGGTTTGCTGACACTGACTCGAGGATAAAACTTAGCCGAATACAGTGCCACAAACTTTGCTGTGCCGGTGGCCAAAATGTGAAACTAGCGTGTTTTTTTTAAATGTCATTCTGCTGTCAAGTTGATGTCCAACCCAAAGATATTATAATATAACAAGATTGTGCACTATGAAAATAAAAGCAATGTCAATTCGATTCTATGCAGTTACAATAAGGTTTATTTTCGTATGACATTACGATAAACGGAAAAACGAGCCGAGCGAGAGGCTCCTAAATAGGATTGCATCCCTGTCTACTGGGCTGCCACCATGAAATATTTTTGGTTGTAGGAGAAGTTAATTCAAATTCATATTTCCTGTTCTCGAGAATTTTCAAAATATTAATTAATTAAAAGGAATGTTAAGCTGATAATAATAAAGTCTATATCATTTGTATTATTTAAAACCATGAAAAACTACTTGTTTAATGTAAGAGTCGGTGTTATGGTAGTTTTAATTATAATAAATTTGCAACACTTTGCGTCTGGCCAATTTAAATAAAAATAAAAACATCATCAATATGGCGACGGCAAATTAATTTATGTGTGTAAAATTAGTGTGTGGATCTTAATTATCATTTTAAAATTACGTTTAAATCAATAAAAATGGTTCTCACTTGATGTGTGAAAGGATGCAAAAGCGCATCATATAAACGTAGCGGTGTATCTTTTCATAGGTAAGTATTTAGCCAAAGTTTTATTCTTGCGTATAGTAGGGTGTCCATTTCGTTTGTAATCTATAGACTGGAATTTACTTTCTTACTTAACCCAAACATTAATTTTCATTGTTTCAGATTTCCTAAAGATGAAGAAATTAAAAGGTTGGCTTAACGTCATACCTGAAAAAATTACACAATACTCAGCAGAAGAAGAAAATAAAGAAGAACTTTATCAGAAAATAGGCATGAAACAGAACTTATTAAATGTTTTATAAAATCTGTATTTTAATTTAAGGTTAAAAAAGTAGGTAGGTACGCAAAAAACGAATCTTTAAAATTAATTGGACACAAAGCCTCCATTCGTCAAAAGATCCGAAAGACAATTTTGTTTAGCAATGTATAGTCTAATTAATAAACAGATTTTCATTACTGTACGTGGACTTTTTATTTCTATCCATTTTAGCAAAATACGCCTATCAGAAATACAGACATACATTTCATATAAGTACCTACATACAGGTCAAACTGACAACCTCCTTTTTTGAAGTCGGTTCAAAAGTAAGTATGCTTATAAAAAGCATATGTGTATGTGTCGATTGTCACATTATTGCCTCATATGTGATGCAAAGTACCCTCTATGCTTTGCCCCGCGGAGTCCTCATCTTAACTAATATTATAAATAGAAAGTGAGTTCGGATGTTTAAATGTATGCTTGTTTTAGCTACAAGAGCTCCCTAGGAAGCGTGGTGTTTGAATCCTACGTGAGCCAAGTCTGGTTAACTATAAATTGTCCTCGAAAAAACCAAATCGTGTAGTCACTCACGTCTCTCTCATTAGAGAGGGATGCACACCATAATAGGGCTATCTCGCTCGGCTCGGCTGTAGCTCATGAGTGCGCAATCTTGTTATAATATAATATCTTTGGTCCAACCATAGCGCTGCTGGCGGCTGAAGTTCTTAGAACTCAGGGCCGGTTAAATTGCTACAAAAAAAGAAAAAACGTACGTAGCGCCGCTGTCACCGGAACAGAAAAGGTTGTGGCACTGTAAATGACAGACAGTGAAGGTATTGCTTTCTTTTCCAAGTCGTCGCAAAGTCAATGAACGCAAAGGCATAAAATTAAATAATATATACATACACTTCGATGAAATAATTATTTTTTATTACAAAGAAACATCTAAAATGTACTAGTGGCACTGACCTCTATTATTACACACTGAACAGGCTGTCTCCATACAAATGACAGCTAATTTTGTGTGGCAATTTGAAGCGCCACTACGATTGTCCCGAGAAGTAATTTTGACATAATCATTACTACAGTCACAGAGTTGACATAGGAACATCACTATTTTTAGTTACATGGACACTCGTATCTGCCTACAGCTTTGTTAGTCTACAGCGCCAAAATGGCGATACTCAAATAACCACAAAAATGATATGACACCAGCCAGTCCAGTGTGTAATAATAGAGGTCAGTGACATGAGGCTAGAGAGTAGACTTAAAGTATACCCTCTAGCACATCCCACGTATTCTATTATTGCCATTGCTTACTTACTCTATGGTACATCCTTGCGATCAGCCTTGCGTTCATGCAGCCGAGAGATCGTCGGCGAGCTAGTAGAGCTTACAGAATACCAAAATGAAACGTCATGATTGCAGCGAACGATGTGACTGATGTAACAGCCATGATCTCAGCGCTGCATGCAGCGTCGATGTGTTGCTTAGAGAATCGCATAGCAGATCACCTGGATTCAATAAAAGGCGTAGGTACCTTTGATACGTATAAGTATAAGCGTTATTTCAAATTCCAAACCGTTTCTTCTACTCGACACCACCAAAACTATAGGTGCCACCGGTGGTGACGTTTGGAATCACTATTCCGTACGACACTATCCTAGTGATGTCGAACGTAGTAACCACTCATAAGTACCTAGTCTGTGATACTGCCATTAATAAAGAAGACAATTTCATGTTATTATTTAATTGTAAGTTGTAAACATATGAACATAGGGGCTGAGAATAAAGAAAATACTTAAACCTACATTACATACCTACCTATGAATAGTGATTTTAGACGACACCACCGGTGGTATAGTCCTGGTGGTCTCGAGTGGAAGGAACGTGCCAAGCCACATATTATAACGAAGCAACTTTATTTATATTCTTATTAATAAAGCTCCTATTTCAAACTTTAAAACGTTTTTATTTTACCAATCAAGTTGTATAAACTGTAGTAATTTTTACTGATTTTAGTATGGCCTAATGATTGAAAAGGTGCTGCTGCCCATCTTCTAATAGCGATTTCCCTTAGTTGACTTTTACGACACCCACGGGATGATAGGGGGTAGTGTTATTCTAGGCCGGCACCTACACAGCCTTATAATTTATTAGGGGTGGCATATTAGGGGCAACAAGTATCAAAATAAAATATTTTACAAGCTTTTATTAAGTTTCAATTTGTCAATTTTAACATTGCGTTACTTATTTCTTGTAAAAATAGTACCGAAAACCGAGTTTAAACAAAATCAGCCCACAAACAAAAAAGTTAGCCGCCATCTTAGATTTTTATAATTTTTAACATTGCGTTGCTGTTTTGTGTCAAAATAGCACCAAAAACCGAGTTTCTTAAAAATCGGCCCACAAACAAAAGATTTGGGCGCCATCTAGTATTTTTTTATATTTTTAACAGTCCGTTGCTGTTTTACTGTCAAAATAGTACCAAAACCGAGTTTCATCGAAATCGGCCAGCAAACCAAAAGTTGGCCGCCATCTTGGGTTCTTAATATTTTAAACATTGCATTGCGATTTTCTCGCAATATAGTTCCAAAAACCAATTTTATCAAAATCAGCCCAAAAACAAGAAAATAGGCCGCCATTTTGAATTTTTGAATTTTTTAACATTGCGTTGCTCTTTTACTGTCAAAATAGTACTAAAAATCGAGTTTCATCGAAATCTGCCTACAAAGAAAATTTAGGCGCCATCTTGTTTTTTTTTTTAATATTTTTAACATTACGTAAATTGCGTTGCTGTTTTCTTCTCAAAATAGTGCCAAAAACCGAGTTTCATCAAAATCGGCCGCCATCTTGGATTTTTAATATTTTTAACATTGTGTGGCATAATTAATTATTATGACGGCGTACTCAGGCCTAGCCTAAAAGAGGCCTTAGCCTTCCTTTATATAAACCTACTAGCTTTCCGCCCGCGGCTTCGCCCGCGTGGACTTCAGGACGTTATCCCGCGGGAATATGATATATTTCCGGGATAAAAAGTAGCCTGTGTTCCTCTACAGGCTACAAAGTATCTGTTTTCAAAATTTCAGCCAAATCCGTTCAGCCGTTTTGGCGTGATTGAGTAACAAACATACATACATCCAAACATCTAAACTTTCACATTTATTTTATTTTATTTTATTTATTTGAGCAACCAACAAGGTCATACACTAAACATGTGAATAACTTAAACAATACAATATACTTAAACTAAGTGTTGCCTTACTTAAAGGTCGCCACGGAAAGCTTATAAAATACATTAAAAAAATGGAAGCCAGTAACTAGGTAGTCAACTAATTATTAATTAGTTAACTACTAACGGTGCTATAATTATTTCATTTCATATAGGTAAAAGAGAAAAAAAAAAATACTTAATCTAATATTACATTAAAAATGTATAACTACTTACTAACTTAGACATTTGTTGTGTCGAGTAAGCTAGTTGGTAAAAAAAAATAAAAACTTCAAAATAAAAACAGAAATTTAATATAAAACTAAAATAATAATAAGAGTGAGTGAGTACTCTGGACCCTACAATAATAATAATTAAAAAAAAAGAAATCCAATAAGTACGTTTGGAATTTAGAAGAGAGAAATTTATTTATATAATGAAAAAATTTTGAAAAAACAAACGGTTCGATTATTTATATATATTCATTATGTTTTTTTTGAATAAAGGTAAAGATGATCTGAAAATGTCTATATTACTATTGTTCTTTGATATAACATTATACTGATTTTGTATCCTATTTAATGGGGAATTGTAGCCTAAATTACTTTTAGAGTGTTTTGGACAAAATAAGCTATATCTGGAAAAGCGTGCAAGTTTAAACGGAGTATTAAATTTTAACTTGTTAAGTAACTGTGGACAATCAAATATACCGTTAACTAACTTATAAAGGAAACTTTGGTCAAGTCTTTTACGCCTATTTTTGAGAGAAGTAATTTTAAAAAATTTTAGTCTCTTAGTATAAGAATTAAGTTTTTTAGCCAAACCACATTGATAAGCCAAATGATACAAAAACCTCTTCTGTACTCTCTCAATATTATTGGAATGAACTTCATAGTATGGTGACCACACGATACTGCAATATTCTAGGCTAGACCTAACAATACTATTGTATATTTTAATATTATTAAGTAGGATTATTAGAAAAAAGGCTACAGTCGCCTAAAGGCCTAAAGGCGGTTTTAGGCCCATAGCCTTTTTAAAATGGCTAGCATCAAGCTTATACTTGGAGCGTGCTCACATGTGCGAAAAATACAATAGAATTCAATTGTTGTATTTTAAGATGCGAGCAAGGGAAGGCTACCTCATTAGCATTTAGCATAGCCCTAGACAAGGACCAAAATGTTAAAATTTTGGGCTAAAAGCCTATAGTCTTCGGGAATACTACTACTCAGAAGCCATGGTCGGTTAAATTCTTCTAAAATACATTTCTCAAATTTTAACTAGCGCCATCTCTCGAGAGTTAATGCAAAAGCGTAGCCTGAAAACTGCTCATACGTGCTTTGCGTTGACCGAGCTTGTCCACTGGCTGAGCTGTCGTAAACTAGTACGTGACAATGGCAAGCCAGTGACAAGCGGCCAGTGGACAGTATTAGTGTAATCATTTCGCACCGTTCTATGAATGAAGGTTTCTCTCTGTAATAAATATGTAGTAGTTTTTATAGGTACCTACATAAATTTTACCTTTCTGCATTCCTCTATGTTTATTATTGTGCCAAATCTAATTATTTCTTTGCTTTATCAACAAAGGAGTGTGAAGTTTCTAACGCCAAAATTAAAAAATTACTTGTAATGAAACTATCTGTTTCTCATAAAAAGGTTAGGAATCAGCGTACTTATATCAGACGGCTCCTGGCCTAAAATTTTCAGAACAGAAATGAAAACGATCGAAAGCGCAATTAAAGTGACTCTTAATAACACCAGCTCTTAAGTTCAAACTCGTTTGCAACAGTGTAGCGCACGGAACGGCAACGCCGCACTTAGCTGCGTCCAAGACCATTATTTTGAATTTTTTGGCGGGAAAACAGTTTTTTGCCTATAATTTTGAAACTAAGACTCCCAGAGATTTGAAATTATGCCTCGTGTTTGCACCAACTATAAGGTTTTTTTTGATATATAATACGAAACTCTTACTTATACAGTTACAGTGATTCACTATGTGTCAGCCCGTGTTACGTGTCACCAGCTTACACATACTTATCGGTTCGTAGCTCCAAAACTATTTTACCTAAAGATTTGATAAATTTGGTTCTTATTGCATCAATTTTGCAGCAACTTTTGAGGTATAACACATCATCGTACCTTATATAATTACGAAGATACAGATGTGCAAGCCGGAGACACGGTACTCCAGCTCGCACACACTTTTATGATCGTAGTTTCAACAGTATTAGAGTGTGACGGTTAGTTTTTCTGGTTCTAATTGCACCAATTGTGCATTAACTTTTGGACTATAGTCTAAAACCCTAACCTCACTGGTTTTCCTTAACGGCATGTGTAAGCTGGTGACACATTTCTCCAGCTAACACACAAAAAACAACTCATAGTAACGAACTTGTGGTTGCACTAATATTATTACTGACACGTTTGATTGCATCAATTTTGCATCAAAATAGTGCATGCTTAGAATTTCTCTATGTCTTATGAGGAAGCTGATGACCCACACATCTTTAAACATATTATTTTTTTCCTTTTCAGTTGACAGGTACTTTTTGAAGTTGTTTTAATTTTTAAATTACTTTTTTTGTTATTCCACTTGATTTACACGAAGAAATGAAATGTGGGATTGATTATTTTGTGATTTTTTGTTATAGTAACAAAAACATATTAATATGTAGAGTAGTATCGCTAAATTAAAGGAGCACCGGGTCTTTACAGGTACATGTTGTTCATAATAGATAGTGTTAAACAAAACAAAAATCAATACTGTGGAAAGTAAAATAAATTTAAAGTAAAATATATCTTAACTTAAAATTTGATTTAAAAAAATCGGTCTTTCTGAAAATATTATAGATTATTGTAACAATCAATTATTTTTTCACATCCCTGGCTCATAGAGTAGTGTGGTGTGTGTCTGCCAATAGCATGTCAATAGAACTAATTCTAATCTGTGGTCTGTCATGCCATTTCGATTCAGACCAAAATCGATTTCAGCGCTGACAGCGATAACAGAGGCGTACCGATTCAGATATCGTGATTCGTGCTTATGACTGTTGGGTTGGGACCTCTCAACGATTCGGAACGTTCGTAATCGCGCTCATAACGCTCACTGAATAACCTCAAATTCCGACCACTTTATTATATTAAAATTTAACGGAAGATGGATAATGTTGAAGAAACATTGACGCTGAGGACGTATCTTCTACCCGCCGATTCCCACTCGCACTTGGATACGGTTTTTGAATTATTTTTTAATAAAAAAAACACCTACTGAAACAAATATAAACAAACAACTGTCAGTTTTGACAGGACGCTCATGTGATTATGGTTCGGAGCATGGGCGGCGTATAATCACAAGATGGGGGATGTTATGACGCAATCAATGACGTCACACGGGATGTCGTTGTCGCGTTCAGGCCGTTTGTGCACTACACTGAATTTTAGGCTAAGCCCGCACAGCGATTAAAATTCGCGCGATTAAAAATCGCGATTTTGTAACTCATGGAATTGTATGTAGGTACACGCACTCGCGATTTAAAAATCGCGCTAATAAAAAATCGCTTTTTGCTGTGAAATAATCGCGCGTCTTAACCCGGCGGGAGGCGTGCCCATTTCTAGAAAATATTCTGTCGCTATCGGGTAAAAGTTATAATACAGGAGTGTTTTTTTCCATTTTTAAATAAAGTTTAAACTTTGAAGTAAATAAGTAAAAATTAAAGTATACTTATTTTATTATATATTTTTTTATTATCATTTAAAAATTTTACAAAATATAAAACTCTTGCGTTACTGGCTGACTGACAGACAACGCACATCAGAAACTACTGGGCGCAAGAAACTAACATTTGGCATGTATTTTCCTTGGGGAGCGTAGTGGAGCACTTTAAGAGGATTTTTGGAAATTCAATTACAGAATTTTGCAATTTTGCAAACTTATGGCTTAGTATCTGAGGTCGAAAAGCTTTGAAATGTCAAGCCTTGAATCTTATCGACTAGATTTTAATGGTAGGTAGGTATGTACGTGCAGTTGAAAATGTCAGTTTTCTGCATAGTTTAATTTACAAAATACTAAGAATTTTGCGAAAAACCGGATATATAGACATAGATTATGACATTTCTCAATCTTACTTAATAAAGATAGGATTTAGGGTATTATATCATTGTGTAACTATCCGTGTTCTTGCAAAATCTAGCATTTTCACAAAAATCGATTAATCCATTCATCCTACGACATAATATTAAAGGCAACGACCGTTACTGACTGATATATCGACGCAAAGCTCAAGTCACTGAATGGATAGCGTTGAAGTTTGGCATGCAGATAGTTATTATACCAAGGCATCCGCTAGGAATGTACTTCTCAAAATTCACATTCTAAGGAGATCGAGGGAAACGGGGTCAAACGTTTGTATGGAGAAATAGGAAAGAATATCCATACTAACATTATCTTTATAATGTTAGTTAAAAACATTATAAAGATGTTTTTAACTAACATTATTTCCCTCTCGGCACATAATATCGGTTTTATTGTTTTGTAAAACCGTTATATTGATGTGCCTCCGGAAAACATACAGCATTGTCTATGAAGACGTGTTTGTTATCTGCTGGTGAAAATAATTAACACAACGCTATGATGATTAAGACATTTTATATTTATGTCTGATAAAAATAATGTTAAATTGTCATTATAATATAATAAGAAAGTTTTCAGAGTTAAAGAAAACGATCAAAATGGTTTTTACTTATTTCTAGGGAGACTAATCGTTTGCAATAATTGTTACAAAAATTATGTCTTGGACAATTTCCAATTGCCCCTAGAAAGTATTTTTTACCACCTCAAAGAGGCGAACAGATCTGCAGCTTCCTGAAGCTATCAGTAAGCACATTTTATACTTAATTTCATTTACTGCAGTATTAAGCTTTAATTAATTATTTAATTTAGTTACTTTGTCTTTTAGTCATGACCTAAAAGAAGTATTCTCTAATTATCTCGAGAAGTATTACTGGTATTACTGCCGGTATATTTGAAATGGTTTCCAAGCTGGCTATGAACATGTGAGTCAGTTTCAAGCCCAAAATATGGAATAAGAAAACTGTTTTAATGGACTCTGCGTCCAGATGATAAGAATAGTACTTTGCTGATATACTAGCGATATCGAGGAGTTAATAATCTTAGACTTGGTTGGCAGAAAGCCACTTTAGGAATAGACTTGGGTCCCAACCACATTTAAAATTTCGTTTCAAGTTTCAGTTGGAGAATTATAGTTTTTCTCTGTGAAGTCCAAAGATTATAATAATTTTTCTGTTACAATAGATTTATCAAGAATTTATGCGATATTATAAGGCTTAGTCAAGAGATGTTAAGGATCGTCTTGATTATCACCATCTAAAATATCTTCTACTTGCTGGCATATAAGCCGTTTAGGTAGATTTACGTCAGTTTTGTTTTTATTTAATAAATCTTTTCCTTCTTATGACCACTCATATTTGACTACCCCACCCCCAATTTTTTAAATTTTCAGGTGATTTGTAATGCTTGAACCTGTGGAGGTGGCAGTGACAACGTTATACCTATCAGCGTCTTGGACAAGTGCAGGATTTCACGCGTGTGATCCAGAGATCGCGATTTCGGAACTTGTGATCAGAGAAAGAAAGCTCGAGTACACTCTGGCTCGACTATCATGCATGTTATGTATAGATGAGTGCCCCAACTCTACTCGGAAGCGTCCGTTAGATAGAAAGTGAGTAACTGGAGGTTCTAGTATTTTTGTCGAGTGGTTTATGGCTCCGCGCCACAACACACACAGCTGTGTGGCTCCGCGCCACATCATCTCTTGGCAAACCTTTGTAGGAATCGAGATAGTATGTCGAAGTTACATTTTGTCGAATTAGCGTTACAATATTTGTGAGTAGTAGCGGCAGTGCGGCCGTGCCGTGGCCTACAGAATCTCGCCGGCCTCGCTATTACGCATAACGAAATTGGCAAAGCTCCGCCAGGGTACAGCAGACTCTAAAGTGCACGCAGGCCAGGCAGTACCTCTGTTCTATGAAGCGATCTAGACTCCTGTTGAATTTGTCTACTTGCTACTAAATTATTCGCTATATTTTGAATTTTCTGCTGTATTTCGCCGAATTCGGGAATATTCCCAGTGTTGAGAGGGCGTTAGGGTAGGTTTTTAGTAACTGACTGTACAAACCCGGTTTCTCCAGGTGTCTAACGGCCTCCGCAGTTTCTTGGTCCATCGGTCTATTAGTAGGCAGGTAAGACCTTGACGAACTTCCGGGTCGGGATAGGGTGTCCGCGATCCGGTACGTTACTGGGTCTCAGCGACCCAGCACGTTAGTGTTGCAATAATTTTCTACTAACTTTCGCTGGTAGGGTCTACGCGACCCAGCACGTTACTGGGTATCCGCGACCCAGCACGTTGCTGTTGCAATAATTTTCGACGAACTTTCGCTGATAGGGTCTCCGCGACCCAGCACGTTACCGGGTCTCCGCGACCCAGCACGTTGCTGTTGCAATAATTTTCAACGAACTCTCGCTGATAGGGTCTCCGCGACCCTGCACGTTATTGGGTCTCCGCGACCCAGCACGTTGCCGTTGCAATAATTTTCGACGAACTATCGCTGATAGGGTCTCCGCGACCCAGCACGTTACTGGGTCTTTGCGACCCAGCACGTTGCATTTGCAATAATTTTCGACGAACTTTCGCTGATAGGGTCTCCGCGACCCAGCACGTTGCTGTTGCAATAATTTTCGACGAACTCTCGCTGATAGGGTCTCCGCGACCCAGCACGTTATTGGGTCTTTGCGATCCAGCACGTTGCAGTTGCAATAATTTTCGACGAACTCTCGCTGATAGGGTCTCCGCGACCCAGCACGTTACTGGGTCTCTGCGACCCAGCACGTTACTGTTGCAAAAGTGTATCAGCCTCCGCGTCGCAGCCTGTAGGCGCAACTTAGTAGGTGTAGGTCGTCATGACCTGACCTCTCAAACACTAAGCGGTTATATGAGACGGCGCTGCTGTCAGATCCCACAAACGAAAATGCAAACACAAAAACGAACCTTGATAATTTGTCCTTAAAACCACCCGATGCGATTGTGCAGTAGGGATACGAGTGTAGATTCCTTTACTCTAGTTTTATATCTAGTTTTTTTTTTTTCCATTCAGTCTCCAAGCTGAAGGAACACCGACTTCACGGAATGTGAAATATGACAGTGACTAGTTCTGACAAGTTATATGTGTTGGTGATGTAATTATAATTAGGTACTGTCTGCGCAAGTAATAATAAATAAAAAAGTGATGAGTTATTTTAATTAACTATTCGTTCAGCTTTCGAAGATTGGATGCATTATTCCATTGCTTTTCTTCCGCAGAAAAGGCTTGGAAATGAGACTGGGAGTCTTGTTTATAACAAACAGACCATAATCCTTCCTTTCAAAAGTGCCCGGATCAATCTGTTGTTACTGGTAATGTCATTGCATGTACATGTACTGGTATTGTCATTGCACTGGCACAGAATAATATTTGTAGATTAAATGTTTAATTATTAGAATAAGTTATTGCGTCTTGCATTGAAAGTGATATTAACAGTAAATAATGAAATGGCAGATACTAAATAAAACTACTAGGAAAAATAGCATTAGCATTTGTGCATAAAAAATATTTGCAAGCAGTTTAATTTTTCTTGTGGCTGATAAAGAATTTATATTTTTTAGTTTATCTATAAAGTCAATTTAATAAGTAATTTCATTACTCTCATTCTTTGTCTTGTATAAATCTCAACTTATACTTATGTACTTTGTATTTGATAAAATTATAATGTCAAGTAATAAATGCCTTCTTTCATCAAATGTGTTTTTTATTTGAGCAGAATTTAAAATAATATATTACTAGGGTTGTAACCTAGTAAACGTCGATGATTTGCACAACTATCGATAACGAATCAAGGGTGTCGATAGTTCTGGCAGCACTATGTTGTCAAACTCTAATCGGGGTCCGTCATTCACTAAAGCCCCCAGTACAAGTTGGCCGACCATGGTCGGCGACCATGACCAATACATCGTACATTGACACTTTTGAACGAACAAGTTTAAAAAGGTTCTTTCAAAAGTGTCAAAGTACGATGTATTGGTCATGGTCGCCGACCATGATCGGCCATCGTGTACTGGGGGCTTAACAAACGGCCGATATAAGGCTTGATTCCTATCTGTACTAGTCTATATAATTTGTGAGACAGTCTATATAATTTGTGATGGAGACAGCCTATCCAGTGCACACTGTGCACATCCAGTGGGTGTCCAGTGGTTGTGTGTCAGTGGTTTTTTTTTTTTTTTTTGTTTTTTGTTTTTTTTTTTTTTTGGCGGACTTTTGAAAAAGTAGGGCGCGATTTTCGAAAGTTTATTTTAAAAATATCTTTACTTGCTGTACAGTTGTATATTTCATTGTAAATAGTGTAAAAAGTATAGCTGAACTTGTGTTGAAAATCAACATGAAGCAAACCCCGGGGGTTGACGACCCCGGGGGCGATTCCCAGCAACGTCCAACTAAGAGACCAAGAGAGGCTTCGAAGGTAGATGAATCTGATTTAAATAAGGAAAAATTTAAACCATACCATAAAACTGGCTACAAGCGAGTATTCCCGGATAATTCACAAGATGCCGAGTACTGTGTATTTGTTGAAGCGGAAAAAATAGGTAACAAAAATCCTTTGGTATTGGCGAGCTTATTCCGAAATGAAATCAAAGGAGTGACCAATATAAGGCGGATTAACATGAACAAAGTCGGTGTGACGTTCTCCCAGGCAAATAATGCAAATAATTTACTTAAAAATGAAGATTTTTTGACAAAGCATAATTTCAAAGCCTACATCCCAGCTAGGGCAGTGGAGAAAATAGGTGTTCTTCGATTCGTACCCACAAACATCACAAACGAAGAATTGTTTAAAAAACTATCCTCATCGCATGAGATTATTAGTGTTCGCAGGTTCCAGAAAAAGATAGACGGTGTCCTACAACCTTTGGGATCCGTTAGCATCACTTTCCTGTCTAATATGTGTTTACCTGACTATGTATATTTAGATATTTTCAGATACAAGGTACATGAATATATAGCTCCTTTATTGCAGTGCTACAAGTGCCTGAAATTTAATCACGGTGCTAAGGTATGTAACTCAACACAAAAATGCTCTATTTGTGCTGGAGAACATCATTTCTCTGAATGTAAAAATGAATCAATAAAAAAGTGTATAAACTGTGGAGGTCAACATCTGGCCATTTCCAGAGAATGCCCGGTCAAGAAGAATAAAATAATGGAAAAGATGAACAAAGTCACTTATGCTAATACTGTAAATAAAAATGTAGACAAAGATTATAGTAAATCATTCCCAGCTTTACCCACCAAACCTGTAAAGAATAATGAACCTATTGCAACTGAATTATTATTAAATGAAGTTTTGAAAAATGATTTTATACTTAAAGGTCTAGTAGGAACTTTAGTAGCTCTAGGAAATGAGAGCAGATCTTTGAACTCCACAGTAATTAAAGAAGTTTTAATTAAAACCCTTACTAATAATGGATAAGGATTTTATTAATGTTTGTCAGTATAATGCACAGAGTCTAAACAGTAAAAAACCTTTACTGGTAAATTTCCTTCTTGAAAATGATATAGATATATGTCTTGTAAATGAAACATGGTTGAGAGATCGAAATAATTTTAATATACCTTATTACAATTTCGTTAGTCAAAATGGTCCTGATGGTCGTGGTGGTGTTGGAATTTTAATTAAAAATAATTTTAAATATAATACTCTTCAGACCTCATATCATCATTCTTTACAAACTGCAGCTATAAGTTTAATTACAAATTTGGGCAGGCTGACCATTCTAACAGCCTATACCCCCCCACCAAGTAGAGTAAATCATTTTAGGGTCAGTATGCTAAAACGAATCATACAAAGTTTACCTAAACCTTTATTACTATCAGGGGATCTAAATGCGCATCATATTTCATTTGGCTGTTGCACTTCTACTTCCAGAGGTAATGAAATGTATAATCTTTTTGATGAGCTTGACTTATGTATTCTAAACACTGGCTCTCCCACCACTGTAGGTACTTCATCTCATCGTCAGTCAGCTATTGACGTCACATGCGTAAGTCCATCATTAGCTCCGCATTGTGAATGGATAGTACATGATGACCCAATGGGCAGCTACCATTATCCAACCATCACTAGACTCCAGCTACACATTGAAAAATACACAGTAGGTACTTTATGTGAACGCTTTTTGTATAATAAAGCAGACTGGGATCTCTTCAAAACTGAAACAGAAAAAGAATTCAAAAATTTTAAATGTGATGACAAAAATCCATTAAGCAATTATAATGATTTTTTCGAAAAATTAATACAAATAATGAAAAAATGTATCCCAATATTAAAAAAAGACTCCCCATTCCCAATGAGGAAACCAGTTCCATGGTGGGACAGTGAATGTTTAGGTGCTGTAAAACGTAGTAAAGAGGCATTAAAGAAATATAGGTCTGATGGTACTATTGAAAGCTACATAGAATATAAAAAGATTGATGCACAGAAAAAACTCTTACTTCGAGATAAAAAGAGAACTGGTTGGAAGAAGTTATGTGAGTCTTTTAACAGACACACCCCTATTACGTTTATTTGGAATTATATGAGACGATTTAAACATATTGACACTAAAAATAAGTTAAAGTGCGATGAATGGGTCCCAGATTTTATTGAAAAATATGCACCATCCACTACATCATCTAACGACCAAGATCAAGAAATTTTCAATTCAACTACAGTTAATAGAGCAGATAACAGTAACAGTTGCTTAACAAAACCTTTCTCATGGCAAGAGCTACAGTATGCTTTGAAAAGTAGGAAAAATACCAGTCCTGGTTTAGACAATGTAACTTATGAAATTCTAAAAAATATGCATTATAGTACTCAAGATATTCTATTACAAATTTATTATAATTTATGGCAAAGAATGGAAATTCCTGAATCTTGGAAGACACAATGTGTTATACCAATTTTAAAACCAGATAAACCTGTTGATGTACATAACTCATACAGACCAATAGCTCTTTCATCATGCATAGGCAAGATATTTGAATATATGTTAAAAACTAGACTAGAATGGTTTCTGGAAACTAATAATTTATTACCTGCAGAACAGTTTGGTTTCCGGAAAGGTCACAGCGCAACAGAAAATTTTGTCTCCCTTATATCTGACATCAATAAATCACTTTATAGTCACTCAAATACAGCTTGTGTCTTCCTGGATGTACAAGGAGCTTTTGATAATGTGGTTCCATCAATCCTTGTCAATATCTTGGCAGAACTTGGCATTCCCAATAAAATCTGTAAATGGATACATAATTTCTTGTATAATAGGAAAATGTTTGTCAAAATTAACAACATTCTTCATGGTCCTAATTCAGTATATAAAGGCACTATGCAGGGGGCAACTATATCGCCATTATTATACAACATTTATACCAGTCAAATTTCCAACTTTTTAACTAACAATAATGTAAAGTTTTTACAATTTGCAGATGATTTGGTTCTATATTCAACCAACCAAAATGTAAATATTGCTGTAAATAATCTTAACCAGGCACTCAAAAAACTTTATGATTTTTATGAAAACAAACTCCAGCTAAAAATTAATCCTAGTAAAAGCGGAGCCATGATTTTCAGTAAAAAAAATAATGGATGCCATATTGCTGTTAAATATAACAATGAAACTATTCCTTGGCTATATGAGAAAAAGTTTCTTGGGGTTTATTTAGATCCCAAATTATCATATGATAATCACATTAACTACATATTAAAAAATGCTTCCAAAGCACTAAATATACTAAGGTCATTGGCAGGTGTTCATTGGGGTGCTGATCCTAATGTCCTATCTATGTTATACAAAAGTATAGTGCGTAGTCACTTTGACTACAGTAGCCTTGCATATATGAATGCAAAATCATCTTTGTTAAAAAAATTAGATATTCTACAAAATAAAGCATTAAGAATTATTACAGGAGTAATGTGCTCCACACCCATAAATGCATTAGAATGTGAATCTGGCATTCCACCTCTAATATTACATAGACTAAAAATTGCTGAAAGATTTAGCCTTAAACTATTAGCCACGGAAAATAAGTTGGTTCTCAACAGAATCTTACCCCAGGAACACCTACCAACTGGAGAGTATGTAAATATAATCCAGCTGGTCTCTGGATATCTCCCTGAGCTATTAAGAATAATATTACATGTAAAAAATACTACTGTAAATATGTTTAGTTGTAATCCTATTCCATTGTTTAAATTTAACCTTGTTGAGCTTGTAAATATTGATATACATAGATTTTCACAAAGAATAGAAAGTCAGAATGAACTACTAGAGTTATTTGATAGGAATCCTGATTTTTATAAAATGTATACTGATGGGTCTAAAACCGATGACTCTGTAACTTCTGCTTTTTATGACCCACAAGTTACATGTGGGTCATTCCATGGAAAACGCTACCGCAACATATTTTCTTAAAATGCTGATTTTAAAAGAAAATGTGTCTTAGGATAATCATAAAAGCCTATATTTTAATAGACCACCCTTAATTTTTTAATTTAGTTTAAAATTTATCCTGTTTTTACATATCAAAGTCAGGTTACTGTATACGATTGATGGTAGTTTATTTTTATCAAAACTCTCAACACCAAAACAAGAAAACTACCGTCAGTGTTTTAGATTATAACACATGCAAATTGGAGACATCTTGTTTTATTATTGAGTGATGCCATATATATAAATATTGCCATATACAACATCTCCCCTTTCCACAAACACTAACAAATCAACACAAATTAGATTTTATATGATGCTACTTACTTAGTCATAACATTCTTAACTACTAATAATCAAGTATATAATCTTGGTACCTTGCTGGCATTGAAATTTGCCTTCTAGGTCTACCACTGCTTTCTTCACAATTATTTTGATTAACAATCAAACTTGTTGTACTTTCAGAACTATCTGAGCTACTACCGTTACCTTCAAAATGTATAGGAACATTAGGAACAACATTACTATTACTCCTTCTTTTATTTAATTTCATTTTGCTTAAACTGTAATTTTTTTTCATTAAATTTTATATTAAATTCATTTGCACGTTCCATTATTAACTTCAATGTAGCATTATGTTTTTCTTCAGTTTCAGTTGCCAGAACCAGATCGTCGAAGTAAATTATTAGATCTTCAATGTCCCCAAATATTTGCATCATCACTTTTTGGAAATATTCTGGAGCACAAGATAACCCAAATGGTAATCTTAAGAATTTATAGTATCCAAAAGGGGTACTAAAAGTGCATAGGTCACATGAGCCTTCATCCAAAGGAATATTAAAAAATCCATCTTTAAGATCTAAAACTGTAAAGATTTTTTTATTGGTTAACTTAGCCCTTACTTCTGCTAAAGTTGGAATTAGCTGAAAGTCTCTTTTAATGGCTTTATTTAAATGTACAGGGTCTAGACATACCCTTAATGATCCATCAGGTTTTTCAACGATTGTTATGTTACTTGCCCATTTGCTTGGCCGCTCAACTTTTTTAATAATTTCCGACGACTCTAATTCACACAATTTACTTCTTAATTTAGGCAGTAGGGACAGAGGCACTCTTCTTGGGGGACAAATTACACCTTCACTTTTGTCATTTACATTAATTGAATATTTGATGGGACATTGTCCTATTCCCTGAAATGCATTTTTATTACAATTAATAAAATTTTCTTTTTCTGATACACTGTTGATTGAGTTCACATTATGTATTAGTTTCAAGGTTTGACACCCAGACAATCCTATTAGAGAAACACAGTTGTTATTGACAACAAAGAATTTCATTTTATAAGTATTGTTCCTAAAAGTACAAGTTATCACTAAAGAACCCAAAGTATTAACTTTAAAACCACCAAAAGTAAGCAAAATAACATTAGACTTTTGTATTGAGTCTTCCTTGAAACCACACTTTAGAAAATCTTTAATGGTTATTAAATTAACATCTGAACCTGTATCAATCTTAAAACAAACTTTAACACAGTTAATTTTTAAATGTTCCAACCATTTAGCTTTACCTAACAGTCCAACAAATACTGACCTCTCTTCCAATGAATTGCCATCATTCAGAGCTTCTACTGTAAATGATTGTTTAAATTTTCTGTTCGCAAAGCATCCAACGGCAAAATGGTTTAGTTTTCCACACTTGGTACATGTTTTATTATAGGCAGGACACTTTCCAGCTTCATGTTCCCTTCCACATTTCTTACATTTATATTTAGAACTCTTCTTCACTTCTAGTGTTTGATACCGAGTCTTCTCATTTTGTATGGTTTTGATGTGCCTTTCATGTGCTTCCGCCTGCTTAACGATATCCACAGCATTCAGCCAGTTTAATTTATTTTCACGTAGCATATGTGCTCGAGTATTTTTATTGTGAATTCCCAGAACTAAACGATCTCGCAGGAGTTTTTCTTTTTGCTCTCCAAAATTACAATTTTCTGCTTGTACTTTTAATTTATTTATGAAGGCTTCAACAGGTTGGCCCTCCTCCTGGCTAATATTAAAAAATATGTATCTTTCATAAATCTCATTAGACCGGCAAGCCACGTGTTCTTCGAATTTTTCTAAAATCAATTTGTACGTAACTTCTACTTTAAATTCGAAAGTATTAAATATTCTTAGGGTTTCGTCATCAAACCTATTTAATAATAACGCCACCTTCGCTTTTTCAGTAAAGCTCTTTTCTAAGGCCTCCGCTACAACAAGGTAGTTTTCAAATTTTTGCTTGAACGTCCTCCATTTTGTGAGGTTATTCGTCATGCCGCTTTCCTCGCCCACACATAGAGACAGTTTTTCTGGTAAAAATGACTCCATATTTTTTTACTCCACTCTCCGTTTCTTCTTATTATGTAGTTCTCGCCATGAAATCCTTAAATTTTAGTTACGCAGCGCCATGTTTTAGATTATAACACATGCAAATTGGAGACATCTTGTTTTATTATTGAGTGATGCCATATATATAAATATTGCCATATACAACAGTCAGATTGACATTGCGCGTTTCGCTGTTAGAAAGGAAAAGTTTTAAGCAACCAGTGCCTGAAATATTATTTGAATACTTTAATAATTTCTTAGATTTATTTAACCTTTAAAGCAGGCCTCTTATGTGTAACACCCGTTACAAAAAAAGAGCATTTGTTCATTTAGCGACTGAGTTAATGCACGCATCATAAAACGCATTTGGGAAAGTAAGGTTATGATTAAGAACTGCTAATATTTTCTATTTATTTGATGTTCAGCTTATTTATTTGTGAAATATTGGTGGGGAATGATGGGTAACACCCGTTACGTAACGGGTGTTACCAATTTTTAATATGACTTTATTAGGACTAATAAAAGGTTGATTGTGCTGGTTTATGGTTGTTGCATCTAAAAACCTTTCAATGCATTTTATGATGCGTACAATTAACTCAGTCGCTAAATAAACAAATGCACTTTTCTTGTAACGGGTGTTACACGTACGTTAAAAATTATTAAACATATCAAATAATGTGGCTGCCTAAAACTTTTCCTTTCTAACGGCGCGGCGGCGGAAAGCGCAATGTCAATCTGACAATTATTTTCTTTTTTCGGTGTTGTAAAAGGGAACTGTACCTATAACAGTTTTTCCAAAAATATTGATGTTAGAGAGCAGTTTAGGCATGGTACTAAGTTCTACTAAGTTCCTATATTGTTTAATGCCAAAAATTTGATCAAATAAACATTTATTACTAGAAATATTGGTATAATTTCGTACTCGTAACACCCGTTACATTGAGCTGTAACACCCGTTACATTTTTAAATTTCCATGAAAAATCCTATGTGTATTTTTGTTTTAATATGAATAGTCTATAATGTTTAGAATTTATTTAAAAATGCGTTTACATTTTTTTCTCCTTCAAAAACAAACACAATTCGCAGACTTTTGCTTTTGTTGCGGGTAATCCGGAAAGCATAGGCAAAATCGTGTAACGCCCGTTACGCACATATATTGTTCCTAATTTCTTTACTGCTAGCTATTACTGTTAGTTTTAATACGGATGACGAAACTTAGACCTAGGTGGAGGGTGTTAAGCTAATAATAAGGATATGTTTCCTTTTTGCATCATTAATTAATCGTCAAGTAAAGACGTACGACCTGTAACACCCGTTACATGGAATGACCCATGTTGTAAATGTTTTAAGCTTGATAATAACTGTAGTATCTTCACAGCTGAAAGCTATGCCATTTATAATGCCCTTCTGTATATAGATAATGTAAATAATAAGAACTTTCTCATAATATCGGATTCCCAAAGTGTTTTGACTAATTTAGAAAATAAGACACTTAAACACAGTGCAAATTATTTAATTTTGTATATAAGAAAACAGTTGTATAAACTTAGTGCAAGTGGAAAGTCTGTTGCGTTTTTGTGGGTACCGTCTCATCGAAATATTACCGGTAACGAAGTTGCGGACACTGCTGCTAGAGATGAGCCTGATGAAGATCACACAGATATTTGCAAAGTCCCATACACCGACTTTCATACCGTCTTCACCCACGCCCAGAAACAGTTATGGTCAAAGCTCTGGAATCACAATTCAACAGAAAAAGGAAAATGGTACCATGGCATACAGAAGACATTGCCCGCCAGGCCATGGTATCATCATAGCAAAATTACTTACACTAATAGAAAGTTCATATCTACCATAAACAGAATGCGATTTGGACACGGTCAGTTTACCGCCCATCTCCATAAAATAAAGTTGGCTGATAATCCCAAATGCAGCACCTGCGATGAAAACGAAGATCTTCCTCACATCATCCTAAGATGCAAACTTTACGGAATGCAGCGTCTAGTGCTTGCAACTGAACTAGCAGATATTTCTGAAAACGTACCGGACAAATTGGAAGACTTATTAGCAGACTCGAAATATTTTGAACCATTGTGCAAATTCATACACAATTCCATAGAAAATCTGTGAAGTGAATGAAAGAAAAGAAAACAAACGGTTGAATTGAAGAAAGTGAAGTGCTATTTGACAGTGACATTTCAATTCAATGTAAACATTTTGTTAAGTTTGGCACAAAGGGCAGGAACCCAGTGCCGTAAAGCACAATAAAAAAAAAATAAAAAAAAGTGTGTCAGTGATTTGTGACAATTTGTGATGTGAAGAATAAAACTGTCAATAAATCTAAAAATCAAAGATATCTTTGCTAAAAATATTTTCAAATTACATTTAAAAACCATTTTTAATATTCGTAACTATTATTTCTAAATGGCTGACGAAGAGTATGAAGCAGAAGACGCTGGGGCGGACTATGACGATATTGCAGAGGAGGATGACAACATTGAGGAGACCGAGGAGCAAGAAGAAGATGGTTACAACGTGCAGTGCTTAGCGCCAGGCCAAGCGGGTGGAGGCGTTGAGAAATCAAAACGTATCACTACTCGGTATATGACAAAATATGAGCGCGCCAGAGTACTAGGTGAGGTTGTGTTGTTTTGAGGTTATGATAGTTTTCAGGTATTACCATAATGTTTATTATGTCCGAGGATCAGCATCCTGAGAATCCAGCCCATTGATCTTATCAAAGCTGAGTTATAGAAGAGTAACCAATTATAAAAATTAAAAAGTTAGGAAATCAAACAAAAAGGGCAAACTTACTATCTTACGATCAGAGCGTTAGTATAGTACAGATAGATGTTTAGAAGATAATATAACTAGACATAAGGCCTTTCAGTAGTTTAAGGCTGCCTGTCCATAGAAGCGAAGCGGAAATTTTTTTACCAATAGGATTGCATAAAATCACATGACCTGAGATTTTATGCAATTCTATTGGTTAATATTTCCTTGTTTCTCTGCTCTGCCAGCTCGCTCCGCTTCTATGGACAGGCAGCCTACTTAGTTAGAGCATTGGGCTGGATTCTCTGGGATGCGGGTTTGAATACTATCCCAAAACCCACTATGAGGTTTTGTGGTTTTTGGTTTTATACACACCTGTTGAATAGACTGTTGTTTTTCCTTTTTACTTTTATAAAGTTCATACTATCACACTTGATCATTTTATCAAATGAATAACTAGACTATTTTTACTTTTTTTCTAATAATTAATGAATTTCACCATCAGCCCATTAACATCCACTGCTGGTTGTCGGCCTCTCCAAGAGTATGTTATCGAGCATAATCAGCGGCTGCTAAAAAACTTAACTAAATAAAAACATTTTAAACTTACATGGTTATTATCACTATAACAACTAATTATGAAAAGCAAGATTACATATATTTTGGCACAGTTGAACACGCCTTGAACATGGAGTAATTGACTGCGCCGATATATTGGGAACTCAAAAACAAGTTTAAACATGGTAAAAAACCTGTTTTTCATAATAGTTTTAAACTAATCATAATCTCAATCAATCAAAAAGTCAAATAATAGTTTAAGTATTTGCTCAACATTGTGTAGTACATATTGAATGGTGATTGACAATGATGGTTGTCAATGTTGGTTGGATGGATTGACAATGATATTAATCAGAATAACAATATTCTACCCTAATTTTGTGGGCATGCTAATCTCAATTATATAATACTTATAAGAATGTACATGTATAATATCTTTGTTTTAAGAAAAAAAAATTTTAAGGACAATAATTGTAAGGGCGTTTGTGCACTTCACTGAATTTTACCGATCCGGCGGTCCGTTTTTTTACGGACCGATATGGCAGCTATGAAAAACATATGGGCGCTTGTGCACAACACTGAGTTTTACCGTCCGTCATTTTACTTTTCCCCATTCCGGGCTGTTTTTTTCCGTTCCGAGATGACAGCACTGAAAAACATATGTGCGCTTGTGCACTACACTGAATTTTACCGTCCGGAAAAAAACGGATGGTTGTATTTTAATCATATATCACTACATAGTATAAAACAAAGTCGCTTCCCGTCTGTCTGTCCCTATATATGCTTAAATCTTTAAAACTACGAAACAGATTTTCATGCGGTTTTCACTAATAGGTTGCGTGGTTCTTCAGGAAGGTTTTAATATATAATTTATGAAAGTTTTGTGTAAATAAGTAGAAATATAACGATAATTGTCGAAAGTGCCATTAAACGGCAAGCCGCTCGGGAGCTTTCAGCAAAAACGCTGCCTAATCCTTTCGAGGCTTGAAAAAATAATGCATGTTGGGATATTTCTCTTCTATAGATCTACAAAAGAGTCCGCGATAGCATATGTCTATCTTTTAAGCATAGCAGCATAAAAAATGGTTACGAACAATGCGGTAATTTGGAAAGCTATTTAAACGGATACAGTATTGAACCTTATCAATCTAAATACGTTAGTTGCTTTAAGCATTTCATGCACATTATTTTACTCTTTTACACCATATAATTTAAATTAATATCTTAGGAGTTATCGCAAATAAATTAACGCACGCCAAAATAAATTCAAGCGCCTTTCTCACCAATAACACGTAATATATCTAGCACCAAAAATATGGTTTTTGAAATTTTTGTTTGTCTGTCTGTCTGTCTGTTGTCCATGTTTCACGCAATAACTACTAAGCGGATTTTGATGAACCTTTTTTTGCTATATTATATATATTGCTGTATATTTATTGCTGTAGACATTCGATAGTAGTTAAAAAATAATTTTTCATCCTGCCTCAATTTATTGTGATTTCGGTAAAATGACCCTGTCAGGTACCTTTCACTAATAAGAGGATGAGCCCAAAATTCTTTCTGTCTTCTACGTCTTCGTACATAAAGCAATCATCATGTCAGCCGAACGACGCCCACTGCTGGGCATAGGCCTCCCCCAAGGATCTCCACAACGATAAATTAAAGATCGATATAAGATCTTTATTAAAGCAAAAAAAGCAAGTAATTGCCGACGTTCCAAGGAACTCATTATTCCTCTCGTTTAAAACGCGGCCGTAGAGTGTAGTTTCAAGGAGATCACTGCGCTGCCCCGACCAGTAAAAAACCGGACAAGTGCACAAGCCAATCATTCGTGTTTTTCATGCCACGCCGGTCCGTAAAAAAACGGACCGCCGGCCGGATCGGTAATATTCAGTGTAGTGCACAAACGCCCTAAATGTCAGTTAAATAAATTAAATTTTGTATATTAAAATGATTGAATAGGAGGAGATACAATACAACAGATTGAGTTTTCCACATGCATTCCTAAATAACTTTTGTTGTAATTTTCTGTTATTGCATCTAAATCTAATGTTTTCCTTTTTAAATTTCAGGAACAAGAGCTTTACAGATAGCAATGTGCGCACCGGTAATGGTTGAGTTGGAGGGAGAGACTGATCCCTTGCAGATAGCCATGAAGGAATTGAAGCAGCGAAAAATCCCTATTATTATAAGAAGATACTTACCAGACCATTCCTATGAAGATTGGAGTATAGATGAGCTTATTATAATTGATCATTAAGTGGTTCTTAGAATAAGATAACACACATGTAAAACATAAGACCATGGTCAACTGTAAGGCCCTATTTCACCACTGATATTCAAACGCGATTAATGCTAAACGTGTTTATAACGTATTTCTGTCTCTTTGACATTCAAACAGATGACAGAGACAGAACTATGTTTTAAACACGTTTAGTGTTAATCGCGATTAAATATCAGTGGTGAAATCGGACCTAAAACTAAGATGTAGCTTTCGTATGAAGAACATTTTTATTGAGAATGGGGAATTTGTTAGCTTCAGCACACCTCATTTTAATAAGCTGGAAAGTAACAAAATCCTCATCCTGTGAGGATCTGGTCATCTTTTTTCTAACTGTTAGAACAGCTAGCTAAATTTCTTGGTTTACTTATACAGTGTGAGTCTTTATAAAGTGCACATATCAAAATCAGGGAAACTGCACTCTATTTTATCGACGGAAAAATTATCAAAAAAAAATATTTGTAATTTTTATGATTAACCCAACTTTTTTTTAATTCTAGCTTATTCTACATGGCATTAGCTTTCTAAAAGTAAAAATTGCACGTTTATTACTTAAATACAACTTCAGAAATCAGCGTTTAAAAAAGCAGTTAACTGAATTGAACTGGAGGATGAAAATTAAATTAACTAATATTTATTAGGCTAATTTAGTTTTATTTTTTTAAAGATAATAAATCATTTATGCAGAAAAATACTTTTGTTTTAATCATCCTCCAGTTCAATTCAGTTAACTGCTTTTTGTAAACGCTGATTTCTAAAGTTGTATTTAAGTAATAAACGTGCAAATTTTTACTTTTAGAAAGCTAATGCCATGTAGAATAAGCTAGAATTAAAAAAAAGTTGGGTTAATACCATGAATTTTTAAGAAATTGTAAAATAATTGTAAAAATGATGAAAAAAAAACAGATTTTCTTTAAGTTTCACTTAATTATAAAATTGTAGGGTTAGTTTTCTTGGATATTTTTACTTTATGGGTACGGCCTATTATTAGTTATCATCACAAAATTTATTCCACTGTGATAACACACTTAGTTTAAAAATTATGACGATTTATGTAAATAGGGTCAACAGGTGTAACCTAAAATTAAAAAAAAAACATAAAAATTAAATTTTTTTTTTTATAATTTTCCCGTCGATAAAATAGAGTGTAGTTTCCCTGATTTTGATATGTGCACTTTATAAAGACTCACACTGTAGTAAATTGAAAATTAGTTTTAATGTGTGTCTTTAACCAATGTTTATGACAGATACAATATAAGAGATTCTGTAGTGTAATTAAATGTAATAAACTAAATAATACATACTTGACTCGCATTAAAGCTATGGTGACACTTCCATATGAGCTAAAAAGAGGTTCTGTAGTGTAATTTATTAATGTATTGCATCCAACTCATGAGTGAAATACACTAAAGTCCATTTGCTTAGATAGTGTCGCCCTTTGATCGCGCCGCCTTGGCACGTGCCGCTGCTTTTTAAAGAATGCCGCCGCATAAACAAAAGAAGCCGCTTGCGGCGTACACCCGAAAATGGAATTGGATTTTGGGACTCGGCATTTATTAAATTATATTTTCTTAAATAATCTATGTTTATTATAAATACAGGTAACGACGGTTATGACTCGTGACAATTCGAGCGATGATAAGTAATCATAATAATCATATAAAAAATTTATAAAAATTATTATTATTTGTAAATCACTTATTTAACTTCCTTTTATATAAAAATATCCAAATTTTCATTAAAATTGACTTTGGTACTCAACTTGAGTGTATTATTTTATATCTGCATTTTATAGCAAGAGCCACAATGCCGTGCGGGTGTACCGACACTATCTAACCGAACGGACTTTAAATAATACTTGACTCGCATTAAACCTATGGTGACACTTCCATATGAGCTAAAAAGCCCGGTTTGCCCAAACAGAATTAATTTCCTCAAACTTCAAAGTAACTTGCCTATAAGATTTTATTATTTCTTCATTCAAAATAATAATTAACTTAAATATGTACAATAAATTTGAAGAACCTATTCAAAATTTAAACCACAAGCTAAGAGTCTTCCTAGAACATTTAGGACCTAGAGATATTACTGGGAGAATAAAATCAGTTGGTACGAGAAAATCTGCAAAAAATCTAATCTGTTTTTATAAATTAGGGTTGGACTACATCTGGCAGCACGGAACAGCACTTTACTATGCTGCTATCCTTTTCTGTCGCACCCAACCGTCAATAACTAGAGCGAGAAAGAGCGGGAATGCTATTGCATGCGGCGGAATCGACGAGGCGCGAGGCGGTCGCACATCCGCGCTCTTTCTCGTTCTAACAGATGTCAATTTCTGAGAGACAGAAAAGGATAGCTAATTCCAATGCGGAAAGTGCTGTTATGTGCTGCCAGATGTAGTCCAACCATTAGAATGTCGTCGCAGACAGGGCCATAATTTAAAATTAGATTTTAGATCTTATTTTTTAAAGAAACTGCATTAATTTTATATTCATAGTTTTATTTTAACCATAGCTCGTACATATTTTTATACAAGTTCTTCAAAACATGCACATTCTAATGCGCCATCCTGTATGACAAATTTAGTATCACATACATACAATTATGTAAGCACCAGTGGCTCATATAACCTTTGATTCTCAATTTAAAGCCTGTCCAGAAAAATAAAAATCCTCTCCATTTTGCGGAAATGTGACGAACTAATTTTTTCTATAGAATTTGACATTTGTAACTATGAAGAGGCGAAAGTGGCGCCTCAAGCCAGGTTTTTTATTCTTCTGGTCAGGCTTTACTATAAAACCATCATTCTACAACAGTACGCGCAAAATAACTTGGCGTCTCGGAAGTTAACGGCAAGTGACATTTCGCCCAGCTCGAATGTGCGTGCGAATAGCACAGCGACGTATTCGTACGCGTCAGAGTGAGACACACCGTGCTTCCGCCCGCGCACCAACCCCGGGCACACCTGTATTCGTCTACTGCGCAGCGTTCCGCGCGAACTTCAGAGCCGCCAAGTTATTTCGCGCGTAGTGTATGTAATAGGTATTACAATTAGTGTGAAAGGTTAGACTTTTGGATGATTGTTACTTAATCACGCCAAAGCGGCGAAACGGGTTTGGCTGAAATTTGAGACACAGATACTTTGTAGCCTTGAGAGGAACATAGGCTACTTTTTATCCCGGAAAAATATCACATTCCCGCGGGATAACGTCGTGTAGTCTACGTGGGCGAAGCCGCGGGCGCAAAGCTAGTTATAACTATACAGTCTGTAAAATATGGCATGATTAAAATGACAGCTCATTCGTGCAAAGCAAAAAGTTCTTTATGCTATTGGAATAAAGCTCAAGAAAAACAGCATCAGAATTGTTTTTAATGTAGCTTATGCTAGAAAATCAGACCCTAATTCAAGAATTTTAAATTATTTTTTGTACGAATGAGCTGTCATTTTAATAATGCTATATTTTACAGACTGGCCAGTAGGTCTAGCACAACTTGAGCGCGACTCGAGTGACAAAGAGTCGCGGGCACTTTCAACCAATCGGATTGCTCGTAGATAGCGCGCCTGACTTAAGGCGACGTGCAGATTGGTTGGAAGGAAAGGAGCGCGTAAGTTGTGCTAGCCCTACAGAGATTAGGTAAGGATAGCTATTAGAATTGATGAGTACATAATTAAGATAATAAAGTTAGTATTTTTAAATTGTGAATATTTTATTCGTAGGATTAACAGACTAGGGGCGACTTTCATCACTGATATTTAAACGTGATTAACGCTAAACGTGTTTAATACATAGTTCTATGTGACAGGAACAGAAATATGTTTTAAACACGTTTAGCGTTAATCGCTTTAAATATCATTGGTGAAATCGGGCCTAGATCAGCCCCCCGATTCCCGACGACAACGGAATGTATGTCCTGTCCTGTCTCTCATTATAGAATAGACAAGGATCAACCACATAATTCGAATCCGGTTATGTTTCCGACGGTTCGTGAATCAGGGGGCAGGGCTGTCCAAACCACAGACCTGCGCGGACCGATTAAAATTAATACATAAACTGGTGGGCCGTTAAACCAATATTTTCCATTTTTTTTTGGGAAAAAATGCATGGTGGCCTGCAGATTTTACTCTTTGAATAAATTTACGCCATGAGTCAGTGGCAAGAGCGTATCGCTTACGTTGCCATTTAAGGAGGAGAAATTTTTTCGCGATCAGCCGAAAACATCCACTGCCAGGCCTGCGGGAGAATTTGTCACTTTCGCATCGGTTTTTTTGGCCACCAAAAAGCTGCCTGCACTACAAGGCACCTATACTGTACTACAACAGAAGTTCAGAGACATCTTCTTACGCGATCGATATTTTTCGAAGTCGCTACAGAAGTGGAAGGCCCTGCCCCCTGATTCACGAACCGTCGGAAACTGAATCGGATTCAAATTCTGTGCTTTGTCTTTGTCCATTCTATAATGAGCGAGAGAGACAGGGCATACATTCTGCCGTCGGAAGCGTTTCAGACGGTTCGTGAATCAGGGGGCTGGTCAAGGCTGATTTTATGACTGATCAGTCATAAAATCAGCCTTGACCAGCCCCCTGAGAGAACCGTTAAGAGAACCTAATGTCATATTATCACAAATCTGTCGGGAACAAACAATAAGTATGTGCTTTTGGAGCGATTGCAACTTTAGAGAAATGCAAAGAAAAACCTTTATAGTGCGAAGACCACAGTTTGGTGCGCGATTTCTGCTAGAGACCTCGCCACATTTGTTTGTAACTTGGCGTCTGTCAGAGGGCGCTGATCGTTGTGGTCGGTCGGAAAAATAAGCCTTATTTCCATGAAATACCTACTTCAAGGGAGAGGCGGCGCAAAGATGCGGCGCCATAGGTAGGGGGGCCGGGCGGCGGAGCAGGGAACTTCGTCGTCCACTAGGGCCCCCGTGGTGGAGGAGCGCGCCACGTGTCCCCGGCGCGCCACACCAGAGGTGGGACGCAATGGCGTCCCGGTGCAGAGGGAGCGTCAACCACGGACGCGAACACGGGGCGGAGGGCGCGGCGCCTGACACAACTGTCCCGCAAACTTCGTCCGCGTGTGTAGGGACTCCCCGGGGGTTTTAGTGGGTCCGAGCCCCACATATACCCTTCGTCTCCCCGGGTGACAAAAAAAAAAAAAAAAAAATGAAATACCTACTTAAAAATTATATTTAAAAAAACCTTTTATTTAAAATCAAGCTTTTATTCAAATGTCCTAAAAAGAATAAAATAAATTTTGTATCAAGTCAAAACCAACAAATTTATTACATTAAACAATCTATATGTTTTAAAAGCTTGTCGCTTTAATTTCATATGTCAAATATAAGTAAAAGCATTTGTGTTTAGTGCAAGTAGCCCAGAAACAATAAAATCTCGCGACAAGCTTTTAAAACATATAGATTGTTTAATGTAATAAATTTGTTGGTTTTGACTTGTTACAAAATTTATTTTATTCCTTTTAGGACATTTGAATAAAAGCTTGATTTTAAATAAAAGGTTTTTTTAAATATAATTTATTTTTGTATTTTTAGTTATTATTGGACGTGTTTGTAAGTCGCTTCATTTCATTTAATGCATCATTATTGCATGGTCGTTTGCCAGTTAATTTATTACAGTCTAGCTCTTCAACTGCATCAAGTCTGCAAACACACAAATATATTTTACCACCAAAAAGGGATTGTAGATTCTTACTACAGACACACACCATATTCATTAAATACAAGGCATATTTACATAGGTATAAAAGTAGGTAGCACTGTATTACGTACAAGAATAGAAAACACAAATTAGACCTAATAAGACAAAAAGTTCCAAATAAAAATGTGTGTGTGCCGTGCCACAGCAGTACTCAATGGTCGCAGCTCAGCGTCATATTACTTGTCTTGCAACGCAAGCAAACGCTGATTTTCAGCTGTAAATTTTAGTAAGTATTTCAAAAATAAATACATAAGTAATAACAAGACACATTTAAGTTTCTATCAAAGTTGATAAACATAGTATACCTACTTATAGAAAAAAAGGATTTTTCTTTTCTGTAGGTAGACTAATGCTTGTTTTAACTTGGAGCCATCTGTCGTATACTTTAGTGAACTATTTATGTGCAAAGCATGGAAGTATTACATGGTGGAAAGTGACACATGAGTGACACCTAGTAGGGTCTGATAGGCTACACACGTCCAGACCAGACCTAACCGCCGATTTGGTGCGGACGAACTTTGCTGTAAAGCAAATATAATCCGTGCTACACACGTTCATACCAAATCAAAATCAAATCAAATAAAAAAGCTGTGTCCGTTACGCTGGCAAGAAAGTAGCTTCTAGAGGGAAGCGAGTTTGATGAATAGTTAGTGCGTAATTTGCTGTAAATGTGCGCCAAATAAAAAATTTGTGGGCCTAATACTTTTGGAATAAAACGGGAAAAACGAATTCTGCTGGAGTAACGGTGCTCCAGCAGGAAGATTCTAAACTAATGATCGGAGAGAAATAAAAATTATGTGGGCGGGTAGCTTAGGTTCTAGCAGGAATGTGCGCCAAATATGAAATTTGTGGGCCTTACAGTTTTGGAGATATTTGATTTTCTGCTGGCGTAACGTTTTGCCGAGTCCCAGATCTCGGGAACTACTGGATGTGCGATCTTACAGTAAAGGCATATAAGTAGCGCCTAATTTGTGCTGTATGCACATACAGAAAACATTTCAAAAATATTCACGGATTTGAAGTAAACAGACATTTTCAGAAATCAAAAAAATAATTCTAGCGCCTAAACTACCACACAAATATAGAAACCAAAAACGGTGTTCTATTCTTCTTGCTATTTCTAATTACCATAAAAAGTTTGAGAATCCCACAGTTACGCGTTTTTGAATAATACCCACATGAAGGTGAGACAGACAATGTCATGACTTTGACGATCAGCAGGATAAAGATATCAGAGATTATTTAGATCCTAGCCCAATAAATAATTAGTGCTGTTACTAAAGTACATGTTCTGAAAATTTCAGCATCAAATTTTTCGTAATAAAGTAAATATTCATTAAAATCCAAAACAACTGCCAGTATTCTGATTAACCGACCAAATTCGATAGACCACGAAAAAGCGACGCGCTCATACATATTGATGACCTTCTTTAATGTGTCGTATTATGCAGAAAAATTTAATGTACAGTCGCGTTCATAACTTGTTTTTTGGTAAATGTAGGTGAATAGAGCTCTATCATTCAAAAGGATAGTTTGAGCCTTTATTCATACCAGCACAGTATAAGAAGGAACCATTTTTCCATACAGTAGTCCGACGGAGACGTCAAGAGAGACAGGTCAATCGTGCGGGGCGTGACAAATAAACAAATAAACAAACTTCTTATTTAATTAATATTATAGTGCATACGATTTGCATACGTGCAAATCTTGATCTCGCATATTTTATAGAACTACTGTCTGGGACGTATTAATTTCTAAAATCCAAGATGGCGGCCAACTTGTTTGTTTGTTGGCCAATTTCGATGAAACTCGGTTTTTGGTACTATTTGGACAAGAAAACAGCAACGCTATGTTAAAAATTTTAAAAATCCAAGATGGCCGCCCACTTTTTTATTTGTGGGCTGATTTTGGCGAAACTCGGTTTTTAGTACTATGACAAGAAAACAGCAACGCTATGATAAAAATATTAAAAATCCAAGATGGCGGCCAACTTTTTTCTTTGTTGGCCTATTTTTACTAAATTCGGTTTTTGGTACTATTTTGAAAACAAAACAGCAACGCGGTGTTAAAAATATTAAAAATCTATGATGGCGGCCAACTTTTTTGTTTGTGGGCCGATTTTGATGAAACTCGGTTTTTAGTACTATTTTGACAAGAAAACAGCAACGCGGTGTTAAAAATATTAAAAATCCAAGATGGCCGCCATTTTTTTATTAGTGGGCCGATTTCGATGAAACTCTGTTTCGAGTACTATTTTGACAAGAAAACAGCAACGCAATGTTAAAAATATTTAAAATCAAAGATGGCGGCCAACTTTTTTGTTTGTGGGCCGATTTCTATGAAACTCGGTTTTTGATACTATATTGACAAGAAAACAGCAACGCAATGTTAAAAATATAAAATATTTAAGGTGTCGGCCAACTTTTTTGTTTGCGGGCTGATTTTGATGAAACTTAGTTTCTAGTACTATTTTGACAAGAAAACAGCAACGCATTGTTAAAATATTAAAAATCCGTAAGTTGATAAATTGGTATGGATAAGCTGCGTTCGGAATGATTCCGTTTCGGAATTCCGTATAAAAATTCCCTCTCTATGTGCCCAGTCTAGGTGTTATTGTTGATCGAAGTGCCCAGTGTAAGATCAATGGGAAGATATGTAGCATAGAAAGTTATTGCACACTGTTTGTTGTGTTGAGCACGAATCTGTTCTGTGGCGTTGCGCTTGTGCGAGCTGTTACTAGGGTTGCCTGCCACTGCCATTCTATTTCATTACAAAATAAGGATTTAATATGCGTATTCAACTGGTTCACAAAATAAATTATTTTTCTTTCTTTCTCTCTGTAATCTACAATATTAACTCAAAATTGGCAAGATAAAAGGCCGAAAAAAATACAAAATAAAATCTTGCTTTTTCAGATTTCGAGAAAAACCTACTTCGAGAATGACGTTACCAGCTTCGGTTGTGGTTTGGTTGAAATTATTTAGCGCGATCGCCCCCCAGGAATGCAACAAAACACATTTGTTAATGAAATCTCAAATAATATATAAACATGAAACATGAATGGTTTAAACACTTTGTTAATAATTATTTTTTGTAAATTCAAGTAGTTAGGTACTTAATGAATTATTTGTTGCTTTCTCCCACTAAAAAAAGGCTCTATAGCGCAAAGAAACTTTCTTCAAGATGAAGATTTGCCCAAGCTTTACAGCTTTTGCTAACACATATTTTTTTTGCGATTAAATCTAATGATTGGCGAATGGGCGATTTTCTGATTCGTGCTGCTCGTTTGGATTAGCTCAATAGATGGCGCTGTCCCACCTATGCAGTCACTAACAACGGAACGTAATAAAGTTTACTTCGACGCGACTTTTGTTTCATAAAACGGAACGTTTTGTTTATATTTTGATTGATTTTTGCTGCTTTGTTCTGTTGAACGTTGCTAGCTAGCTATCGTTATACCCGACGACCGACGTCACAAAACAATTGTAGTAGGTATTTTTTTTATAAAATTAGTAATTAAAGTTCCAAAAAGCGTATAAAGTTCATATCCATAAAGTTACGCGGTAGCGACCCTGTATATAATAGGTCTTTACATATGAAATTGCCGTTTTTTTCTTTTGTACATATAACTTAACAACTTTTATAATATTAGAAATATATAATTTCTTTAATATTGCGTTACATTAAGACCGTATCGAGCAACTTTTGATAATTTAATAACCACGATATTTGATTATTTACATAGAAAAAACTTATTCCGAAAGTTACGACTATTTTTGTTTCCAGAATTTCGTACTTTATTAGTTGTAACTTAGTGAAAAAAAATTTTTTTCTCTTAACGAATGTGTCATTTAGTAGTTAAAATGTCCATAAATACGTGTGTAAAATTTTGTAAATTTACATAATATTAGTCGTTAAATAATAACAAAAACGTTAGTATGGAAAAAAAATTATTACAGAAATCTCCATACAAAACGGCAATTTCATAGGTAAAGACCTATTATGTGATTTAGTTGGAATTGGATTATATTTTAGTATAGCGTTATTAAATAGAATGCTTCCAAGCATCTGTGCTAATTTTCGTAAGTGTATGTATGTTTGTCCACGGTCCACGAATTTCTAGAAAACTAAGGCTACGTACGCACTGGCAGGTGGCTAGCTTGGCGCCTAGAGCCTAGTGGCTTGCATTCTACTAGCGCAACTAGCTAGACGCCAAGCGCGCAGTGCAGCCGGTCGCGAACATTCTAGAACGTTCGTTTTACCAAGGTGACTCGCTATGCTCTAGGCGTTAGTACTATTATATACAGGATAAATTTTTGACCAGTGCACAAATTTTTAGGATCAACTCAGAATCGGTAAGCGAACAACTTTCTCTTAGAAACATGGGTCGAAATACGACAAAAATTTTTGGACTCCCCATACTAAATTGATCACGTGATCAGTCCGATTTGTATGAAGAGTCAAACATTTTTTGTCATATTTCGACCTATGTTTCTAGGAAAAAGTTGTTCGCTTACCGATTCCGTAGGTGTGTTACATTCCATTGCTTCTTGGAGTATTTGGCGTCAAATACGTCGAGTCGGTCTTCTTGGTAATTCTTGCTGAGGTAGTCACCACTACAATAAAACACTCGGCATAACGTTACCGAGATAGCGCATATTTTAATCATTCCACACATCATCCAGTTGCGTACACACTTGGGGCACAAAACCACACCTATCTTGAGTCACAAAGTCCACTATGAAACAAATTGCGATTAATTAAAATATTCACTTAACCTAACCCGCCAAAATGGCGCCAAAAACTCGCAACTAGTGCCGCAACTGAGCCGGGGCGCAAACCAGTTCTAGCCCCGGCGGGCGGCGGCGCATCGGTGAACCCGTCGGTGAGAGGTCACGCACACATCGCCGCGCTATGTGTCGGTGTACCGACAGCGGGCCGCATATTATAAAGCTTATTACACTTGGCTAAATTCAGCATCTAATTAATCATACATTGCTTGTTTTGATTGCATCACTTGCTACAAATAAGCTCAATGAAAGCAATGTATGCTTAATTAGATGCTGAATTTAGCCAAGTGTAATAAGCCCTTAAGGCAGCTTGGTTATTGGTTGGTGGAATATTTATTCATGTGAGATCACTGTCTATTGTCAATTTAATCACATTGCACATTAGGTACCTATGTTTGAAAAAAAAACGAAATAAAATTACAAAACAACCTTAATTTTATTTTTATACTTAAATAATGTTAAAATTATTTGAATTCTTTCACTTCAAGTAAAAAAACAAAACAGAAATAGCTTCATTCGTCATTAAAAATTAAATAAAAGTACTCAGTCAAATCACTTTTTTACTTAAGTGTACACAAACGTGACGTGTACAAATCTGATCGGCAAAAAAGTTAAGAAGGTCATTAATATGTATGAGCGCGTCGCTTTTTCGTGGTCTATCGAATTTGGTCGGTTAATCAGAATACTGGCAGTTGTTTTGGATTTTAATGAATATTTACTTTATTACGAAAAATTTGATGCTGAAATTTTCAGAACATGTACTTTAGTAACAGCACTAATTATTTATTGGGCTAGGATCTAAATAATCTCTGATATCTTTATCCTGCTGATCGTCAAAGTCATGACATTGTCTGTCTCACCTTCATGTGGGTATTATTCAAAAACGCGTAACTGTGGGATTCTCAAACTTTTTATGGTAATTAGAAATAGCAAGAAGAATAGAACACCGTTTTTGGTTTCTATATTTGTGTGGTAGTTTAGGCGCTAGAATTATTTTTTTGATTTCTGAAAATGTCTGTTTACTTCAAATCCGTGAATATTTTTGAAATGTTTTCTGTATGTGCATACAGCACAAATTAGGCGCTACTTATATGCCTTTACTGTAAGATCGCACATCCAGTAGTTCCCGAGATCTGGGACTCGGCAAAACGTTACGCCAGCAGAAAATCAAATATCTCCAAAACTGTAAGGCCCACAAATTTCATATTTGGCGCACATTCCTGCTAGAACCTAAGCTACCCGCCCACATAATTTTTATTTCTCTCCGATCATTAGTTTAGAATCTTCCTGCTGGAGCACCGTTACTCCAGCAGAATTCGTTTTTCCCGTTTTATTCCAAAAGTATTAGGCCCACAAATTTTTTATTTGGCGCACATTTACAGCAAATTACGCACTAACTGTTCATCAAACTCGCTTCCCTCTAGAAGCTACTTTCTTGCCAGCGTAACGGACACAAAAAAGCTGCACCAAATCTGGCCTTGGCCAAGGCTTTGTATCACATCACTGGACAAGGCCTTGTATCACATCACTTTTTCTTATCAAATACCCACAGAAATCACCTGGATTTGCCAATGCAATGGGCTTGTAAAGAAAAAGACCTATTAACAAAAAAAGGTCTTGGATTTGAAAAAAATTGAACCGTAGGTACCTGTCACAAAAGAATGACGAAAAATTCTTCAAAACTATTTCGAGTGGCCTGTAACTGACATGGAAACTTCATTTTTAATTAAATGTCGATTTTTTTAATCGAGTAATTGAGAAAAAGCCTAGGTCCAGGGACTTAAAATTATTGTTTTAATAGAAATAATAATAATTTGATAATCTCAAATTTATGTAAATAGTATATTATACTCGTAGCATACTTTTCAAAACTGCATCAAAAATTTTTACTGCTTGGTATGTGTTTTTAACAGACAGTTTTTTGCCTCCCAACTCATGTTTTTTCTCAAATAACCAATTCAAATCGGGTGTCGAGTTGGGACGTGTGTTCTATTACTAGTTGAATTTAGAGTGTGCGCCAGATAAGTTTGCGCGGGGTCAAAATCGAATACTAATATTTTCCATAAGCTTAGAACAAAATAATGTACTGTAACTAGTGCCAAAAACGCCCCAGTCGCAGAGTTATCTGACACGCACTCTATTAAGATTGCGCTCGCTGAATGCTCGCTGATTATAACTTTATGGTACATTGACAATGTGTCAAGTAACCATCACAACAAAACAAGAATATAGAACTTGAAAATTTGCAAGAATTCTGAATTGATAACTAGGGTAAAACCGCCTTGTATCGGCCACGTCCTGGTATCGGCCACTTCCTACGAATTTGATCAAAAACTATTAGATATTCGATCTACTTGCACAAATTCTGCTTTATAATGAACATTATATTGTTGACTTTAAATGAATTAAATGAGGCGGCGATCAAATTTCATTTGACAGTTCGATAGCAATGGATCTTGTGACCTGTGCAGTCGTGTCGAAATTCACGCCATTTTCTAGTCAAAATTGAAGAGTTCGAGGTTACGGGGGAAAGGGTTTGCAACTTATCTAGGAGGTTTAAATCGTTGATTCTTGCTTGTGAAGGTTAAAGAGATTATAATGCAACATTATTGATTAATATTTTTGTGTTTTCCTTAGAATTTTAATAAAAAATCGAATGGCCGGAATTAGGGTTGATTATTTCATAAAAAAGCCTGATATCGGCCGTCAAAAATGGTGATGGCCGATACAAGGCGAGTCAAAATCCTGATATCGGCCACTAAACATTATGTCATGGACGATACAAATGTTACTTCATACAAATCTAGGTACTTACAGTAGATTAGATACTTAATTTAGGTAATTATAAGACTATTGTGTGCGATAATTTAATGACAGTGTCACCTACGTTTCTAGTGAAATGTTTTTAAAAAATTTCGATTTTTTTTGTTTAGTTACTTTTATGTGGAAGTATCATTGTTGATGTCTGTCATATTAAATTTATAATAACTTGTTAATATTTGATTTATAGACTTTCCTTTAAGAAATATTACAGTTGTAAAATAATCTAAAATCTCTAAATAAAATTCCGACTTCAAAATTTATTTGTTGCTTATTAGGTAAGAATATCTTTATGCAAGAAAAAACAACTTTTTTTTTTTAGAAATTTATTTTAAACACGTTAAATTGCCTACCCCTTAAGTTTGGATTGTTAAAAAAAACACGGTATATGTATGTTTTTTATATATCTCTATGTATATTTTTGTATATCTTTATCTTTCTTTATTAATTCGAAGTATATTTGTATTGCTCATAATGTTAGCCTAGGCCGATACAAGGCAAACAGGTGGGCGATTTTTGGGCGCAAGTGGCCGATATTAGGGAAATTGGGTGTGTACAAAGAAAAACATCAATATAAAAAAATGTTATCCAAATTTCAAATATTTTATTAGTTCATAGGAAAGTCAAATAATAACAGTTTATTAAACAATACCTCCTAGAAAGCTAGGCTAATAAATGTGAGAATAGGAAGCAAATCAATGTGAAATATTGTTGACGTGCCGATACAAGGTAGTTTTACCCTATGCTGATTATATATTTAATTGCATTGTCATCGGAACCAAACTTGCATACAAAATTTCAGCTCGATTGGTCATTGGACACAGGGAAGTGGGTCAAATAAGGCTTGTAAGATTTGACGGACGGACATACATACATGCATGCATGCATACATACACTGCAAGTTAAATAAAAGCTTGTAAAAGCGTGCAGTCCGCACACTAGCGCGGCGGCGCCGGCGCCGCTGCCATTGGAAAAAAAATCATAGTGCTTAAATATAGATCATATTGCGAATTATCTCTCTGTTGTGCACTCCGAAGAAGCTTTGTGGTAGGTAGGTACTTTCTATTCCTTTATCTATATTTTCTAGCTTGTCGTTTAATTTAATGGAGTTTTATTGCTAAAAGTGGCTACGCTAACAAATAACCTTTAAGTAATAAAAAGTACCACAAAGCTTCTTCGGAGTGCACTGCAGAGAGATAATTTACAATTTCGTCTTTATTATTTTCGATGGCGGCGCTGGTGTGCAGACTGCACAGCCTAATAGTTCCACGCAGCATTATCGGCCCTTATTTTTTGGTAACCACGAATCAGTGACTGCAGTTCCCTGATTCACGAACCGTCAGATACGGAATCAGATTCGAATTCTGTACTTGGTCTTTGTCCATTTTATAGTGAGTGACAGAGACAGTGCATACCTACATTCCGCTATCGGGAGCGTTTCCGACGGTTCGTGAATCAGGGGGCAGAAATAGTAGACCATATAACGTGACTATTTTCTATTCGAGCAAATTGATACTTAAACTTCGAATAAGTAGAAAAAGAGTAACCTAGTCCATTTTATAGTGAGTGACAGAGACAGTGCATACCTACATTCCGCTATCGGGAGCGTTTCCGACGGTTCGTGAATCAGGGGACAGAAATAGTAGACCATATAACGTGACTATTTTCTATTCGAACAAATTGATACTTAAACTTCGAATAAGTAGAAAAAGAGTAACCTACTGCCTATGATATCATTTTCATTCATCCCTGACTTTTTTAGCAGGATTAATAGGCTGTGGGTTCGGCATATTCCGCTAGGGTTCGCGTTAGTGTAAGTAGGTACAACCTACATATATATTCTTTGGCTAGGGTGTATCTATATACCCATGCCATGGCCAAAATGCAATTCAATGTTTTCCTGGAAAATTTATCAGCGACTGATGCCAGATCTGACGACATTAGATTTTTTTCTTGTTTTTAACAATCCCATTCTTAACTCGCCAACAACAACAAGTCGACCCGTCTCACATCTAGCTCCGATGGGACTTGAACACGACTTTTCACTGTCCAGGCGGATGTTCTAACCACTGAGCTACGGAGTCGCTGGGAGAAGCGAGAACTCTCAACAGAAACATTGTGGACCCGGCTATCTTAAGGCATAATCAGACGAGGGACTTTTGTCCCCGGCGGACAAAAAGTCCCTGTACTTCCAAAATATGTCCTCCGAGGACTTGTCGCGGACTCAACGCATACGGTGTGCGGTCATTTGTTGCCCGGAAACGTACTTCACTATCGAGCGCTCAATGCATGCAGACTAAAGTTCGTTGTGTGCGTTGTTGCGCCTAGTTATAACTCTGTTGTGTGGTGTCCACAATACGGGGTTCACATAGATTGACTGGAGGCAGTTCAAAGGCGTTTTTTGTGTCATTTGAGTTCTAAACTGGGATTAAGACGAAAGTTATCGACATACCTACACTGCCAGACTTCATTATTTTGGTCTAAATACATTGGAGTCTAGACGTTCAATCAATTCAAGATCTTTACATACTATATAAGAAGATCGTTAATAATCAATGGGACACCATGGATTTGTTGAGCCATCTGTCATTTAAAACAAGCTGTAGTAATAGAAAACCTAAACTGTTCTCCGTGCCTGTTTGCAATAACAACGTCGCATACCTATAACAGTCCACTTTTACGAATGTGCAGGTATACAATGATAATGTCAATGGTTTGGATATATTCTCTCAGAGCTCATACTCTTATTATAAAGATAATAAAACAGCTATACCTATACTACACCTTCAGTTTGATGTTAAACTATTATATTGTTTAATTGTTAAAGTGTAGTGTAGAATAAGTATCTGATGTTCTTTCTTTATTTTTAATTTGCATTTTTTATGTCAACGTTGTGTACAACATTCACCGGACTGCAATTTGAAATTGTTTATACTCGCAATGTCTTTAAAAATGTATACTGAATTGTATTCTGTAGTTGTGCCTATAAGTAAATAAATAAAATAAAAGAGATCTATATCGATGGGCAAAAAAGTACCCGGAGGACAGTCCGTCGTCGTCTGATTACCTAGGCCTTTAATCTCTGACTGCCGGAACACAACAATGCCGAAAACATCGTTGTTATGGCGTCAGACGTGGTAGATAGCCAGGCTGACTTAAAATAAGTTCTACCACCAACCAAACCGAATACAATATGTAGGTACCCCACTGGGAATCGAACCCAGGACCTGAAGGCAGTGGCTGAACCACTAGACCACAGAGGCAGTTAAACTAGTTAGGACTATGTTATTATACGTTGTGTGGTCGACTGTACGTATTAAATTGTCATAGAACACCTACATGGAGCGGACTTCTGCAAATAGACTCCAATGTTAACTATTTGCGTAACATCGGCGTGGTACGTGGGATCATGTAGGTGCATCTTAGTGTAGCCAGATGCCTGTCTTGCATCCCCCATCTGAAATATCCCAAAGATTGATTGATTGAAGACAAAAACTCGCATCAAACAAAAATAAATTATTGAAGTGGCGTTTTCTGCAAGATGTGCAAACCGACATAACACAGCAGAGTATTTTTTTAAAGATGTGCAACTCCAATCATAGGTTGATGGCTTATCTATCTATACTAATATTATAAAGAGGAAAGATTTGATTGTTTGTTTGTTTGCATCGAATAGGCTCCGAAACTAATGGACTGATTTTGAAAATTATTTCACCATTATAGAAAGCTACATTATTCTGGAGTGACAGGCTATATTTTATCCCAATATTCCCACGGGAACGGGTACTACGCGGGTGAAACCGAGAGGATCCGCTAGTTATCAATATTTTTGCATTGCCATTGGCATACAAAACTCGTTTGCACCATTATGTTGGGTTGTGATCGCTCAACATTTAAGTGTAGGTACTTAAACCACTTTTACTATTAAAAACGCCTCAAAATAAGGCCTAAACTCAGATTTATTCTCTCATAAATGCTCAAAATCAAATAAACAAGGTTAAAAATCAAATTTGGAGGGATTCCCCCAATCTGGCATCACATTCGGATGCCGAACGCTTTGAGTGCAGCTGTAATTTTCGATACGACAGCTGAAATATCGGCGCGGACGGCGAGCGCCAGCCAGCCAGCCAATAACTATGTTGTTTTAAGTACCTATATAGTATGTTAAACTTTATAGCTTTCGGCTTTACACGATATTTTCCAATGGGAATGAGTTATATTCCTGCCGGCCTAGCATGAGCGGCTTTTACCGCGCGATATGATATGGTGGCTCGTGGCGATATGGACTGGGGCTCGTCACCCTCCCTCAAGCCAGTTCATGGCTAAATTACTATGCGTGGTATTCTTTAACTAATACCATCAGCTCCAACTCCAAGTAGGTACCAAGACAAGAATCATTCCTTTAATTGTCGAACATAGATACCGAACACAACTGACCGCACACAGTAGGTACTAATCCAGCCATGAACTTGCTTTGAAAAAATTTATAGATTATTTTTTCTCGGAAATTGATTGTCATTATTTATGCAAGAATGGTATAATTTTTTTAAGAAATCTTTCTAGCTATATTTAGACGAAAAAAGATTTGATTTGATGATAAGTTTTACACACACACCACCGGTAACAGACCAAGGTCCCGGGTTCTATTTCCAATAGGGGTACCTACATATTATTGTATTCGGTTTGGTTGGTAGTAAGACTTGTTCTTATTCCGCCTGGCTTTTCAGCATTATTGTGTTCCGGCAATTAGAGATAAGATAGCCAGTTCCTCAGTGTTCAAATGAACTTTGAACATTCGAACAGCAGCTGATGCCGGCCCAGATACGAAAAGTGCCTAGTTGCAAGGTAACTTGGGCATCTAAGCGATCAATGATGACCGACTTAGTGAAATGCAAAGTTGCATTTCACACGGACAGCTCACTAGTTAATAAGTATAGTAGTGTGTATAGAGTAAAATTAGTATTTAAATTAATGTAATGTAAATTGTAAATAAATTCTCTCGGTACTCAGCAAGCGTTGTTGTATTGTTTCAACCTGGTAAATATCCTGTCACTGTGGCCAAGACACCTTTAGCCGTCAGTTTCTGATCAGTCAGGTGAGCCTGCTTGACTGGCAGTGAGAATACCACTACTCCTAAACCTGACTCCTTCCAACACTCCGTCTGTTACCTCTCAATGATTGAGGATTCTGGGAGTAGTGCGCTTCTACCTTCAGCCTTATCACCACTTAACAGAGGTGTAATGAAGGCAGTGCATTGGGGATTTAAAAAACAATAATGATGAGTTCTAATAAAATAGGCTAAGAAGATAACAAGTAGTTATCTACTTGTTATCTTCTTAGCCTTACACTAAATCTCTTTTTTTGAACTCATCATTACCTTCCTACCTCCTTCATAGATTTATGATTAGTCGTCGCGAAAACTTATCATTAATGCCTACCTCATTCTTCTATCAACAATAACACCTAGGTCTATTTATTGATCGAAGACCTCCCTCGTTGCTTAATATATGAAAAAGAGTTTTGTTTTTTCACGATTTTAAGTTTGCTTTTATACAAAAAAAAATTCGTAAAGATGAGTTGCACAAATGTTTTTGAGTAAAGATAAAATAAAGTTGTACAAAATTGTTTTATTAAATTATCTATACATCTTTACTCTATACAAATAAATAAAATTGGAGTGTCTGTTTGTAACATTAAAATAACCGCTTTTTACTACATGCATATCTATACAAATAAATAAAATTGAAGTGTCTGTTTGTAATATTAAAATAATCGCTTTTTACTACATGCATATGATTATATACCTATACGGTAAGTACATATCTATACAAATAAATAAAATTGTAGTGTCTGTTTGTAATATTAAAATAACCGCTTTTTACTACATGCATATGATTATATATACGGTACATATACCACAACATTTTTTAGAATTTTTGTCTGTCTGTCTGTTCCGGCTAATCTCTGAAACGGCCAGACCGATTTTGACAGGACTTTCACTGGCAGGTAGCTGATGTAATAAGGAGTAACTTAGGCTACATAAAATTTTTTATCCCGATATTCCCACGGGAACGAGATCCACGCGGGTGAAACCGCGGGCGGCCGCTAGTACCAAAATAACATTTTTTTACAATTTTTGTCTGTCTGTCTGTCTGTTTGTTCCGGCTAATCTCTGAAACGACTGGACCGATTTTGACGGGACTTCCACTGGCAGGTAGCTGATATAAGTAGGAATAACTTAGGCTACCTTTTATCCCGGAAAAATATCACATTCCCGCGGGATAACGTCGAGTAGTCCACGCGGGCGAAGCTGCGGGCGGCCGCTAGTGATTATATATACGGTACATATACCAAAATGACATGTTTTACAATTTTTGTCTGTTTGTCTGTCTGTTGTTTGGAGATCCTTGGGGGAGGCCTATGCCCAGCAGTGGGCGTCGTTCGGCTGACATGATGATGATGATGTCTGTCTGTCGGTCTGTCTGTCGGTCTGTCTCGGTCCTCCACGCGGGCGAAGCCGCGGGCTGTAAGCTAGTATGTATATAAAACTAAACATAGGTAGATACTTAGGTACATAAGTTTATGCTTAGCGGACAGAACTGCTGGTGTATGGTGGGACATGGCACAGATTTGCCTTGTGCCTGATCTAATTGATAAGTGCCTGTTCACACCACGCACCAACAGTTCTGTCTGCCAAGCATAGCGACAGCCCGATAGATCTGCCTGACAGTTGACAAACTGTCCGTGCATTACATGTACTAAGTCTAGCTATAGTTCTAGTTAATTTCAAGATTTATAGTTACTGGATGGAAGCGATGGAAGCTGAAGTTACAGCGGAAACTAATCTGAATTTGCTCACGCTAAGGACTACCTACCTACATAATTATTATACATAGACCTAGCTAGACGATGACATCCATCGCTCGAGTTGATAAGCGATAATAAGCTTTGTTGCTATTGTTACACCAGCTTTTGTGGTGTAACTGTGTCAGGAACTTATCTGAAGCGAGCTTTAGCGCGGGCGCTGGTTCTGGCATGAGTTCTCGAGTGAAATTCGCCGGCGGTTCCTGTGGATCGGCGCGCCGTCAGTACCCCTCCGACCAGCGATGCCGCGCTGTCTCCAGGAATAGAGTACAGTGTCGCACCTACCCGCAGCCCAGATCGTACAGCCATTAAATCGCAGATTACACAAAAATCACAACATTTTAAGAAATGAAATTGCAAACTGCGACTTAATGACTGCAACTCTGGATGCGAGCCGCGTCGCGTTTTTGGATTAGGTTTCCTGGATTTTCGTATTCAGTGTAGTGTTAAATAACAGGTCGGTCGACCGGGTGCGCGAGTGTGTGTGCAAATGACAGACAAGCCCGCCTTGACGGGTTGAACTTGAAAAAATGTGGACCAAAAGGTTAAAGTTATGGAGGTTTATGTTGTGCATGTTATTCGCCGTGTCAGCGCTTGCGGTGACGGCGCGAGGTAAGTCTGCCGAGCAAGAGAAGAGAGCGAGTAATAGAGAGATGCGCGCGCACGGGCCGTGCGTGCGCTTTGCGTCACCATACCTCTGCTATTTTGGGCGTAACTTGCGCTGAAATTATGTAAAAAGCGCGCTCTATTTTTGGCGATAACCTTAGCCAATGTTTTGTATGATCTAGTAACCCACATGTGAGTTGAAGACGTGTGTGATGATTTAATAGTTTAATTGAGTTAGAGCTTGTTGGACGAAGCACGTCAGGGGCGGGACTCTGCGGGAAGGCTAGATACGTAAATAGAAATACAGGGATTTGCCGCTGCGACGCCATCTTGAAAAACGATAAGATCATGACGACATTATAAAATGCGACAAGTAGAATTATTTGGAAAACGTGAATATTGATTTCATTCCAATATTCGTAGGTATTATATAGTAACTGTCTGAAAATTAGGATAAAGACCAAAATGAAATTATTATTATCGTCTACATGAGAGAACTCGATAGGTTTGACATAATTTTCTTGTAGTATGATAAAATTTGCGGGAAATAGAACTCGCAATATTAGATAAGTAGTTGATATTTCCTTTTCCCTAAGGTACTCTACCTACTCGTACAATTGTAGTAAAAAGCTCTGGCTACCTATATATGTTTTTAACCGCAATGCTATTTCTAGACCCAGCTATAATTATTGTTAGCTACTACTACCTACTATCACCTTAACACTAACTACACGGACATCCAAAATATGGCTCCTCGTGAAAGTCACTTGTTTTCCAATTAAAACTGCTAAATAAAAAAGTATAAAGTTTACTTACTTGTAGGTACACAAAACATTACTTATATCATTTAAATAAGTAGATATAAATCTAATACTTATTAAAATGTAAAGTACGCCCTGTGTTATCTTTCAAGCAAACATAACTGATCAAATTTTAATTTATTAAGTTACTAGCGGCCGCCCGCGGTTTCACCCGCGTGGTTCCCGTTCCCGTGGGAATATCGGGATAAAAAGTACATATAAACCTTCCTCTTGAATCACTCTATCTATTAAAAAAAAACGCATCAAAATCCGTTGCGTAGTTTCAAAGATTTAAGCATACAAAGGGACATAGGGAAAGAGAAAGCGACTTTGTTTTATACTATGTAGTGATGAATGGATATGGATTTGTCCATCCATAGGAAAGAACTACAGAAAAATGATAATCATGAATGTGTGATAAGGAATCTTGCAACAAAGGCTATAATATTATAAATAAAGCATACATAAGTATTACTTTTTCAGAAATTCCTACAGGAACAGAATCACGTGGGTACAACCACGTAAGTACAACCTTAAGTGACGCTTTTCTGTGGATGGCAACGCACCCTTAGTTGTGCTGTGATATTAAGTAGAGACATTTCCCAAAGAATGAATTCTAATGAAGTAAGCTAGCTAACATCAGATCCCTAAATAATTTGCCTTGCGACCGAAGTCTACGTAAATAATCACCTTGATGCTGCCTCAAGGCCAGGATTCTGGGTCACCATGGAGTCGCGCGTTCTAGACAAATAAGACACGTGAATTTAACGAGTTTGAACTTTATTGTGCTGTTTTTAGAGCGTTAAACCACTGTAAAAACTATAACGGAAACTGTTTCAAAAGAAAAAATAGCATTTCTCATAGCTTTTAGCATCTTTTAGTCAGCGTTATATGATAATGATAAGTTCATTCCCTAAACCTGAACAGGTTTAATTACTCATTTGTAAAACACCAACAACCACCAGTTTTGGCTCTTGGTATTGTTTGTCATATATACAGGGTGATGCATTGGGTCGGGTCAGTAAGTGAGTGAAGTGAAGTGAAGTTCGAAACTATAAGACATAGAGATATTTTTCTAAGAAACCATGTCGTCGATTTTAGAGTTACGAAAAACCACATTCAAAGAACTCGGGAATTGAACCTTGTCAATTTAGAAAAAAAAACTATGTTATTATATTACGAAAGTTGATTGTGTATGTTGTTGTGTTCAAATCATGAAAAAATAATCAGCTGTTTCATACATTTCAATTGAATTGATTTAAAAATTAGTATGGAACAGCGATTTTTCTCGGTTAAAGAGTTGTTCCCATAGTAAAAGTGGTTGTATTGATGAGTAAGTACTTCGAGTAATTTTCGGGATGTCAACAAGTAAAATTTCACGGTGTGGTATAGAGGCGTATAGAAATTGAAATTACCCAGTCCAAGCAAGTCTAGGCTAGGCTGAGTGTAATTTTTTGCCCGAAATCATAAACACTGATTTTCAACCATCCTTGCTTGTGTGACATCCTCTTTCTAGCTGTGTTTATTATGATCCTACTATACAATATGTATACAACAATATATATAATATAATATATAACAATATATACTATACAATATATCCTATGCCCAGCAGTGGGCGTCGTTCGGCTGACATGATGATGATGATACAATATGGATGATTATTAGTAACTATTTAGATTGGAATAGAAAACGTTTACAACAGAGAAATGACATAAAAACAAAGAATTTTCTTCAATCTAACATTAGGTATGCATTCAAATAAAAAATTAATACTTTAAGAAAAACCTGAATGCAATAAAAAAGTCGCATTCAGCATAATATGATTAATATGTCACAGCGAGCCATGACGTAGATTTTCAGTGGATAGGTAAGTATATACCAATATTTATATGTATACTTAGCTATTGTTTGCAAAAACATTGTTACATTGTTCAGATTTTTGAAATTTTATTTAAACAGAGGCCATACTGGTTACTCTTACCCAAAAGTTCAAAACCAATCCGAAATACTCGTCTGAGTTGCACAGTGGCGGCAAACTGTATCTACAGGGTATTTTTTTTACAGTCCCGGATAATTTCAGGGATTTTTCTACTCGTGTGAACAATCAACTTTTTTTATAGGACCAAAACTAAAATCGCGAAAAAAAACAGCTGTTCCATACAAAGTGCAATAATATTTAATCAAAACGTATGGAACAGCTGATTTTTCTTTCGCGATTTCAGTATTGGTCCTATTAATAGAAGTTGTTTGTTACACGAGTTTACATGTATCTAACATGCAAGAATGGTATAAAATTCGATAGGAAATCTATCTAGCTATATTTAGGCGAAAAAAGGTCTGAAAAATATCTGTGGCATCAAAAAATCCAATTTAAGATAGAAACATTTTTTATTTTGGCAACCCTTAGGAATTTTGGAATACGCTTCAAATTAGTTGTAGTTTGTAGGACTTGTAGTTAATCATGTGACCTATCTAGGAATTTCCATTAGACCATTATTTACGGGACACCCTTTATGAGTAAACGTGATGATAGCAGAGGTAGCAAGAGAGATTGTAAGGATTGTAGAAAATTTAAAGAAGTGGTATCTACATAGTAGAGACCAATTCTCTCTACCTGCAGGAGAAGGTGAAAAATACTTTAGAAACACGACACGACCCTCATTGCCAGGACCCAACTGATACTTACATAATAATAAAAAAAATACATTTTAATCTAACACAATAGCATTATTATACCTTTTCTTTTTTTTAGCTGCAAATTAAGCAAATCTTGTTAAATGCGTAGGTACTGTTAGCCAAATATAATTATAAAAGATTTAACGGATGGTAGGAAAAATGTTGGACAATGAAAAGTACCTACCTATTTCATTTTTAAATCTATTCGAATAAAGAGTTTTTGACTTTGACTTTAAAATTCATTATTAGTATCCTGTGGGAATCGAACCCACGACACGCGACGACAAGATCTTTGACAAAGCCCAGTATGGTTACTCTCTCTTAAAAGCCATCCCATCGAATTATAATGTACCTACCTACCTAAGTACTTACATGTAGGCAATGATGTATTGCATGTAGGTAACTCCATGTCCCACACCCAACCGATCGTTTGAGTTGGACAGTAGCGCGTAGCGCTAAAGTGGCTCTCTATTGCTAATCTTCTTCTACACCAAACCAAAATATAAGTCGAATTATAATAGAATATTGAATTAGATGTTCATAGTTATTACTTTAAGACGTGTGTGTGTCTGTGTGTGTGTGCATGTGTGTGTCTATGTACTCGCCTTCTTTATTATTTCTTGCTGGCGACATTTTAAGAAAATTACTTATTTTTAAATAACTTAAAGTACCTACGTACAAAATACCAAACTGATAAATCTGGTAGAAAAAGACTAATATTATAAATGTGAAAGTGTGTTTGTTTATTTGTTTTTTTGTCCGTCTTTCACGTCAAACGGAGCAACGGATCGACGTGATTTTTGGTACCTATGGGGATAGTTTGGGAGCTGGAGAGTGACGTAGGCTACTTTTTATCCCGGAAAAACATCACAGTCCCGCGGCATAATGTCGTGTAGTCCACACGGGCGAAAACACGGGCGGAAGGCTAGTCTGGTAATAAAATATCTATATAATATTCTAAATCGGTATAAGTAGTAAACCTACCTAAGTAAGTACTTACTATGTAACTCCATGTCCATGATGATGATGATAGATACTAATACCTTGTTGGAAATCAAAATGAAAATAATTTATTTAGTCTAGGTTGATAGAGCACTTATGGACGTCAGGAAGCTATATACGCCATCGTTTCGCAAGAACCAGCAAGAAACTCGTCAAGGGCAATTTTTGTACCAGTCCCTTTATTTCATACGGAGTCGTCAAATTATGAAATGACCAGTATTAGGGTCAGTTTCTATCTAATTACACAATAAATCATGATAAATGCAATTAGGTGTGTGAGTGAACTACAATAATGATTCTAGCAGTAAACAATTTTCAATTAACATAAAAACTCTAGTCTCTAATCGAATGCGTTTGTTTACCTTATAATACCCCACATTTTTTTTTATCTACAACGGGGCAATACTTAGCCTTCATCACACCTGATGTTAAGTAGTGACACAGAATATATATTAGTACCTTACGGTACAGAAATTTCACTCCCGACTTTAGGTATGATAAACGCAAGCGTCCGGTCACCGGACTAGTCTCAATAGGCTGGCACTCGCTCGACTTGTCGCACTCGCAGCGCACGCATCCGCATGTGTCGCCATCTGTCTCGCTTAGCGTGTATTACTTTCACGGATAAAGTAGTACCTCTGACAGCCCTAGCAGATTGAAGCGAGACGGCAGACAGTTATTGTACTATGAACGCTATACGCAATGCAAAAGGATGAAATGAAGTTGTTTTCCAGAATAGTAGGTAAATATCTCGGGGATTTTGCGCCGCTTGTATGGAAGTGAGACAGGCCTGGTAGTGATAAGGCTGAAGGTGGAAGCGCACTACTCCCTGAATCCTCAATCACTGAGGTGGCTGGCTATCTTATCTCTAACTGCCGGAACACAATAATGCTGAAAACATCATTGTTATGGCGTCAGACTTACGTTAGTAGTTACTATTATATATTCTGTCACATTCTGTGGTCAGTCAGTGTGGCATGAATCCACGTCTACGTCCATAACTATTTTTCTTAACCTGCTATGAAAAAAGAATTTTTATTCACTTTTTCCTAACTGATTAATAAATAAGAATAGTTTGTCCATTTTCATAATTGGTTGCGAAAACTAGCTAAGAAAACGGATGGAATATTCTTATTTTGACTGCTACGAAGCTACGATCTACGACTCTACTACGAGCTACACTGTGTAGCTCGTAGTACAGCTACACGCAAGGGTACAGTCGTACAGTACAGCTACACACAAGGATCAATGGATTGTATCAATTTGTATGTAAGAAAGCTAGTTTAGTTCCTTGGTCTGAAAATATGTTTCTCTGCGCTGCTTTACGGGCGAAAAGGGATTATGGAATATACTGTAACTAATTTAAACAAGACAAATATTTGTGTGCATGAACATGTCTATTTCTCTTGTTCTGGGTGTTTACTATGTATATTAAGTATGTATTTACAAACAAAAAGTATTTAAGTATATATTTATCCGTTATCAAGGTTTTCCATGACACAGTTTCTTAATGAAATTAACATGGGCTTCGATAAATTGGTGTGATTGTAAGAAGTTATTTATTTATTTATTTACTAATCCACACTCCATACCAATATTATAAAGAGAAAAGATTAGTAGGTATTTTCGTTTTGTGACATTCGACGCTTCTCGTAACGACTCCGTAGCTCAATGGTTAGAGCAGTCGCTCGGATAGCGAAAGGTCGTGGGTTCGAGTCCCATCGGAGCTGGTTGTGAGATGGGTCGATTTTTTCTAAATACTTCATTTTCAATTTTTCAATAACAAGTATTCAGAAAAATGGAAAATGAAGTATTTAGAAAAAATCGACCCGTCTCACAACCAGCTCCGATGGGACTCGAACCCACGACCTTTAGCTTTCCGGGCGACTGCTCTTTAAAAATTAAAATAAACAAATATTCAGACAAAAATTTCAGTAGGTATTTGTTTTGGTGTCTAGTCCTGAACACAATACGCTTTAAATAGAACAAAATATTTTTTTCTCGTCTATTTAAGCTTATTTGTTTTTCATACACTTATATATATTTTTAACCGACTTCAAAAAGGAGGAGGTTCTCTGTTCGTCTTTATTTATGTTTTTTTTGTGTTTGTCCGCCGATTACTCGCAGACGGATGGACCGATTAAAATGATTCCAACGTTCCCGAGTTAGTCCCACTTTTTGAAATTTTGAAATCGGCTCAGTAGTTTTCAAGCAATCCTGAAAATACTGTAAATTGTTAGGTAACCATTGCACGAGTTTTTACGTATCTTTAGGCATAACTCCTTTGTTTATAAGCCGATTTAGATGATTCTTAATTTGTTGGTTAGGGTATACCTTAAGGTATTATAACCGACTTCAAAAAAGAAGGTTCTTAGTTTGATTCGTATATGTATGTTTGTTCGCAAGATGCGGTTTTCAGAAAAGTATTTTGTTACATTTAAGGGAAGGTTTTGGTATTATAACCGATTTCAACAAAGGAGGTTCTCAGCTGTATGTATGTATGTTTGTCCACGATTATCTCACGTTTGGCTGAACCGATTTTGATGCGGTTATCATCAGACAAGTATTTTTGATTGATGCGGTTTATGTGTAAGTACATCCTACCTAACATAGTCTTTCCGAGGTGATAGTGTTACCCCACCTCACCTACCAGGATATACTAAAAGTTCCGGCATGATGCACTAAAAAGAGTGAAATAAAAATTCTCACGACAAGGTGTTCTTTGCATAATTTCCATCACGATTTTTATTTTTCAATTAATTCTCTAAACCGGCAATTAAATATAGAAAAGACTAAGTTAAACTGAAGAAAATTATGTATTTGGCACTTCAATGTAGTGTCTGGTTTTGGATTTATGAACTAACAAAGTTTTGGGCGTGACGGAAATTAGAAAATTGCTTACTAAAAATTATATATCTTATTGTTGTATGACTTAAACAGAAAATGAATACTATTCGATATAAAATCAACCTTACAAGTAATTGTCCAGTCTACAAAATAACTGAATGAACAATTTTGGGAGTCATGGAACATTTGTATGTAATTAGGCATTTTATAATTTCCGTCACGTTTAGCGTGGTATTTTATAATTTTCGTCGCGTTTAGCGTGGTATTTTATAATTTCTGTCACGTTTAGCGTGACGGAACCGGTGACATAAATTAGGACCACGACGGTATTTATGAGATAAAATTAGAATGGTAAGGAATACCGTATTTTGGTTCAAGCATGAGGTCAACAGCGAATTTCTGCATATAATAATCTAACTAGCTAAATTTGTATGCATTCTGGGTACCGGACAGCGAACGGAAATTAAGAGAACAACTTAGAAAAAAATATTTTGAGTGTTCTTTTACCAAATTATGTGTCTATAATACCAATTCATAAAAGGCAATTGCTAGTCGTAGTCCCAAAAAAAAATCCAGCTCGAAAATTTTACAAACTAGTCATATACTTGTATGGACGCTCAAAAAACAGGCCTGCTGAGAATGACCGACATGGAAAAATGGAAATTGAAGTATTTAGAAAAAATCGACCCGTCTCAAAACTAGCTCCGATGGGACTCGAACCCACGACCTTTCGCTTTCCGGGCGACTGCTCTAACCACTGAGCTACGGAGTCGCTACGAGAAGCGTCGAATTTATCCAATACTTCTTACGCTCTGTATAGCCAGGGTTAATTTCATCAATGTGGAGATATTACTACCCTCGCACGCGAAAGAAATACCTTTCCAGGTATTTGGCAATCGCTAAATGACCGACATGTAAAATTTTTGTTGTTTTTGTTAAAATTGTTTTTTGTAATAAAAATCAAATTTAATATATACTTACTTCCATTTGTTTCAGCTGATGATGCCGCACCTTCGGAGTCACAGTGCCGTCCATACATCGAAAAAGCTCTTAAAGAGCTCGAATCGGGAGATGTGGAACCAGGTTCGTAGAATGTCTTACTTTCCTCTCAAAATTAAGATAAAAATGATTTTGTACAGTAGCATAGGTAGCATCCGTATAGAAGCGGTGTGGACTGTGGCTATTGTAGTGAACTAAAAAAACACCTCTGTTCCCGTTGTCCCCCACCCACTGCGGAAAATCATGAAAAAAACCTAACCTATTTATTAAAAATTTTTACTTTTTTGCATTCACAATGCAATTTTTATTATTGAAAAATGGAAAATGAAATAAGTATTTTAGTAAAAAATCGACACGTCTCACATGTCTCACAATTAGCTCCGATGGGACTCGAACCCACGACCTTTCGCTATTCGGGTGACTGCTCTAACCTCTGATCTAACGACTAAGGAATAGTATCTACACACGTTCCTATCCGACCTCCGATTTGGTCTGCTCCCAGACCAAATCTGAATGTGTGTAGCGCAGATTTGGTCTGGACAGACCAAATCGGAACGTGTGTAGCGCAGATTTGGTCTGTTAGCAGACCAAATCGGCGGTCGGGTCGGAACGTGTGTCGATGCTATTAACGACAAAATTAACGTCTCCGTAGCTCAGAGGTTAGAGCACTCGCCCGGATAGCGAAAGGTCGTGGGTTCGAGTTCCATCGGTGCTAGTGGTGAGACGGGTAGATTTTTTCTAAAATAGGTACTTACTAACCTGATTTACTCAATGTCCCCCAGTGGTGGACAAATATGGGGGACAACGGGGTATAGCAAAAAAGAAGAGTTATTAATCTATGCAAAAAAGCCACTTACAACTTACACTACTTTTTCTTTACAATATCCAACAAAAACTTTTGTAAGCTAGTAAGTAATTAAAAGCTAGCATTAGCGTGACAGATAAAATAAACATAAATAAGTATAAATTATGATTCCTGCACATGAGATCAATCCCACGACCACTGAACAGAAGACTAGTCCATACTTATCATACTAATATTATAAATCCTACATCTATACTAATACCTATTATAAATGTGTTAGTTTAGATGTTTGGATGTTTGTATGTTTGTTAGTCAATCACGTCAAAACGGCTGAACGGATTTGGCTGAAATTTGGAACACTGATACTTGGTAGTCTGGAGAGGAACATAGGCTACTTTTATCCCGGAAACATATCACATTCACGCGGGATAACGTCGTGTAGTCCACGCGGGCGAAGCCGCGGGCGGAAAGGTAGTCAATATTATAAATGTGTAAGTTGGTTTGTTTGTCCGTCTCTCATGTCAAAACGGGGCAAGGGATCGATGTGATTTTTGGTATGGGGATAGTTGGGGAGCGGGAGTGGAGAGTGACATAGGCTGCGTTTTATCCCGGAAAATTAGCACATTCCCGCGGGCTAACGGCTAACGTCGCGTCGTCGTGTAGTCCATGCGGGCGAAGCCGCGGGTGGAATGCTAGTATGTTATAATAATAAGAAATATTACCTACGTAATATTTTCCACAAAACTTGTTCATAATCTACACTCGTATTATAGAAAAAGTAGTGTTTGATACTTTGTATTGTAACTATCTACTTAGGAGGAAAAGTCTTGAATGGCTGAACCGATTTTTAAACTAGTTATAGCTAGTTACATTATTCCTGACTGAGTGTCTTCGTCTATTTGGTCCCGATGTTCCTATCTTAAAAACAAAAAAACAGTCTATAAAGATAAACTTTGACCGTGTATAAATAGGAAATGAAGCAAAGAAACGTAATATAAATCTGCTATTAACACACATTATTAGTCTATATAAATGTTTAATATTTTCTTACCATTCTGCTAACATTTTACGTTACATAAGTAAACAACACAAATATTTATAGTTTCATAATGTTCACATGCTTTGTTATTACAATAGATAGAGCATTAGCTAAAATACTATCACTACCAAAACTGTTGTTATTACGAACCCTATTTCATCAACAACGGCGTAGGCGTAGCACTCAGCCTGGTGGTTCGATGAGCTCAATAGGCGCACCAATGGAAATAAATCATTTACCATTTATCAAGGGCTTAGAATAAAAGTCTCGGTTATTTTGCGCAAATAGAAGAGTAAAGTGCAATTTTTAAGTATTTTTCATGACCTCAAATATGAGCATTAAGTTTTGGATCTCGATATTGCTAAATGTGGCCACTTTTTGCACTATTGAGATTCACGACTTATTGCTTAAGTTTGAGTTCTTAAAAGTATATTTAAAAAACGCATTTTACTCTTTTATTTGCGCGAAATAACCGAAATTTTTAATAAAATGTAATTGATTTATTTCCATTGGTGGGGCTACTGAGCTCATCGAAGCACCTTAAGTGATGATAATGCTGAAGGTGGAATCGCACTACTCCCGGAATCTGGAACCACTGAGGATCTGGCTATTTTATATCTTACTGCCGGAACACAACAATGCTGAAAGAAAACATAACTTGTTGCAATAGTAATTTTCATCTTTAGCGATTGTCAAATATCTGGAAAGGTATTTCTTTCGCGTGTGAGGGTGTAGTGTAATATCTTCTATTGATGAAATTAACGCTGGCTATACAGCGCGAAAGAAGTATTTGATAAATTCGACGCTTCTCGTAACGACTCCGTAGCTCAGTGGATAGAGCAGTCGCCCGGATAGCAAAAGGTCGTGGGTTCATGTCCCATCTTTTTGATAACTTTTTTGTAAATATACCATTAGTAACCACCTCTAATTTGAATTCTTCACCAGCTTCTGCTGTCTCGGTTCTTGAAAAACATGTGTCTGAGTGTAGTTCATTATTTAATTTTAAAGAAATTAATTCGAGCGATATAATCAAAACATTTAATTTACTTAAAATGAAAACTACCACTGATTTATGGGGCATATCTGTTACTGTACTTAAAAACATTATTCACGCTATTGCCCCTTATCTTGCTATTATATTTAATCAGTGTATCGCTCAAGGAATTTTTCCTGATTTAATGAAATTTAGCAAAGTGATACCTTTATTTAAATCAGGAAACAAAGAAGACCCAAGCAATTATAGACCAATATCAATATTACCCGCCTTAAGCAAAATATTTGAAAAAATAATACTAGAGCAATTATTGTCTCATTTCTCATTAAACAATCTCATGCATAGCAAACAATTCGGATTTATGAAGGGTCAGTCAACCACGGATGCTGGGGTTGCACTTTTAAAGCATGTGTTTGATGCCTGGGAAAAGTCGCAAAATACTCTTGGAATATTTTGCGACTTATCCAAGGCTTTTGATTGTGTTGATCACCGGACGCTGCTGTTGAAGCTAAATCATTACGGTCTAAAAAATAATGCCCAGAAACTAATACTGTCGTATCTCAGTTCCAGAACTCAGACAGTTGACATTAATGGAGTGAAATCAAACGGCTCTCAGATTAAACTAGGCGTACCTCAAGGCTCTATTTTAGGCCCTTTTCTATTTTTGGTTTATATTAATGATTTGCCTTTCTTTGCCAAAAACTTCTGTGATATTGTGTTGTTTGCAGATGATACTTCTTTAATATTTAACATAGACAGAAACAAAACCAATTTTGACGATGTAAACAAAGCACTGTCACAAGTACTCGGTTGGTTTAATTCTAACAATTTGCAGCTTAATGCAAAGAAAACAAAGTGCGTACTTTTTTCTCTGCCAAATGTACAGACGGTACCTGTAGAAATTGTAATCAACTACGAAAAACTGGATTTAGTACAATCAACGATCTTTCTGGGTGTAACTTTAGACTCGAAACTTCAATGGCATGCGCATATCGCAACATTAGCTGGTAAGCTTAGTTCTGCTTCCTACGCTATTAGAAAAGTACGACAGCTAACAGATGTTGATACTGCTAGAACTGTATACTTTAGTTATTTCCATAGCATCATGACATATGGCATTCTTTTGTGGGGATTAGCGGCTGGCATTAATGCTATATTCATCTTGCAAAAACGAGCAATCAGATCCATCTATAAACTAGGCTCCAAAACTTCGCTTAGAGACAAGTTCAAGGAAATAGGTATACTGACAGCTGCATCTCAATTTATATTAAATTGCATTCTTTTTGTACGTCGCAATATTAACTTGTATACCAAACATGGTGATTTACACAATCGTAATACTAGAAATAGAAACAAGCTCGTAATGCCTCGGTACCGTTTAGAAAAGGTGCACGGATCTTTCGTTGGTCAAGGTATACACATATATAACAAAATCCCAAGTGATATCTTGGATTTACCATATCTAGAGTTTAAGAATCATATAAAGAGTGGCCTCCTCAAAAAAGGCTATTACACTGTAAAAGATTATTTGAACGACAAAACACCTTGGTCGTAACACTCGTAACAAATGTTCCTAGTATGATATTGTGAGTGGTGTCCTATATTTTATATTATTAGCGTTTATATTAGTTAAGCTTTTAATTCGGTCATTTAAGGTAGGCAGTTTGAGTATGTCATGCTCACTAAAACATTTCTACGGTGGTGGCGTGTGAGGCGGGTCGTTACGTTCCCTAAAATATGGTTGAGCGAAGCGATGGCTGGTTCATGCGTCATGCTCGTGAACGGGTGCTGCCACTGGGAATGGGTCTGCTCTTATCTGCTTGCCTTAAAATGTGTTTTCTTTTGTTTTTATTCATTTTATTAAGAATTACATTTGAAACATGTATGGCGCAACTTGCAGTATATAGTACAATTGTCTTTTGTTTTAAACTAATATTAAAGCTTTAAGTAGAGTTCCTAAGTAACTGAAAATTGTTCACCGCTATGATCATTAGTTCGCCTATACTTAACTGTATTTATCATAACCCATTGTGTAATTGTGATGGAAACTGACCTTAGTCATACCATGTTAAGGTCATTTTTCAATTTGACGACTCTGTATGAAATAAGACAGGGAGAAAAAAACAACCCTTGGAGTTTCTTGCCGGTTCTTCTCCAAGGCCTCCCGCTGTAGGGTTTGCGAACCGATGGCGTAGCTTCTATGACGTTCACAAGTATTGTAAATAACAATCTAAATTGAATAAAGAGATTTGAATCTTGAATCTTGAATCGGAGCCGGTTGTGAGACGGGTCGATTTTTTCAAAAATACTTCATTTTCCACTTTTCAAAAACATAACATGTTATGACGGCAAACTTAGATAAGATGGTGGAGGCATAAGTGTTTGACTGCCTCTGTGGTCTAGTGGTTCACACCACTGCCTGGCTACCGGTCCCAGGTTCGACTCCCAGTGGGGGTACATATTGTATTCGGTTTGGTTGGTGGTAGGACTTGTTCTTAGTCAGCCTGGCTAGCTACCACCATCATGTCTAAGTTTGAAACCGTAACAATAATGTTTTCAGCATTATTGAATGTATTCCGGCCATTACATATAAGATAGCCAGTTTCTCAAGGATTGCTGATTCCGGGAGCAGTGCGCCTCCACCCTTATCACCACTTAACATTAGGTGTGGTGAAGGGCTGTTACCCCGTTGTGGATAAAAAAAAATACAAACCAATACCCAATAGGTATTACCCACTGAGAGAAGAACCTATAATTTTTACGCGATAAAGACGCGCTCAATGTCATTATGTAAAGCAAAGTATGATCTGCTGCACGATCTTCCAAATTATCGAAAACAACCAATGTTTGATTCAAAAGTAAACAATCAAATATTCTTTATTTTGAACAGATAAAAATATTAACTTGAAGTTTCATAAACGATCTTGATTATTTTGTGGCTAGAAAAACGATATTCGTATCTTATGTCGACTTTAAAAATTTTCAAAAACAAAGAAAATTTTCATTTTTATAATATTTTGTTGGTTTTATACTTAGATCATTAATCTTTAATTCACGAATAATATATAGAAAAATAGAGTAGATTATTCTCAGGCTACTTTTTCAAAAAGTGAATTTATGCTCAAAATAACAACAAAAACATTGAAAAAATGAAAAACTAAGGTTATTTTCGTTACTCCTCACACATAGGTAAAGAAGACAAAGACAGAGTTTTTGGTAGATCCTGCCCCTGTAAAGAATATACAGAGCGATCACGCTCAGTAAAAAAAATCTATTCTTTGAAATTCACATCGTTTTTCTTATTTTTCAAGCAGATAAATAAAACGAAAGAAGCCTAAAATATTTTAAATATCTTTGCGCAAAGAAATGAGACCTGGAATTCTGGAACTTCAGTTATTTTATTTACCGGAAATGTAAAACAGGAATCTTTACGACCGCTCCGTGCAATCGTTAACGTTGACCTCACAGAACAAGAATAACACAAGATTGACAACTGGGTTCCTTCGCTGTAATGTAACGTGGTTCTATTTTGGCATCTCGCGACGTCACCTCACCCACATTACGCTCGGTAATAGATCCACGGCTACGTGTGTCAAATGATTCATTTATCGAGCAATTCTGGAAATTATATGTGGCTCTTAACTTTATCTTTTTTTATCCACAACGCAATGTTAGCACTTAGCCTTCATCACATCACACCTGAAGTAAAGTGATGATAAAGGCTTGCGTCCACCTACCTACCGCAGCACCTAACCGCGGTGCGCCGAATCGTTCGTCTTTAATGGACGCAGCTTCATAGAAATAATACATCAGGTGACTTTCTGCGGTTCGATTCGACTCTGCTCGGCGCGCCTAGGTGGACGCAGTAGAAGCGCACCACTCCCAGAATCCTCAACCATTGAGAAAATAGCTAGCTATCTTATCTTTTAACTGCCGGGACGGTACACATAATGCTGAAAACATCGTTTTTTGACGTCACGTCAGTTAATGAAGAAGACTTAGAACAAGTCCAACCACCAATCAAACCGAATACATTAAGTACTGCCCAACTGGGAATCGAACCCAGGACCTCTGGGTCTAATACCGGTGGTGTGTAACACAAGACCACAAATGCTTAACTTAACTTTTTTTTTTTTACTTTAAATGGGTTTGCTCTTGATCCCAATCAAGCCCATTGGCTAAAACAGGATCTACGATGGAGCGAGCTAACCCAGAAGGTGCCTATTCACTCTTGCTTTGAAGGTGGTCGGGTTATAAGTACTCGGGAATACAGACGCAGGGAGGGAGTTCCATTCCTTTGCTGTGCGCAATATAAAAGATGCTGAGTAGCGCTTGGTGCGATATTTGGGAATATCAACCAAGAAAGGGTGGTAGCCCGCTGTGCGTCTGGATGTCCGATGGAAAAAGGGGGATGGCGGTATGAGCTCATGCAGCTCCTGAGCACACTCTCCGAAGTATAATCTGTAAAAGGCCGACAGTCAGGCGACTTCGCGGCGGTGAGCTAGGGTGTGAAACTTGCTCTTCACCAGTTTTTGGTCGCCAATTAGCCTCTGAGCTCTGCGTTGGATCGTGTCCAGTGCAGCTAGTTGGTACTTCGCTGAGCCGTCCCAAAGGTGACTGCAATATTCCATGCAAGACCGAACTTGACTTGACTTACAGCATTACAACTGGGCGTCCTCTCTAGGGCTAAGCGGTACTTCACGCCGGACCAACTGTTTTTGTTATACAAAGCGCAGATTCGTCCGTGCCTGGAGTACTGTTGTCACCTATGGGATGGTTCTGCTAAGTATCAGCTAGAACTTCTGGAATCGATCGAAAATCGTGCCAGGAAGCTCATTGGAAACTCAGCGTTGGCTACGGCGGAACTTCAGAGCCTCAGTCACCGTCGCAAAGTTGCGTGTCTATCGGTTTTTTATAGAATACACTTTGGGGAGTGTGCGAGAGAACTGCACGACCTTGTTCCCGCAGCCCCTTTCCACCATCGGGGTACCAGACGCAGGCTAGCTTATCACCCTTACCTGTCCGCACTAAACGCTTCGCAGATTCATTTCTTATGCGAACCGCTAAGGAATGGAATGCGTTGCCTGCCTATGTGTTCTCCGATAACTACAACCTTGGCATCTTCAAGGCCAGAGTGAACAGGCATCTCCTGGACAAGCATGCAACATCTTAGGCCACATCCTGTCAACAAACAAGATGGTGGTCAAATGCTTGCCCAGTTATATATAAAAAAAAAAAACTTGAGTTTTATAAAGAGTTGAAAGCTGTCCCGAAGTGAAATATCGCTTGACCTTATAAAAAAAAACTTAACTTTAACAATGATCCATCCTAAACCTAACATTAACTCTTACCATGTAGGTCAATATGTTCGCGGAATGGGAGGGATGGAGGAGGTAGGTTAATTTGTCCAGGTAGGTATTGATTAAGCACCTCATCATGAATATATATTATATTCCAGAACGTAATCGAGCCAATAATATTTGAGTTATATAACAGCAAGTCGGTAGGGAAGACATAAACAAATCAAGTTTTTTTTTAGTTTGGAGCTCTATGGCGAGATAAATTTAAGTTACAGTCTGAATTAATACTAAAGATGAAAGCTACGTATGTTCACCACCGTAATCCTAGTCGAAGAAGGAGTCGATACAATGGCATTAAAAGTCATTCTGCCGCCCAAGAGGGCCGAGTTGGATAATAAGGCGGAAAAATGTTTGCGACTGCTTTTTTTGTGTATTTTACTCATCGGCTAGTACTAAGCTTCATTGATTAGAAAATTTGGAGGGGTCCATAAAAGAAAAAAATGAAAAATGTTTTCTCCTATGGCATGAAAATGCACTTGCGCACGAGAGTCAAGTTGCGTTTATTCACCGATAAGGCTTCGAACAACTTCATCAACCTTATAGTCCAGACCGACCAGTCTTCAACCGACTCCCCATTTGGCGAACTTTTTGACCTACCCACGTATTTTAATGAATTTTATTATAGGGATGGACTACCTTTGTCGCGATTTCTTTGAAAAGTATTTAGTCTTAAGCTCCAAAGAATTTTGTATTCGTTTCGTATCAAAGGATCGTTTAACATTACAAAGTAATAAAGTAAGCATTTCTTTATAAAAATACACTTGTTCACTAATTAACCTTTTACAATTGCAGATTCCACGGAAAAAAACGACAGTAGTGAAGTAAGCATAGATGACGATACGACTGAAGCAAAATCTGGTGAAGAGTTAAGTGATGGTAAAGACAGTAGAGAGAACGACACGCCTTCTGTGGAAGTAGCAGACGAACCTTACGTGCCTCAAGCGTCAGCTGAAGACTTGAAGGCATCAGCAGGAGACGACGATTCGAAAGAAGACAGTGAAGTCGACGATGACAAGAGCGCGGAACAGAAAGATGGTAACGACCAAGATGAAGACGGAGACAGCAAAGAAGACGCATCCGCTGAAGAAACAGCAGCTGAACAAGGTAAAGTTACGTTTTTAAATGTATACATTCACAATGCCATTTTTTAATAACAGGATAAATAATAAATGATTTTTATTATCTCACTGATGAAACGATACTTGCCTGTAGAGTATTTAAAAAGTACCAAGTAATAGAATAATTTGACGTATCATCGGAAATCGCAAGTTTGCGGGATTAACCATCTCCACACGTGAGTCAAAATCTAGAAGAAGAAACAAATGACGACTATCGGCGTCGGCGTTATAAAATGTATGAAAGCTACAGGAAAGAGGTCGGTGGTGGCGTTTTGTGGTTGTGGTCGGTGGCCCGTTTTTAATAAAACCACTTGTGAGGCTAGTGGGTTATTTTTCTATTATTATTCAAGGTATAAATAGTTTGAACCCTCCTAAGAAAATATTGAGGACTAATACTGTATATTAAAATAAGATAAGAATTGTACACTTAAAGCTCTACATGTGAGTTTTGAACTTTTAAGTATTTCGAACTGCACTTGATGTACTTTCGACGGAACAACAAAGTAGTTTTTTCTATAGTAAAGTTTATAACTTCTTTTTAATAGCAATTATAATAGAAAAATGGAAAATAAAGTATTTTAGAAAAAATCGACCCGTCTCACAACCAGCTCCGATGGGACTCGAACCCACGACCTTTCGCTATCCGGGCGACTGCTCTAACCACTGAGCTACTGAGTCGGAACGAGTCCCATCGGAGCTGGTTGTGAGACGGGTCGATTTTTTCTAAAATACTTTATTTTCCATTTTTCTATGATAAAAATTGCATTGTGAATGCAAAAAAGTAAAAATTTAAATAGCAATTATAATGATTAGGTTTATCCAGTACAAGTTGTAAAACTAAACAGTTTGTTTCTCTATACGCTTTGTATGTATACCTATACATAATCTTAAGAGCTACTTGTTGGTTTGCAATATGTTAATATTTATATTTATTGTAAAACACATGTTCACTTACCTACCTCCAAAACACCAGCAAATCATACAAAGAATGGGAAAGAAAGGATAAAGGCTTGATTTGAAGAAATTATATTTAGGGGTTTAAAACAAATTCACGTTATATTTCATGTAATTGATAGTAGAACAATTTTAATTACAGAAAGTGGCGAGGAAAAGGATGAAAGCAAAGAAGATGAGGCAAACGACAGCGCAGAAGTAAAAGAAAAAGATGGTGATGATGATGATGACAGCAAAGAGAAAGAAAGCGAAAAGGATGATGATGACAGTAAAGAAACTGATCAAGACACTGCTGAAGACAATAAATCCGACGAGGCTGCCGATGCGTCCGTGGAGGATAAGGATGGAGATGATGATAAGTCTCAGGAAGATGATAATAAGTCGCAAGAAGATGATGATAAGACTCAAGAAGATGATAACAAGACTCAAGAAGATGATGACAAGACTCAAGAAGATGATGACAAGACTCAAGAAGATGATGATGGATCTCAAGAAAAGGCTGACGAAGATCAGAAAGAAGACAAAAAGGGAGAGGATGAATCTCAAGAAGCTAAGGATGAATCGCAAGAAAATGATAACGAATCTGCGGAAGACAAAGACCAGTCTGAAGATAAAGATGACTCAGTAGAAGCAGGCGAAGTCAAGGCTGAAGCAGACACAGAAGAAGCAGATGACAAATCTAAAGAAGATGATGACGCTTCCGAAGAGGCAAAGGGAGAAAAGGATGATAAATCTGGAGAAGAAAAGCCTGGAGAAGAAGAATCAGAAACCGCTGAAGAAGCAAGTTCAGAAGGTGCTGACGAACAAGAAGCTGATGCTAGTGAGGAATCTGCCGATACCACTGAAGATGGATCTGAAGAAGAAGATGGAGCCCCTGAGGAAGATTTACTAAAGGTAATTTTAAACATAAGACTCCAATCCAAACATATGTGTCGTAAAAGGTAGAGAGCTGCCTCTGGCGACACAATCTGCTATGTTGCTGTATAAGTTTTAGTAGTCATCATTATTATTCTCATCAGCCATATAATGTCGTTCCTGCTGATGCTGTGGCATTTATGGATCAAAAAGTAGGTAGAATGGGTTATGGTTAACCATGTGTGCTTAACGCGGATAAGTGGGTACTAACGATGGGTGCAAATGCAACTGGGACCAACGGCTTAATGTGCCGCCATTAACGTTGGAGCTAGGGCAAAAAAAATATCACCTATCCCGTGACCTGTGTGACCGTTGTTAAAGTTGCTGAACCCCCACCATCGTAGGCTGAATGCGCTGGCTAGCGCATTCAGCTTACGCCAGGGTGCTTCTTAATAAACTTAATAATACCATTATGTTGTAATGTACCTATAGTAACATCTATTAAGTAATACAAAGCAAAGCAATCTCTTCTTTAGCTCGATTAAGAAAAATTTAAGTAGGTACCTATTAATTTTTAAGTTGTAACCAGTTTCATTATTATTTGCAGGTTGGAGAGATTCCTGAAAACTTGAGATCTCGTGACCACATTACAAAGATTCTTAGGGTTGATGAAGAAGAAAGTGAAGCCGAACAGATAGTCGAAAAGTCGGCCGATATCGTACTCAGGGAATTGAAGAGACTGTACGAAAACTCAATCAAGCCTTTGGAAGGATTATACAAATACAGAGATTTGAGCAACAGACATTTTGGCGACCCTGAAATATTTTCAAAGCCCTTGGTGCTGTTTATGGGACCTTGGAGTGGAGGAAAGTCTAGTATACTGAATTATTTAACTGGACTGGAATTCACTGAATGGTCTCTGAGAACTGGTAAGAAAACTTATTTTAGTTACTCCATTTTTATGCCAAGCTAATGACTGATTTACATTGGTAATGTAACAGTGGCGAGTGTCAAGTACCTACAAGTACAGTGGCGAGCGAGCGGCAATTGCGACACGACTTGCTATTCTCAGAATGGTTTAGACCTGTAGGTTAGGTACTTATATTCTTCGCTAAACATTAATGCAATGGAAATAAAACGCATACCATTGGACATCCTTAAGGGCATCGCAAGGGGGGAGGGGGGAGGGGAGCCGGGATATTTATTAAAAATGTCGACTTCCAAAGTATTCCCGTATGTACCTATTAGCAAATTGGCTCCTAGCGGAGATTATTTTTAAGTCCTCTGGCCACACTGCTAACAGAGACTTTATTTAACCAAATCAACTCATTGATAAAAATATTCTCAATTATTCAATTCCTTGGGGGAGGCCTATGCCCAGCAGTGGGCGTCGTTCGGCTGACATGATGATGATGATTCAATTCTCGTTTTCAGGTGCTGAACCCTCACCAGCATATTTCAATATTCTGATGCACGGTAAAGATCCTGAAGTATTAGATGGCACCCAGTTAGCAGCTGACTGGACATTTTCGGGACTGCAGAAATTCGGACAAGGCCTAGAAGAACGCCTTCGTGGACTTAGATATCCCAGCAAAATATTGGAAAAAGTATGTAAAGTCAGCTTCAAAATGATCTGAGCGTTCAATTCAAACCCACCACTAATATCTGAATAGGTACTTTACAAAAATCAACCTTATATCAAGACGTAAAGGTGTATTTTCATTTGTTGTTTGAGAACAAGTGACAACAACAACTGAACAGTATTGCTAAGTGTGATTTTTGTCAAATGTTCAGATATTTTTGGTAGGATTGAAAAAAATCTTTCCGTGTTCTGTGGTTTGAACAATCATTTAGACGCTGACCAGTACCCATCGGTAAATCCGCCTCTGTGGTCTAGTAGTTCATACCATCGATTTCAGACCCAGAGGTCCCGGGTTCGATTCCCAGTGGGGGTACATATTGTATTCGGTTGGTTGGTGGTAGGACTTGTTCTTAGTCCGCCTGGCTATCTACCACCATCTTATCTAAGTCTGACGCCATAACAATGATGTTTTCAGCATTATTGTGTTCCGGCAGTTAGAGATAAGATAGCCAGTTCCTCAGTTATTGAGGATTCCGGGAGTAGTGCGCTTCCACCTTCAGCCTTATCACCACTTATCATCAGGTGTGATGAAGGCTAAGTGGTAGCTAACGGGGTAGCCGTTGTGAATAAATAAATAAATAAATAAAAAAATATTGCTTAACGACCTTTGGTAAGAGACAACCGGGCTATTTCGGCTTCGTAGAGCATTTTCTCTGTCGCATGCTACCTATGTGGCTTTTGTCAGTCGTTATTCATAGATACCAAACTGTTACTATAAATTAACTAGATGACGATCTGCGCAGCCGAAATTAGCCGATTGTCTCTTTCCGAAGGTCGATGTGCAATATTTATCGCCTGGTATACTGTAACTAGGTTGGTTTCTAATAAGTTTGTCTGTCTACCCAGCTGAACGAATGAACCGATTTTTATGCGGTTTTAACATGTTTTAAAAGTTGACAGTTCTAATAACTTGAAATTATTGAGCTTTCTGAAGATTCAACGCGGTTCCAGTCTCCATGATTTTATAGTATTATTCGTCCTTCTTCACAGGTGAATATTGTTGAAATTCCTGGCATACTTGAAGTGAGGAAGCAAGTGTCGCGGGTGTTCCCCTTCAATGACGCGTGCCAGTGGTTCATCGACCGAGCTGACATCATCTTTCTTGTCTACGATCCCTCCAAGCTGGACGTCGGGCCGGAGACGGAAGCTATCCTCGACCAACTCAAGGGCAGAGAATCACAGGTACCTACGTGAAGTAATCAAATTTTCATTAGTCATAAATTACATTCCTAACAACAATTTCTTTAATGTATTTGTGCTTTTCCAGCAATTTTTGCTGTACACTAAGTGCAGTGTTTTGCTAAGCAGAAGCTGCTTAGTGACACATTATTTTTGAGCACCTGCGGGTACCACCACGATAGAACAAGTCGTAAAGAGTATTATCCCATTAAAAATATCGAAATTGATCGCTGGGTTATTGAAACCTAATTCACCCAAGTTATAACACTCAGATCTGACCTACTGAGAGCTAGGCTTCATATATTCGAGCAGTATGTTGGCAACAGTAGAGCGAGTACCTACGCGTCGACTAGATGCTGGCCTATCAAGTTTATAATTAGGTAATTGAAGTTAATACAATTATATGCCCTCAGACTCGCATTGTACTGAACAAAGCGGACACTGTAAAGCCTGAAGAGCTGATGCGCGTGCAGAGCGCGTTGATCTGGAACATATCGCCCCTGATGAGCTCGGCGCAGCCGCCGGTGATGTACGCGGTGTCGCTGTGGTCGATGCCGTACGAGCCGGGCGCGCCGCAGCGCCTGCTGCAGGCACAGGAGCGCGAGTTACTGCGCGACCTGCGCCACGCCGTCGACAAGCGCATCGAGAACAAAATCGCCAGCGCCCGGCGGTTTGCGGTAAGTGTGTGGGGTACAGTATGGCGCAACTAGTAAGGAAGACTGATGGTGTGTCTTCCTTCCGGGTTAGGGTGTTGTTAGCCCGGGGACAACTGTCCGATGGTTGTATGTCGGAGATTCGTATATATCGAAATTGTTGTGAATCTTTCTGTTAGCGCGATGTAGGTACTCCATATGAATTTGTAGGCGCGCATAGTAGGTAGGTACGTTGCGTCAAAGGTAGGTAGCGCCATCTGTCGACTGTCAGCGGAGTCTTCTAGACGAATGACTGGATGGTCGGCAGAGTCTTCGTGCTGTATGTGCGCCGTGTGGTCGTTATGTGCGGCATCGTCAGATGTCGCCACAAGTGCATAATGCTTTCGTCTCATTATCAACGTCGATGTCGTACGAGCCGGGCGCGCCTGCTGCTGCGCAACCTGCGCCACACCATCAACAAGCGCATCGAGAACAAAATCGCCAGCGCCCGACGGTTTGCGGTAAGTGCATAATGCCTTCGTCTCATTACCAACGTCGATGCCGTACGAACCGGGCGCGCAGCTGCTGCGCGACCTGCGCCACGCCGTCGACAAGCGCATCGAGAACAAAATCGCCAGCGCCCGGCGGTTTGCGGTAAGTGCATAATGCCTTCGTCTCATTACCAACGTCGATGCCGTACGAACCGGGCGCGCAGCTGCTGCGCGACCTGCGCCACGCCGTCGACAAGCGCATCGAGAACAAAATCGCCAGCGCCCGGCGGTTTGCGGTAAGTGCACAAAGCCTTCATCTCATTATCAACATTTTCGGTAATCACCGACTATGAGTTCTTTTTATAGTGAGGGGAATGCTTTTTCGCCTACCCCGTCGGCCGTCCGCCTTCGGTGTGCTGACGGTGGTTATGCGGGAAACCTTGGACGCCACACAGGATTACCCATTAAAACCCCTCACTTTGCACCCACGGAACGGAGGCTACCCTGTCTTGCGGGATCCGAAACGGTTACTCTCGCACTGACCATGGACAGGACTATGAGTCCTCTGTTACGTAGTAACTATTTAGTATTCTGTGCTATGTAATAGTTTACATACAAATCGGGAGGCCCCTGTACTCTAACCGCAACATACGAACACCACTCACGTGCGAGCATTAAATTTTGATCAATGCATTAACTTAACCAGCCAGCGGTGAGTGAAGGTCTAAATAAGCCACTAAGGTATTTAACTGCACCGCTTGCTTAGTGAATCCCAGTGTGTGAAAGGTAATTCATCATATCAGGACTATGAGTCCTCGGTGGCGCCACCACACTGTTGTCCAATCATCATCAAAAGAGCTTACTTTATGTCTTTATTCTTCAGGTGCGAGTCCGAAACCACGCTAAGATGGTGGACTGTTACCTGACCACTTACTTCAACCACAAGACCATATTCGGCAACAAGAAACTTATCGCTGACGCCATCATTGAGAATCCTCAGAACTACCACATCTACGAGGGGCTCAGCACGCTCACCAATATTTCAAGGTATATTTTCAAATAGGTACTACCTACTTACCTACTCTATTAGAATAACGAAATAAGTATTTCCCTAATATTATTTCATAATACGACTTTCAAAAAACTTTAATTTAAAATTAGATTACTTTTACAATTAAATGTCCGTGTGCCCTGAGAAATCGGCGATGTCCAGGTAGAAATATTATGAATATTCATGTGCCACTGATGTCGCTTATTAGGTATTTGTTTTATTTACAAACATACTTAATTTACTACGTGTCTGACTGAACCACTTGTATTTTTTTCTTGTAGAATTTATTAGGCCTCAAATAATGAGATAATTTCTAGTAGACTACATTCTCTCTACATAATGCCGAGTACAATTTATTCCCGGTGCAATGTAAACAACATTGAATCGGTTACAATTTAAATGTTTCCGTTAGTTCTTTATTTTTTAAACAATGTTTAGGTACATACAAAGCTAATAAACCTTTAAATCAAATCTCCAGGTACGACCTGCCAGACCCAGAGACGTATCGCGACTTCTTCCGTCTCAACCCCCTGTACGAGTTCCAGCAGCTGTCTGCCACTTGCACATACTTCAGGGGCTGCCCCATCACCCGGCTCGACGTGGCAATCGCCTACGACCTGCCAGAGCTGGTCGGCAAGTACAAGAAGATGGTCGAGACCTCCACGCCACAGGGCATGCCCAAGAGTTGATACTCCCGCGAACGAACGAATTCCGCAGTTTAACACACGCTTTTTAATAATAAAAAAAAAGAAATTGGACAATATCATTTGGGGCACATTATGCATTTCTTATTCAATTGGGCATCAAAATATTCTCTTTTTTCTTTTCGTTAATTTTACACCGCATTTTTACAATTATTGTTTTGCTTAATATTTTGCTTGTTCCTGTTTTCCGTTGAGCGAAAGTGAATGAGTCATGTGATTTTTTTTTATTTCGAGCGTTTATTAGTTGTGATACACGGTATAAAAGCAAGACATCTTCCAATTACTTTATTAACACTAAATCTTTTTGTACAATTCTCAGAGAAACACAATTAATTTAATCTAGTCATATACGTTAAAGTTTGTTAGTGAAATTTTGTTAGGTATTTTTATTTATTTAATTTATTGAAGTTGAGGAGTTCCTATAACACTAGGGTTAAACCCCACATATTGCGATCTTTGCCTTACTTCTTTGTTAGTAATGTAATATGAAATAAAAAATATTTAAGTAATTAAAAAAAATACAAAATTGATTGTGGTTTTAATTTGAGCCTACATACTGTTCACTAGTGAAATTTTAATAAAACGCGTTATTCTTATAACCAATTTGGCGAGCGACCAAGTTGTTTCATAAGCGTTTAAATACGTAACACGTGGGAGGGAGGATAAAAAGAGTTCGTCATAGGAAACAGACCTTATTTGTGGCGATTTATCTAATTGATAGGGTATTGTCAACTATTTTTAAGAATGTTTTAACCCCCCACTGCTGCGGAGTGAACAATGTCTGCTATGCTACATTTATAAAAAAAAAACTTCCGCCGTTGAAAGGTTAAACTGTTAAACTACCTAGCTTTTTGTCCGCGGCATTGCCCGTGTGAGCTACACGATATTTTGCCGAGGTAAAAAGTAACCTATATGCTATTTTAGATCTTAATCTACCTCTAAACCAAACTACATCTAGATCTGTTCAGCCGTTTCGCTGTAATTGAGTAAAAAACATCCAAACATGTAAACATCACTACTTTCGCTTTGTACTTATTAATATTAATTTTCAATGTTTTTTCGGGTCTGGACCACAAATTATATACTTAGACTAGTTCTGGACGTACCAATACACTATTTGGTCATAATCTGTGGTAATTACCCTTCGTTGTGTCCAATTTTTCTTAATTTGTTTAAAAACTACCAAAATTTGGTATTGGAACAATGTATGTAATGGTGTCAAGTAATATTTATATTTAGGTATAAGTAGGCTGATTAACAACTCTCTGATTATTCTAAGGGTATAGGTTGTTATGTAAAAAGATAAGGAACGTAACGGGAGCTACACCGGGAACATCAATTGGTGACGCCAGGCCGGGAAATGCCCGTCCGCCAGGGAAATGCCCGTCTGACCCAAAGAGTTACAGACCTATCCCATTGCTGTGCCACACCTACAAGCTGTTCGAGAGACTGCTTCTTAACTGCCTAACACCTGTAGTGGATCCCCAACTTTTACCAGAGCAGGGGGGCTACCGGCTAAGAAATCTGGATATGGGTATGGGCTTCAACTGTCATTTGAATTCCTTATTCTGATAGATTTTTGCTCTTTTGTTATGTTGAACGTTGCTAGCTAGTTATCGTTATACCCGACGTCACAAAACAAGGAACTGATAACAGCTATTTTCTTTATAAAATTGACTTAAAGTTCCCAAAAACGTATGAAGTTCATACCCATAAAGTTACGCGGTAGCCCCCCTGGGCGGTTTTCGTCCGGGAAAATCATGTACAAGCCCAGACACTTAAGGTTACGCAACACATTGAGGACGGGTACGGGCTCGGCATGATCACCGGCGTAGTGTTTGTTGACTTGTCTGCGGCCTACGACACGGTAAATATCAGGACCCTACTTGCCAGGGTTGCCAACGTCACCAAGGATATGGGCTTCGTCCGGATCCTCAGCTATCTACTTCACAATTACCAATTTCAAGTGCATCTTCACACGCAAAAAAGTCGCTGGCGATGTCAAAATAATGGTCTACCGCAGGGCAGCGTACTGGCTCCGACACTCTTTAATATCTACACAAACGATCAGTCCAACGCACCGGGAACGCAGCGATTTATTTATGCAGACTACCTGGCTTTGGCTGCACAGTGTCTATCTTTTGAACAGACTTAAGATAATAATAATGCTGAAAAACATCATTGTTATGGCGTCAGACTTAGATAAGATGGTGGTAGCTAGCCAGGCGGACTAAAAACTAATCCTACCTAGGTACCTCTAAGCAAACTGAATACAATATGTACCCCCATTGGGAATCGAACCCGGGAATTCTCTGGGTCTGATACCGGTGGTGTGTACCACTAAACCACAGAGGCGGTCAAACCGGTGCAACGCCACTCGATCACGGAGGTTGTGGGTTCGGATCCGACTTGGGGACTAAAAAATAGGAAATGTTTGTTCTTATTTGAGGCTTTTCGAAAGACATGTAATTTTTTTCATTTTGATACTTAGTGATAGTCTAGCTAGAGAAAAAATGAAAAGATGATCTGCAATAGAGACATAGTATTTGCTTTTACTGATAGAGACTGCCTGAAGCACAGATTACTAAATAGTTACTATGTAACCTGAAGTGAGCATGTTTGTATAAAAATAAAACAAAACCAAGTGTCCGTTTTTTTCTGCAAAAGAGTGTATTTAGGTTATTTTATTACTCATCGAGGCTGGCCGCGACTTAGGAGGTTCACACATTGCACCGCACACCGCTCCGGTTTGTGGTAGTGAGCTTCTTAACTATGGCTGAAGAATCTTGATGTCATACAAAACCCGCAGTGTATAACAAACTCTAAACTCTCTGAGATCTAATAAAATCACCCAACATCTCAAGACGAAGGTCTTCAACCAATGTGTCTTGCCTGTCTTCACCTATGGGATGGAGACAACGACCCTGACAGAGAAATCTGCTGAGAAGCTCCGTGTCGCACAAAGGGCTATGGAGAGAATCATGCTCGGAATCCGCCTTATCGACCGCAAAAGAAATGAGTGGATACGGCAGACAACTAAAGTCGTCGACGTGGTCGAAGAAATCGAGCGCAGAAAGTGGAGATGGGCAGGACATATTGCCAGGATGAACCACAGCCGGTGGCCGAGAAGACTACTCGAATGGCGACCTCGTGCTAACACCCGCGGGAGGGGGCGGCCACCCAAGAGATGGACTGATGATATCCGGCAGCAAGTTGGCACCAACTGGATGCGCGTGGCAGCAGACCGGCAGGAGTGGAAAGAAAGAGAGGAGGCCTATGTCCGAAGACGGGCGCTACAAGGGCTGCTATGATAACAAACTCACGCCGCATCTCCGTCCACCGGAGCGAAAACCACAGCAGTGTGGTAATCACCTTAGGCCTCTATCAAGCCTGGCGTCCACCTAGGCGCGCCGAGCAGGGGGGCTACCGGCTAAGAAATATGGATATGGGAATTATGCTTTCAAATGGATTGTTTTTGTTTTACTTTATTTCTTATGTAAGTATGTATTTCCTTATTTCCCTACTTGTCTATTTTTATGCAAATATACGTATATTTATTTATTATTTCATGATTATATTATATACTTACTTATGTACTTGTATAATACTGACTTATTAAATTAAATTTAAACTCCAGGGGGCCGATTCTCAGGCAATCGAGAAAAGTTCACTTTTATAAGCTCGAAATTCAAATTGAACACAGTTTTTGTATTGTCAGAATTTCACAATCGAAAAAGTTCGATCGAAAACCAGTCGAACGCTACGAGTGGTAGAAACCAATAGATGTTCGTATACGAACTTAGCTGTCAAAATGAATTTGTTGACATGTGGGACAGAGTAGTTTGTTTGAAACGTTCTAACTTTTCAATAGAAACCACAAACAAAATGTTCGACATTACGAATTACCACACTGAAAAAGTTCGAATGCCTGAGAATCGGGCCCCTGAACCAGGAACAACCTAGAGTTGGACCCCTAGAGTAGACCAGCCCCCCCCCCACCCCAGGGAGGCCCCTGAACTCCCCCTCCATTCCCCTAAACGATTTCCCGCAAAACCCCCCTAGCTCCCCTTCCCAAACGTCTCCCCGCGAAATGCCCCTAGCACCCCTCCCAAATGTCTCCCCGCAAAACCCCCACCCCCCCTCCCAAACACCTACCCACGAAACCCTCCTAGCTCCCTCTCCCAAACATCTTCCCACGAAACTCCCCCCCCCTGCCCGATTTTTTAATTTCACCCCCCCGGAGCCTACAGTCGTCACAAATTAAGATGCCCGTTTTGACACATGGTAATGACCCTAGAATGTAACTTGTTACGAAAACCAAAAAATCAAATTTATGCTGATTACTTATCAAAGGTGTATGAAAATAATATGTTACATTTTTTAACGCATCATAAATTAAGGCAAAGTGTATTCCGCGTATTATTTTTGCGTTTATTCTAAAGTAAACGCAGATTCGATTAACTTAGAAACGTCTCGAAAAACAGTTACGTTCTCAGTCTTTATTTTTTTTAATACTAGTGTTGTAACCGTTGCGTGCAGGATTTCTCCAGCTTCATTCAATTTTATCCAAATAATCGTTATAACCACTTTAATAGATTAATTTGTAAAATTGATCTTTTTTGTGTGAAAACTAGATTGGCGCTTAAAGCATTAGTGAAATTATGAATTGGCAACAATGATTTCGATAAAACGGTTTCTAGGCAAACACTAACTTATCCAAGGAGAACGTTTCGGATGAACCGAATGAAAAAAAAAAAATTCTTTAAATAAAACCTAGACAACCTTGCACACCTCACCATGTCGAATCGTCAGGTTCACCTTTCCAGAGATTTCTTAAAACACGTTTCGTTCGGCTTGTTCGAAGCGTTCGCATCGGACAAGCGTGCGTTCACCATAAGTGGCCTGTACACGTTGATCCAACCACTGGCCAATACATCCTACATTGACACTTTTGAACGAACAAGACGTTTAAAAAGGGTTCTTTCAAAAGTATTAATATAAAGCCCCCAGTACAGGTTGGCCGACCATGGTCGGCGACCATGACCAATACATCGTACATTGACACTTTTGAACGAACAAGTTTAAAAAGGTTCTTTCAAAAGTGTCAATGTACGATGCATTGGTCATGGTCGCCGACCATGATCGGCCATGGTGTACTGGGGGCATAAGATGTATTGGCCAATGGTTGGGCCAACGTGTACAGGCCGCTATAATAAGTAATGTAGCTACTCTATGACCATGTCTGTGCTGTGAGCTGTAGTTAAAATACTTGCACTTTTAGAGCCAACGCGACTTGTGATTTTTAGTCGACCGATAGTTAAGTAGGAATCGTAAGACGATCGTGATCAAACTGTCGGCCGATAGTTTGGTTTTGAGAACCTGCGAGCACTTGTGATTTTTAGTCGACCGATAGTTGGTCGATAGTTTAGTTGATTCCGGGCGCGCGCTCACATAGTCCTTCATGCACAGGCCGATAGTTGTAGTAACTATTGGCCAGTCATTTTCGATAGTTCGATACTGTATGCGCAGTCTACCGATAGTTGGGCGATAGTTTAGTTGAATGCAGTGCGCGCGCTCACATAGTCCTTCATGCACATTACCGCCCGGCCGATAGTTTGATCGTACAACTATCGGCCAGTCATTTTCGATAATTTGATCGGTCGATAGTTTTAGCGCACTGACGATTGCCACTGCCATATAACTCTATACTGAATCCGAGAACGACCAAACTATCGCCCGATTAAAAATCACAAGTGCGCGTTCGCTCTTATATAAATTATGCAATTTAAGTGGATTCGATTCAAGTTTATATAACACAAAAGGTCAATTTATACTTTAACTAGCCTTCCGCCCGCGGCTTCGCACGCGTGTACTACACGACGTTATCCCGCGGGAAGGTGATATTTTTCAGGAATAAAAAGTAGCCTATGTCCTTTCTCAGGCTCTAGACTATCTCTGTACCAAAATTCATTCAAATCGGTTCAGTAGTTTAGGTGTGATTGTGTAACACACAGACAGACAGAGACGCATTTATAATATAAGTAAGGATAATATGTTTATTGAAAGTATAAGTACCTATATAGTAAGTTTAACATTTTAAAATAATAACTTTAGTCTTAATCCACATAAGTTGCAAACCTACTATAATCGATTAGTTACTCAGAACCTTAATCGATTAATCGCGAGAATCGATCACAGACTCGTATGGTTACATGCCTAATCACGTCACTTTAGCATGTGTCAAAACGGGCATCTTATTTTGTGACGACTGTAACTCCGTCAATATTGGCCGTAGAGACCCGAGATTGGGCTCAAACGAATTGGCGCCAAAAATCCAGTCGATTGGCTCCGACAAAACACTCCAAATTCTGAAGGACTTGAGTTTTAAGTCAGACTCGAGTCTTCAAAAAGAGCTCAAGTATGATTAAATAAGACTGCAAGACTCGTCGAGTTTCTTACAACACTACTTATGCTTATACTAAATTACTTATTTATTAAATAATTCATATATTTTTGCAACATATTAAAAGTACATTAATCGGTTGAGATAATTAGTCACAATTACGATTAACGATTAAAAACTAACATAATTAGTCGCGATTACGATTAATATTTTAATCGGCTAATATTTTAGTCATGACTAATTCAATCACGATTAAATCAATCAAACTAACTAATAGATTGAAAAAGTAATCGATTAATGCCAACACTGACATGGGCTTCATTTGACACTTGAAGCCCATATTTTGTCCATACCCAGATTTTTTTGCCGGTAGCCCCCAGTATATGCTGTATGTATGGCTACATCTGCAAGGACGCTTTTTGGACGATTTTTCTAAGGTTTTGAAATAGAACAATAATTATTATGACTTTCCGGCTGACTGTTCACACGCGGGCGCCTTTTTCTATATAATTTGTGGCCTTTTTGCGTCGGGAATATAGGTAATTATTATGACTTTCCGACTGACTGTTCACAGTTTACACGCGGGCGCTTTTTTGCGTCGGGAATTCTATTTAGCGCGTTAGAAAAAATCTTAAAAGCGTCCTAGAAGTCATATCGAGATAATTCTTTTTGATTTAGAACGTGTTTTTATAACTGACTGACGTGTTCTGTCTGTCTGACATTGACACATTGACTGACTGTGCTGTCTGCACAAGCTGTCTGTGTGCTGCTCTGAGTACTGAATCCTATGGAGATGGCATACCTACGAAAAATTGAAGCCTAAACACACACACAAGCACACATACCGAGAAACCAAAATGGCGCCTTTCCGTAGTGCTGCCCTATTTGTACATCGATATATTTATTCATGAAGTTATAGATACAAGTATTTTTGTGACTACCTACCTATCATCATCATCATCATTTCAGCCGTACGACGCCCACTGCTGGGGATAGGCCTCCTCCAAGGATAGATTATGGTCGACGAACATGAGTGGCCATCCTGTACTGGGGGCTTCAAGGCGAGAAGAGCCGCCAAGTGCTTCCTCATCTATAGTAATATCGTAAACAGGAAAAATTTGAGTGGTTGTTGTTTGAATTTAATAGGTTCCAAAACTACTGGACTAATTTAGAAATTTCTTTGACCATTAGAAAGCTACATTCTTTCCGAGTGACATAAGATATATTTATCGTGATAAAATAAAATTAAAACCAGTTTAAGTAAAAAAAGGTAAAGAAATAAAACAAAAAGCTCCATATTGTAAAAAACCTATTATGTTTATACAACAAGGATTGTTTTATTTTTACATAACACACATTACAATATAAATCACAAAGGAGAATGCCTACTAGGCACCTACCTACCATAGAAAAAAAGAAATGTCTATAAAAAAAACAAGCATTATTAAGTAATAAAATAATAAACCGCTTGAATCGAGATCTTTACTAGCAAGCATATTTTTTTATGTATTTAGAATATAGCGAAGCGACATCTAGTGGTAAAAAAATATACTTACTTTTAAAGTGCTAGAATGAATGTAAGTTGGACGACAACTTTACAGCAAAATGACATTAAAAAAACACGTTATATATAAGTATCGAGTTTTTGGCAACCGGAATAGAAAACGTTGTCGCACTATAATTTCGATTTTGCCAGTGGCCTAATAACGTCTTTTTCAAAACATAAACTGTCGTTGACGTTTGAAACTGTTCTTCAAAATAAAAAGGGCATATAAAATAGTTTTCGTACGAGTCTTTAAATTTTCCTTTCGCATTGTATCCAGCCATATTTTTCTTTTTTTTGTTATTTTTAGGCAACCTGAAACAATAAAAATAGTTTAAAATTAATACACTCAACTTACACTTGAAATTTGAAAACATCGATAATTCGATAAGATAAGAAAAATGCTATAAGGGCAACTCTAGCGCAAAACAAACAGATTTATATTTTCTTGAAATACACCAACAAAACTCACCAAAATAAGTAGTAAGCTACATTTGGTATGAATTCTAAGTAAACTATTCACAGGAAAACCAAAACACAAGGCATTTATTGTATTGTTTTGGTGTTTTTGCAAAATAAATAGTACGTACCGGTGTAATGTAATGTTTGGACAATTTTCACTTTTTTTGATGCCACAAACTACCAGACTGCAATTAGACATGTTCCTTGTTGCTTTCTCTCACTTAATAATACCTTTTATTCCTTTTATACCTCAGAGGTGTGCTGCTGTCTGTGTGTGACATGTCATGTTTTGCCTCTGAGTACTGAATCCTATGGAGATGGCATATTGTTCTATATGAACTATCGGTTATACAAATATGAGCTAAATCGACATTGTACTCATAAACCTGTAGCCATCTTGTTCTATCTTACCTCCAATACTTCATGTAAAAAGAGACAGCAATATATTTATTCGACCTATTTTTTGGCAACATTGAAACGTGACGTCATCGTAATGCATGATTGAAGCCGGTCGCCATTTAGGTTTCTCGGTATGTGAGCTGTCAACGCGAGTTGTATTTGCAGTGTTTTGTGATAAAAGTCTTTTAATTTGAGACTTTCATGTGAATAAAAGGTATTAATAAGTGAGAGAAAGCAACAAGGAACATGTCTAATTGCAGTGTGGTAGTTTGTGGCATAAAAAAAGTGGAAATCGTCCAAACATTACATTACGCCGGTACGTACTGTTTATTTTGCAAAAACACCATAACAATACAATAAATGCCTTGTGTTTTGGTTTTCCTGTGAATAGTTTACTTAGAATTCATACCAAATGTAGCTTACTACTTATTTTGGTGAGTTTTGTTGGTGTATTTCAAGAAAATATAAATCTGTTTGTTTTGCGCTAGAGTTGCCCTTATACCATTTTTCTTATCGAATTATCGATGTTTTCAAATTTCAAGTGTAAATTGAGTGTATTAATTTTAAACTGTTTTTATTGTTTTAGGTTGCCTAAAAATAACAAAAAAGAAAAATATGGCTGGATACAATGCGAAAGGAAAATTTAAAGACTCGTACGAAAACTATTTTTATGTGCTCTTTTCATTTTGAAGAACAGTTTCAAACGTCAACGATAGTTTAAGTTTTGAAAAAGACGTTAATTAGGCCACTGGCAAAATCGAAATTATAGTGCGACAACGTTTTCTGTTCCGGTTGCCAAAAACTGGATACTTATATATAACGTGTTTTTTTAATGTCATTTTGCTGTAAAGTTGTTGTCCAACTTACATTCATTCTAGCACATTAAAAGTAAGTATATTTTTTTACCACTAGATGTCGCTTCGCTATATTCTAAATAGATAAAAAAATATGCTTGCTAGTAAAGATCTCGATTCAAACTGTTTATTGTTTTATTACTTAATAATGCTTGGTTTTTTTTTGAGACATTTCTTTTTTTCTATGGTAGGTAGGTACCTAGTAGGCATTCTCCTTTGTGATTTAAATTGTAATGTGTGTTATGTAAAAAAAAACCATCCTTGTTGTATAAACATAATAGGTTTTTACAATATGGAGCTTTTTGTTTTATTTCATTACCTTTTTTTACTTAAACTGGTACTCGCGACCTTTGATCTGGAATTCTATGGAGGTCTCGCATGTGTATAGACGCGTGACTCGGAAAACATAAAAAAGGGAATTGTCCAATTTGTATGGTGACTTTGGCCTGGTGTGAACAGAAATTTTAACATTTATTTCTTAGTTATTTTATTAGTTCACGATGCTAAAATTAATATTAAGAAATTAGTTTTGTATCAAAACCTTTGAATATATATTTTTTTCAACAAGTAGCTAACATAAATTATACCTTATTTATGAACTTGATCTACTCAACTGGACGATGTGTGGAGTGATTAAAATGTGCGCTATCTCGTTAACGTGATGCCGAGTGTTTTATTGTAGTGGTGCTGGTGACTACCTCAGCAAGAATTACCGAGAAGACCGACTCGACATACTTGACGCCAAATACTCCAAGAAGCATTGGAATGTAACACACAGCTACATTCTGATGAAAACATAAGAAACTATAATAATATACATAATACTGAAGAATTGGCAGTATGGCTTAATGTCTTCGCCTGTTCAAAAGGACGAACTTTTTTTACTACTACGTAATGATTACATACTCTTTGGTCTACGAGTCGGAACGGAAACCATTTGTTATTAACAATAGTCATAAAAGTATTTAAAAAAGTTTTAATTTCAATAAAACCAATTGATACAAAATTAAATACCAGAAATGATAACTTAAATAATAAAACAATTATTAAAAACATTATTTTATTCTGAGCGTCATGTTCGCGCCAGGCCAAAATTGGACAATTCCCTTTGATCATAAAATTGCAGTTTCTAAGTAAAGGCGAGTAGAGCTGATCAGCTGACAAGTGGGGCGCCCTCAATCAAATTTATTGCTCGCTAAGTATTAATGTATCTACAATCGTACAGATTGAAGCTATGGTCGTGTAGTTTATTTACAAACTAACCGCAGTAAAATATAGTAGGTTGGTCTTTTATCTACTACTACTGCAACATGAACTATATTTTACTAAGGTTAGTTTGTAAATAAACTACAGGACCTTATCCGCATGTTATTATTAAATTTATTGCTTGTTAAGTACATAATGTATCAAAAATTCAAACGCAGATACAGATTACAAATAAGGTCGTGTAGTTTATTTACAAACTAACCTCAGTAAAATATAGTAGGTAGGTAGGTAGGTAAACGCTTTATTGCACACACAAAGAATTACAAAACAAAAAAATCATAAAAGATACATACAACACTTATGTGGGCAAAGGCGGTCTTATCGCTAAGAGCGATTTCTTCCAGACAACCTTTAAGGCATAGGAGAAACATAAAGAGAGCAAGAAGCAGTTCACCAGTAAAAAGGCAAAAACAATTTAGAATTTATCTACAAGTAAACAAATAAATATACATAAACTACATAAATAATTATGTTTATATATAATATTAAATATGTGTGATATAAATACTTATACATATATATATATATATATATATATATATATATATGCCTATATTTTTATATACAATATACATACTATATATATAAATATTAAATACTACATAAACTTAAGGTAGTTGCAAGCTAGGATTTCATCAGTAGATGTGAATGCAGATTAGACTTGAAAGTGGCGAGTGACTTTGAATGACGGACCTCATACGGAAGGTTATTCCAGAGGCTGGCTGATTTAACCGTAAAGGACTCTTTGAAGTATCCAGAGCGGGTGAGGGTACTTTTCAGCAGGTTGTCAGTCTTCGATCTAAGTTCGCGACCATAATCTGTTCCAAGCAATTGAAAACGTTCCTTAAGGTAAGGAGGGGTACGAGGGTCATACAGCACATTAGACAAAAGTGTCAGGACATGCTCCTCGCGACGGAGCCTTATCGGAAGCCACCCAAGTTCAGTCCTGAATTCAGAGACGTGATCAAACTTGCGCAAGCCATATATGAAACGTATGCAGAGATTCTGCAGACGCTGAAGCTTGTCTAGGAGATGCTCGTTGAGGTCAATGACACAAACGTCTGCATAATCTAAGATTGGCAAGAGAAGTGACTGCGCAAGTTCGATCTTTGTGCTCACAGGGAGTAGGTTTTTCCACCTCCGCAAAGCACCAGCGGCAGCATAAACTTTTCTACTGACCTCGGCAATATTTGGAGACCAAGAGAGGGTCGAGTCAAAAAGAACACCCAGGTTTTTCACAACGTCGCTGAAAGGAAGGGGAATGGAGTCAAATAGGAGAGGAGGCACAAGGATGGACTTAAGCTTGGCAACCTGCTTTGACCCGCCAATAATAATCGCCTGCGACTTATTAGGATTGACCGTTAGGCCATGAGTTCGACTCCATTCATGTATAGTCGCAAGGTCAACATTTAGCGAACCAATCAAAGAATCTATATCTTCAATGGGGGCTTGAGAGTATATTTGCAGGTCGTCAGCATACAGGTGATACTGACAAGAAAGGAGAGGAGTAAGGAAGTTGATGAAGATGGAGAAAAGGAGGGGGGAAAGGACACCGCCCTGAGGCACGCCGGCAGTGATGTTGCAAGAGGCAGACAATTTGTCATCGACTCGGACACACTGCTTTCGGCCGATGAGATAGTTTCGGAACCACTCAATGACCACCCCAGAACCAAAAACAGCCCCCAGCATCGACAAGAGTATGTCATAATCAACAGTGTTAAAGGCATTGCTGAAGTCTAAAAGAACCAAAGTAGTAAGCTGTTGATTTGACATACCCCCACGGATGTCATCGGCCACCTTTGTCAGAGCGGTCACCGTGCTATGCCCCGGGCGAAACCCGGACTGGAAGGGACTAAGCAGATGGTTTGCATTAACAGACACGCTGATTTGGTGGAGGACAAGGCGCTCGAGGACTTTGGAAAGGAAAGGGAGAATGGAAATAGGGCGAAAATGAGAAGGCGCAGAAGGACTAGAGGTTTTAGGAATAGGGATTACTATAGCCTGACGCCAGCAGCTTGGGAAACTTCCGGTCCGGAGTGAAGTGTTGAAAATGTGGCAAAGAATGGGTATGACTCCAGCCATGCTATAGTAGGTTGGTCTTTTATCTACTACTACTGCAACATGAACTATATTTTACTAAGGTTAGTTTGTAAATAAACTACAGAACCTTATTTTTAATCTGTATCTGCGTTTGAATTTTTAATACATTATGTACTTAACAAGCAATAAATTTAATAATAACATGCAGATCCTCGCGGTTTTACCCGCATGGTACTCGTTCCCATGGGAATATCACGATAAAATATAGCTTATGTCACTTGGAAAGTAGATGTAGCTTTCTAATGGTCAAAGAAATTTCTAAATTAGTCCAGTAGTTTTGGAACCTATTAAATTCAAACAACAACCAATCAAATCTTTCCTGTTTACGATATTACTATAGATGAGGAAGCACTTGGCGGCTCTTCTCGCCTTGAAGCCCCCAGTACAGGATGGCCACTCATGTTCGTCGACCATGATGGGTCATCATGTACAGGGGTGGTTTGCGTTGCTTGCAGGTGGCAATCACACGCAAACTCCCACACCGGGGGCTTTAAGCCCCCAGTACAGGATGGCCGATCATGTTGGCCGACCATGATGGGCCATCGTGTACAGGGCCGGTTTGCGTGTGATTGCCGTCTGCGAGCAACGCAAACCGGCCCTGTACACGATGGCCAATGTACAATGTACACGATGGCTTTACAGTTGTTGCGTCTCACGCGCGCGGTCGGGCCAATGATTGTGTGGGTACATGTACAAACACATACACATTGGGTGCATTTACCAGAACTAATCGCTGACTAATCGATTACAAATAATCTGCTGAACGCACACAAAAATGCGATGACTGACAGCGATTTATAGCAATCGGACGCCATTTTTTCCATCGCATTTGATTTTCGATGAGAAGCAGCGATTAGTTGCAAGTAGCTGTCAAACGTAGTGATTTTGTGTTTGTTGCTGTCATTCGTCATGTCAAAACCAGAAAAACGCTAAAGCGCGTTCAGCAGAATCTATCGAAGACAAGAAATCGATGACTTAGCGATTAGTCAGCGATTAGTTCTGGTAAATGCAACCATTGTGTCATTGTCATAAAGAACATAATTATGTGCAAATGTAGGTATAATTTAAGCACATTATTAAGTTTTATTATTCTAAAAAACTAGGTATATAATTATACACTATAATTCCGTTTTAAATTATCGAGGTGATTACGAAACTGCTTTTATAAAATATAGGGTGATATAGGTAGGTAGTCACAAAAATACTTGTATCTATAACTTCATCAATAAATATATCGATGTACAAATAGGGCAGCACTACGGAAAGGCGCCATTTTGGTTTCTCGGTATGTGTGCTTGTGTGTGTGTGTATGCTTCAATTTTTCGCTCTGAGTACTGAATCCTATGGAGATGGCATATTGATCTATATGAACTATCGGTTATACAAATATGAGCTAAATCGACATTGTACTCATAAACCTGTAGCCATCTCGTTCTATCTTACCTCCAATACTTCATGTAAAAAGAGACAGCAATATATTTATTCGACCTATTTTTTGGCAACATTGAAACGTGACGTCATCGTAATGCATGATTGAAGCCGGTCGCCATTTAGGTTTCTCGGTATGTGAGCTGTCAACACGAGTTGTATTTGCAGTGTTTTGTGATAAAAGTCTTTTAATTTGAGACTTTCATGTGAATAAAGGGTATTAATAAGTGAGAGAAAGCAACAAGGAACATGTCTAATTGCAGTGTGGTAGTTTGTGGCATCAAAAAAAGTGAAAATCGTCCAAACATTACATTACACCGGTACGTACTATTTATTTTGCAAAAACACCAAAACAATGCAATAATTGCCTTGTGTTTTGGTTTTCCTGTGAGTAGTTTACTTAGAATTCATACCAAATGTAGCTTACTACTTATTTTGGTGAGTTTTGTTGGTGTATTTCAAGAAAATATAGATCTGTTTGTTTTGCGCTAGAGTTGTCCTTATAGCATTTTTCTTATCGAATTATCGATGTTTTCAAACTTCAAGTGTAAATTGAGTGTATTAATTTTTAACTGTTTTTATTGTTTTAGGTTGCCTAAAAATAACAAAAAAAGAAAAATATGGCTGAAACAATGCGAAAGGAAAATTTAAAGACTCGTACGAAAACTATTTTTATGTGCTCTTTTCATTTTGAAGAACAGTTTCAAACGTCAACGACAGTTTAAGTTTTGAAAAAGACGTTAATTAGGCCACTGGCAAAATCGAAATTATAGTGCGACAACGTTTTCTGTTCCGGTTGCCAAAAACTCGATACTTATATATAACGTGTTTTTTTAATGTCATTTTGCTGTAAAGTTGTTGTCGAACTACCATAGAAAAAAAGAAATGTCTCAAAAAAAAAACAAGCATTATTAAGTAATAAAATAATAAACAGTTTGAATCGAGATCTTTACTAGCAAGCATATTTTTTATTTAATTAGAATATAGCGAAGCGACATCTAGTGGTAAAAAAATATACTTACTTTTAATGTGCTAGAATGACTAGCACATTAAAAGTAAGTATATTTTATTACTTAATAATGCTTGTTTTTTTTTGAGACATTTCTTTTTTTCTATGGTAGGTGGGTACTGTGAGAGATCTCACAGTCTCTCACTTTATTCTACAGGTATTTTTCAATAAAATACTTTCTTCTGGTAATTGGGCTTTTATTTCACTTTTCTCTGTATTACTTTATATAAAAATATATTATATTTTTAATGGAACTTCTCTCTTTATTACCGTCTAGTATATGACTCCGTCAAATCCATCTTTCATTTTTAAACTCATATTTTTTAAAGATTGATTTGAGAATATAATCGTAAAGCAGTTTCTATTCCTTTTTAAAAAGCTAACTGCTCACAGCCTACAATTTCATCTAACGGCTGTGGCTACATACACTACAATCATTCCCCCCTCCATTCAAAAAAAAAAATTTTCATCGGAGAAAAAAATTTTTTTTTTCAACAGGTGAGAACCCTAAGAAAAAATTTCGGTCATACATAAGGCATGACCCTCAAAATACATACCTAACTACACTTAAGGTGTAGATCCTAACCCCCAAACTCCTATCCACACTTAAGGCGTAGACCCTACTTAACCCATAACCTATCCACACTTAAGGTGCAGACCCTACTTAAATAATCATTACTCTCAGCTGTTCCGCTGAACTTCATTTGTTCGTTCGCGATCGAACTCGAACTGTCAAGAAAAATCGATTCTATCTTTTGTTCTGAAAGAATCCTATCACGAATCGTGTTTTGTTTCTGACTGTCATCACAAAACAATATTTTATTCTGGAAAAAATATACACATGAATTAACCATATCGATATTCATTCTATTCTTTATTAGAAAATCTACCCCTAAAATAACACTACGGTTCAAATCAGCTACTACTAAAAATTCATGGCAAAAATTAAAATTATTCAAAGAAAAATCTACGCTACATTTTCCTACTATCTGTAATAAGCTCCCATTCACTGCTTTCGCACACCTTTCATCATCAGCCACACGCCTTGCATTCATTTGTACCGCAGCGGTCTGGCTGATACATGAAATTGCAGCGCCTGTATCGATCAGGGCCACATCTGCAAAATTATGCGCATAAAAAGGAACAACTGGTCTGACCTGCCGATTCGACGACGCTCCGTCCGCAACAACATTCGCATGTCCCAATCGTCCTACTTCCTCCGTGCCATGCTGCTGCATCCGCCAGGAGAGATGTTCTCCTCGTCCTACGTCATTGCGACGTGGTACATATTCCGCTTTCCTAGAATATACATTAAAACCATTAATACTATTACCAACACCAGCTTCTTGAGCACGCGGCGATGATGAATATCTTGCTCGGTTCTGTACCGGCGTATTAAATGGGCTAGACCGTGTCGAAGCAAATGGCCTACTATCTCCCCCTCCCCTATTAGTTGTGGCCATATTCGGACCAAAACTCGCCGAGTTTCTATAAACATTTATATTTTCTTCCTTTCTATCAGGGCCAACTTTTTCCATTTGGATTAATACTGCTTTCAATGCCTTTTTATCCGTGAAATGGGTTAGTATCAATCTACTCCGTAAATATGGTTGTAGATTCCTCAGGAATTGTGTTATGAATATATTATCTTCTACAATGCCAGCCTTCCCTGCTAGATTGGCTAAATAATAAAAATAATCCAGGGGACTCCTGTTCTCCTGTCTCGCATTGTAGAATTTTTCACCATAATCCAACTCCACGAATTCTTCCTTGAATTTTTCCACCAATTCATCAAATGTCTTAACATAGCTCTTAATTTCCCTAAAGAAATATAATGCCCCGTTCTTCAAATATGATGGTAGTAACATCAGGAGTTCATTCGACGAAATGAATTTTTGTTTGGCAGCCGCTTCCTTGAACTCTTCTAAGAATGATGAAAAGGATTCATGCGGACTGCCCGAGAAACAGGTTGATATCGACTCCATTGTGAAAATTTTTCCGTGAAAATATTTTCTCACAAAATGTCCGCCGATCAGAAAAATTATATATATTTTTTTTTTTTTTTTTATATCAAAATATTAGGGCCACTCGCTTAGCTGCTTTTTTCCTAGGTATTTGGGGAACAAGAAAATTATGTATCTACAATTAAATATACAATACTTCCATTGGTTTCTCCTGTCTTCGACCCGGCGGCTTCACCACTGTGAGAGATCTCACAGTCTCTCACTTTATTCTACAGGTATTTTTCAATAAAATACTTTCTTCTGGTAATTGGGCTTTTATTTCACTTTTCTCTGTATTACTTTATCTAAAAATATATTATATTTTTAATGGAACTTCTCTCTTTATTACCGTGTAGTATATGACTCCGTCAAATCCATCTTTCATTTTTAAACTCATATTTTTTAAAGATTGATTTGAGAATATAATCGTAAAGCAGTTTCTATTCCTTTTTAAAAAGCTAACTGCTCACAGCCTATAATTTCATCTAACGGCTGTGGCTACATACACTACAGTACCTAGTAGGCATTCTCCTTTGTGATTTATATTGTAATGTGCGTTATGTAAAAAACCAATCCTTGTTGTATAAACATAATAGGTTTTTACAATATGGAGCTTTTTGTTTTATTTCATTACCTTTTTTTACTTAAACTGGTTCTCGCGACCTTTGATCTGGAATTCTATGGAGGTCTCGCATGTGTATAGACGCGTGACTCGGAAAACATAAAAAATTTGATCATAAAATTGCAGTTTCTAAGTAAAGGCGAGTAGAGCCGACAAGTGGGGCGCTCTCAATCAAATTAATTGCTCGCTAAGTATTAATGTATCTACAATCGTACAGATTGAAGCTAAGGTCGTGTAGTTTATTTACAAACTATAACCTCAGTAAAATAAAGTAGGTTGGTCTTTTAACTACTACTACTGCAACATGAACTATATTTTACTAAGGTTAGTTTGTAAATAAACTACAGGACCTTATTTTTAATCTGTATTTGCGTTTGAATTTTTGATACATTATGTACTTAACAAGAAATAAATTTAATAATAAATTTAATAACATGCGGATCTTCGCGGTTTTACCCGCATGGTACTCGTTCCCATGGGAATATCACGATAAAATATAGCTTATGTCACTCGGAAAGAATGTAGCTTTCTAATGGTCAAAGAAATTTCTAAATTAGTCTAGTAGTTTTGGAACCTATTAAATTCAAACAACAACCAATCAAATCTTTCCTGTTTACGATATTACTATAGATGAGGAAGCACTTGGCGGCTCATCTCGCCTTGAAGCCCCCAGTACAGGATGGCTACTCATGTTCGTCGACCATGATGGGCCATCATGTACAGGGGCGGTTTGCGTTGCTCGCAGGCGGCAATCACACGCAAACTCCCACACCGGGGGCTTTAAGCCCCCAGTAAAGGATGGCCGATCATGTTGGCCGACCATAATGGGCCATCGTGTACAGGGCCAGTTTGCGTTACTCGCAGACGGCAATCACACGCAAACCGCCCCTGTACACGATGGCCCATCATGGTCGGCCAACATGATCGGCCATCCTGTACTGGGGGCTTTACAGTTGTTGCGTCTCACGCGCGCGGTCGGGCCAATGATTGTGTGCGTACAAGCACAAACACATACACATTGTGTCATTGTCATAAAGAACTTAATTATGTCCAAATGTAGGTATAATTTAAGCACATTATTAAGTTTTATTTTTCAAAAAAACTAGGTATATAATTATACACTATAATTCCGTTTTAAATTATCGAGGTGATTACGAAACTGCTTTTATAAAATATAGGGTAATATAGGTAGGTAGTCACAAAAATACTTGATCTATAACTTCATCAATAAATATATCGATGTACAAATAGGGCAGCACTACGGAAAGGCGCCATTTTGGTTTCTCGGTATGTGTGCTTGTGTGTGTGTGTATGCTTCAATTTTTCGTAGGTATGCCATCTCCATAGGATTCAGTACTCAGAGATTTTTCGTAGGTATGCCATCTCCATAGGATTCAGTACCAGTACTCAGAGTGTTTTGCACATGTTTTGATGTGGTTTTGATTTTTGGCAAAAAAAAAAATAGTCTATATAATTTGTGATTTCGTGTTTTTTTTTTGCTGGTTTCAGCCGAGTTTCAGCTGAAAAAATAGTTCAAGCAATTTTGCTTTCGATCCTTGGACGCGAAAGTTATGCACACAGATTTATCACCACATTTGCACACTCAAGAGTGCAATATATTAATAAAAAAACTACAAGACTGTCATGCAGAGGTACCAATTTTACATTTAATTTTTTAGTTGCATAATATTCAACAATCCATCGCAACTAAATAATTAAAATAGAACCAATATTGTTTTCCTATCACCGGTTTCATGTAGTAGGTACCAGTTAGGTAGCCAGATAATAGAAAGAAAATAACTTATTTTTGTATAAAATAACCTCAAATTGTGTATTGTTATCTTTTACATTGTATTGTTTTTTTTGTTTCCAGCACTCATTCTTGAAGTTTATAGGATACTGCAATGATTTCGACCGGGATATGAGAAAGTGTCTGAAAGGAGAACGTATTCGTCGTCAAAAAGCCAATTTGGAGGATTCGCGAAGACGACACACTGAGATAAGAGCACGGATACAAGCTCAAGAACAAGCCACGTCCTAATTACAACAAAATTACCAATATGGAATTTAATATATTAGATTCTATACCAGATTTATCCAAATTTAAGTCGTTTACAGACCGATATTTCACCAAAAGATACAAACTTGATGTTGGTGGGGTAAAAAATAATGATATCATGCTTATGATCCATTCTAACAGAATTATGCTTCTAAGCCTAGCTCCGAGTCATTCCTTTTTTAAAAAGGATGAAGAGTACACACTTAATTTTTCTGTTGATAAGATAGACCGGCTAAGCAATTCTGTTAAAGGAAAAGGTAAAAAGGGTGGTCAATATTTAACACCTAGTTCAATAATATGCAAAATAGAGTATAAAGATGGTACCAGCTTTGAAGTTCCATGTGGTATTAAAGGGACTCTGATAGAAGTAAATGAACAGTTAGTAAAACATCCAGAGCTGCTCAAGCAAAAGCCGGATTCCGATGGCTTTATAGCAATTATTTTGTCTAGTATTGCTAATTCTGAGGCAACTAAGAGTGAGCTCTTGTCTCATGAAGATTATGAGGAGTTAATTAAAAGTAATGTTAGTGAATAGTTTTTAAATAATAAAGTATTTTTATGTGTAAATATGACAGTTTTATTTTTATATCACTAAATCCTTAGGTTCTTCAGATTTATGTTTTGTAAGTTTTAACTGATTCAATTATGAAGTCTTAAAGATATAGGGAAGAAATCTCTAAAACCCTGTGCTTGCAGAGAATGTTTTTTTTTAAACAAGTGTCAATTTTTTTTTATCCACAATGGGGTAGCACTTGCCTTCATCACACCTGATGTTAAGTGGTGATAAGGCTGAAGTTAAAGTCAAGTCAAAATCTGAAAAGTCTGAAAACATCATTGTTATGGCATCAGACTTAGATAAGATGGTGGTAGCTAGCCAGGCGGACTAAGAACATGTCCTACCACCAACCCACGCACCAACCAAACCAAATTCTATATGTACCCCCACTGGGAATCGAACCCGGGACCTCTTAGTCTGAAATCGGTGGTGTGAACCACTAGACCACAGAGGCGGTTAAACTTCAGTGCAACCAATTAACCAGCTAAGTAACTTGGGCACATTAGGGAGCTGTTCCGATCCTGGCTACAGGCTGCAGCTGAAGGCAATTTGTATGAATCTCAGTTGCAAGTGCAGCCGCCACAGAATACTAAATAGTTACTACAGCCGCGTTTGGAGTGTACTTCTTCGAATTGCTTGCAGCCGGGGTCGGAATAGCTAGCACCTTTAACATTTATTTATAACTTTTACTTGTCGAGGCCGTCAGCTACTTAGATCGCGAGTCTAAATAAAATAAAATAAACTTGATTACTTAGCCCGTTACGCAGTGGTGGTAGTAAACATTATGAATCAAAATTGTCATAATGGGAAGAGAATTCATTCAATTATGTAAAGTCTTAGATTGTTATGGTCATTGTAAGCAGTGAACGAATATAACTCATTGTAAGCTTATATCAGATAAAAATATAATTAGTTAAGTAGGTACTAGGTAACTTATTTTAATTTTTAGTTTTTTGCATTCACAATGCAATTTTTATTACAGAAAAATGGAAAATGAAGTATTTAGAAAAAATCAACCCGTCTCACAACTCGTCCCATCGGAGCTAGTTGTGAGACGGGTAGATTTTTTCTAAATACTTCATTTTCCATTTTTCAGGTACTAGGTAGTTAATTTCATTAACACCAAAAGTAAAAGTAGCCTTAGTTTATAAGGGATGATGATAGACAATACAATTATTTATTTACCCAAATGATGGCAATACAACATCATTAGTTTATTATCGTTATCATACCAGTTGTGACCTCCGACCCCCTGTAGTTACCGCGATAACTGGAGAGTAAGCAACTCATTTGTTACTAGCTCCCAAACCAATCAATACAATGGCTTCAAAAAGTCTGACCAGGATTTTGACCACCAACTTAGTTGTGAGCAAGCGTGTAACACTCCGAAACTATAGTGATAGTGGTAAAGCAGCTGTAAAGACACCTTTATACAACTTACACACGAAACATGGAGGGAAGCTAGTGGATTTCGCCGGATTTCTGCTGCCAGTGCAGTATTCCGATATGAGTGTTTCTGCATCACATTTGTTCACGAGAAGTAGCGCGTCTATATTCGACGTGTCGCACATGCTGCAAACAAACGTACGAGGGAAAGACTGCATCGCTTGGTTTGAATCTATCGCTCCGGTAGACTTGAAAGGTATGGCTGATGGAGCCAGCTCTCTCACCGTTTTCCTTAACGACAATGGTGGCATTATAGATGATCTGATTGTAACGAAAGTGAATGATGAAACGCTATACATTGTTTCGAATGCCGGCCGATTGGACGTCGATAAAGCACATATGAGCGAGACTTCGGAGTTATTCCGCAAGCGAGGCAAAGATGTTGAGGTTGAATTCTGGAGTGTTAACCAAAGAGGTTTGATCGCAGTGCAAGGACCTCAAGCGGTGGCCGCTGTGCAGGCGCTTACAAAGGTTCCGTTAGATAAGTTAACTTTTATGACTTCAGTTGAAGGTTTTGTGGAGGGTGCCGAGTGTAGGATCACCAGATGCGGGTACACTGGAGAGGACGGTGTGGAGATATCTATCCCGGCACAGAAAGCCGACATCGTCACCGAAACTTTGCTGCACAACAAACACGTAAAACTTGGAGGTTTAGGAGCCAGAGACTCTCTGCGTTTAGAAGCGGGGTTGTGTCTTTACGGAAACGATATTGACGAGAGCGTCACCCCCGTTGAGGCCAATTTAACCTGGCTTATAGCTAAGCGGAGGAGGAACGAAGCGAACTTCCCAGGAGCTGAGATTATTCTGCGTCAAATCAAGGAAGGCGTTAAGAAACGAAGAGTCGGTATAAGAATGGAATCGGGAGCACCTGCGAGGAAGGAAGCGGTGCTGAAAGATGCTCAAAATGGCGAGGAAATTGGTAAAGTGACGAGTGGGTGCCCGAGCCCTTCGTTAGGCGGGAACGTCGCCATGGGATACGTCGCGGAAGCCCTAAAGAAGAACGGCACACAACTACTTGTAAACGTCAGAGGAAAAGACATCCCTTGCACCGTAACCAAAATGCCATTTGTCCCTGCAAAATACTATATCAAGAAATAAAATATTAAAAACAGGAAAGCTTTGTTTTTGTTTGTATGTTTGTTATGGATTAACGTAAAACTACTGGACCGATTTAAGAACTTGTTTCACCATTCTATTTTCTAGTGATGAGTCCTATGACAGCTCATCTTCGTGCAAAGCAAAATGTCGCTTCTGCACACGGAATAGGGTCGATTTTTCTAGCATAAGCTGCATAAAAAATTCTAATGCTGTTTTTCTTGAGTTTTATTCCAACAGCATAAAGAACCTTTTGGCTTTGCACTAATGAGCTGTCATAGGACCCAGCGCCGGATTTAGACTTCGGCGGCCCATAGGCCGAGCATGTGGTGGAGGCCCTCAAATGCAGAGCATGTGGTGGAGGACCTCAAATGCAGAACATGTGGTGGAGGCCCTCAAATCGTTTGTGGTTACCTGTTGAAAGTTTCTTTAAAGAAGAAACCACCTGAATACGTTGGCTAACATAAAATTTATTCAAAATTAAACTAGAAACAAAGTCAGCGAAAGCCTATCATCATATCATCGAAAGATATCATCCCAAAAAACTGAATATTTGGATGTTTCTAACTTTGCCATCCTATCATGCAGAACGACAGCTTTTGCTCTTGATTTAACTGTGTCTTCCTCGTCCTCAAACATTTCTTCGAGGGCATTTATGTATTTGTAAAAAAAACTCAGTATTTTTTGTTTCTACTGAGCTTTTATAGTATTTTTTTTTTGTGGTGTGGTGGCGGCCCATAGGGTGGCGGCCCATAGGCAACTGCCTATGTTGCCTACTATGCTTAAATCTGGCTCTGATAGGACCCATGAACAAAGTATAGAAAGCTACATTCTTCCCGAGTGACATAGGTTTCCTATACACCTCTAAATTTTAATTAGTACAAAGATTTTAGGGGAGATTCACGGAATCGCGAAAAAATTTCCGATGTTCCTGTTCCATACATTTCAGTCGAGTCAATGTTGTAGGTACTTTTGTATATAACAGCTGATTTTTTTCGTGATTCCTAGGTTGTCCCCATAGTAAAAATTGTTTGTATTGATGGATAGTGTCCACTAAAATATTTTGTACTAATTAAAATTTTGTGTACACACGGTATACACGGTATTTTTTTTATCACCCCGGATAATTTTGAGGGATTATTCTACTGTACAAATTGTTACACTATGGACTTAGGTAATACTTTATCCCGATATTCCCACGGGAACGGCAACCACGCGGGTAAAACAGCGGGAACCCACTAGACAAGAAATAAAACATGCTTTACAAATAATACTTTTACTTATATTTGTTTCACAAACATAATAACCTCCACATTCACAGGTCTACTTTGACCAACAAAACGTCAATTGATAAACTAATTCAATCAAATTAAAATATATCTACATAACAATTTCAGTTTGAGGAATTATATTATAATTTTAATTACATATTTATTTACATTATAATTGTCGTAAATGCCGCTGTATAAAGTTAAAATACCCTTTTTAATGGAATCTTTAGGAATGTTATTAATGAGCCGTCTCGTATTTGAACTTTTAATAATACTGTTTCTAAAATTATTATTTACACATGTACTAAATTATCACAGATACATACAACGATCTATGGAATGATCATAGAAAATTATTCTTCAGTCGAGATCTTATGTAAATTGTTCTGATCTTTTTTAATGGGACAATAGCGATATTAGTTTCTTTGCAGTCTTAATGCCTGTATAAATTTTCATCAATTCTAATAATACAGTCGAGTTCAATAATATCTGTGCACTTTTGAACTTTTTCGTAGTATTTATTGTGACAATTTGTACGGAAAGTCAAAGACGATGTCAAAAAAATTTATGCGACGAAGTCTAAAATTGAACAGATAATTATTATTTAACTCGACAGTACAAAAAACTTAAAATTAAGTAAGTACATCATAAATTGCAGTGGTAAAATCGTAAATTGGGGTTTTTTAATACAAATATTCAGACTATAGTAGGTATAGTTACTACATGAAAACTTAATTTGTCTTACGGCTTGTTCACACGAAATTCATCACTAACGATCCGCCAAAAAACACGAATCTCTAACTTATAGCGCGACAAGTATAGTTATATTTTGTCAAGCAAATCTGTTCCGGTGATAATCGATGGAACTAAAATATTTTGGTACTATACAGTCCATTTTGACAGCAACTTTTGTATTACAAGTGGCTCCACTGTCACGGCTGTCACCGGAACAGACAGGCATGTGGGACTTTAAGTATGGAAAAGACGTATCTGTAATATTTCACGGTTCGTTATCATCGGGCATTTAATAAGCATAGCTATTGTTTTGCAATTATATGACCAATATTAAATATCCAGTACCAATAGAAAATTATAACACCCCTCTTAAAAAAAATTTGCAAGCAAAGGTAGCAGTGCCCTTTCTTGCGTCTCTTTTAACCAAAATTTATCGATATAGGTTTCCAATCGATAGCAAATTAATTTCGTCTCAAGGCTATTCCTTCGAAAGCAGACAAACTAAGTCTCATGGTAGTAACATCAACATCAAATCCAAGTGCGCCAGCACTGACAAAAATAGTCTAACTTTCATAATCTTAACGTACAACTGTCATATTATTTTCTATTTCACTCAAACCAAAATAAACTTTATTGTAAAGAAATAAAAACTACAATAACAAACTCGATTCACCAAGTCTAGTTTAGTCGTGTGCGTCACTCAGCAGGAAAGTAAGTAGCTTCTAGAGAGAATTAGATTTTCTCCAAAAGTATAAGGCCCTCTTATTTCATATTTGGTGCACATTTACAACGAATCGCGCACTAACTATTCAATACACTCGTTTCCCTCTAGAACCTGCTTTCCCGCTGTAGTAACGCACACCTTTAAATCCTGTTAAAGTGTTATATCTAAAGCTCCTAGTTACAATAAGTTATTGTCCAAATAAAGGACGGAGATCTAACAGCTTGGCGCGACAGGTGACGCCATAGCTGTGACGTCATCGATCTACCAGCGATCGGATAGGTAAAGCTGTTTTTGGTAAAGATATGTATGACATAGTATGGACATGACCGAGATTCCAGAATTTTAAGTCTTTTATATTAGTTAAAGTTCATTTAACAAAGTTGTTTTTTTGTATAACCAAGTCAAAACTATTAAGAATAATTTGATAAAAATTCTCGGTATTTTAAATTCTGGGATCCAGAAGTCATATCCATATTCATTCGATTCATTGATTCTCCGCACGCGTAGCAGGACAAACCCGAGAAGAGTTTTGTCTACCTCGAAAGTCTATAATTGACAGCCGAACAATAGGTTTGTCTACAATGAAATTTTATTTTTGACGTTTCTATATAGACAAAAGCTTTATTGAGTTCATCATGCTACCCGTGAAGGCGATTCACTGATTCTCAGGCGATTCATTGAAGCGTGATTGGGCTAAGCGGGCGAAGTCTTCGTTAAGTTTCTTCAGTCTGTCGCTGAACTGTAAATAAATAATTAGGTATACTATTATAATATAAGGTGCGATTCCACGTGAAGCGAATTAGTTAATAGTTTATTATATTTTATTATATTAATTACAGACTATTCAGTGAAGCAAAATATTTTACCTAAAATCTTGACGTGTCTTTTATTATAAAATGTGTAATAAAGATATGTAACACTCTTTTCATATTATAAAATAGATAATGTAGTCGCAGCCCTTCCAAACACGGTCCCGAGTCCCGACGGAAGATTAGCGCAGCCCCCCTAGCATGACCAACAAAACGCGATATGATATGTTAAGTTATCCCGTTTAACTGTCAAAAGACTATCCACCTTATTACAAAACGTGGACTAAAATTTTCCAAATGAAAGACAGAATTAGCATCAATTTTAAACCAGGTCTAACTTTAGTCCACGTTTTGTAATAAGGGGGCATGGGTTTTGACGTTTGAATTTCGATAAATCGCTGTATCATGCAATACATATCACGTTTTGGGTGGTCATGCTAGGCTTACTGGCCTCAAGCCATGCATTACGCTGAGTCGGGACCGTTCTGGGACATACCTACCTGCCTTAAGTTTTATGTTAGCAAAATGTTTATGTTATGTCGTTGTGATGTCTCAAATAAATGTTTTTTCTTCTTCTTCTGTATGTAAAAATACATCTAGATTATTTTTAAATGCATTTCTTAGATAAAGAGACATATCAAGATCATTTGCTTCGCTGAATAAACATCGTTGTTATGGCGTCTTCGCACCAACCATACTGAATACAATATGTACCCCCACTGGGAATCGAACCCGGGACCTCTGGGCCTGGTACCAGTGGTATGAACCACTAGACCACATAGGCGATTATAAGTCTTGTATCCTGTGATTTATACTTACATCGCCTTGGTATTGTTGAGCATCCGTTTGCTTTCCATTGCTCCTCTCTTCTTGTATTCTACAGTTCACGTGGTAATTAACTTGAGTTTGCAATTTAATAAAAATCTTTCTGTATTCATCCTGTATTCGATTCATTTCGTTGCTTATGTGAGCGTCCTTCTTTGTCATGTAATCCTGAAAAAAGGCGAATGAAATAACTGAATGAATGAATAATGTTGCCCCATGCCCATTTATTTCATCATCATCATTAGCCATTAAGGTCTTAGTCCACTTATACCGCACCGCTCCCACCTAACCAAAGTATGAGCAGCCGAATATGGACTTAATCTCGTGCACTGTAGATGCACTTTAGCTTGCGGCAAGCGAGTTTACCGCGCGCTGTCTGCTAGTTTATATTGTTACTGTAAAATGCATCTACAGTGCACGATATAAAGTGCATATTCGACTGCTCATACTTTGGTTGGGTGGGATCGGTGTGGTATAAGTGGGCTAAGACCTTTATAAGTCTGAAGCACGGAGGAGCTCGTGATAATAAACTTTTGGTCACCCCCATCCCGTGACCGACCATTGCGAAAGTTGCTTAACTTCAACGATCGCCGGCCGACAGCGCTAACCACTGCACCACGGGCTCCTTCCTCCGTTTGTTTAATCTCAAACTAATATTTGTGGAAGCACGACTTTTGCCCGGAAACCTATGTCGCCGTGGCGTGGGTAGGACTAAAAATCGGATAGGGTATTTTAAATTATGGATTACTAGCAAATCACAAAGTACTCAAAATTTTGAAAAAATGTTGTTGTTATTAGTTAATGAAAAATAACAAAAAAAAGAGGTGACGCATTTCGGCCGATAAAGTTTAAATTTTTTAAAACGCATTCATCATTTTCAAAATTACCAATTTTGCTAAGTATACTGAGAAGTGCGGGGGGTCCTACCGATATGCGATGTTCTTCAATTGTTTCTACGGCCGGGAATCCTAGCCTTAATAATAATTTGAATACGTAATTTATTTTCATTGTGCAACTGTTAGGAATGATAATTTTTCGACTGTATTCAGCCTTACCTTATAAATAAGTAAATACAGTTTTCTTGACATTCTTATACTTCTCCTGCAGCGTCTCATGTTCAAGTTGCAGCTTCTCATAAATCAAATATCCTATTATTTGCATTATACTTGCTTTTAGTTAATGAAAAATAATCGAAATAGGCAAGGCATTCCGGGCGTCAAGTTTAAAATTTTTACAAGGCATTCTTCGTTTTCAAAATTACCTATTTTACTAAGTATACTGCGACGCGCGGGGGGTCCCACCAAATGCGATGTTCTTCAATTGTTTCTACGGCCGGGAATCCGGGCCTTAATTCGAATACGTAATTTATTTTCATAGTACAACTGATGACAATCTTTCGAATGTACTCAGCCTTACCTTTTGACATTCTTATACTTCTCTTGTAGTGTCCCATGTTCAAATATCATATTAATTGCATTATACCTACTTGGTTTTAATTAATGAAAAATAATCGTAATAGGCAAGGCATTCCGACCGCCAAATTTAAAAACTTTTAAAAGGCATTCTTCATTTTCAAAATTACCCATTTTGCTACGTATACTGCGACGCGCGGGGGGTCCCACCGAAATGCGTTGTTCTTCAATTGTTTCTACGGCCGGGAATCCTAGCCTTAATTCGAATACGTAATTTATTTTCATAGTACAACTGTTAGGGATGATAATCTTTCGACTGTACTCAGCCTTACCTTATAAGTAAATACAGTTTTCTTGACATTCTTATACTTCTCTTGCAGCGTCCCATGTTCAACTTGCAGCTTCTCATATCTTCTATCCAACTGCGCGTATTTAGTTTGTAACTCTGACAGTTTAGATTTCATCGCTTGACACTCTTTAGCGCAAGAAGAGTTCCTCTCTCTCTCACTCTTTATCAGATCTTCAAGGGAACCGAGACGGGAGATCCTCTCCTTGTATCTCTCAGCTTTATGTCGCCACTCAACAACGTTATCGTTTGCTTTCTGACATTCCGCTTGTAGCTCGTTGTGTTCTTTTATAAGCACTGATATTTCGTTTTCTGAAAGAACAATGTGAACTTGTATAAAAGTATAGTCAAACCAATTGAACAATAACCCACCATATGTTCATTTCCTAACAGACTAATGGCTCTCCGCGGTTTCACCCGCTTAGTACCCTTTCCCGTGGGAATATCGGGATCAAATATAGCCTTTTTTACACAGGAAGAATGTAGCTTACTGAAAGAATTTTCAAAATCGGTCCAGTAGGTTTTGAGTTTATTCGTTATAAAGAAAAATACAAACCTTTACTCTTTATAATATTAGTATGAATATTAAAGTTCAATAAGGTCGAAATTACAACTTTTTGAATTGAAACTAATTGACGCTTTTATAAAATTAAAAAAAAAAAATTGTCATGATTTAATTGGTTCGACTGTACAATACAGGCAAACGCACTGTGAGATTGAAACATTTCCATGCGATGTACCAATCTAGCGAATACTCAACGCTGTGTACGATGAAACGCTCACGGCGAGTGAGCATTTACCTAGAACATTTCCTTCTACCTTGCGTATACTTTTTGTTGAAATGTCATATTATATACGCACTCGTGCCTTTGAAATGTTACACCAAAACGCTCGTTCGCAATAAAACAGAGGGTCTACTCCGAATCGCGACATTCGAAACTTTGTTATTCTTGTCCCTCTCACTCTCCAGTCATGACAGAATCGAGTGAAAGGGGCGGGGCTAAGGATGTTTCGGAGTTTGCGTTTCGGTGTACAGACGTTTTATCTCACGTCGCGGGCGAGCCATACTTGTAGTGTATTTGTAAATTGTAATGCATATAGAAAACCAGGGGGCGTAATCTTCATAAATTCAAATGGGAACTACTAAGCCAAAAAATTCGAAAGTTGTTATAATCAGGCCCCAGTGAGCGGCTTATAACACGCGATATGATATGGTACGGCATGCCGTCTTGCTTACACCTTAGTGGGGTAAGCAAGACCACTTGCCGTACCATATCATATCGCGCGAATCGCGCGCCGCTCATGCTAGGCCGGCTGGTGTCACTTTTTTATCACTTTAATCTTTATAATGTGTTTATGTGTGTGTTTATACGCCAAAAGCTGATAGCACAAGAAAACAAATAGCGCTAGTTATGCACTTCCAATAGGGGTCTAAGATTGGTCTCTATTTCCTATATATAAAAAGTTGCTCTATCGTGTGCATGTACATTGATACACACAAGCGCGGTTCACCCACACAAGTAAACTGTACGGTTCCAGGTTCCAGATTGTAACAAAACATTAAACGTCATGTTCGTAGCGTGGATCAAGGAAATTTGAAAAACAGTGAATGGTCAATGTTCTGTTACGAGTTATTGCTCTAGTTTACACTCACCTTTAGCTTCCAAAATTTGAGTAACTTTAGCCCTCTCTGATAGAATGAATGTCTTTAAGGTTTCCACTTCTTGGGCCTTTCGTTCGAGAAGATCTTTCAGTTTTCCGATGGCGCCTAAATGTTCTTTTTCCATCTCTTTGATTCGTCTTGCGCAGTTCATTTCCATAGTTTTCATTTCTAACGTGAATTTTTCTGCAATTTGGTCGCGTATTGCTTTTTCCTTCATCATTAATGCGGTCTGTAATGTGTTAAAGAGAAACATAATTTTATACATTATTTAACAAAAACCATGTCTTTTTCATACTCCTTTGCTTTTTCGATAACATGTTTGTATTACGTATTTTTTCTGGCTTTCCCTGGCTTAGTAAATAGAGGGATTTGTATGGGTATGGATTTATTTTTGCTGACGCTGAGGATCTTCATGTCAGTTTACATCCAGCGACAATCGGTTTGGAAAGGACTAAACATTAATATATGTATTAAAACAACGTGTAGTATAGATAGTTTTTTTTTTCTTTAGGAAAGAATATATTTATGCTGATTTCACGTTAAAAAAATTAGAAATAAACTGGTAATTTTAAAACTGGTGTCTGAAGTAAAGTAATTAGAAATAAACTGGTAATTTTAAAACTGATGTCTGAAGAACGGTATCTTACCTTAGCAGCCAGTGCGTCATCGCAATCCTGTACCATTTCATCAATATCAGCGCCCGAGCGGAGTGGGGATACGTTACTCGGTGGAGGGGACGGCGGTGGGGGCGTGTGAGCGAGAGGCGGCGACGTGTGAGCGAGAGAGGACGTGTTTGTTCCGACACTGCGCTGCTCACGCAACTTGTTGAACCGCTCCATTATGTACTGTTGAAAGAATTCTGCTTTGCTGCGTAGCTCTTTCATTAGTTCTTCGTTGCTCTCTTGGGTTGCTATTGAGACATGTAAAAAAATCCATACTAATATTATAAAATATGTGAGAGTGTGTTTGTTTGTTTGCGCGTCTTTCACGTTAAAACGGACCACCGGATCGACGTGATTTTTGGTATGGGGTAGTTCGGGAGCTGGAGAGTGACATATGCTACTTTTGTCCGGGAATAATATCACATTCCCTCGGGATAACGTCGTGTGTTACAGGCGGACGAAGCCGCGGGCGGAAGGGTAGTAAGAAATAAAACAACTTGACTAAGCATCTAGCCCACGAATCACCAGAAAAAATGTCAGAATAATGACACGCATTTTGAATTTTTTTTATATAAAACTGGGCAGCCATTTGACCACCGCGTGTGCTACACGACGTTATCCCGAGGGAATGTGATATTATTCCGGGACAAACAGTAGCCCATGTCACTCTCCAGCTCCTTAACTACCCCCATACCATAATGAAGGGTGGTGATTAAAACACATACTAGACACAGAGACTCGCGGCAGACGGTGCCTTATAATCACTTTTGTAATAGAGATGCGCACGCGCATTTTCGTGAACTGTCGATAAAATGCAATGTGCGTGCGTCAAAAACCAATGAAGTTATCGAAAATGTAACTGTTCTACAGAAAATTGGCGAATATGTGTTCGTCACTCGGAATCTTTACACAAACAGGACTTGAAGAACTCGCATTTATGCGAAAGGCTAATAATAAATTTCGACGACATTCACGACGACCACTGAAGCTGACTTTCGTCCGGACAGTGAAAGGTCGTGGGTTCGAGTCCCATCGGGTCGAACTCACGTCAGATCGAGACAGGTCGACTTTTTCTATACTTCATTTTTAATATTTTTAACAATGAAAATTGCATTGTGAATGCAAAAAAAATAAAAATAAAAATTAGTTAAAACTTACCCAACTTAACACTGCACTTGCTCAGCTGCTCGTCTAGTTGTCGAATGCGTTTTGCATACTTCTCGCACTGAGCACACGCCTCCATATCTTTTCGTAAAGATTTCTTCTCTTCTAGAATGTTAGAAAAATAATACACGTCATTATTAACTTGACTTAGGGCGTATACGAGCTTCTATACAAGTTTTTTAATCGCCACTTCCACGCAAAATCTTGTAGGTACAGTCTAACCAATTGAATCGTTGCCCAACCATAAGTTTATTTTCAAACAGATATCTAAATTCAACTTTTATTTAATTATTGTTTTTGTAATGTCCATATTGTGAGACTGAATAAAGTCATTTGTATTTGTATTTGTAAATTAGATATGGTAGAAATTCAAACTTGTTGACATTAACACTGAACTTTATAGTTTGGATGCTATCAATGAGTCACACCAACACATCAAAATATGACTATAAAAATTACTGCATTTAATGCGCGAACTCGTGCAAGTACTAATAGTTTTTGTTTCATCGAAATCTGGCCAGGATTTCTAAAGATACAGCGTTGTAAAGTTTCACCAGCTTTTGAAAATTTGCTTTCCTTGCGCGCTATTGCGATGACGTCATGTCGCACTGACATCTCCGTTTGCGGCTGTTGCGGGTGATTTCCGTCTAACTGTACCTACATAGAGTTCGTCTGTGCGCAATCTTTGCGCAACTCGTGCGTTTTTGACGCTAGTTACAGTACATTTTCTTCGTTCTAAGGTTATGGTAAATGAGTATTCAATTTCGACCGCGCGCAGGCGCACTCTAAAACTGTCACCTACTGTCGATACCATGAAGTTTGACTTAATACTCTGAGGTAACTGGAGCTCTCACCCTGAATAAAAAAGTGTCGCCAGCAAATTTGACATTTATGTATGTAGTGGCTGTCACCTGTCTCATATGACCATACGTATATTTTTAAAGTGTAGGTGAGACGGAAGACAGCCACTGTGTAATTTTTGGTGGACAAAAAATTGTTCGTACTGCACTCTCCATTTACCTCAGTATTAAGTCGAGCTTCATGGTCGATACCGAAAGACATTTATCCCACAAACTCAGTCAGATAACCCAGTGGTGGAGGCGCCACTAGCAGTATAAAATTATCGAAATGGCTGTCAGTTTTTAGGGTGCATATGTAACTACCAAGTCAGTTAAGGTTGTAAGTACATTTTGTTTTGCCGGTTGCTATATGTATTGACAGAATCCCGTCCGCCATTACGAAAGTTGATTTAATTTATTTTTCACATGGGCTCAATACAAAATAACTTAAACATTTCATTGATCGACTATAAGAAAAATAAATAAATTTATTACGAAACCGTGAGAGCGCAACTATATAGCCAAAGGATTCTATGTAGGTATACGGAAGTGCGACGTGACGTCACACGTTAATGCCATTGGTTCACCCAAATTTTCCTCTAAGGCCGTACTTTAACGTTTAATATCTCAGTCATTTTGAAAATAGGAAAAATATAAAAACAGATTGTTTTTTCTCGAGTTACATATTTTTTAGAAAAGCTGATAACAAAAATCATTGGTGTGACTCATTCAAACAAATTTTAAGCAAAATGGGTCATGATTAGAGATCGGATAATCGGATGCATATTTACCTAAAGTTAATATTTAGCTAGGAAATTATGGAAGCGGCTTCTAAAAACCTGTTTTTTTAATATAAATCCCGGGATTTCAGAAAATTCGCGAATGCAAAATTAGTCAGTAACATGGTGTGGAAACGATGTCTTTAGCACGAGCTATTTATATAAAAAAAATCGATACAAAAGTGTATTCCATAACAGCTAACACCTTAACTTTAGGTAAATATGCATCCGATTATCCGATCACTGGTCATGATTCATTTGTTTCGGCTGTACTTAAACAAGTTTAAAAAAAAATTGTAGAGACGAAACGGAACAGAATAGAGACAGGACTTACTACTAGGAGCAAGATTTAGTCTACTTTTGCGGTAAATTCAAGCCGATAGTAATAAACAAATTGATTTTCAAAATTGTTGTGTTCCGGCAGTTAGAGATAAGATAGCCAGTTCCTCAGTGTTGAGGATACCGAGAGTAGTGCGCTTCCATCTTCAGCCTTGTCTTCACTTAACATCAGGTGAGATGAAGGCTAAGTGCAACCCCGTTTGTAAATAAAATTAAAAAAATATAAATACCTTCAAGATACTTGTTTAGTTTATCGCTGAACTCTTTCTGCTTATCATTAAAGTCCTTCTGCAACTCCGATATTCTCTTATTGGCTGCTTCTAACTCCTCCCTACTGCTCGACAACTCAGCCGACAACTTCTCCACCTGTAGCTTTTCTCTTTCTATCCTCTCTATGTACTCTTTCTCTTGCGTTTTGAACATCTCTTTTTCCGACTGAATTTTCGTTTGTATGTCTTTTAGTTCTCTTGAAACGGAGTCTCTTGAACTACATGCCTGGATAAAATAAAACAAGTTTTGTTTTATTTGCGCATATATTTGTTGGCATATTTAAGAAAACCTAGTATCAGAAAGCGAGCTAGCATAATGTGAGGAATATGATGGGATTACGGTAGCATGCTCGTTACACACTTTAATACAAAATCCTACTAATATTCAAATATCATAAATGTGAAAGTTTAGATGTTTGGACGTTTGTTGCTCAATCACGCCAAAACGGCTGAATCGATTTGGCTGGAATTGGGGAAACAGATACTTTGTAGCCTGGAGAGGAACATAGGATACTTTTTATCTCGGAAATATAATATCAAATTCAAGCGGGATACCGTCGTGAAGTACACGCGAGCGAAACGCGGGCGGAAAGCTAGTGTCTAATATTCTATAACTGCAAGTGCAAATTCTTGAGTTCCCCGTTCTCTCGGAGAGTATCCTTCAGTCTCTCCTCACACCTATAAAGTTCCCTCAACAGGCCGGGGGGCTAATTGTATAACTCAACATCAATCGCAATCGCATTCAGTTTGAAAGATATTGCACGACCATTGCTGTTTTTGTCAACTAAAAATTTGACAACTTTCTTCAAGAACAAGTATTGGATGCATGATGGATGTCAAACTGAAAGCGATTGCGATTGATGTTGAGTTAGACAATTACCCCCCTGCTTTGGCTTCCTGCGCCAATAGTTCCCTTCTCCGACTTTAGTTTGTCGTAATCTATCTCCAACTTTGTGTATTGTGTCCTTTCGCCGTTATTCGAAGCCTAGGTAAACATATTTTGAGAAAGCCCTTTCCGTTTCCGTTCGACATCAATTTTACTATTGGTCAATTTTACCAACGTGACGTCACTTCCGTAACGTCATCATAAGTCACGTGATACGAGTTCACCTTTTAGCAACGGCGGAAGATTTGTGTCATTGGCGTCCATTTTTCGCAACCGTTCACATCTAGTCATAAACGCTGTTAGCGTTCGAAATTTAAAATTTAAAAATTTGTACGAGTGGTTCTTTTATTTTACTTTCTCGGAAAGTAATATTATTATTTATGAAAATTGTTCGAATTTTAAAAGAGCGTGCCTGTGAGTGAGCGCGCGAAAACATGGCGGGTCGGGCTCGAGGTCCACCTGTTAATTTCAAAGTACCTATCGTGGAAATCCAACGCATTTAGAACGACGAGATGGAGTATCAGGTTTATTGGCACATAGGAATTGAGGTAATTTAACACCTCGCCAGGTCAGTGAAAGTTTTGATTTTTTTATTTTCTTACCCACAAGCAAGTAAAAAATTTTATATTGTCTCACCATGAAAAATCTGTTCATGTGATAGTTAGTAGAGAGATTTTGCGATCAGGGGGCCGATTCTCAGGCAATCGAGAAAAGTTCACATTTATAGCTCGAAATTCAAATATAACACAGTTTTTGTATTGTCAGAAATTCACAATCGAAAAAGTTCGATCGAAAACCAGTCGAACGCTACGAATGCTAAAAACCAATAGATGTTCGTATACGAACTTAGCTGTCAAAATGAATTTGTTGACATGTGAGACAGCTTAGTTTGTTTTAAATGTTCTAACTTTTCAATAGAACCTGAGAATCGGGCCCCTGGGGCCCGATTCTCAGGCATTCGAACTTTTTCAGTGTGGTAATTCGTATGTCGAACATTTTGTTTGTGGTTTCTATTGAAAAGTTAGAACGTTTCAAACAAACTAAGCTGTCTCACATGTCAACAAATTCCTTTTGACAGCTAAGTTCGTATACGAACATCTATTGGTTTTTACCACTCGTAGCGTTCGACTGGTTTTCGATCGAACTTTTTCGATTGTGAAATTCTGCCAATACAAAAACTGTGTTGTATTTGAATTTCGAGCTATAAATGTGAACTTTTCTCGATTGCCTGAGAATCGGCCCCCTGCGCTGAGAGATTATACCATAATCTTAATCATTTATGTCAAATAGATTTCCTTTAATAGTGATACAATGTGATTTAGGGATTTTGAAAGAATCGGGAAGTATACAGTGGGCCTCGGCTCCCGTTGTCGCCCGTGCTTGACCTTGACACACTTTTCTCTTGTTTAGTTTAAAAATCCTATTTTACAATTTGTACCGACTTCTTGTGGCGATTTATTGTTACGAAAGCATTTTGAAGTACCGACATTTTCTATAATGGTTATCATGTCTATTGGAAAAGTATTATTGCAGTTCGAAAATAATATGTCAGTATAGTCGAGTGGTATAGCACTAATTTTGTTTAGTTGCTTTTGTTTCAACGTTTTGTTTTTGATCATGTATCTATACCGGCGCATAGTGTGTGATTACTGTTATACTTTTATTACTCCCATGTCTATGTGAGTGCTACCTGCATTATAAATGGGAACAAGCGTCGCTATATATGTATTAACTAACCAAGTAGTGCAAGGCAAATAATATTTTAAAGGGAATAGTGTATTTCATTTATTGATTTTAAAAGTACATACTGTTGTTGCAAAAGTTTATCCTACTAATATTATAAATGTGAAAGTTTAGATGTTTGGATGTTTGGATGTTTGTTACTCAATCACGCCAAAACGGCTGAACGGATTTGGCTGAAATTTGGGACACAGATACTTTGTAGCCTGGAGAGGAACATAGGCTACTTTTTATCCCGAAAAAATATCACATTCCCGCCGGATAACGTCGTGTATTCCACGCGGGCGAAGCCGCGGGCGGAAAGCTAGTTCTAAATACTTTCTACAGTTGACCCTTGCCCCTTTTAGGGAGTGTTTATGTGGGTCGTGTAATGTAACATGGAGCAAATGATTTGATATTATAATTTTTTTTATTTTTTGTGCGTACTGCGGTATTAAATTTTTTTTTAATACTGTTTTATATAAGAACGTACTTAACGTAGTGATGACTTGTTTTTGTCACAGTTCTAATCTAACGTGACCCACCACATTGGTGGTAACTTTATGAGGTTTTGTTGTGTTGCTCAGCCCCCCCGAACCCCCCTACCATTGGTTCGATAATGTTTTATTAATGGATACGTAATTGGATTAATTATCCCTGACATTTTTAATATGATATTCAATTAAACAAATATGAAAAAAAAAAAAAAAAAAAAAAACAGCCTGCTTACGCAAGTAACGGGCGGCATTTCCTGCTTACGCAAGTATCAGGGTGCAATGTTTTTGACAATAAGCATCATAATCTTTTTATTTTTTTTTTGGATTACGTGATATTATTGGTGCCGTCAATAATTATGATTGAAAGTAGAAACTGTATATTCAAATAGATATTAGTAAAAAGGGGGGGGGGGGTATAGGTATATCGACTACACATACCTTTCATGTTTATATGCGAACAAGCCCCGCTAGTATTAGGCACGCTGGAAGCTGTGCTTGGCACTAATAGTTCATATATTGATTGAAATACTGCGGTGGCTCCCTATGGGCACCAGTGATGGCAATAATTAGTATTTTAACGATTAATAGGTACCTACTGACTAGAAGCTATGCAGTCAAAGTAATTATGCTATAAAGCCAGTTAGGATATTGCGATTCTGACTTTTCGTGTAATCTGACATTCTGCGATTTCTGATAATGCGTGTCTGGCGTTTTGCGTATCTGAAAGAGCCTGACAGTCTGACATAGCTGTAAGCAACAGCACGAGCCGATCGGGTCTGCCCTTTCGACTGTTTCATACCTAAATTTAGTTTAGATTAAGTAAATGTGTACCTATTGTTAATGTAGAAAACCGAATAAATTATTACTTTACTTTATTTCATCAGTAGAATGTTTTAGAAAATTTATAGGCAATAGTTATTTTAGCAGTCTAGAAGAGTGAAGTCATCTGATACAGGCATTGTTTATGCTTACTCATCGTCATGTATAAATATGGCAGGCTGATCCATGGCACCGTAGATTTATATTGTGAGACGAATTCTGACGATCACGGTCTTTTAAAATGGCAAAACTAGGTAGGGATATATACCATATTTTGTTGCCTGTAATACAGATCAACCTACAACGGGCAATAGCAGTCACCGTTACCGATATTATTTTTCCTGTGCTGTGCTCATGTAACTCATGTAATTGTGTATGTAATGATGTTGAAAATGTAAACCTTTTGTTACCATGATATAAACTATTCATGTATTCAGTCAAAAGTACTTATACGTAAATGATTTTGACTGTCTTAAACAATAGAAAAATTACGCCTTTCCAGGCTAGAATGAATGCAGTTTGGAGATTGACAGGGTCTACAAAGACATCTTTTTATGAACTTTTAATGAATCATTATCATAAAATGAATAAATTGGATAAATTCTGAATTTTTTGGAAAGAATAAGTAAAAATGGGTTTCTGAGATTGATTTCGCAAGGACACGGACCCATACAAATGTAAAATTAGTAGATCAGATCATTGATAATAATTTACGAGTTTTCAGATTGACAGTCGCTCCACAAGAACACTGTCTTGTACAATAGCAAAATTATGCCCTTCGGGCAAGCATTAGGGCAACTAACAGAAGTTGCTCGTTTTCCTGATGAGGAAAAGAAGTCTCTTATGTTTCTGATAAACAATGTCTTTGGTGAGTTTTACTTTATATATATATATATATATTTTAGTTCATTATGTTATAATTGTTTGTATTCATTACGAAGTTATATAATGTGCCCGGTTAACCCATTTTTTTTACTAAATGGATGGATATAATGAGCCATAACTCAATGAAATTTTTTAATTTTGTATATTTATGTTTCTTTGCTAGATTGGATATAACTATTTAAGATGTTCCGTGTAGCTAAATTGGCAGTAATTAACGGAGTTTTTTCATTGGTTCGATAGTAATTAATAATAAGAGAAACGCGTCTTTAGAATGGCAGTATAAAAAATTGTGTCCTGCAATGCAACTTGGGACCGTGTCGTTAAAATATATGAAGTGAAACTGTCATTATCGGCCATTACCAGTCATTTTCGTTGTCATTATTATATTTATATGTATAGTTACAGTTAAAAAGTCTTGAATGGGTGGTAGGAAAATATTGACGATTCATGCTTATTATATGTCTATGTGAATAAATAAATATTTGATTGATTGATAGATATAAGTAGTAGATAAAGTTTTGACAAAATATTGCAAATCTTTTGCAATTTATCTGTTAGAGTTACATTAATTCGATTTGTATGCAAATGAGATTTGTTACAAAATAGCAGATGCTTTAAAGAAGTTAATATACGAACTACTTTTGTTTTGATCTTGTAAAATAAGGCATGTGCTTACATTATTTTCAGAAATTTACTTGACTTTTATACATGATCGCGCTTTTTGTCAGACCAGTAAGACAAGCCGGCACAAGTAGTTTAGGATGTTATACATATAACATCCTGCGATCTGCGATCCTATTTATTCGAATAATGTTAACGTTAATTTTTGCAATCAAACTTTAATGCATCTTGCACTGCACAAACATAGCAATAGTTGACTTCTTCTCTAGCACAGAGCTTTATATAATGTGTTTTCTCTTGAATTTGGTGTAGGTAGTGAGTCAACAGTTTAACTGCCAAAAATAACGTCGTGGGTTCGATATTTTAAGTATAATATTATGTTTAATTGATCGAAGTGTTTTGTATGTAACATAACCATGTATTTACAAAATACATGTTTATTTATTTATTTAATTCTTCATGCACTAAGTGGACTTAATGCTTCGCACCCTACAGAACCATAAGAATTACGACTTGGGCATCTTGGCCATAGGTCATGCTTTGCTTAGATTGGGGATACACAGTGGTATATTAAAATTCCCCAAATTATTTATTTTTGTATATTTCCTATGAATAATAATTTCCCTATAGCGGTAAAGGATATACTGAGAAACAGTCGTCAGCTTCATAACAATGCTAGTGCTCGGGAGTTTAGCGTGTCACTAGTAGGTATAACATAATAATTTAAAGCAACATGATTTTACAGTTAGGGAAGATAAGAGTCTTGTGCTTATGGTTTCTTGTGCCGAAAGTTTTTACAATTATTATATTGTACTTATATTTTGCTTTATTATGTGTTTTCAGATCATATCGTATCGATTGTATATCAGAAGAGACTTAGCCAAAAGATTTTCAGGTGTTTTTGCTTCAAAAATATATAAGGGATAGCACAAGTTGTGTTATTGTAATGTTTGTTTCTTTTCAGAATTTGAATATTTCAAGAATATGTAAATGATTTATGTAACATAGTTTACATATTTATGAATAAGGTTTGATAGATTGAGCATAAGTATACATTTTATTTTCTTTTCAATCGTGTTCAGTCCGTGCTCATATTTTCATTATATAGGTACTTACGTACTATTGTATGACATACTTGAATGTTTGATAGTAATAGCATAATGTTTCTCATATCAGTATTAATTTGTGATGTTGAGTTATAAAGTTAAACAATTAATTCGAGTACCTACCCCTTGTACCTGTCGAATTTGTCAAAAGGTATAAGATTAATGTCATAATTGCTGATACATGTCACATTGGCGTCCTCGTTCACCAGGCGATAACAAACAAGGTCTCAAAATATGTTTACCTAGGCTTCGAATAACGGCGAAAGGACACAATAGGAGCGTTTTACCTACCATTAAAACGCATATTGTGTCCGGAGCCTTATTCGAAGCCTAGCTTTAAGACATGCCTGGTGTAGATTTTATCCTTAATGGTTGTCAAGTGTTTCAGATTTTGAGACTACAATGACACAAATCTTCCGCCGTTGCTAAAAGGTGAACTCGTATCACGTGACTTATGATGACGTTACGGAAGTGACGTCACGTTGGTAAATTGACCAATAGTAAAATTGATGTCGAACGGAAACGGAAAGGGCTTTCTCAAAATATGTTTACCTAGGCTTCGAATAAGGCTCCGGACACAATATGCGTTTTAATGGTAGGTAAAACGCTCCTATTTTAATCTTCGATCAACAATAACACCTAGTTCTAGATAAATAGTTGGAGTGACAGACATGGTCGAGCGTTATACGCCCACTTGAGAGTATAATTATAAGTAGATTATTTTGACAGTGTCAATAATACTAAGGTATTTCAAAATTGGAACGCTTCCTGTCATTTATAATGTAAGATCGTAACATTCGTAACCTTTTTTCTCCGTTTAAAAAAAGTCAGTCTGTCTGTGCCATATAAAGTTTTCAATTAGTTCATGGGACTTCATCTAGTACTATTGTTGATCGAAGACTTTAATACAAATCTCTAGCATACTATACCTGCAAGTACAAATTCTTGAGTTCCCCGTTCTTTCGGAGAGTATCCTTCAGTTCTCACGTTCTCGAAGCAGGCCAGCGTTGGCTTCCTGCGCCATAGATTCCCTACTTTCCATTTCAGACTTTAGTTTGCCGTATTCTATCTCTAACTGTATACTTTAATACAAATCCCTAATATTGCTATACCTGCAAGTACAAATTCTTGAGTTCCCCGTTCTCTTGGAGAGTATCCTTCAGTCTCTCCCCACACCTCTCCAGTTCCCTCAACAAACCCGCGTTGGCTTCCTGCGCCATAGACGCCCTGGGTGCTTACCATCAACTCTTATTGCGGTTTTGTTTTGTTTAGGACCTAAACTGATCTGCTTCGCTTATTCGTACCACGACAGCTTAATATCAATGACAGCGATTCAGTGATCGATCAATGACATTTCACAGCCGCTAAGCTGTCAGGAACTCTTATTTGACTTATAACTAGTGATGTACCGTGCCCGGGCACGTGCCCAAGGACTGGAAATTTTGCCGGCAGCGTTGCCGGCAGTGTCCCAAAGTTCCCAGCAATATTCCCAAGCAGCATTTTGTAGATGAATATTTTACCATGCATGACAATTTAAAATAAGACTTTAAAACTGTTTGATTATATTAAATTACGTAATAAATAGCCACCAACATCAGAGGTAAGCACATATGAAATGAAAAATAGTTTGATATAAAATAGTTTATTTTTTTATTCACCAAACTAAGAAAACAAAACAAAATAATCTTGCCATAATTATCAACAAATGATAAAATTAGACTTAGAATTAGATAAAATAAGACACAGAAGAAAAATACATTATTTATTTATATAATTTAACAAAACGACCAAAAGTCTACTGGGAATTTTGGGCAATATTCCCAATGTGCCCGGAAATTTCCCGGGCACATTGGGAGTGGAAAATTGCCGGCAGTGGCAATATTCCCAGGCGTACATCACTACTTATAACCCGGTCGATTTAACATGTCACCTGCAGGTTATACCCGTCTCTCTCACTCTCCGGGCATGACAGAATCGAGTGAAAGAGACGGGTAGAAGAAAAAGGACACAAATCGTTCGGTCATTAACATTTAGCAATTCATTTGCGATCCAGTTTTTAGAAGGTCAGAGTACGAAAGAAAGCAATTCATTTTAGGAACCTATTCTGCATCGCGCTATTTTTGAATCGCTGTCTTAAAGTTGATGGTAGGCACCCTGCTTCCCTTCTCTGACTCTTTAATACATATCTCTAGTATACTATACCTGCAAGTACAAATTCTTGAGTTCCCCGTTCTCTCGGAGAGTGTCTTTCAGTCTCTCCCCATACCGCTCCAGTTCTCGGAGAAGGCCCGCGTTAGCTTCCTGCGCCATAGTTCCTTCTCCGACTTTAGTTTGCCGTATTATATCTCCAACACCGTGTACTTTAATACAAATCTGCAGTATACTATACCTGCAAGTACAAATTCTTGAGTTCCCCGTTATCTCGGAGAGTATCCTTCACTCTCTCTCCACATATCTCTAGTTCTCGAAGATGGCCCGCGTTGGCTTCCTGCGCCATAGATGCCCTACTTCCCTTTTCAGACTTTAGTTTGCCGTATTCTATCTCTAACTGTGTACTTTAATACAAATCCCTAATATACTATACCTGCAAGTACAAATTCTTGAGTTCCCCGTTCTCTTTGAGAGTATCCTTCAGACTCTCCCCACACCTCTCCAGTTCCCTTAACAGGCCCGCGTTGGCTTCCTGCGCCATAGACCCCCTACTTCCATTTTCTAACTCTTTAATACAAATCTCTAGTATACTATACCTGCAAGTACAAATTCTTGAGTTCCCCGTTCTCTCGCAGAGTATCCTTCAGTCTCTCCCCACACCTCTTCAGTTGTCGAAGCAGGCCCGCGTTAGTTTCCTGCGCCATAGTTCCTTCTCCGACTTTAGTTTGTCGTATTCTATCTCCAACATTGCGAACTTTAAAAATCTGTAGTCTACTATACCTGCAAGTACAAATTGTTGAGTTTCCCGTTCTCTCGGAGAGTATCCTTCAGTCTCTCCCCACACCTCTCCAGTTCTCCTGCACGCGTAGCATGACAAACACTAAAAGAGTTTTGTCTACCTCGAAAGTCTATAATTGTTAGCCGAACAATAAAGTGCCTACGATGAAACCTTTCTCAGACTTTAGTTTGCCGTATTCTATTTCCAACTCTGTGTATTTTAATGCAAATCCCTAATATACTATACCTGCAAGTACAAATTCTTGAGTTCCCCGTTCTCTCGGAGAGTATCCTTCAGTCTCTCCCCACACCTCTCCAGTTCTCTCAACAGGCCCGCGTTGGCTTCCTGCGCCATAGACGCCCTACTTCCCTTTTCAGACTTCAACTTGTCGTATTCCATTTCCAATTCAGTGTACTTCAAATCCAACTGCAAGTAGGTACACAGTTATAAAGCCAACATTTTTCTTGTCGGTAAAAAAATCTTAAATACTATAAAAATCAACTTGCTCCGACGGAATACAAACCCACAACCTTTGGCTGCCTGGGCCAATGCTCTTAAATAAGTTGGAGACCAGTAGGTTTTTAAAAAAATAAACAATTTTATAACAAAGTCTTTTTACCGACTGTTGTATTGTTAGTATTCTAAACCTAATCTGTATGCAACATTTCAGCTCAATCACTGGAAAGTGGGTCAATTTTAGCTTGCAATTATTTTAATTTATTTAGCTATAATTTGATCTGAACAGACATACATACACTGCAACTTAAATAAAAGCTTATGAAAAGATACCTTTTTATGTTCTCTTCTCAACTCCTCCAATTCTTCCTGCAACCTATCGTTCTGCAGTTTATAATTCTCCAACAATTCGCTGTCAGAGTTGCTTCCCAGAAGCTCCAGTTTGTTCTGCAGTACGGCCACCTTAGACTTTAGTTGCAACTCTATGCTTTTGTGTTCTTCTATTTTGGATCGAAGCTCGGACTCTTGTTTTCGATGCTGTTCTAACTTTTTATCACTAAAATTAAAAAAATAAGCACATCTTAGGTTTCTGCGCGAACTTTTACCCCCCTACCGTCTAAGCACCGTCTGTTTGAAGCCGATTACGACGTATCGTGCCATCCTTGTCATGCCATACCAAATGTGTTACGACATGACAAGGATGCCACGATGCGTCGTAATCGTAATCAAGTCGACGGTGCTTAGGCGGTAGCCCCCCCTGGTTCTATACATTTCTGACCGTCATCATCCTTTATTTGACTCTGAATTCTAAATTTCAATAACAACTTCTATTTACAAGAAAACCATAAATAACTTTTATGATGTTGTTACATCAACTATTCATATAATTTCATTTTTAATTTATTGACAGTGAAGTAAGTAAAACATACCGTTTAGCAATTTCTTCTTGCAGTGTTGCCATCTTCTGTGTTTGTGTTCTATATCGACTCAATATTTCCTTGAGTGTCGTCAGTTTGCCGGGAGATGGCGATTCTCCTATGTATAAGAAATACACATTTATGAAATACTGATCAATAAATAATTATTAAGTCCAGTATATTCGAAATTAACCTATTTTTGATTTAAAAGTATACAATAAAATATTATTTTAATTTTGAGCGAATAAAAATATAAGACAAACAACTTTTATTACAGGAACAAAACTAAAATCGCAAAAAAACTGCTGTTCCATACGTTTTGATTAAATATTTTTGCACTTTGTATGGAACAGCTGATTCTTTTCGGGATTTCAGTTTTGATCTTATAGTAAAAGTTGTTGATTTTCATGAGTAGAATAATCCCTAACATTATCCGGGACCTACATAGGTATGTGAGTTTCTTTATCTCCGTTTAAAAAAAATTGTCATTAGGTGCCAAATTTGAGTTTTGTTTTAGTTCGTGAGATCCATCGTATTTATGGATTTTTTCATAATAAAAAAAAAATAACCACGAAATTTAAGGCGATCCTTCGCTGCGCTTCGCGATTGCCTTAAATTTCTAACCTGTCACGTGCTCTACAGGACTTAAAGGCAAACTACATGAAATCTGACATTAATAGAATCTGGCATTTATAGAATTTGGCATTATCAGAATCTGGCGTTTCTAGAATCTGTCATTTGTAGAATCTGCCGTTAATCGAATATGGCATTCATAGAATCTGGCGTTCTAAACTCGTCTGACATTTCCAGAATCTGACATTTGTCGACTAATCCATCGTGAGGCGTTATCTAGTAGTGATGATCAAAGTTCCTCACCCATATAAGTGTTGTCAGGTAAAACTTCCGCCAACATTTGCTGTAGCGTCGTTCGCCAGTTGTCATGACGTTAGATCAAAACATTTGTAACTTTTTTCACACGTTTGCCCAACGAGTATTGGGTTTAGGGTTAATGTATGAATGTGAGTTTCTTTTTCTCCGTTTAAAAAAAAATCAGTCGGTGCCATATTAATTGAGGATTGTTTTATTTTGTGAGGCATTATCTACTGTTTGTAAAATTTTGCATGACTCAAATGATAGCTCATTTGTGCAAAGCAAAAAGTTCTTTATAGGAATAAAGCCCAAGATGCATCCGTATACTTGCCAATATTGGACAAAGAGAGAGCTGCAAGCCTCATTTTCGGAACCTTAGTATACTTACATTACCGTGCTTATATATATTCGAAATGTGTAAATTTGTCAAAAATCACCCAAATTTTTACACAAAAATAATAGACGCGCCGCGGCACAACATGCCTCGCTACAAAAATAATCTGTTACAAATAAGATCCAAATTAGCATTGCACAGTTCAGGTCCCTACCCGATGTCAATTAAAATCTTTAATAAGTTGCCGGAGCATTTAAAGGCTGAAACGAAAATTAGCATGTTCATTCGCTCCTTAAAAAAACTGCTAGTAGAAAAGGCTTACTATTCCATTAAGGAATATTTTGAGGAAAATTTTTTTTAAATGTCTGCCCCTCTCCTGTTCGTTGCAGTGCCTTTCGAGGTGCATGTGAAAATTGGTGCTTGCATGTTTTGTTTAGCTACTAAGTAACATGTAACGCAATTTGTTAATAAAGAATAAAGAATAAAGAATAAAGAAAAACCGCATCAGACATTTTTTTATGTAGCTTATGCTAGAAAATGAGACCCTATTCCTTGTGCAGAAGCAACGTTTAGCTTTGCACGAATGAGCTGTCATTTAAATCATGCTAAATTTGAGATTTTAATTTTTTTATGCATTCACAATGCAATTCTGTATGTATAGGAAAAGTGTCAATAAGTAGCTTCCCGCCTGAAAGCTACTTAAAGGGCACGTGGTTTTTTACTATCACATTTTTCCAATACACCTCTAAATTTTAATTACAGTCGTCACAAATTAAGATGCCCGTTTTGACACATGGTAATGACCCTAGAATGTAACTTGTTACGAAAACCAAAAAATCAAATATATGCTGATTACCACAGATAATATAATACTGCTGATTACTTATCAAAGGTGTATGAAAATAATATGTTACATTTTTGAACGCATCATAAATTAAGGCAAAGTGTATTCCTCGTATTATTTTTGCGTTTATTCTAAAGTAAACGCAGATTCGATTAACTACGAAACGTCTAGAAAAGCAGTTATGTTCTCAGTTTTTATTTTTTTAAATACTAGTGTTGTAACCGTTGTGTGCAGGATTTCTCCAGCTTCATTCAATTTTATCGAAATAATCGTTATAACCATGTCACGTTCTTACCTCCTTCACCCTAAATCTACCGGGATAAGGATAGGAAAAGAAACGCGAACAAATGATGAGTTAAGATATGTTTTTATATTAAAATAAAATACCGATGAGAGGGAGCGGTCATGGGTGAAGCCCAAAGAATTTATAAGGTAGACTTGGCTCGATTTCCTGCTAGTCGGGTACTTCCCGTGTTGAGCGCCTCGGTGAGGGACAGGAGCACAGCAGGGACGCAACAGGAACGCAACAGGAACGGTGTCGGGCGCAACAGGAGCGCAGCCCAAGGTGACCTTCAGGTAAAGGTAGCAGTGACCTCGGACCCTGGAACGCGCCATCAAAAGGCGTTATTCCCTCATCCAACAATGTGCGATCACCAACGGCAGCAACTACTGGGATAGTACCGTAATGAGCTGTTGTGCCGTGGTGTTCGCAATCGGTTACGGAGATTAAATAATAAGATGAACAAGAATTTAAATTAGCTAACGTAAAATATATTTTTTTTTTCATACATAAAGTGGGTAGATCCAAATGGAAATTATTTGACTAAGCAAATTACGTTATTGCAATAGATATAAATGATTTAACGGTTCCTAATTAACATTCACTTATAAAATAAAATAAAGAAAGGTGGCTAAATACAAATCACACTTTTCTAGGAAACTAATACTGACTGCTATAATTGTTAAGAAATACAAGTAGGTACCACTTACCCAATCTGGGGTTTTCCAAACACAATTTCACTATTTTGGCCGACTAGGCACGAAATATTATAATATTAATAACTAATTTAAATAGGTTAGGCTGCCAATAATTATATCTTTATTCATTATTTTAATTTGAGGTAAAGAGCAGCTAGCTACGACTGTTGCCGCTCAGGGAATGAGTCGGCCGGTGTGAGTGAGCAACGAGCGAACGGCCGTCGAATGAATGAATGGATGGCTTGCGAACGAACAGGTGATCGGTTCTACAGACGAAACGTCAAACGCGACGGCAAACTAAATGAGCGCTAAAATGAAATATTCCTTTGATTTTCTAAAGTATTTATATTTCATGTTATTAATATTTTGTTACTTATAAGCTTTTAGTTTATGGTTTTATTTAATAATTCAAGTAAATATTGTCAGATTAGGTAAGTGTGTTTAGTAAAATTATAAGTTTTATTGTGAAGTTGTAATAAAATCAAAAATTGTAAGTTATCTTTATTATTAGTTTATAGAAATAGGTCTCATAAACTTGATTCAAATTATCATGTACGTTTACAACGTTACAACCAATTTAATAGATTAATTTGTAGAATTGATCTTTTTTGTGTGAAAACTAGATTGGTGCTTAAGCATTAGTGAAATTATGAATTGGCAACAATGATTTCGATAAAACGGTTTCCAGGCAAACGCAAACTTATCCAAGGAGAACGTTCCGAATGAACCGAATGAAAAAAAAAAACTTTAAATAAGACCTAGACAACCTTGTACACCTCACCATGTCGAATCGTCACGTTCACCTTTCCAGAGATTTCTTAAAACACGTTTCGTTCGGCTTGTTCGAAGCGTTCGCATCGGACAAGCGTGCGTTTACCATAAGCGGCCTGTACACGTTGGTCCAACCACTGGCCAATACATCGTACATTGACACTTTTGAACGAACAAGACGTATAAAAAGGTTCTTTCAAAATTGTTAATATACGACTTATTGGCCAATGGTTGGGCCAACGTGTACAGGCCGCTTTAATAAGTAATGTGGCTACTCTATGACCCTATGATGTGAGCTGTAGTTAAAATACTTGCACTTTTAGAGCCAACGCGCACTTGTGATTTTTAGTCGACCGATAGTTTAGTCGGAATCGTTAGACGATCGTGCGTGATCAAACTGTCGTCGGCCGATAGTTTGGTTTTGAGAACCTGCGAGCACTTGTGATTTTAGTCGATCGATAGTTGGTCGATAGTTTAGTTGAATCCGGGCGCGCGCTCACATAGTCCTTCATGCACAGGCCGATAGTTGTCCGATAGTTGTATAACTGTAACTTTATCTATAGTTGTAGTAACTATTGGCCAGTCATTTTCGATAGTTCAATACTGAGTGCGCAGTCTACCGATAGTTGGGCGATATTTTAGTTGAATGCAGTGCGCGCGCTCACATAGGTAGTCCTTCATGCACATTACCGCCCGACCGATAGTTGTGCCATAGTTTCGGCCAGTCATTTTCGATAGTTTGATCTATACTGAATCCGAGAACGACCAAACTATCGCCCGATTAAAAATCACAAGTGCGCGTTCGCTCTTATATAAATTATGCAATTTAGGTATATTCGATTCAAGTTTATATAACATAAAAGGTCAATTTATACTTTAATAATATGTTTATTAAAAGTATAAGTACCTTTATAGTAAGTTTAACATTTTATAATAATAACTTTAGTCTTAATCCACATAAGTTGCAAACCTACTATAATCAATCGATTCTGAGTAACTAATCAGTTACTCAGAACCTTAATCGATTAATCGCGAGAATCGATCACGGACTCGTATGGTTACATGCCTAATCACGTCACTTTGGCATGTGTCAAAACGGGCATCTTATTTTGTGACGACTGTAGTACAAAGATTTAAGGGAATGATAGTGTCCACCAATCCGAACAATTTTTACTATGAGGCCATCCACGGAATCTCAATAAAAAAACAACTGTTCCATACATTTCAGTCGAGTCGATGTTGTACTTTTGTACGGAACAGATGGTTTCTTTTTTCGTGATTCCGTGGTTTGTCCCATAGTAAAAATGGTTCGTATTGATGGACACTATCATTCCCTAAAATCCTTGTGTACTACTTAGTTAAATTGGGTATTTGACTGAATTTTTTTTATTGACTTAAAATGTTCATATAACTAGTAGCAACACAACATAAGTATTTATTTTCAAATATCTTGCATATTTTCAGCGATATAGAGCATCAAACTTACTAATTAGACAAGGAGAGCGCTATAGAAACGTGACGTCACATTTCTATAGCGCCATACTCTCGCCATAGAAAATTTCGTTTTAGAAAGAGATAGCTAGAGTCACAATTAAGTAGCTCATAATTTGCTTATTATAATACATATTGAATTTATTTTTTCATATTTGTTATTCAATAATGTTATATTTTCGCATGTCATAATTAAATATCTACATTTCAACAACAGTCAAACACCCAATTTTAGTGGTGTAAGTATATGCAAAATTTTACAGACTGTAGTGGTATTATTTGCCCAAATTTCTCACCCATATAAGTGTTGTCCGGTAAGACTTCCGCCAACATTTGCTGTAGCGTCGTTCGCCAGTTGTCATACTCCTTCTGGACGGCGCCCAATTTGTTTCTGCACAGGACTAGCTCGTGCGCTGTTATCTCCAGTTTCGACTGCCAACATCATACAATTAAATTAGGTAGGTAAGTACTTTTAACTTTTCACAAAAAAAATAGAACTTGCATTCAGTGTAATTTTTATTTATTAAATTATTAGAAAAACGATCAATCCGCTAACTAGCTCAGCCCGGAATCGAACCCGGGACCTTTTACTGTACGGGCTGCGACTCCGAAGTTAAGCAGTCTAAGCATTCGCCCGGACAGTCCGAATCGAACCCAGGACAAAGGGTAACTTTCTATAATATTACATATTCAATCATATGATTAGAATAAGTGGTAAGTTAAATATCTCAATCAGATGGAGTGGAGTGAAGTGAAAAGGTCGGAAGAGCATTCGGCCTGTGATTGTGCGGCTCATGGCCGTTTTCACCAAAACTTATGTTTCTCTTTGCCGTGAGTTGTGACACCCTCTCTTTCAGCTTTGCAGCATTTCTATTGACGAGTCTTCTCTGCGTCCAGTTCGTTCAACAACTTGTTCACCAGAACGTTTTCGAGAACCACTCCCTCCGTCTAGTATTATTATGTATGAAAATGAACTCACCCCTATCCCCCATCTCCTTGACTTGCTTTCTAGCTGCGTTCCTCTCTGTAGTGAGTTGTGAGTCTCTACTTAAAGGCCTAGGCAGACGAGTGATTTTTTAGCCGTCAACATAACCTAAATGTGGTAACTTTCGCCGCGAAATCATCATCAAAATCAATCAGCGCATACGACGAACATGTCATTCCTGAAGATCTAGCGAGGAATCAGGAGGAGTCGCTAGAGAACTTCATAAGAAGAATAACATTATTTTGCGTTGAATTCGCAGCGACTTTTGGGTTATGTCGGCGGACAAAAGTCCCTAGTCTGCGCAGGCAATAAGCTTGGCCGCGTCTCCATTGACGAGTCTTCTCTGAGCAACTTCCAGTTCATTCAACAACTTGTTCACCAGAGCGCCTTACTCGAGAATCACTTCCTCATCTAGTATTATTATGTATGAAAACGAACTCACCCCCAACTGCTTGATTTGCTCCCTAGCTGTGTTCCTCTCTGCCGTGAGTTGTGACATTCTCTCCTTAAAAGCCTGCGCAGATGAGGGACTTTTTGGCCGTCAACATAACCTAAATGTGGTAACTTTCGCCGCGAAATCATCATCGCAATCAATCAGCGCTTACGACGATTATGCCATTCCTGAAGGTCTAGCGAGGAATCAGGAGGAGTTGCTAGAGAACCTCAAAAGAAGAATAACATTATTTTGCGTTGAAGTCGCAGCGACTTTAAGCTAATGTCGGCGGACAAAAGTCCCTAGTCTGCGCAGGCCCTAAGCGTGGCCACGTCTCCATTGAAGAGTCTTCTCTGCGCAACTTCCAGTTCGTTCAACAACTTGTTAACCAGAGCGCCTTTCTCGAGAATCACTGCCTCGTCTAATATTATTATGTATGAAAATGAACCCACCCCCAACTCCTTGACTCGATCCCTAGCTGTGTTCCTCTCCGTAGTGTGTTGTGATTGTGACATTTTCTCCTGCAGCTTGACCGCGTCTCCATTGACGAGTCTTTTCTGAGCAACTTCCAGTTCGTTCAAAAACTTATTCACCGGATTGCCTTTCTCGAGAACCACTTACTCATCTTAGTACTATTATTATGTATGAAAATGAACTCACCCCCAACTCTTTGACTTGTTCCCTAGCAGTGTTCCTCTCTGCCGTGAGTTGTGACACTTTCTCCTTGAGCTTGGCCGCGTCACCGTTAACAAGTCTGCTCTGAGCAACTTCCAGTTCGTTCAACAACTTGTTCACAAGAGCGCCTTTTTCGAGAATCACTTCTTCCTTCTCTCTCTCTCTCTCCATGCAACGCCTTTCTAGCACTTTTATGTCTTTTTCCTAATATGAAAAAAAAAAAAATAATATTAGACACCATCAAATACAGCTCTTGTATTTTACCATCCTATCCACAATACGCAACATTTGACACACGACATATTAAATAAATAAATAACTTCTTACATTCACACCAATTATCTAAGCCCATTTTAATTTCATTAAGAAACTGTATCATGGAAAACTTGATAACGGATAAATATATACTTACTTAAATACTTTTTGTTTGTAAATACATACTTAATATACATAGAAAACACCCAGACCAAGACAAATAGACATGTTCATGCACACAAATATTTGTCTTGTTCGGGAATCGAACCCGAGACCTCTGGCGCAGAAGGCAGGTAGTTTACCCCTGCGCCAAATCGGTCGTCAAATATTGCTCATCGTGTTTGTGTAGCAACGTTTTCTGTCTATGCGACAGCAACAATTTGCCAGACGCACCAGTATTGATTGTAGCCATGCGACAATGTGCGTCACGGCTCCAATCTTAACTTGAAAACATTTGTTGCTCCATTGCATGTTGCGAGGAAACAACCAACAAGCCGCGCGTCATGTTGCGTGTTCTTATGAAACGTTGCTGAACATGTTGAGGGCACAATATTGCGCGCCAATTGGGTATTTGACTGATTTTTTTTTATTGACTTAAAATGATCATTTAATTGGTAGCAACACACCATAGGTATTTATTTTCAAATATCTTGCATATTTTCAGCGTTAAAAAGCATCAAACTTTCTAATTAGACAAGGAGAGCGCTATAGAAACATGACGTCACATTTCTATAGCGCCATACTCTCGCCATAGAAAATTTCATTTTAGAAAGAGATAGATAGAGTCACAATTAAGTAGCTCTTATTTCGCTTGTTATATTATATACTATATATATTGTATATAATACAGATTTATTTTTTGTTTTCACATTTGTTATTCAATAATGTTATATTTCTGAATGTCATAATTAAATAAGTATCTACATTTCAACAACAGTCAAATACCCAATTATTGCCTAGAGGATACGAGGCTTTATAGTAATGGAAAACAACGGGGGTATTACAACTTATACGCAGACACGAAAAAAATAGAGAAAAGTTTGTTTTCTACATTTACCCGAACGGGAATCGAAGCCAGCAACCACAGACATAACGACGCTTTAAACCTGGAGCCAATGCCAGGTCGACCACGGAGGTCGCGAACTGTTTTATTATCAAATATTTTTAACTCATTATACTACTTTATATTAGAAGAAAAATGCTCTCAGAATCTGATCATTTCTTGCACGTTTATAAGTTAGTAGAGGCTCTCCGCGGTTTTATTATTATTATTATACTCTTTATTGCACTCAATAAACACAGTAAAAATACAATTTTAGAAATGGAGTATGCAAGGGAGATTTTACCCGCCTGGTACCCGTTCCCGTGGGAATATCAGGATCAAATATAACCTATTTTACTCAGGAAGAATGTAGCTTTCTAATAGTGAAAGAATTTTTAAAATCGCTCCAGCAGTTTTTGTTTTTATTCGTTACAATCGCGAAAAAAAACTTTGTACTAATTAAAATTTAGAGGTGTATAATATCACATAGTATGGAAGTATAGATTATAGAAAACTGTACAAAGTACTTACCCTGTCATCCAATCTAGCCTTGGCTTTCATTAAATCATTTTGCAGTCTGTCCATCTCTTCTCGATGCCTAAAATATATAAGATTATTATTTTTTTTTTTTTTTTTTTAAATTACTATAACAATTAAGTTAAATTAATACTTACCTATCTTGTTGTTCTCTGAACAGTGCATCTGTGTCGTGCGTATGCGCAACCTGTGACGGAAAAAATAATATATCTATAAATATAATAAGTACTTAATTAAATTTATTATATCTTAGATATCATATCATTCTCAATACTTATAGAAAATAGCAAAAAACAAACAGAACACAAAATTAATTTTCTTCCCAAAATCTAATCTCTGTATGAAATAAAAGAAGGAAAAACGACCGAGGAAAAAACCTTAACGAGTTTCTTGCCGGTTCTTCCACAGATTACTAAATTAACAGATACTGCACTCCGCTAAGCCATTTAAATAAATAGCAACCTAACTATAACGCAATAAAGTGGAATTCAGCTTGTACGGCGCAAATCACGAACGGCCACTCGTTGCATCTCTTTATATCGCATATAATTCTATCGCGCTCGGGCGGGCGGCCCGCTGTAAATTATATTGAATTGGTATCCCGAGATATACCCGAAGCGGTAGGCACTTATCTCGGGTTCTTGAGCGAGTGACGGACGCCTGGATCTTCTCCAAGGTTGCCCACCATAGGGTTTGCGAACTGTAGCTTCTTTGTTTGACGTTCATAAGTGCTGTTCTGTATCAGCCTAGACTGATACAGCCTACTAATACTAATACTAATACACATACACGCATACACACACACATACACACACACACATACGCTCTTAAATATTCTTCTAAATTAATTACCATAAACTTGAACTGTTACACAAAGCATGCTGTGTTCACCTTTAAGTGGTTGTGCATTAAAATAAGTTAGGCTGATAAGAGTTTTTTGTAACAATTGTTGGTGATCCAAATAAAAAAAAATAAAAAAAAAAGTTATTCGTTTTCATTAAACAATTCTCTTATCGTGCTTGGGCTACAGTTGTCATACAAACCTGCATAGTATGCAGCCTCTGTTGCACTTCTTGCAGGCTGATGTTGGCGGAGAGCAGTTCCATCCGCATTTGCTCTTTCTCCTGTTCACTACCAATCAGTTTCTCCGTCAGGGAGGTCACTTGTTGCTCTAACTCTATCAATTTGTGCTTGGTGGATGCTGAAATAAAAAAAAACTGTTTGAAGAAAATTGATTAAAAATTATTTACTACTAGTGGCTTCTCGCTGTAGTACCCACGTGGTACCCATTCGCGTGGGAATATCGGTATAAAATATATCGTATGTCACTCGGGAAGAATGTAGATTTCTACTGGTGAAAGAATTTTCAAAATCGGTCCAGTAGTTATTGAGTTTATTCCTTACAAACAAAAATACAAATCTTTTCTCTTTGTAATATTAGTATGGACTAGCTTACCCGTCGGACCTTGTGCAGTCTTAAGTTCTTAGCACACTTATACCGCACCGCTCCCACTCAACCAAAGTATGAGCAGCAAAATATGGACTTAATATCGTGCACTTTACAGAAACAATATAAAATAGCAGACAGCGCGCGGTAAGCGAGCTTGCCGCAACTTACCACAAGCTAAAGTGCATCTACAGTGCACGAGATTAAGTCCATATTTGGCTGCTCATACTTTGGTTGAGTGGGAGCGGTTCGGTATAAGTGGACTAAGACCTTTAACCGTGAATTTTTAATTCAAATAGGGGATCGGACTGTTATTGATATGTAAATATTTAATAGTAACATAAAAAATATAATATGGTGTAAAACAAACTGCAAATAGAGCAGGAGGTGTTCAGATCAAGTGAATAGAACATAAAAAAATAAAAATAATATCCCAATATTTTTTTATATTATTTAATTTTACAAAAAATACTAATATTATTTTTTGATATCAATTCAATATGTACAATACCAAACGTTTTAATAAAATTATTTCATTTTACGATAAAAACAAGTATAAGTATAAGTATTTGACGACCGATTTGGCGCAGGGGTAGGCTACCCACCTTCTGCGCCAGTGGTCTCGGGTTCGATTCCCGAACGAGATAAATATTTGTGTGCATGAACATGTCTATTTGTCTTGGTCTGGGTGTTTACTATGTATATTAAGTATGTATTTACAAACAAAAAGTATTTAAGTATGATATTTATCCGTTATCAAGTTTTCCATGATACAGTTTCTTAATGAAATTAAAATGGGCTTAGATAATTGGTGTGAATGTAAGAAGTTATTTATTTATTTATTTTATTATTTCAGAACGCACGCGGGCTGGGCGCCGCGGTCATCAACCCCGGCGGTCCAACAGCTGATCGGCCAGCCGCTATAGCGATACTCCTACCGCGCTATTGTATGCGCCTAGGGCATCGAAACTCGGTTCAATTTTGAAAACCCGGGTTTTCGGGTCTAAGAGTAATCAAAACCCGGGTAGACCGGGTTTTTCGAGCTTTTCGATCTTTTTGTTATAATTTTATTAAATACAAGAAACTGTTTTATTATTCAATTTTTACAATGAGTACAAGATGTTAAGAATGTGGAAGGATTAAAATAAATGAAAAATAGTACTTTCCAAATTACAAAAACAGTTAAGTACCTACCTATCTAATATAAAAAAGTCATCATAGATATTAATTTTTTCAAAATATCTTAAAACTAAGTAAGTATAGATTACTAACTTAGCGCCTTTACAGACTTGCAGGACTGGCCATCATAAATTTCGGGACGATTTTTTTTATTTTTTATATTTGTACAGGGTATGCAGTATGCATGCATTTGACCACCATCCAGCATAGCAGAGAGTATGCAGTCTAGGATGTTGTATGCTTACCCAGGAGGTGCCCAATGCCCATTCACTCTTGCTTTGAAAAGGCCAAGGTTATAATGGCCAACGCGCACCGGCTCGACCCCTGTTGGCCCAGAGCCGATCGCGCCTATCCCGACAAGCTGGTTTGCAAATAAGATCCGTGAACGCACTATAGAAATACACCAACTTAACTGGAGCTCGCTGGATTCGTGCAGACATGCGAAACTCGCACAACCGCGCGTGGACGCGCGTCTATCCAGGGCCCTGATACAACTGTGCAGGCCGCAACTTCGCCTGGTAACAGGTGCTATTACTGGTCATGGACAATTTAACAGACATCTTTTTAATTTAGATGTCACCGACAGTCCCCTATGCAGAGAGTGAATGGAGGAAGAAGAAACAGCTGCCCACGTACTGCTGGAATGCAGGGGGGTGGCCCCTACCGGGCGAGGTACCTCGGCTCGCCGGGCAGCGTCCAGGAAGCGATCACGAATGTGAAAGCTCTTAGAGCGTTCCTGGCTGAGCTGCGCTGGCTGGAGTGTTCTGGCCGCGCCTCCGGACGCAAAATTGGCGCAATAGACGTCGAGTTGCAGAAACCGCCCGTATTGGTAAGAAGAAGAAGAATGATCGGGGAACGCATTCGCAGGTAGCGCATTGCAATCTTTAGCAGCTCGCATTCAAAAAGTCTGGCGAAGCGCTTAGTACGGACACGTGGTATGTCTACGATGTATGGATGGTAGGCTGACCTGCATCTGGTAACCCGATGGTGGAAAGGCGCTGGAGGAACAAGATTGTGCAGTTCCTGTGCGCACTCTCCAAAGTGAATCCGGTAAAACACCGACAGACCAACAACAGTAACTCTACGGCGATGACTGAGACTTTGAAGTTTAGCTTTTTCTAAAGTTGTGCCTCCAATGAACTTCTTTCTTTCTTTGCGCGGTTTTCAAACGCATCTAAAACTGCCAGTTGGTACTTCAAAAATCTAATCAAAATTGTTTATTTGCTTGAAAACACGGGTAATGCAATAAGATACATGTGAAACTACTACTAAAACTTTAGCGGAGCCATTTCAAAGGTGACAGCAGTACTCCATGCACGGATGAATTTGTGCTTTGTAAAGAACTTTGAGAGGACGCCCAGTTTTTTGGCAGCAGTTTTACCAATTGAGTCGATATACTCACCGAAGTTCAGCTCCGATTATAGAGTAACGCCAAGTTGCAGGTTCTCGGTTACTGGTAAGGATACACCCTGGAAAGTCGGAGCTAGTTGAAAGGGACTCCGTTTATCTGAGAAAAGACACGCCTGCGTGGCGAGGCGTTGAAACTGACAAGGTTGGCATTTCCCCAATCGGAAGTGCCAGGTTCGTTTGCTCAACTAGTGACTCTCGACAAGACTGAACTTCATCACTAAAAGCCCTTGCACCAGAAAGATATCTGCTAGACACACTGGTGTCATCGTCATAACCAAATATACCAGGCACCAACAGGTCGTTAATGTGGAGAAGAAATAGTGTTGCAGATAATACCGAGCCTAGGGGAACCCCAGCGTTGATGTTCTTCAAGTCAGATGTCTGACCATCCACAACGACTCGAATTGAACGGTTCCTAAGGAAGTCGGTGATCCAGATGCAGAGGCCGTCAGAGATTCCATATGAGGGAAGCTTGCCAGTTCGGATATCATGCCAGACCCTATCAAATGCTTTGGAAATATCAAGCGAGACAGCAAGTGCTTCGCCATGTCTATCGAACGCTTGATTCCAAAGGTGGGTGGCGTACACGAGAAGATCTCCAGTCGACCGTCCGTGGCAAAAACCATACTGGAAGTCACTAGGGAGCTCGTTAGTTTCAAGTTACGCCAATAGATGTTTATTCAGTACATGCTCCGTAGTCTTGCAGAGTATGAACGTGACTGAAATCAGCCTGTAGTTAGAGGGGTTGGCATGGCTATATTTTTAGGTATTGGCTGCACATTGGCACGCTTCCACGACTGAGGAACAAGACAAGTCCTGTCTCAAGTGAGAGGCGGCTCAAGATAGGAGACAACTAGGGTGCACAGTTACGCAGGACTATTGCCGGGATGCCATAAGGACCACTAACCTTATTTCCTAGACCACGGAGAGCTTTGAGAACCTCTTTGTGGCGAATGTGAATATTACCCATGGAAGAGCTAACACGAGGTATCTTCGGTGGAGTTTGGCGTGTAACATCTAGACATTGAATTCGGCGTCACTTGGCGGAAGTCCCTAACCATTGTGAAAAACGAAATATAAATATATAAATAATAATATATTTGTACTTCCGCAAAAAAACACAATATGCAAGATGCACCGCCCGCCCGCAAAAAATTGCACATGCACACCACTAAAATACCAGTGCACAATACCTGCATTTAGCAAGACAGCAATACACCTTGCGCCTTCACCGATTACACTACTCTACACGTGTTTCGCCACAACCCGGGGCATCCTCAGGAGATAGTTCGTGCGAAAACCAACACCAAATGTTGGTGTTGGTTTGTTGGTTGTTTTTTTGCGGAAGTAAGCTACATATATTTCGTGCGAGGCCCGCCGCACATGGCAAACGTTCTCCCTCGCGCGAGGCTGCTCGCTTGGTGAGGGAGGACCTGCCTAATCACGTAAAAACGGCTGATCGGATTTTTATGAAATTAAAGCATAGAATACTTTTTATCCTGGTTATTTGTCCCCTAAGTATTGTCTCGAATGTCCACGCGGACGAAGTCGTGGGCGGAAGCTAGTAAATAATAAAAAAAATAACTTTAGGGATTTTTTTTCTATTTTATTTACGTTCTAAACACTAAACCTGACCACCCCCTGCTCGTTTTGCAGTTTGTTTCAAAACATCTTATACTTATTATAACATTAAAGAATAACAAAAGTGAAAAAAAAAACAAAATGTTGATTAATAAGAAAAGTAATGAGCTGCTGTGTCTCTAGCTTTCTCTTTCTTTAAGGCTTCACCTGCGACTAATGCCATTAATTAGCGCGCTATTTGATATAATACGCAGGTGTAGCCGGGTCTTAGCGCATTAATTTCATACAATAAGCGCGCTAAGACGCGCATGCCGTTATTAACGCCGTTAGGCGTCACGCAGGTGAAGCCCCAGCATAAAACGAAATTTATATGGCGGGAGTATGGCGCTAAGCACATCTGACTTCATCTGTGGCTAGCGCTGTCCTTGTCTAATAAGGAAGTTTGATGAGCTATATCTCCGAAAATATGTTTTTTTTTTAAATAAATACCTGTGTCGTGTTCCTGATACTTATTAATAAAAAATAAAAAAACAAATTAAAATCCGATCCCCTATTGTTATAATCGACAAAGAAATTATACTTATACTAGCTGACCCAGCGCGACTTCGTTCCCGTGGCCCTACCCCCTACTCCACCCTACCCTACCCGTACTCTACCCCTACCCTAGCCCTACGCTACCCCTACCCTACCCCTACCCCTACCTTACTCCTACCCTACCCCTACTCTACTCCTACCCAACCCTACCCTACCCCTACCCTATCCCTACCCTACCCTACCCCTACCCTACCTCTAGCCTACCCTACCCCTACCCCTACCCCTACCCTACCCTACCCTACCCCTATATCCTTCCTTGGACTTCCACGAACATTTCAAGACCAAAATTAGCCAAATCGGTCCAGCCGTTCACGCGTGATGTCGTGACCAAGGGAAATAAGGATTCATTTTTATATATATAGATTTTCTTCCATTGAAATTCCCTCCGTTTTATTTTAACCGCTTCTGTGGTCTACTGATACACACTACCGATTTCAGACCGAGAGGTTCCGGGTTGATCAAATACGCAAATAAGTGGTTTTATTTCAAAGTGAGAAAGCTAGTCACACCACAGAATAAATAATAGTACACTGGTACAGAAACTTCACTCCGCTAAACCATTTAAATAAATAGCAACTCTAATTACAAAGCAATAAAGGGGAATTCAGCTTGTACGGCGCTAATGATAAACGGCCAGACGTTGCATCTCTTTCTATCGCATATATTCTAGCTCTTTTGGGGATCTAATTTGTATGGATTTGCACCGCCGGCGGTGCGGGAGAGAGTAGCGCGCAAGTACATCGAGTGATAGACGCCTGGTCATACCAAGCAAATGATGAGCCTCTTGCAACGACAGCTCCGTCTTGTCTTTGTCGTTGATGGCGGCGGCGAGCCACGCGCGCAGACCGTCCATTTCATGATCCATTTTAATATTAGAATTACGGCACGGTCACACATTTATTTTTGCGTTCGCGTTCGTATTGCCGCAAATATGCTGCAAATACTAACTAAATGATTGACCTGTTACTCACTCGCGCTATCATCGAGGCGACGATGGCAGGGACAGTCTCACTAACTCGCGCAAGGCGAATGTTGCGGCTAAACGATGTCCCTTGCCACTTTGTTTGACACTTTAGTTGTGATGCGACAAGTGTGTATCATTAGATTTCAAAGTGAGGAAGCTAGTCATACCAAGCAAATGATGAGCTTCTTGCAACGAGAGCTCCGTTTTGTCTTTGTCGTTGATGGCAGCAGCGAGGCGCGCGCGCAGTCCGTCCATTTCGTTGTCCACCTTCTGCATCTGTTCGGCCATTTGCTGGCATTCTTTAACACGCATCTGAGAAATTATTTATCATATTATTTTCATTTTCTATTACTTTTTAATTTATTTTATATTTTATTTTATTTACACGCTGGATGCGGGCAGCGCAGGACCGATCGTTGTGGAGATCTTTGGGGGAGGCCTATGCCAAGCAGTGGGCGTGGCCGCGTCGTTCGGCTGACATGATGATTACTTTTTGCACTGATTTTATTTTTATTTTCATATAGGGTAGAGACACCAAGCAAGGAGTACGCGCTATCAAAGAGTACGCAGTGCGTTTTTGCCATATGCAACAAGGATCATTTGGCACTTGGATAACATTGACAAGAGCGCTAGTTGACTGATTAAATAGCTAGAGGAGAGTTAGTTCCCATTTCGACCGCGTGTCAAATACACATTTTGTATGTGTATACTAACTTGGTCAAAAGATCCTTGTCACACAGTAAAACTACTAACTGCGTACTCTTTAGTAGCGCGTAGGTACTCTTTGGTGTCTCTACTATATTTCTAAATCCACAGCTCTAAAATCTAAATCAACAAACTTGTATTCTAAGATGGCATTTACAATGCTATTTTTATTTTACAACTAGCAGATCCTCGAGGTTTTACCCGCGTGGTTACCCATTCCTGTAGGAATATCGGGATAAAATATAGCCTAGGTTATATTGAAATACTAGATCATAAGTCCATCTGGAAGATAGGATTAGACAAACAAACTAACACCTTACCTCATACATTACTTTCAACTGTTCGTTATTCATGTACTCTTGCCTGGCATCAAAATTGTTGACACCATTGAGATGACCTAAAACATAAAGCAGTGAATAAATTCAAGAAAGAAAGAAACTATATAAAAGTAAAATTACATCAGCATTATGCAGGGTGAAACATCACCCCACAATTACAGTGCTGGCATTTTGCTGGCCTGTGCAAATAACATTTAACGAAAAACAGATCTACTAATAACTAGCGGATCCTCGCGGTTTTACCCGCGTGGTACCTGTTCCCGTGGGAATATCGGGATAAAATATGGCCTATGAAATTCGGGAAGAATGTAGCTTTCTAATGGTCAAAGAATTTTCGAAATCGGTCCAGTAGTTTCGGAGCGTATTCGATGCAAACAAACAAACAAATCTTTCCTCTTTATAATCATAAATCATAACATAAATCATAACATTTATTTGACACAGACAGTGGACATGGACATAACTTATATAAACAAAAATACACAATAAAATGTTCCACATGGCTGCATCAAAAGGGATCTAGTTCAGCATGTGTCAGTGTTGAAGCTGACGCTGGTTTTCAACTAGACCGCTTTTTGATTGACATGTCGATGTCAATACGGATGCATTTTAGAGGATTAAAAGAAACAAATAAAACTAACAAAATTTAAATTTAGGTATAACAAGCATGCATAAACGTCACCTTTATTTGACATATAGATATTTATAATATTAGTATAGAAGTACCTATAGATAAGCAAAACATGTTAAAACTCAATATAAATAATGCTTTAATAGTGTTTAAGTATAATTAATTATTTTCATGAATAGGGTTGCCAGGTGTCCCGATAAAGCCGGACAGTGTCAGGCCAGGGGGGCTACCGCGTAACTTTATGGATATGAACTTCATACGTTTTTGGACACTCTAAGTCAATTTTAAAAAGAAAATAGCCGCTATCAGTTTTTTGTTTTGTGACGTCGGGTATAACGATAACTAGCTAGCAACGTTCAACAGAACAAAGCAGAAAAAATCTATCAGAATAAGGAATTCAAATGACAGTTGAAGCCCATACCCATATCCAGATTTCTTAGCCGGTAGCCCCCCTGTCCAGTTTTTACCTCTTTGGCCAACTCGCCAACTTGCCGGTCGCGACGCGCGTGGCGAGAGTCGAGCGAGTGAAAAATATGTCTTTTACTTTAGAACTAATGGTTCTACGCGGTTTTTACCTGCGTAGTATTCCCGTGGGAATATCGGGATCAAAAATTATCCTATGTTACTCAGGGAAAATGTAGCTTTCTAATAGAGACAGATTTTTTTAAAATTGGTCCTGTAGTTTTTGAGTTTAGTTGTTACAAACAAAAATAAAAACAAAATACAATAATACGAATTCTACTATTCTCTTTATAATATTAGTATGGATGCTAATCTGCCTTAATCCATGGCATGAAATTCATTGTTTTTAGGGTGTCTGGCCTTGATACCCACAAGTCCTAATAATCTCCCTGGCTAGTCCGGCTTTTCAGTTTATAGACCTGGCAACCCTATTCATGAATCAAATTAAAGCTTTACCTCTAAATTCATGTTGAAAGTAATTATTTTGTCCATCACCGGCACCATATGGACTAAATGGCAATTTGATTTCCTCCTGGTTTCTCATGTGTGTACCTTTAGGAGTCTCGCAGTATGGTTTAGGAGTATCTTGCTCCTTTAGATGGTTCAAAGATTCAACATAAGTTGGAGGTAAACCACTCCTCACATTTTGGTGAGCTAAAACCACATAAGTTATGATATTTATTATAAAAATATTATATATTATGTCTTTATAAATATATTATAACATGACACATTAGAGTAATTTTCTTTCTAATAAAAAAAAATATACAAAAGTTTAAGATGTGTTTAAGGCGCTGCGCAAACATAGACACTTTTTGTGACCAGTTTCTTCCACTGATTTCATATTCACTGGTAGCTTGTACCGCACACAACACAAGACACAAGTCTACGAGTAAATAATGTGTCTAAAGTGCCTAAAAATACACAGATTTTAAAGATAAGTTATAACATGACACATTAGAGTCATTTTCTTTCTAATAAAAAAAATACAGAAGTTTAAGATGTGCTTAAGGCGCTGCGCAAACATAAGACACTTTTTGTGACCAGTTTCTTCCACTGATTTCATATTCACTGGTAGTTTGTACCGCACACAACACAAGACACAAGTTTACGAGTAAATAATGTGTCTAAAGTGCCTAAAAATACACAGATTTTAAAGATAAGTTATAACATGACAAATTAGAGTCATTTTCTTTCTAATAAAAAAAATACAGAAGTTTAAGATGTGCTTAAGGCGCTGCGCAAACATAAGACACTTTTTGTGACCAGCTTCTTCCACTGATTTCATATTCACTGGTAGTTTGTACCGCACACAACACAAGACACAAGTTTACGAGTAAATAATGTGTCTAAAGTGCCTAAAAATACACAGATTTTAAAGATAAGTACATTATTATTATTATATGCATTTTATTGAAAAAAATCCCAAAATAGAATAGAAAATGGTCAATTACAATACAGTATTATCTGGTCATTTTAACCGACTTCAAAAAAAGGAGGAGGTTATCAATTCGACTGTATTTTTTTTTATGTGTGTTACCTCAGAACTTGTAAGAGGCAAAGTTCTAAGCGTGGTCAGAGATATAATGAGAAGTGGAATTATGACAACATTGAGATGGTGCAGGGACAAGGGATTGAACCTCAACCCTAGCAAAACCAAACTGATGTTGTTCACTAACAAAAGAAAGATTGATAGCATGATCCCAATTAACATTAAGAATGTAGAACTCGAGACAGTAAAGGAGTTTAAATACCTAGGGATAGTCTTAGACAGTACCCTAAGTTACAGGACTCACATAAAAGAGACCAGTAAAAAGGCAATGACAGCTCTCATGCAGTGCAGAAGAGCCGTTGGCAGGAACTGGGGCATGAAACCCGAAGTGGTCCAATGGATCTATAGGGCAATCATCCTACCGAGAATCCTTCACGGTGCACTAGCATGGTGGCATAAGGCAAAACTAGAATACAATAGAAAAGAAATCACTAAGGTACAAAGACTAGCTAGCATCATGATATCGGGAGCCATGAGAACAACTCCCACGGCCGCCTTAGTCCAATAGATCTTGAAATCGAAAAGAAAGCTACAGAACAATGGTTTAAGCTGAAAAGCACTAACCTATGGATAGGAAGGCACAATGATCAAGGTCACGCTGAAATAGGGAAAAAGTACGAAGAAAACCTTTCCATGATACTGGTCAACAATGACCTAATAAATAAGGAAAGGATCAAAAAGTACAGAATAAGCATCAGACCCAGAGAAGACTGGAAACTACAACATTACAATCTGGATAGCACTGTAGTATGCTACACAGATGGGTCAAGAAAGGAGTCAACTGGACTATCGGGAGCTGGGGTATATATAGCTAAACCCAACACTATAAGAACTACTTTTAATCTGGGCAAGTACGCCAGCGTGTTCCAGGCGGAAGTATTCGCGATACTGGAGTGTGCGAACACGATTTAAAGTGCGATAGGCAATTATGACGTAGGAAAAATAATAATATATAGCGATAGTCAAGCTGCCATCAAGGCCCTTGACAAAACGGAGACTACCTCAGCCTTGGTGAAAGAATGCAAACAAAGCATTCAGGAACTTGCTGACTTGGTTGAGGTAGAAGTTGCCTGGGTGCCCGGACACGAGGGTAACGAAGGTAATGAGGAAGCTGATCAATTAGCCAGGGGAGGAGCTGATGAACCCTAGCACAGCACACCGCCATATTCCTATGAAATGGAGGGAAGTCAAAGTAGTCTTAATCCCTAAACCCGGCAAAGGAGACTACACTCAACCTAAATCATTCAGACCAATTAGCCTCACATCATTCCTTTTAAAGGTGTTGGAGAGACTAATAGACAGGGAGATAAGGAGCACTGTATTGGTCAGGAACCCCTTAAATCCAAACCAACACGCCTACTCTGCAAGCAAATCAACAGAGTCCGCCCTACATAAGGTGGTTTCTTATATAGAAGACAATCTCAAACACAAAATATCAACACTAGGCACCTTCATCGACATAGAAGGAGCTTTTGATAAAACCAACTTTACCAGCATAAGCCAGGCCCTCTCCAGACATGGTGTCGATCCTACTATTGCCGGGTGGATTGACAGCATGCTAAGAGACAGAGCCATACAATTTACTGTGAATGATACTACCAGAAGAGTAGTAGCCAAAGGATGTCCCCAAGGGGGTGTCCTCTCACTTCTCCTATGGAATATCGTGGTCAATAAGCTGATTAGTAGGCTCAACGACCGCAACTTTCTCACAGTAGGCTATGCAGACGATCTGACCATACTCATCAGCGGGCGAGTTGAGAGCGTGATATGTGTGACCGAATGAGGTCCGCGCTAAAGGTCGTCGAACAGTGGTGCACTAAACACAATCTAACAGTGAACCCAACAAAGACAGAATTGATCATGTTCACAAACAAACGGAGTCTAGGAAATCTTAAACTCCCAAAACTTTTTAATACCAGTCTGTCCCTAAGCAAGGAAGTCAAGTATCTAGAAGTGATACTAGACAACAAACTCCTCTGGAATAGACATCTCGAAAGTAAACTAAACAAAGCCACAATCATCTTCTGCCAATGTAAAAGACTACTCGGCAAAAGTTGGGGACTATCACCGAAAATAACGATGTGGCTGTATAAAACCGTTATACGTCCCATAATCACATACGGAGCCGTTGCCTGGTGGTCCAAAACAGAGCAAAGCACCGTCATCAACAAACTGCAGAAATTCTAAAGATTGGCATGCTCTGCGACAACCGGCTGCATGCGAACCACCCCCACAGGCGCCCTAGAAGTAGCCCTGGATTTAACACTCTTGGATCTGTTTATACAACAAGAAGCCTCCATGGCTGCTATAAGGCTTAAACACCTGGGTCTGTGGTACAATCGAGAGGGTCCTCACTCCACATTGTGGAATGATTTAGTGAAACATGAGTCACTAATCGCTGCCCCATGCGATAGGATACCCAAGCAATACACTTTCGAAAAGAAATACCAAATACAGTCATTTGAAAATGACCGAGATCACTCTGGCATACATGAAGTCCGAATCTATACGGACGGCTCCAAGATGGGGACTGGAACTGGAGCTGGAGTATTCTCACAAGATCTGAATATCAAAATATCACTAGCGCTGGGCCAACACAGTTCGATATTTCAATGCGAATGTGTTGCAATAATAAACGCCGCTACCACGGCCCTGTCCAGAGGTATAAAGGAACTAAACATCCGCATACTGACTCGACAGCATGGCCGTCCTAACAGCACTGGAGGCCAACACGATCAACTCCAGTATCGTCTACGAATGCCACAAAGTTTTGGATCGTTTAGCATCCAACAACGGAGTAATCCTACAATGGATTAAAGGGATCTGGGGGTCTACCGGCTAAAAAATATGGATATGGACATGGGCTTCATTTGACACTTGAAGCAATGATGTTTTATATGTAGATACGTTATCTGAACTAAAAAGTGGCGACGAAAAAGTAAGGTAATTGCCCGAAGTTTACTTAGTCACACACAGACCCTTGTCGTGTCAACGCGCTGTGACAATTTCTCGATTACGCCTGAAATAATGAATTTAATGCCTTCCTATGTTTAGAGAAGTTGCAAAAACTATGCCGGATCTTTATAAGACAAGAAAATTGATTTATTTCATACGTAATTATTGAAAGTATAAATTTAAATTAAAAATTAAATAATTAGTGATGACATTTGCGCTGTTGCCAGTTCGACATGCATGAGCGAGATGCTTGTGAACGCATGAAAGAGACAGAAAACTGGCACACAAGACAGTGCTTGCAATAATTGTTTATCTCTTTTTGACAGTGGGGGGTTTGTGTATATATGTCTCTTACTAACATTATTTGGTGAAAAAGAGATAGATATGCGGAAATGCCTGTTGTTAGGAAGAGATAAATATATTTTGACAACATGTGTTTGTTTTTTGTCTCATAAAGCGTAGTACGTAATGAAAAACAAATTCGCCATTTTAAAATGCAATCTATTCGAGTGTAACGTGTCTATTAATAAAACGTCATTGACTTGAAGTCCATATTTTGTCCTTATATGGGCATAATATGGGTTTCAAATGTCAAATGAAACCCATATCCATACCCAGATTTTTTAGCCGGTACAGGGGCGGATCGTGGATCACACGGGAATGATGCCGCCGATGAGCTGGCTAGAATGGGATCCTCCACAATAGTGGCAGGACCTACACCCATTCTGCCACTCCCATTCAGCCAACTGCGCTCATGGGTAAGGCAACGAACTCGTGCTGCACATAATACTCGTTGGGTAGCTCTAACAAGCTGTAGACAGTCTAAGATGGCGATGACTGCAGTCTCGCCGCGTTTGACCTGCAGGCTGCTCAGCCTCAATCGTCCAGACCTCCGGATAGTTGTTGGTACACATACAGGTCACCTTACCTTAAACCGACAACTATTTATTATGAATGCGACAGACAGTCCTCTATGTAGAGGTTGCCTGAACGCTGAGGAAACAGCCGCCCACGTGATCCTGGAGTGCGTAGGTTTGGCCGCACAACGAACAGAAATCCTCACAGAGGTGAGGTCGCTCCTAGAAGCCTGCGAACGCCCCAGGAGGCTTCTGCGCTTCTGGAAGGAGCTAGGATGGCTCGACTAGCCATGTTCACGCATAACGGACCAAATATGAGTCTAAATGCGGAAAAGTGTCAATACCAATAGGGGACTGTCGGTGACACCTAAATTAAAAAGATGTCTGTTAAATTGTCCATGACCAGAAATGGCACCTGTTACCAGGCGAAGTTGCGGTCTGCACAGTTGTATCAGGGCCCTGGATAGACGCGCGTCCACGCGCGGCAGTGCGTGCTTCGCCTGTCTGCACGAATCCAGCGAGCTCCAGTTCTGTTGGTGTAATTCTGTAGTGCGTTCACGGATCTTATTTGCATACCAGCTCGTCGGGATGGGCGCGATCGGCTCTCGGCCAACAGGCGTCGAGCCAGATGCGCGTATGGCCAGTTCGTCGGCTGCATCGTTTCCACGTGTTCCGCTGTGACCTTTGATCCATTGGATAGTAATAGTATTAAGTGCACCTACTTTTGAGTTTTTTCGTCATCTTCCACAGTGAGTAATCTTCTTTTCATAGCAGTTTGAGTTGTGTTTGGAGTGTTGAATTGTCACTTTCCTTGAGCATCTCTTTTAGAATCTTTTGCGTTTTGTTTAGAGCTCGTTTATCTTGCACATTTCTACTGGTATGCCATTGCCGCCTTAACCTTCTTTTTTCAGATATTAGATTTTTTATGTCCACAGGGTAGTTTTTCTCTAGCGTATTTGATTTTATATCTGGTGTAGACAGCCATGCAGCGGTTTGAATCAAGTTGGTTAAATAGCGTGCAGCATGTTCAACGTCATCGGGGGTTTTAAGAGCGATATCTAGACTAACATTTTCATTAATATAGGCTCTGAAAGCATCCCAGTCAGTTCGGCTGTTGTAGAGAGTTTCTTGAGGTTCTCGATATATAATTGAGGCACTAAGGTTGCATATTGCCGATGTGTGATCAGAAGAACCATCGAAGCAAGACTCCACTTTTATGTATAATTCCGAGATACCTCTAGCTACAAAGTAATCCAGGAGGTCAGGTGTTTTCTTGGGGTCTGTTGGCCAGTAGGTGGGCTCTCCAGTAGAATATACTTGCAACTGGGAAGCATCTACACATTTCTTTAATTCTCGTCCTCTAGTAGTTGTAACCCGGGAACCCCAAAACGTATGTTTTGCATTCCAATCTCCGCCAGCTATGAATCTATTGCCCAGAGAATTAAAAAATTGTTTGTACATGTCTTCGTCTATACGATGGCGTGGAGGACAGTAGACCGCTGCAATGTTCAATGCACCCGACTTATATTGCACAGATATGACGGTAGCCTGTAAGTAATCTGTTTTTGTTTCAGGAAGTGCGTGATGTTTAATGTTTTCTTTCACAATAATTGCAGCTCCAGCGTGTCCTGTCCCATCTGGATGATTAGTGCAGTATACTTTATACCCATCAATATTGACAGTACGTTGGTCTGTTAGATGAGATTCTGATATTAGAAGAACATCTATTTTGTTGTAATTTAAAAATAATTTGACTTCATCAGTATTTGGAGCCAAACCATTTATGTTCCAAGTTGCTATTTTTAGAGTGGCCATTACTACGGAATCATTTTTGTTATGACGTTTGTTAGGAGATTAAGTAACGTTCCTATTTGTTGTATTAGCAAGTCAATCTTTTCACTTTGCTTGGTGAGTAATTTTTCCAGTACTGAACTTTGTTGATTAGGATTATCCTGGTGGGTGCTATTATCTGATTCCGTGCGGTTTGCTGTCACATCACTATATGTTCTGGTCTGCCGGCTCTGCTGGGAGGTCTGGAATATTGGTGGTGGTTCTTTTGTCGTAGAAGGAATAGTGGCGTCCTTCTGAGCGTTCGTAATTCTAATCACTGGCTTAGCATTATTCTTTCTCGCCAGTATCTCTTTGTATACCTGACAGCCTTTATAATTGGCTGGGTGGTCGCAGAAGCAGAGCGCACATTTTGCTGGGGTGTTGTTATCCTTCTTTGGGCAATCTGAGGTTTTATGACCGCTTCCACACTTAACGCATCTGAATGGTCTCATGCAATTATTTTTTGAGTGCCCATATTGCTGGCAGCGTTGGCATTGAACTATTGTCGTAGCTTTTCGGGCGTCTTCAATAGTCACTTGCTGATGGAAAATGCTTTTAATGTCTTTGATCATTTTGTTGTTTGCTGACGGCTCTACATTGACGAAGAACGTGGACGTTGGAGTTTTATCGGGGCCAAATCGGGCATTAATAATTTCACCTTGCACTTGATTGCCACTACTCTCAATAGCTTTTACAATTTCACTGTGAGGTGTAGTATGATGTAATTTTTTTATAACTATGCGATACGGTTTCTTTTCTTTGGGGGTGAATGTATGACCAATCAGGCCATGACTTCTTACTACAGATATCACATTTTTGTAGCTTTCTGTTGTTTCAGGTAGGATTCTCAGTAAATTTTTATTTATGATGCGAATCTTATATTCATTTGAAGTACAGACTGAATTTATTAGTTTTGATAATTCATTCACATCTTCTATGCCATACAGAACGATTGGAGGTGGTTTATACTTCTTTGTTACTGATTCTCTTTGTATATCAGTAGGCTCTAATGGAAGTACATCAAACCTATTAGTCATTGACAAGACATTAGTGTTCGGAGGAGAGTCACTAGTTCTTCTACGCTTGGTAGATCTAGTTGGCATCCGCTGCCATGGTGGAGGTTGAGTATTCGGAGAACTCGTTGAGTTTTGTGACATCTGCGCATTCTGCGATGGAGTCAACTGATATTCTTTGGAGTTTCGGTATTGCCGAGTGATTGGAACCGTTTGCCAATCATCGCCATCATCAGTTGTTTGATTATCAGGATCAAGATTCACTTTTTCAGTTGATTTTGGCTGAGTGAGACACAATGATGAATGTCTCATCCTTGGTTGTTGAACTTTTTTAGGTATTGGTGTCTTTATCAATTTTTCTCCAGTAGCATTCTCTTTACTGGAAGCCTGGGCAGCCACTTCCGGTAAGGTGCATTTTTCAGGTGTTATTGAAATTTTTTATGTGGTATCACTAATTGTCTATGCACTCCGCAAGTTAGCTAGTCTGTGATTAAGTTACAAAAAACAACACAATCATGGGGGTAGATAAATATTTCGCTAAGTGTCAATTGTCACTGATGATAATTATTGCACTAATTTCACTACAAAACTAATGGATTTTGTGGAGATAACACTATCACATGATTTTAGAAGTTTTGTCTTCACTTTGCAAATGTTTTTACTTAACACAATCACCGATTTTACACAAATTTTGATTAAACTTCTAGAGCACTTTCGTATCTCATAACATCTGACAGCTGACCCCCCAAAAAAAGACCTACGGAACATATGACACCTTTAAGACAGACTATTGGTAATTGGGCTAGGAGTTCAGAGGACAAAGCAGAATTGTTTGCAAACTTTCTTGAAGACGTATTTCAACCAAATGAATCCAACTTGTTGCAAACAGAAGATGACATTGATGCTGTCATCAACAGTGACCAACAGATGTCGCTGCCGCTAGAACTGGTTAAACCTAAAGAAATATGGAAACAAATTGGACAGTTAAAATCTAAAAAGGCTCCCGGGTTTGATCTTATTACTGCAGAAGTTCTAAAGCAATTACCAAGAAAAGGAATTGTGTTAATAACAATAGTATTTAATTCAATGTTGCGATTGCAGTATTTTCCACTGGTCTGGAAAGTTTCTGTCGTCAATATGATTGCAAAACCGGGAAAACCTGCCACGGAAGTATCCTCTTATAGACCTATTAGTCTTCTTCCAGTTCTATCAAAGCTATTCGAGAAACTTTTGATAAAGCGCCTACAACCAATACTGGAAGACCAAAAGGTACTACCCGACCACCAATTCGGTTTCCGAGCACATCATGGTACAACAGAACAAATTCACCGAGTTGCCCACACTATCAGACAGGCAATGGAAAGAAAGGAGTATTGCTCTGCAGTGTTCCTCGATGTGCAGCAAGCATTCGACCGAGTGTGGCACAAAGGCCTGTTGTGTAAACTCAAGCTTTGCCTGCCAAATACAGCATACATGCTCCTAAAATCATACCTCGAGGACAGACTATTTCAAATAAGAGTGGAAGACAGTATATCTACTCTGAGAGAAATAAAAGCGGGAGTCCCTCAAGGCTCCGTGCTGGGACCTGTTCTGTATACGGTGTACACATCTGATTTGCCCACCTCAGATAATGTAGTAACAGCAACATATGCAGACGATACAGCCTTGCTTTCATGCAGTGCAGACCCTCACATAGCTTCAAATAATCTCCAAGAGCACTTGAACACTGTAGATGCCTGGTTGAAAAAATGGAGGATAAAAGCTAGTGGAACTAAGTCTAGCCACATAACTTTCACAATGAGGAAACAAGACTGTCCCCCCGTCTCACTTAATGGTACTACCTTACCCCATCAAACAACAATAAAGTACTTGGGAATGCATTTGGATAGACGACTAACTTGGAGAAACCACATAAAGGCCAAAAGGGACCAAGCCAACAGAAAACTGAAAGAAATGCATTGGCTCATCGGAAGACAATCTGCTCTCAGCTTACAAAATAAAGTTCTTGTTTACAAAACCATAATTAAACCTATATGGACTTATGGAATGGAACTCTGGGGTTCTGCAAGTCACTCCAATGTGGAAATACTTCAGCGTTTTCAAAACGCAGCTCTTAAAACTCTTTGCAATGCTCCATGGTTCACAAAAAATATAGAGGTGCACGAATACCTACAGATTCGGTACATCAAAGATGATATAAGAGAATCATGTGTGAAGTACAAAAAACGACTCGATCATCATAAAAATCAACTCGCTACAGGCCTGCTTAACACCACCCACACAATTAAGCGACTTAAGAGAATGCCACTGGCCACCATTTAGCTGTGGCTTAAATGGTGGGACGACATGTCGTTGGATGTGTGATGTCCTAAAAATCATTAGCAAAGTAACCAATCTGATTATAGCCGGGAGGCTGATCGCAGATAGAGAAAGGAGACAAAAAAAAAAAAAAAAAAAAAAAAAAAAAAAAAAAGTGCACCTACTGTATTTAAGGCATGGTGACACTCGAGTAAGAGGCTCGATGTGATGCGACTTCCCTGGAGAGCCTGTAGGACGGATTTACTGTCGGAGAGAATTAAGATGTCACGGTCTTTTACCTCTCTTGTTTCGATTGCCCGAGCCGCCATTATTAGTCTGACATTGTTAATAAAAATATAATATAATAATAAAGCTTTATTATTCAAACCATAATTTTTTACAATTATCTTACAACTAAAAAGTATTATTACATAAATTAGGGTTTGAACCCATCCGGGTAAAAGCCTTCCCCATCTCCTTCCATGCATCTCTGTTTTGGGCTTCAACCATCCATTTGTTTCCCGCAACACTGACAATATCATCCTTCCAGCGCATTCTAGGTCTTCTAGGAAGACCTAGACATTGTTAAATGGGGCTTTATTTGAATATGATAATATGCTCATATCCATATTTTTTTGCCAGTAGCCTCCTAGCATAATCAAACTTTTTATTTTATTATCATTATGCCTAGTTGAATACTGGTGTAAAACCAGTGGCCATCTAGATTGAATAAATTAAATTGTTTTGAAACATAATAACTATAAAGTGCTTACCACCATTTTGTCCGACATCAAGAGTGAAATTTCCGCTACTATTGACTGAGCTTGCCTCATCATCTTCGGCAAGGTCATCAAAGGCATTTCTTAGCTTGTGTTGCAGCTGAAACGAAGTAGGGTTTAGTAAATGACAGTAAGGTCTTGTATGTGAATGTTAAAATTAAAAAAATTCTATTTTCTTTGGTACCTAACAGGCTTTGAAAAATTCTTCCTTTGGCAAGTGCTGTTTTCATTTCTGTCTACTGCCATCAATAATCAGTCCTAAAACTTTGAGTAACAAACTTCTGGATGACAACTAATAACAATTTCAATATATTTTTATCCTATAGTTAACTAGTTTGCTTAGACTGTTTGATAAATGGGACACAAAATACCTATGTCTCTAGAAAGGTATTTTTATAATTTTAATAGTTAAATTACCTCTTCGTTGCGCCTTTTTTGGTCTTCAAGTTCTTCTTGTTCCTCAAGTCTATCTTGAGCACTGTTATTTATATGAATGCTTGCTGCCCCTTGGAATAAACTCATACCAGGGCCCTCCATGGCAAAAGTCAATACAATGCAACTACAAATATTGTTTATATGATGTCACATGGATGTCACTTGAATTTAAAATGTAACATGGCAATTTACATAAAACTAGTCTACAATTTCTACAAACAACAAATCGAAGAAACGTATAATTCAGTTAGCGTTCATGCCAACTCCAGAAGTACACTTTAGAACATCATAGTTTTTTCGTCTTGAAACAGTATTGTTGTCAAGAAACTTGTATGTTGTTGTAGTACCTTTAATAGCTTTATCTACAGTTCCAATACAGTTCCATGATTGTTGTACACAATAACATCAAATAAACAGCAAAAGGAATAAATAAAACAAAGAATATATCGCTGTTTTTAGGAAATCTAAATAAATTGTTGTATTGTACGCACAGAACAATATTACTCTAATTGTACGTATTGTAACTACACCACAGATCACTTGTGCAGATCATAGAGAAAGATAAATAATATGTGCAGATCACGACACTATACAGACCATAGATGTATTATTCCTGTAGATGGAGCATAAGAAAATGAACAATTCCTTCTATAATCGACTCTCGTCTCTCAAATGGCGACATGTCGTGTGTTAAAAAGAGATAACAATAGCCCAACGTGTGCGTCTTAATGAGCTGCGCGCCACTTGAAAGTAAACGTCATATTTGTTTGTTAGTTAACCAGCTGGTTAACAAATGCTTCAGAAAGAAAAGCTTTTTTTGTACAAAAATATAGAAAGATTTGATGGTGTGGTGCGGTAAATCTGTTGTTTGTTAAGAATGGCCTGTACTGTTCCCGGTTATTCAAGCAGAGTGAGTGTTTTGAAAGAGAATAATGAACACATATCATTTCAGAGGTAAGTCACACTCATTGTTTTGTGTTTTTGCGAACACATTTTTATAGCAAATTTGCAAAAACTAAATCGCCGTACGTGTATATACAGTTTAACATTGACTTGGTTGAAGAAAATCGGGTGTTTTTAGGCTAAAAATATATAATTTACAGCCAATTGGGATTTTTTGACATTTGACCAAGCTGATAGTGTTGTAGTCCGATTTTATTATGTAATATCGATAAAAAATTGTATTGTGAACAATTTTGTATTTAAACTTTCTTCTCAATTCTAAACAGATTTCCCATTGCCGCGCCGCCGTCGATGTAAAGGAAACGTGAATAAGAAACGTAAGAAAAGGCGACGATTGGAGACCTTCGCAACAAACAAGAATATGCTCGATGCACTTATTAAAGCAAATTGTGGATTTATACTTAATTAAAAGTATAAAAATTAGCGTGAAATCTGTATTTTTTTACTTGATATCATTCAGCAATTATTTAATTTAATAAATTGATTGGAAATCTCGTTCAGTTTTACGACTATACCTCCTTGTATAAATAGTATAATTATCATCATTATCATATTAATGTCCTCACTGCTGGGCCTTCCCTGTGCAAGAAAACACCACAGGTAGAACGGGCCATAAGTGCCATAACCCACCACGCGAACCTAATGCGGATTGGTGGGTGAGGGTGCCAACGACTGCTAATGCAACCGAGCCCAACGGCTTAACGTGCCTTCTGAAGCACAGAGGAGACGAGATAATAAAGTTTTGGTCACCATTCAGATGTCCAACCGCAACGAATGTTGCTTATCATCAACGACCGGATGCAGAGCGCGCGTACCAATGACCCATCGATCTCATCAAGTATAAATTATAGTACCTACTTCATATTTGGCACTGATTCAAAATTAAAGGGCTTGCTTAGACCATGAAACTGAACAACTTTCTCTTTGGAGCATAGCATACGTCGAAATATAAAAAAAATATTCTGCCATACTAGATCGATCAGCTGAGCGTGCGCTTTTGTCTGGAGGGAAGAAATTTTTGCCATATTTCGACCTATGCTGAAGTTTCATAGCATAAACAAAATTCTAAGGCCGTGAGCACTTTGGACACGATTACTACTAAAAACTGACAGAAAAGCGGATTATGAACCGCCCAATTAGATTAAGTCTAGCCGCATTGAAAATCGCGAAGCGCTCTATTCAATGCGGCGTACTTTCGATCAGCCGTATTGAATACGGCGTATCTTGAATCAGCCGCATTACAATGCGGTACTGTTTTTTCCAATACAGCTAGTTGCTATGTAATACGGTGAAATATACAATACGCCTGCGATATGCGATATATACATATACATTGAAGAGTGTGTGTCAGATGACTCTGCACGTGCCGTTTTTGCCGTTTTTGGCGCTAGTTACAGTGCATTTTTTGTTCTAATGTTATAGAAAAGATTAGTATTCGATTTTTACCGCGCGCAGACTTATCTGACGAGCACTCTAATTTTATGTATCGCATTGCATTCAAATTATTTTGACATCTTTAATCGATAACTTGTTATAAAAAAAAACCACAGCACTATCATTGAATCATCATCATCTAGCATTGCATGGTCAAAATGGAGACATTCACTGATGTCGACGCAACAGATTAACATGTATGTCTCTTTCTATCTTATGACAATTTGATAGTGTTAGAAGGGGTAAAGGATGGGTGAGTTATAGCTTATTTTTGTGATCCATCTACAGGAATAATACATCTATGATACAGACTATTGTAGAATATCTATACATACCTCAGAACAATAACTAAAGCTATAGAAACCGTGCTAAAATAACAACAAAATACATTAGTTCGTACTCTTTAATCTTATGCAGTAGTACATGTGTAAGAAAGAGATAGTATACAGACTATTGTTTCTTAATTTACAAGGTTGTCACAAGTTTTTTTTACGCCAGTGATGCAACGTCATCGACATTAATATCGATAAATTAAAAATAGATTTTACATACATTACATTTTTAAAATCTCTATTTATGTCAATGACACTAGTAAGTACGGTACCTATGGTAATGTGTCGACGCACACGTACCTACCACAAACAACCACACCACATCGCAGCGACAAAATGTGGTGTCGATGCAGCTTTTAGCAGTTGCGTTGTGGCTGTGCGACAAAATGTCAATGTGATTGCGTTGTCGCCAGTAGTTGTGATGTGGATACGTCGTATGCGGTGTGGCCGGCTGCTAGTTCACAGCGTCGTCGCTGGTGGTGGTCGGTATTACTTACGCACCCGGTCGATAATGACGGCAAAATGTGGTACCTACGTGTAAATTGTACTAGGTATTCATTTCCAATACAAAATACACCCCGCCCACATGTTGTGTGGTTGTGGTACGTGTGAGTAGACCCAATGAATAATTAAGTATAGCACCTGCAATATTATAAATGCAGTAAGTACCACTTTCTTTTATAAAAATTTGCAGTGTTCAGTAATCTATACTAAGATTTTTTATTATTTTTATGCATTTACAATGCAATATTGTAAGTATAGGAAAAATGTGATAGTTCTTCTTCTTCTTTCGTGTCGCTGACAAACTAAACCATGTCCGACCAAAACTCAGCTACGCGAATCGCAGAACTTGTAGCCTTCATTAGATCCTCCTGCGTGCAGCTGCAAGGACACGCAGGGCACGATATTAAATGTACCATCGTTTGGGGAGAAGCACCGCACCCATATTCTAAGTTGTTAAACATTTGTAAAAATGTTTCTTTCGGATGCGAGGGTTTCCTCACATTGATGAAGCAAGGCTGGCCTACAGCGTAACAAGTGACAGCAAAATTCGACGAATCGTGTAGGCCTTTCGGTAGCTTAGTTGGTCAGAGCATCGGGCCGGATTCCCGGAGGCGCGGGTTCGAATCCCGCCTGAAAGCTACTTATAGGGCTCGTGGTTTTTTACTATCACATTTTCCTATACTTACAAAATTGCATTGTGAATGCATAAAAATAATATAAAATCTCAATATGGCTGTTTCATCTTAATCGATTGTTAAACATTTCTAAAAATTTCGGATGCGAGGGTTTCCTCATGGATGAAGCAACGCTGGCCTACAGTGTAACAAGTGATAGCAAAATTCGACGAGTCGTGTAGGCCTTTCGGTAGCTTAGTTGGTCAGAGCATCGGGCCGGATTCCCGGAGGCGCGGGTTCGAATCCCGCCTGAAAGCTACTTATAGGGCTCGTGGTTTTTTACTATCACATTTTTCCTATAATCTATACTAATGTTATAATAAAGCTGAAGAGTTTGTTTGGTTGAACGTGCTGATCTCAGTAATTACTGCACTGACTTAGAAAATTCTTTCTACTATTAGAAAGTTACATCCTTCCCGTGTGACAAAGGCTATCTTTTATCCCGGGGACGGGTACCACGCGGGTAAAACCGCGAGGATCCGCTAGTTGATAATATAATAAGTAAAAAAATTGCACATAGTAATGCTTGTTCCTTCGTCTACTTTTATTGCAAACATTAGAGTGAATTAAGCTCAAAAGGAAATTAATCAATTAATTAAAATAAAGAAACCATTTTTTCTTATAAACACATCTTTAATGTTCTCATTTGGCTCAAATGATTGTAGTCCAAAGTGTTACGCATAACGTGACTGTTCACTTTTGCTGTCCAGTTGATTTTTGAAATACGGCGTATACAATCATTTTTAATAGTTTCATCTTTGGAAAATCTGAAAGTACAAATTTTTAACATCGATAAAAAAAAACACAGCACTATCATAACCTTAACAACTTTAACAGAAATGCAAGAAAATATAAAAAATAGACCAAAACTAACGTACATTTCTATTGATAATATTAATTTATTAGAATTTTCGGATAATACTGATGTTAAATTCTTAAAAATATTTGTATTTTGAAACAAAACTTACCGATGAAATGATTCAATCTCATCCGAATTTTCTTTCCGTGATATATTAGACTAACAGCCTAGAACAACACAAAACATCCTAGACACGGAATGCAAGCTCTCTAGAGAGTCTGTATGCACAGTTTCCTGTTGTTTTATCACCGAATTCCTAGTAAATTAATAAATTTTCGCTTTAGCTGCCAGCGAAGCTGTTCGACCATTGTAATACGTTCGTATTAAATTGGTCATACCTCAGAAGCTACGTTCTCAACAAAGACAAATTTTTATTTTGGTAGTATTATATTACAATCAATTAGAACCATTTGACATTTGTACTTTATTAGCTTGTGACAATGACAGAAACAATAGAAACTCACAAAGATTGTCTATTTCACTCTTACTCATGTATGCTGAATTACTTAAAGTGAGTACGATAGCTGATACACAGTTTTTATTTTAGTACGTGTAGTGTACTCTCTTCTTATTGTCTATTGTCATATCGGAGAAACAGTCTTGTCAAATTTTAAATTGAATAAAGCCAAGATTAAGTTGGTAAATTCGTATCATTTATTACAATTTATTCAATTTAAAATTTAAAAGTACATGACGTGAAAATATCTCATTTTTCGGCTTGATAAAAGCGTCATTTAGCAATTCTATTGCATTTTCAAACGATGTGCAGTCTCTAATTATGGAAAATATAGTAGGAGCTAAATGATTTATTAGCAGTCGTAATTTCAAATCAGAAGTCAAATGAGGATCCTCTGAATCTAAAAAATTATTAAAAGTAGCCAACCAGTGGTTCCACTTCAGTCCAGCCATGTTTGAGTTTGGTTCGGCTTCGAACTTTTCTGGTCGCAGATAACGTGAGACACATGACGAAGGTTGCTTCGTATCTTCGTCTTTTTTTGTAGACATTTTTGCTATATTTAAATTGAATAAAGCCAAGATTAAGTTGGTAAATTCGTATCATTTATTACAATTTATTAAAAATGTCTACAAAAAAAGACGAAGATACGAAGCAACCTTCGTCATGTGTCTCACGTTATCTGCGACCAGAAAAGTTCGAAGCCGAACCAAACTCAAACATGGCTGGACTGAAGTGGAACCACTGGTTGGCTACTTTTAATAATTTTTTAGATTCAGAGGATCCTCATTTGACTTCTGATTTGAAATTACGACTGCTAATAAATCATTTAGCTCCTACTATATTTTCCATAATTAGAGACTGCACATCGTTTGAAAATGCAATAGAATTGCTAAATGACGCTTTTATCAAGCCGAAAAATGAGATATTTTCACGTCATGTACTTTCTTCACGGAAGCAACTGACAGGAGAAACTATTTCGGAATATATACAAATACTGAAGAATTTGGCTCACGAATGTAACTTCAAAAATGTAACCGCTGAGGAATATAAACAGGAATATATACGAGATTCTTTTATATCAGGAATATCGTCAAAAATAATACGACAACGACTTCTTGAAAATAGAAGTTTGACATTAGATGATGCGATAAAGCAAGCCGTCACCCTCGAGTCTGCTGAGAGAGATAGTATAGCTCTTACCGAATCTACTACACTACCATCATATTCCAATGCTATTGGCGAAGCAAATTATTCTCGTTCATATGAAGGAAGGGGTCAGACTACTAACTCAGCAGCTACGCAAAGGAAAAAACGTTGTTTTTTTTGCGGATCAGACAACTTACATCAGCGTATCAAATGCCCGGCTTATAACGCCAATTGTCAATTTTGTGCGAAGAAAGGTCACTTCGCTAATGTTTGTCGTTCCTCGAAACAAACCGCAAATTCTATGAACGCTATTACTATGGGTCAGGAGGACTCTAATACAGAAAATGATTATACGGCATGTATTTCAGCAGCGTTTCCAAAGGGTCTGCAAAAAGCAACATTGCCTATTGAAATAAATGATATTCAGGCTGACGCACTTATCGATACAGGAAGTTCAAGTAGTTTTATTGACGCGGAGTTAGCAAAGGCGATGAAACTAAAAATAAAAAGAGTAAAACAAACAGTTTCATTAGCTTCACTGAGTCACATGTCATACGTTAACGGCATATGTCACGCTAATATCAAAGTTAATAAATATAGCTACGAACGACATCCTTTGCTTATTATCAATAATCTTTGCGCCGACGTCATCATAGGCCACGATATTTTAAAACATCATAGTTCTTTAGAACTTACATTTGGAGGAGACAGAGAACCACTTCAAATATGTAATGTGATGCAAGCTTCTGTGCCTCCCGCGACTATTTTTTCAAACCTTGCTGCCAATGTTACTCCTGTGGCCATCAAATCGAAAACCTTTTCCGAAAATGATGAAAAGTTCATTAAAGAAGAAACTGAGAAATTGCTGAATGATGGAGTCATCGAACAAAGTGTGTCGCCATGGAGAGCTCAAGTGCTAGTAACGGGTGGTACCACCCATCGCAAAAGAATGGTCATTGATTATTCTCGTACTATAAATCGTTATACTGAACTGGACGCATTCCCTTTGCCAAAAATAGATTCGATAATTTCTAAAGTATCAAAATATAATTATTTTAGTCAAATTGACTTAAAATCTGCTTATCACCAGGTCCCTATATTACTGAAAGAACGACCTTATACAGCATTCGAAGCATGCGGGAATTTATACCAATTCACACGTATACCTTTTGGAGTGACTAACGGAGTAGCTGCTTTTCAAAGAACTCTACAACATATCATACAGGCTGAGAATCTTAGGGGAACGTTAGCATATTTAGATGACGTCACCGTGTGCGGGGAAACAAAAGAAGATCATGACAAGAATCTTGCACAATTCATGAAGGCCGTAGAAAAATACTGTCTTACTCTAAATAAGGATAAGAGTACTTTTGGCAGTGAAAGCATTAATTTGCTGGGCTATACAATTAGTAATAATCAAATTACTCCAGACAAAAATCGTCTTAAGCCTTTGATGGATTTACCAGTACCAAATGACGCCGCTTCTTTTAAAAGAGCGCTTGGAATGTTTGCTCATTATTCCAAGTGGATTCCTAGTTTTTCGGCAAAAATACAACCATTAGTACAAGCAAGATTACCCCTTGATTCAAACAAGAGCCAGTGTTTTCAACAACTCAAGAACGAAATTGCCAAAGCAGCTCTAGTAAGCATTAATGGTAATGAAACACTAACAGTCGAAACAGATGCATCTGAAACTGCAATTGCAGGAACTCTATCCCAATGTGGAAGGCCTGTAGCATTTTTTTCTCGTTCGCTAAATGAATCTGAAAGAAAGCACTCGGCCATTGAAAAAGAAGCATACGCAATCGTGGAGTCATTACGAAAATGGCGTCATTTTCTTATTGGTCGACATTTCTTATTGCTGACAGATCAAAAATCAGTCTCTTTTATGTTGAATCAACACCACAATAGCAAAATTAAAAATGAGAAAATCGAAAGATGGCGACTTGAATTATCTTGCTATAAATATGACATTGTGTATCGTCCAGGAAAAGAAAACATTCCGGCAGATGCATTGTCGAGAATCAGTGCTAGCATCTGTACTAATAAACTGTATGAGCTACATAAATTACTTTGTCACCCAGGGGTTGTGAGAATGTGGCACTGGGTTCGGGCTAAAAATTTGCCATACTCTATTGGTGATGTGAGAACTATGACAGCTTCCTGTCCAGTATGCGCAGAGATTAAACCCCGATATCACAAAACAGGAAGCCGCCTCATCAAAGCAACGGAGCCCTTTCAACGACTAAGCATTGATTTTAAAGGGCCTTTGCCGTCCAACTCTCGCAATAAATACATACTAACGATAATTGATGAATATTCCAGATTTCCTTTTGCCTATCCATGTCCTGATCTCTCTTCTCAGACTGTCATTAAATGTTTGAAGGACATTTTCTTTATGTTTGGAGCGCCGTCATACATTCACTCCGACAGAGGAACAGCTTTTGTTTCTGACGAAATGAAGCGATTCCTGGCTGGCTACGGTGTCGCCTCAAGTCGGACCACACCATATAACCCGCAAGGCAATGGCCAAGTTGAACGCCTGAACGGGACTCTGTGGAAAACCATTCAACTCTGTCTTAAGTCAAATGATCTACAGATCGAAAGTTGGGAAAAAGCCCTTCCTGTAGCCCTACATTCAATTCGTTCTCTACTATGTACAACTACAAATAAAACACCCCATGAGCGGCTGTTTCGCCATTCACGTCGATCACCTACAGGGGAATCAATGCCTTCATGGTTGTTGGTACCGGGTCCAGTATTGATGAAAAAGAATGTAAGAGCATCGAAATATGATCCCGTGGTAGAAGAAGTTGAATTACTTCAAGGCAACCCCTATTATTCCCATGTTCGCTTGCCTGATGGTCGAGAAAGCACAGTTTCAAATAGACAGTTGGCGCAACTACCAGCAGAAGACTCGGAATTAGATGAGAATGCCGAGGAGGGCTACCCAGATGATGAAGTTTCTACCGACATAAATAGAGACACTGTGGACTCTTTATCAACGCCTTCCACCTCTACAGACTTAGAGAATGGTACGGGAGTACGTCGCTCAACTCGAGACAAGAAGATACCAAATCATCTCAAAGATTTTGTGTTATAGATAAAGAAGCTAGAGGGGGTGAATGTAGTGTACTCTCTTCTCATTGTCTATTGTCATATCGGAGAAACAGTCTTGTCAAATTTTAAATTGAATAAAGCCAAGATTAAGTTGGTAAATTCGTATCATTTATTACAATCGCTGAGGAATATAAACAGGAATATATACGAGATTCTTTTATATCAGGAATATCGTCAAAATTAATACGACAACGACTTCTTGAAAATAGAAGTTTGACATTAGATGATGCGATAAAGCAAGCCGTCACCCTCGAGTCTGCTGAGAGAGATAGTATAGCTCTTACCGAATCTACTACACTACCATCATATTCCAATGCTATTGGCGAAGCAAATTATTCTCGTTCATATGAAGGAAGGGGTCAGACTACTAACTCAGCAGCTACGCAAAGGAAAAAATGTTGTTTTTTTTGCGGATCAGACAACTTACATCAGCGTATCAAATGCCCGGCTTATAACGCCAATTGTCAATTTTGTGCGAAGAAAGGTCACTTCGCTAATGTTTGTCGTTCCTCGAAACAAACCGCAAATTCTATGAACGCTATTACTATGGGTCAGGAGGACTCTAATACAGAAAATGATTATACGGCATGTATTTCAGCAGCGTTTCCAAAGGGTCTGCAAAAAGCAACATTGCCTATTGAAATAAATGACATTCAGGCTGACGCACTTATCGATACAGGAAGTTCAAGTAGTTTTATTGACGCGGAGTTAGCAAAGGCGATGAAACTAAAGATAAAAAGAGTAACACAAACAGTTTCATTAGCTTCACTGAGTCACATGTCATACGTTAACGGCATATGTCACGCTAATATCAAAGTAAATAAATATAGCTACGAACGACATCCTTTGCTTATTATCAATAATCTTTGCGCCGACGTCATCATAGGCCACGATATTTTAAAACATCATAGTTCTTTAGAACTTACATTTGGAGGAGACAGAGAACCACTTCAAATATGTAATGTGATGCAAGCTTCTGTGCCTCCCGCGACTATTTTTTCAAACCTTGCTGCCAATGTTACTCCTGTGGCCATCAAATCGAAAACCTTTTCCGAAAATGATGAAAAGTTCATTAAAGAAGAAACTGAGAAATTGCTGAATGATGGAGTCATCGAACAAAGTGTGTCGCCATGGAGAGCTCAAGTGCTAGTAACGGGTGGTACCACCCATCGCAAAAGAATGGTCATTGATTATTCTCGTACTATAAATCGTTATACTGAACTGGACGCATTCCCTTTGCCAAAAATAGATTCGATAATTTCTAAAGTATCAAAATATAATTATTTTAGTCAAATTGACTTAAAATCTGCTTATCACCAGGTCCCTATATTACTGAAAGAACGACCTTATACAGCATTCGAAGCATGCGGGAATTTATACCAATTCACACGTATACCTTTTGGAGTGACTAACGGAGTAGCTGCTTTTCAAAGAACTCTACAACATATCATACAGGCTGAGAATCTTAGGGGAACGTTAGCATATTTAGATGACGTCACCGTGTGCGGGGAAACAAAAGAAGATCATGACAAGAATCTTGCACAATTCATGAAGGCCGTAGAAAAATACTGTCTTACTCTAAATAAGGATAAGAGTACTTTTGGCAGTGAAAGCATTAATTTGCTGGGCTATACAATTAGTAATAATCAAATTACTCCAGACAAAAATCGTCTTAAGCCTTTGATGGATTTACCAGTACCAAATGACGCCGCTTCTTTTAAAAGAGCGCTTGGAATGTTTGCTCATTATTCCAAGTGGATTCCTAGCTTTTCGGCAAAAATACAACCATTAGTACAAGCAAAATTACCCCTTGATTCAAACAAGAGCCAGTGTTTTCAACAACTCAAGAACGAAATTGCCAAAGCAGCTCTAGTAAGCATTAATGATAATGAAACACTAACAGTCGAAACAGATGCATCTGAAACTGCAATTGCAGGAACTCTATCCCAATGTGGAAGGCCTGTAGCATTTTTTTCTCGTTCGCTAAATGAATCTGAAAGAAAGCACTCGGCGATTGAAAAAGAAGCATACGCAATCGTGGAGTCATTACGAAAATGGCGTCATTTTCTTATTGGTCGACATTTCTTATTGCTGACAGATCAAAAATCAGTCTCTTTTATGTTAAATCAACACCACAATAGCAAAATTAAAAATGAGAAAATCGAGAGATGGCGACTTGAATTATCTTGCTATAAATATGACATTGTGTATCGTCCAGGAAAAGAAAACATTCCGGCAGATGCATTGTCGAGAATCAGTGCTAGCATCTGTACTAATAAACTGTATGAGCTACATAAATTACTTTGTCACCCAGGGGTTGTGAGAATGTGGCACTGGGTTCGGGCTAAAAATTTGCCATACTCTATTGGTGATGTGAGAACTATGACAGCTTCCTGTCCAGTATGCGCAGAGATTAAACCCCGATATCACAAAACAGGAAGCCGCCTCATCAAAGCAACGGAGCCCTTTCAACGACTAAGCATTGATTTTAAAGGGCCTTTGCCGTCCAACTCTCGCAATAAATACATACTAACGATAATTGATGAATATTCCAGATTTCCTTTTGCCTATCCATGTCCTGATCTCTCTTCTCAGACTGTCATTAAATGTTTGAAGGACATTTTCTTTATGTTTGGAGCGCCGTCATACATTCACTCCGACAGAGGAACAGCTTTTGTTTCTGACGAAATGAAGCGATTCCTGGCTGGCTACGGTGTCGCCTCAAGTCGGACCACACCATATAACCCGCAAGGCAATGGCCAAGTTGAACGCCTGAACGGGACTCTGTGGAAAACCATTCAACTCTGTCTTAAGTCAAATGATCTACAGATCGAAAGTTGGGAAAAAGCCCTTCCTGTAGCCCTACATTCAATTCGTTCTCTACTATGTACAACTACAAATGAAACACCCCATGAGCGGCTGTTTCACCATTCACGTCGATCACCTACAGGGGAATCAATGCCTTCATGGTTGTTGGTACCGGGTCCAGTATTGATGAAAAAGAATGTAAGAGCATCGAAATATGATCCCGTGGTAGAAGAAGTTGAATTACTTCAAGGCAACCCTTATTATTCCCATGTTCGCTTGCCTGATGGTCGAGAAAGCACAGTTTCAAATAGACAGTTGGCGCAACTACCAGCAGAAGACTCGGAATTAGATGAGAATGCCGAGGAGGGCTACCCAGATGATGAAGTTTCTACCGACATAAATAGAGACACTGTGGACTCTTTATCAACGCCTTCCACCTCTACAGACTTAGAGAATGGTACGGGAGTACGTCGCTCAACTCGAGACAAGAAGATACCAAATCATCTCAAAGATTTTGTGTTATAGATAAAGAAGCTAGAGGGGGTGAATGTAGTGTACTCTCTTCTTATTGTCTATTGTCATATCGGAGAAACAGTCTTGTCAAATTTTAAATTGAATAAAGCCAAGATTAAGTTGGTAAATTCGTATCATTTATTACAGTTGGGTTTCTATAGCTTTAGTTATTGTTCTGAGATCTATACTATGCAGAGCACAAGCTAAAGCCCCCAGTACACGATGGCCGATCATGGTCGGCGACCATGATGGGCCATCGTGTACAGGGCCGGTTTGCGTGTGATTGTTGACTGTGAGCAATGATCGCCGGCGATCCGTCCCGTGTCGGTTTTTCGTGCACGATTCAAAGGGAGTTTGTCGCAGGCCACAAAGAGCGTTCACACGTTGGCCGATCATTCAGTTCATCTGAATATTTCTGCGTTGACTGACGTGTAGGATATTTTAATTTATTGTTTTTTTTCGCAAACAGGCCATTTTGTGGAGCATATTACATTGTCAAAAATATCCTTGATGTTGTATATCTTTGATAAAATATATTTTTTATTCAAATGATAGTAAAATACACTTAATTCACAAGATGTTTATGAGTATTCTGTTTTGTGATCTAAAATTAAGTAAATAGAAATAAAATGAATAAAACGTTATTAATACATTATTATTATTATCTGGGTTCAATCCCCGCCCAAGAAATATTGATATGATGTAAGTATTTGTTTTTTCTGTGTCTGGGTGTTAGGATAAATATGTCTATTATTACTTTAATGCATAATTACATTTATCTAGACATATTATACAAGATCCAGACTTTATTAATATAGAATCATTCTCGTAATAAATTAAAAGCGCTGTAAATGTAAATTGCATAAGCCGTCATTGCATACACATCCATCCTCACGGCCAGTCCAACGCAGAATGAAACCGGCGATCGTGTGAACACTGTCACTAAATGATCGCCGGTCATGGTCGCCGACCATGGTCGGCCAACCTGTACTGGGGCCATAAGCTATAGCCGTGGGTAGCCCCCCCCCCCCCCGTAGCCCCCGTGATTTAGGTAGTATTCCACTTATCAAAGAGTGTCAAAGATATTTGTCCAATATGCATTTGATCAAAGAATTTATCAATAAAACCCATAGATGTATCTATGATAAAACCATTCTTATATTCGTCCTCAAGTGTCCAATCAAATAAAATATTTGATAAGTGGAGTACTATCCTTAGATTTGTTTTTGTTTGGTTCCAAACTTTCCAAACTAATTTTATTGTTTTTAAAGCTGTTACCAAAATGGTTTTCAATCCGGTGACACATGTTTTATTCGATATGGATGGCTTAATCTTAAGTAAGTAACCTTATTAATGAAACAGCAACAAAATAACCCGTCATAACCTAAAAAAAACTTTGAGGTTACTTTGCCTCTTTCACTAAACTTTTATTTATTTAATGTTACAGACACTGAAGATTTATATACCGTTGCGTTTCAAAACATAACGTCTCGCTACGGCAAAGATTATACATTCGATTTGAAAGTACAATTAATGGGACTGCAGTCACATGAGACTGCCAATGTTATTATTTCTAAATTACAATTACCATTAACACCCGAAGAATTTATGGAGGAAACAAAAAAGAAATTTGAAGTCTTGTTTCCAGAAACTAAGGTTTTGCCAGGTAATGTGAGATTTAATTAACCTTAAAAAAACTCAATGGCATAGCATGGTCTCTCATACTACTCTCTCTATAACAAAAAGCCTTCGATATCTACATAGTCTAAATTTAAAAGAACTCTTTATAAATAATTATTATTTCTATAGGTGCCAGGAGGTTAATTGAGCATCTTCACAAGAAGAATATTCCTATAGCGTTAGCAACCAGCTCAAGTAAAGAAAGTTACGAGTTGAAGACGAGTAAGCATCACCAGGAGTTGTTCTCTCTGTTTCCATACAAAACGATGGGCTCTTCCGACCCTGAAGTGAAGAGAGGCAAACCTCACCCTGATATATTCTTGGTCGCTGCATCGAGGTTTCCTGACAAGCCAAAACCTGTGCAGGTTTGGATTCTATAAATAAATTTTCCTCCATTTTTTTTATCACCCAGCCCTAAATAATCCCTAAAATTTTCTGGGGTGATAAAAAATTGCTTACCATGTATTTTGTGGTGGTTTATAAACTTTTACAACATCTTTTATAGAAATAGGTTTTTTGTTAGATGTCTGCATCATGCATGATACAAGTATCGAAATTCATTCACTCACAAAAATCAGAATGCTAAACCAAATAGATTAAATTGTTTTTTTAATGATTGTTAATCTGTTCAATAACTAGGTACTTCTTAAAAAATAATTTAAAAAATTACAAATCTACCTAATGGCTAGTCCAGTTATGAAAAGAAAAAAAAAATTAAGAATTATATTCCCCTAGTAAATGGTGATCTTGTTGTTCCTTTTCAGTGCTTAGTATTCGAAGATGCTGTGAACGGAGTGGTGGCTGCAAAAGCTGCTGGCATGCAGGTAGTGATGGTGCCTGATCCTCGATTGGACGAAAGCCTCACTAAAGAAGCCACCCTCGTCATCAAAAGCTTAGAGGATTTCCAGCCAGAGTTGTTTGGATTGCCACCATTTGATGATTAGTTTCTTGATGAAACAAAGAGTAATAGAAAAATTTTTAGTAAGCCTTTAAATAGCTTATTGGTTAGACTAACCGATTAAGTATCTAACCGTTAGAGCATTGGACCTAATTTCCAAGGGCGCGTATTCGAATCCTGCCCAAAACTATACTTGCGAGTCTGGTGGTTTTTTTACTATTACAATTATTTTCCTTTAATAAGTTTCTATTAGGTATGGCCTAACTAGAATGTAAAGACACAAGACGTTAATAGGTAATCTAATAAATTTAACTAAAATAAATAGTAACACTAACAATACACAATGGAGAGGAAGTATTTATTCATAAGATTACACAGCTTAGTCTTCTTTAAGGTATAATTCAGACCAAACCGGCGCGCGTGCGGCCCGGAACGGAGCCGTACTGAAAGCTGCCACGGAGGCCGGCCGCGTCCGTGCGGGGGCCGTACGTCTGCCGCGGAAGCCGTACGGCGCCGCCGCCAGCACCCGTCGGCCGTAGCGGAATGCAAATAGAGATTAGCGGGTTGCAGCAATCATAATGAAATGTAATTCATGTTTATACTTTTCTATTTCCTTTACCGCATTGTAAAATGCCGAATGTGTCTGTTTAGACCCGTGGCGTTCCGCGGAAGTCGTACGGCGCCGAATGGCCATTGCGAAATGCGAACGGGCGGCGGTTAGTGCAGCTATTATGAACTAATTCCTGTTCATACATTTCAATTTCCTTTAGCGCATTTTAAAATATGCCGTCCGTGCCGGGCCGATGCGCGCCGATTGGTGTGAATTTTAGCTTAATATAGGGCAGAGGTACCCTTTGTGGCCACTTTAAGGAATTTTTGACTTTTAAGCACTAAGTACTAAATGGTCTTAGGTATTTAAGACACAAATTATATCTTAAATTATAATAATAATTATAATTAATTAATTTAAGATATATTATCTAGCCTTTAAAGGATAATTATAATTATAATTTAAGATATATTATCTAGCCTTTAAAGGTACATTTTTTTTAAGTTAAATAGTTTTTTGTATATAATACAAAATGTGTGAGAGGTGCCAAATGTACCGGTTTTGGCCACTTACTGATAGTTAAACTTTTGTAAGTATTGCGAAAAATCAAAACCAAACCCAGGTAAAATCAATATATTCTAATGCGCTAGAAACCAGTCAATTGCAAAACAACAATTTAATTGTAAAAAACAAAGGTTTATAAAGTATTTCATCCAAAACAAATTTCTTAAAATATTCATACAAAACATTTTTTCAAACAGAAAATGGAATTTATTGAAAAAAAATCTTATGACATAAGGAATTCTAACGGCTGTTATTATTACCTTAAAATACCTTATTTTCATTGCCTTTATCAGAAATGGCTAAAAGTTGTTTAGAAAACTTTTAGAGCAAAAAGTGGCCAAAACCGGTACAGTGGCCAAAACCGGTACGCCTGCCCTACTTACTTAAACTGACTAGTTGGCCTGGCTAGAATATTGGCGTTTAAATAAAATATACTTACTCATTTAGTTCTATTAACTATAGATAGTGTTTTATTTAAGGTAATTGGTGTAGCTCACTAACTGATATTTTGTCCAACATTTGATCACATTTTGTGATGTTGTAACATTTAATTTATATACTCACATATTTATTTACATAGCATTTATAATTGTTAAGAAAAATAACTAACACCTATATTAAGAATGGTTGTATATTGTATATAATAAAATATATTTTAAAGCACTATAACCAGTACAAATTGCAATTTAATAGTGAGACTAGAAAGTGTAAGTGTAAGTAAAATGAATCACAAACTGTTACCAGTATAATATATAACAATCTTATATTTTGTCTTTTTATTTTGTTTAGTTTTTGAATTCAAATAATGTAAATAAAAATTATTGCCATATGCAATTAAGGTTCATAATGTTTAGAAATCATAAGTCAATTTTAAATCCATTGTCATGTTGAATACATACCTAATTATTTTCTGTAAGACTGCTTTTTTGCCTGTTTTTTTTCTCATTTTGTAAGTAATAACGATTTTGTGGAATCTTATTAAACGTAGGTACAGTCAGCGTCAAATTGATATAAGCGTCTAGAGTAGTCAAAAAGATCTGAAAAACATAAAACCAATTTGATCTAGGCAGTTCAAATCATCAGATTGTTGTAAGCGCGCAAGGTGTTCAAAACATCTAGGCAGTCATTGTTTCATATTTATATGAGCGGTCAGAGTGTTCAAATTTATCAAAGCAAACAAAGCTATCAAAACATCTGAGCATAATGTACAACACCATAGTGCACAGATATTTTGAGAGCTTTGTTTGCTTAGATGATTTTGAACACTGACCGTTTTTGACTACTCTAGACGCTTATATCAATTTGACGCTGACTGTACTGCTAGCTTTTTTAGCAGTGTTGGTGGTCCCACACTGTTAGAAAATGTTGAAAAACATTAGTAAAAAGTTGTAATCGAAAATAGATGATCAAACGAACTACTGTGAAGTTCGATCGCTATTATATGAGTCGTTTCATTCGAAGATATAATATTTACAGAGTAGTCCCTTTAACCTACAGGCAACTTCGCACGTCTTTAGAGATTAAAAAAAAAAAAAAAAAGTTCACTAATCTGTCATTTACTGTTCTGTGGTCAGTTTGACGCCATTTTTCTCATTTCGTTTAGAGCAAGTTCAGAGTAATAGCGGTGTTCTAGAACAAAGCTTAACTAGTGGGTTTGTAAACCTCCGCCTGCAGCTGAGGTTTACTGGGCTGGGCGGGTTGCTATATCTTCGAATGAAACGACTCATATAATAGCGATCGAACTTCACAGTAGTTCGTTTGATCATCTATTATATTTCGTCGTTTCATTCTTTGATATAATATTTACAGAGTAGATGTTTAGAGATTTAAGTTTTGTTCTAGAAGAAGTGTTGATGGGTTGTTTTTATAAGAATAAATAACCATCTCAATTAAACATATTATGTATTTGTTCATAAGCAGAATGTAAACAATCAACCCTTAAATAATATTAAGTTTTCTCCGTACAAATTAAATACCTAATCATAAATCAGATACAAAAAAAAAGTAACTAATCATTAGTAGGGAACGTTACGGTTCTCGCGAAGACATCTTCGCTTTCAATAGGCCGGTTATAGAACCGAGCAAAGGCTGTGTAGATGTAGGTACTTGTCCAACCAGCTGTTTTTCTTATCTCGTCTACAAACACTGAGTCGTGAGCAAGCACGGTCGAGATGGAGGCGTATCGTGTGCTATCGCCACTCTCTCCCAAGCTCCCAACAGCTTATTTAACCCAGCGGCTTAAAGACTGCGAGCTGGTGCGCTTGTGGAGTTTTTTTGTATTTTAACAACAGTATGTCTGCGTTCGAGTCCTCATATTTTTTGAAAAATATATATGATCGACGAGGACTCTCGTGAAAGAATGGCAAGTACAGCATGGGTTGTTCGCGGCCCGGGACCGAAGTTTTAATAATGTCGGTTATGGCTATCTTAACACCGTCTTGAGAAATGAATACATTTTCTAGTTTTATAAGCGTGAAAGTTTGTACCCTGTGCATTGTACAAAGTGTTCTTGTCTATGCTCAGTACTAAATTTGGGTATCAATTAGGTATGTGGTTGAGAACAAGTTGTGGGTCCCAAGTAGAGGTAATATTTAGGGCGACTTGGTTTGAGTTTGTAAGCGCCTTTTAGAACTCGTTAAATACACTCATGTAAGCCGATGTTACTGTTTAATGGTTTAAGAACAGTGAAACGGTACGGCGCGGGACGGTGATTTAATATACTTAAACGTAAGCTTCGTCAGATAGCTCCCATTCAGCATCGGGGTTGCTTTTACTTGGCTCGATATCTGAGCCGTTATTTTTTGTGTTTACTTATGACGCGTGTAGCCAAATGGTGATGAATCTACCTACATCGTGTCAACTTCTTTAAGCGTGGAAATTTTATTCCATCTACCTTGACGGTTAATGTAGCATACTACTGTAGTATTATCCATGCGCAGTAATATTGCACAATATCGTCTTCCTTTGTAAAAGCTTTCATAGGACAGAATGTTGTAAAAAAGTTATTGCGCCACCAGTTTTGGTCTTCTTAAAATTAAATTTTTGCTTTGCATTTACCGTTATGGCGCTGCAATGCCAAAAACTTCTGGCGTTCTTAAAGTTAAATCCGTATTTAGCTGCTAGACAGACCGAAATTAGAACACCAATAAAATTAGCAAAGATTCTTATTGTACGTTTCGGTAATTTTAAATAATTTCTGATAATTTGTGCAATGTTTCTGCGTTTTACAGCGAGAAATGTTGCGTATCATAATTATAAAAAGCCTTGGAAAGTACAGAATTGAGAAGGCGTTAACACACTTTTTTCGCGGTTTACAACAAAACCTAAACATTGTAACAATTTAGGAGTCGTACCGTACGTAGTCGTACGGAAGTGTCCCCGATGCCTTATGTTAAGATTATTTTTACTAACCTTCTATGGGCCACAGTATTGTCTGATAAATAAAGAATTTATTTATTAAGCATCGTCGAAATAAATTGACTGATTTATGACCTTGGCTTCTAAGATAGGACATATAACCTCTCTCATAATTTTGGTAAAAACCCTGGATGCTGATGTTACGGATAGGCCGTAAGGCAAGTCAGTAAATTCGTCGATAGCTAAGTTTGAATTTGGAGCTTGAAAATGAAATCTTAAATATTATTCGGTCTTCCTTACATATTGGAAGTCATAAATACGCCTCTTTGAGGTCAATCGGTGCTACAAAACTACCTTGTGGTATAAGTTAAGGAGATGTTCTATAGTCTTCCATTCTAAAATAGTTTTTCTTCTCAATAAATTTATTTAATGATTTAAGATTTAAGACAAAGCGTTTACCACCATTAGACTTGGGTGCAAGGAAAGTTCTTGATATGAACTGGTCAATTACCGGGGAACAATGTGAAATTGCTCCAATTCAATTAATTTATTTATAGCTTGGACCATCTCGTGACTTTCTTCGGGGGTAAATTTAGATTAAAGCACGACAGACTGTCACTTCCGTACAAAAGGGTATAGAATATCCGTTTTGGATCCATGATAGTACAGTTTTGTTGAATGTTATATGAAACCAACAATCATAAAAGTATTGAATTCTGCCAGCGTGTACCTTTGTTATTGTGGCAGTGCACGGGGCCTGGGTTGATTGTAGTTCTTCGCAGAAGACGAAGCAGGCTGAGGGTAGGTTCGTCGCGGTGGCGGCGCTAGCCTCTGTCCTGTCCTGTGGTTTGACCTCCCCGCCGCCCCCCTGTTTCACGGGTACTGAGGAGGTCCTGACCGGTTTCCCTGATGGGCAGGACGAATGACTGTGGACTGGACTGCAGAAGGTTTCTGAATTGTGAATGTTTTCCAAATCTGTGAACCTTGTCGTTCGATTGCCTTACTGGCTTTTATATTTTCGGATGATGTATTACCCAATAAAGAGTCATATCTATCGGAGTCTTGTAGGACGTGCAGGAAATTATTTTCTAAACTAGATGTAATAAGTTTAATCCTATCTTTCGTTAGGAAATGGAGTATATCAATACCAAAATGCGACAGTCGTCGCTTAGATACTAAAGAGATTGTATCTTATCGTCTGAGGAGAGCAGTGTGTCCATTGCTCTATTTACCTATTGCCGAGGTACCCATATCAAGTTGTTGAAAACCAAGAAACATTTTGTAGCGTCCCCTCACGACGACGACGTCAGAAACTGCGGCAGCAATCGCTGCGTTTAATTAAGGTGCGTGCAACATTCAACAATTATTTGGTATCAAGTACCTTTGTCAAGTTCTCTTTCTGATCTTTTGGTAGACCTATTTTTCATAAAGGTGTCTATAAATTAGCTAAGCTGAATGGCATCTCCAAAATCAGGCGTATCGGACGTAGAAGCCCTCAACGCTGACAATATTATTGTAGATCGAAAGTTATCGATGTAATTTCTTGAGTGAGCCGTTTGCGATACTGCGGCATCCAAGGTTTGTTGGATGGATATTTCCAAAGATTGTTCGATAAAGTCCCGCATCGTTTTGTATGATATTTATTGTATCCAAAACAAACACTCTTTTTTGCCAAAAAAAAAAAAACAACATGAGGGTAGAATGTAAAAAATAAAATTCAAAGAATAATTTAATAAGTTATTATGGCCTAATGATTTATATTGTCCCGCAGACAATAAACTATTGATAACGTGCATCTATCCTAGAATGCAGGTAGATTCTACTTTATGTCATAATATGTGACCCATAATTAGCCCGCAGCTAATTACGATATCGCGGTTGACCCCCAGTCAATTGCGACTTAGTTTGATTTTATGTAACTTAATGAACTGTAGATAACGTGCGTCTATCCTAGAACGCAGGTAGATTCTACTTCATGTCATAATAAATGTCCCATAATTAGCCCGCAGCTAATTACGATATCGCGATTGACCCGCAGTCAATATCGATTTAGTTTGATTTTGACTAACTACCTAAATAAACTGAAGATAACGTGCGTCTATCCTAGGACGCAGGTAGATTCTACTTCATGTCATAATATATGACCTATAATTAGCACGCAGCTAATTACGATATATCGCGATTGACTCGCAGTCAATCTCGATTTAGTTTGATTTTAAGTAACTAAATAAATGTAGATAACATGCGTCTATCTTAGAACGCGGGTAGATTCTACTTCATGTCATGATATATGACCCATAATTAGCTCGCAGCTAATTACGATATCGCAATTGACTCGCAGTCAATCTCGATTAAGTTTGATTTTATGTAACTAAATAAAGTGTAGATCACATGCGTCTATCCTAGAACGCGGGTAGATTCTACTTCATGTCATAATATATGACCCATAATTAGCTCGCAGCTATTTACGATATCGCGATTGGCTCGCAGTCAATCTCGATTTAGTTTGATTTTATGTAACTAAATAAAGTGTAGATAACATGCGTCTATCCTAGAACGCGGGTAGATTCTACTTCATGTCATAAATATGACCCATAATTAGCTCGCAGCTAATTACGACATCGCGATTGACTCGCAGTCAATCTCGATTTAGTTTGATTTTATGTACCTAACTAAGCTCATCTAGTGAAATCACTTGTTCATGTTCACCAGTGAACAACAAGAAACAAATAAGTATACATTGTATCTTAATATCTGATAAATTTAGTTAACTATTGTGTAGCTTGTTAATAACTTGTATGCACAAATATTCGAATAGGAATTGATAAAGCACTATAAACGTACCTGTGGCATTATCTTCATTCTCTGAAGAATATAAACGTTGGACTCGTTCAACATTTTCCTATGCGCTGCGTTTCGGCATTTAAAATAGACGCGTGCGCTCGTTGCCTCGCACGAAAAAGGAATGGGAAAATGGCGTCAAACTGACCACAGAACAGTAAATGACAGATTAGTGAACTTTTTTTTTTTTTTTTTAATCTCTAAAGACGTGCGAAGTTGCCTGTAGGTTAAAGGGACTACTCTGTAAATATTATATCAAAGAATGAAACGACGAAATATAATAGGTTTTTTTTTTAAGTGCATATCTCTGTAACTATTCGTCCTAGAAACAAAATATAAAACATTAACTGGGTTAAAAGATGTCGAGAGGCGGTAGGAAAAAATGTATGATTCAAAAGTAAGCACTTACTTATTTCATTTTGTAGATCTATTTTAATCAAGAGTTCTTGACTTTGACTTTGAAATCCATTATAAAAATTAAATTCTTTCTCTTTACAATATTGTCTAAAAGTACCTATAATTAGATTTAAGTGTGGGACCCGGACCACCAATTATTTATTTTGCCACCTGTATAATAGCTAACGGCATTCAGTTATTGTGGATATAAAGAAGCCCGTGGCGCAGTGGTTATATACCGCGCTCGGCCTGCGATCGTTGAGGTTAAGCAACTTTCGCAATGGTCGGTCACGGGATGGGTGACCAAAAACTTTTCATCTCGAGCTCCTCCGTGCTTCGGAAGGCACGTTAAGCCGTTGGTCCCGGCTGCATTTGCAGTCGTTAATACCTATACCTACTATATTTCTGTTGTGTGGGTGATGGATGGCCCATTCTCCTTATCCATTCATAAGAAAGGCCAGTGCCCCAGCTGTGGGGACATTAAATAGATTGCACAAATATCGCACAAATATTGCACAATAATCTGAAGGTCACTCTAGTACAGATAAGTTTGAAACCTGATCGTAAGTAAGTACCTAGTTTATGTCCCAAGTGATTCTAATTCGATAAATTTATTCCTTAGTTAGAAGATTATTAATATAATGTAGAAGGAAATATTTACATTAAATATTGCGTCTATAGGGCCGATAAGATAAAAGATGTCTGAAGTAATCGGCCTTCTCACATACTTGGAGGACTGCCAATTACGTATATCTACGATGTACCTACGTAAATCATAGACGTTCATTCGTTAAAACGCTTTCAGGGTATAAAGTGCTTTTAAGTGATATTTAAAAATGACTTTTAAACCTGTTACTCATGTTTTGTTTGATATGGACGGATTGATATTAAGTAAGCTGTTTTTTATATTAATAAATCAATTTCTATCGATGTTTGTGTTTTATTCGTTTTAATGAACTCTGTGGACAGGCGCGGATCCAGGGTTTGGTTGAGGGGGGCAAATTTGGTTCAGGTGGGGCAATCTTAGCTCATTTCACGTGGTAAAATGTGATGAATGCAAAAATGTTGTAGGTAAAATCTGGGACTTAGTGGATATACCTACTATACTCGTATTAGAATTTGTACTACTTTGGGGCTGGGTTAAATTAAATTGTAGATTTTTTTTGTTAATTAACTTGCATATAAGAGACATTCATTTCTTCTACGATTTGCAGATACGGAAGAACTTTATACGATTGGTTTCCAAGAGATAGCTTCTAAGTTCGGAAAGACATTCACTTACGATTTGAAGGTGAAGATAATGGGGCAACAGAGTGAAGAGTTAGCTGCTTCTATAATAGATGCATTGGGTCTGCCGATGACTGTCGAAGAGTTTGTTAAAGAATCTCGCGTTATATTCCAAAAGCTGTTCCCTCAATGTAAAGTTATGGCTGGTAAGTAAACTAAGACTAAGACTGCTCACACGAATACTCACTCACACACACTCACACTCATTCACACACTCACACACACACCACTTGTATCCACTAATGTTTTTGTTTTACTTTAGAATCATCATCATCATCATCATCAGCCATTTAATGTCCCCACTTTAGAATAATCGTATTAAAATAAGGATTAGATGTTTATTTTGTAAATTCCATCATGTTAACTACTTACTACATTGATCAAATGTTAGTAGGTAATGGTTATGATTTAATTGTATCTACCTGTACCTACCTGAATAAATGTGTACCTATTACATCCGGGATGTACATCTGGGTCACTGGTGTTCCTGAAACTCAGGCTTTTGCTTATTTCAGGCACCAGTCTCCACAAGTACAACGTTATGTGCTAACTAATTGTAATTAGTTTGTAACTCACCAAGTTTGTGGAGAAAATCAATAAATGATTTATTTATTATTATTTATTTATTTAAGAGCTGACGCGCGCGAACTACTTTTGTCTCATCATCATCAGCCATTTCTAACCGCCTGGTTTAGTGGTTCACACCACCGATTCCAGACCCAGAGGTTACGTAGTAGTATTTTTTTCCTCTGTGCCAGAGGTCCCGGGTTCGATTCCCAGCGGGGGTAGATACATATTGTATTCGGTTTGGTTGGTGGTAGGACTTGTTGTTCTTAGTCCGCCTGGCTAGCTACCACTATCTTATCTAAGTCTGCCATAACAATGATGTTTTCAGCTTTATTGTGTTCCGGCAGTTCAAATAAGACTAGATAAGTTACAGACTAGGTATTAGAACAGAGCATAGGATGTAGGTTAAATATACCTACTTAGGTAAGTACTTTATATCTTCATAGGTATTCCTATACGACCAGAAACCACTTAGATAAATAGGTAGGTACACGGTAAGTACCTAGGTACTAGCTAGCTAACTAGCTGTTTGTTCGCTCTATTTTCAGGCATTGAAAAGCTCATTCGTCATTTACGGGACAACAACGTACCCATAGGACTAGCGACAAGCAGCAGTAAAGAGTCTTACGACCTTAAAGCATGTCACCATTCAGAGCTATTTGACTTATTCCCTTACAAGACTTGGGGCTCATCAGACCCTGACGTGAAGAGGGGTAAACCGTATCCTGACATTTTCATCGTCGCCGCTGCTAAGTTTCCTGAAAAACCTGCACCGGAGAAGGTAAAGTCATTTAAATTAAAATTACAAAACTTTAATTTGTAAGTTGTAATAAACCGCAATTTTTGGTAGGTATTTACCCGCCGCGTATCGTGTCTTGCTTGTCCCGACGCGAATCAGAGGGCCTAGTAGGTACTCTGAAACGCAAATCCCGAAACTTCGGTACTTATACCCGACCTTCTCCCTCTCTAGTCGCGCGGGACAGGGACCCTACTCTGAAACGCACATCCGAAACTTCGGTTAGCCCCGTCCCTTTCACTCGATTCTGTCACATGACTCGAGCGTGCGAGGGACGTGTATAACGAAGTTTCGGGTTTTGCGTTTCAGAGTAGGCCCTCAGAATCGAGTGAAAGGGGCGGGGCTAGCCAAAGTTTCGGATTTGCGATTCAGAGAACGGTCCCAGTTCCATGCGTTTAGTATGAGATTATACAGGGTGTCACGTAAATAATGGTCGAGCTGTAGGTAATTCCTAGATAGGCCACTTGATTACCGACAACAAATTTGAAGCGTAGGTAGGTATTTCAAAATTACTAAGGGCTGCCAAAAAAATATGATTTATAGGTAGGTACCTAATCAATTATGATGTGGCTTATACCTATTTAGGAATTACCGTTGGACCGTGGTCGAACCACTATTTACGGGACACCCTGTTTTATTATTAGCGTGGCGATACGCGGGGCAGCTGTTACTTGTTTTTAATTACTTATTCCACTGTCATCAAAATTGCCCTGTACCTATATGCGTATCCATTAGGTACGTCTCGTTTCTAGTTATAGTCGACTAGCAGATCCTCGCGGTTTTACCCGCGTGGTACCCGTTGTGGGAATATCGGGATAAAATATAGCCTATGTCACTCAGGAAGAATAAAGCTTTCTAATGGTCAAAGAATTTGACAAATCGGTCCAGTAGTTTCGGCGCCTATTCAATGCAAATTAACCATCAAATCTTTCCTCTTTATAATATTAGAACCTATAGAAACCTAGAGGTCTCGGGTTCGATTCCCGAACAAGACAAATATTTGTGTGCATGAACATTGTCTATTTGTATTGGTCTGGATGTTTTCTATGTATATTAAGTATGTATTTACAAACAAAAAGTATTTAAGTATATATTTATCCGTTATCAAGTTCACGTAGACACAGTTTCTTAAGAAATTAACTACAGGCTTAGAATTGGTGTGATTGTAAGAGAATATTTATTTATTTATTATTTATTTATTTATTTATAGGTAAAGAGCGAAAATGATTTTTATCTACTTTAAAAGTGGTTGCTATATTGCTTGGACTACAAGGAGGGTTCACAAAATATTGTTATTTGCTTTGTTTATGGGACAGCAGAGATACTGAAAACCACTTTGGCCAAAAAGAGCTGACGTTTGTGGGGTGAATCAAATGTTAAAAATGAACCTCTTATTCTGCAAGAAAATGTTATTTTCCCACCTTTACATAAAAAAACCTGGCTTAATGCAAATTGCAATATTGGACTTTTTGCAGTGTTTAGTATTCGAAGACTCCGTGAATGGCGTCCGCGCGGCGGCGGCGGCCGGCATGCAGGCGGTCATGGTGCCGGACCCGCAGCTCTTGGCGCTGGATCCCTCGCTCACAGCTGAGGCCGCTCTCGTGCTGCGCTCCGCTAAGGATTTCCAACCGGAACTCTTTGGTTTACCACCTTATTAACAACTAGCGGATCGTCGCGGTTTTACCCGCCTGGTAGGTACCCGTTCCCGTGGGAATAACGGGATAAAATAAAGCCTATGTCTTTGGGAAGAATGTAGCTTTATAATGGTCAAAGAATTTTCTAAATCGGTACAGTAGTTTGGAGCCTGTTCAATTGAAACAAACAATCAAACCTTTCTTCTTTATAATATTAGTATAGATAGATGAAAGAGTTAGGTACTTTATTAACTCACGCACTGATCACCATCAACTATGTTTATCGGACTATTGAGCATTTCCTTAGGCAAGATGCCACAGTTTCTTAACCATCCTTCTGAAGCAGTCGGGAATGCAGATGGTCCCGGCCGGTATAATATTAGTATAGATAGATGAAAGAGTTAGGTACTTTATTAACTCACGCACTGATCACCATCAACTATGTTTATCAGACTATTGAGCATTTCCTTAGGCAAGATGCCACAGTTTCTTAACCATCCTTCTGAAGCAGTCGGGAATGCAGATGGTCCCGGCCGGTATGATATTAGTATAGATAGATGAAAGAGTTAGGTACTTTATTAACTCACGCACTGATCACCATCAACTATGTTTATCAGACTATTGAGCATTTCCTTAGGCAAGATGCCACAGTTTCTTAACCATCCTTCTGAAGCAGTCGGGAATGCAGATGGTCCCGGCCCATAGCTGTTGGCGTCGGCACCCTCATTCACAGCTGAGGCCACGCTTGTGCTGCGCTCCGCTGAGGACTTCCAACCAGAACTCCTTGGTTTACCGCCTTATTAACTATTTATCATAAAAAAGTTTCTCAATATCATCAGCCATTTTAATGTCACTACTGGGATCCCCGCAGCACAGGATCTTTTGTATAAGTAAAAAGACTAGCTGCTGCCCGCGGATTTACCCGTTTCCGTTGGCATGCAGGCGGTCATGATCCCGGGTCGCAGCTGTTGGCGCTGAGACTGGCACCCTCACTTACAGCTGAAGCCACGCTCGTACTGCGCTCTGAATTACAACCAGAACTCATTCGATTAAGTGCCACGTTACTAACACACCGTAATTTTAATCATCATCAGACATTTCCATACCACTAGTCACTGCTGGGTCGCGCTCAGGAGCTCGAGATAATCCCGAAAACAAGCATTGGGTAAATATGGACGAACCACGATTAGAGAAATAAAATGCGTTTCATGCGTTGCCTGCTTACGTTTTCCCCGTTAACGACAAACTTGGTCTCTTCAAGGCCAGAGTGAACAGGGATCTCCTGCGCAAGCATGCAACATTCTAGACCACATCCTGTTAATACACAAGATGGTGGTCAAATGCCTGCTCGGTTTTATGATACTTGACACGCGTCGCAGATTTTTACGATGCGATGCAAATTCAGTTTTGTATGGGAGCCCTTAGTGCCTATTTTCCCTAACTAAATTAAAACAAAGTCAGCTAGACAACAATATTTTATTCTGTAAGTGAAGTACTATGTAACACAACACAATTACTAAATAATTAATACAAAACATTTGCACAAATCCGTAATATTTTAATTATTATGACTAGCAATGATTTGAGCTTCAGGTACTTGTCTACAACCATTTAGTTGTTAAATCGGCAATTATTATAAATTATTATTAAGTGTAATTAAATTAAGATTAAATTAATAAATATTGGATCTGTATTCTTGTGTTTTCATTTGTTTGTTATTTACCTAACATATCCTATTACTGTTCAACAGTAAGATATGATATTCGCTATCAAAAGGTTTCATTTAAAATGAAAACAACAATTATGTAGAAAAATGGAAAATGAAGCATTTGGAAAAAATCGACCCGTCCCATCGGAGCTGGTTGTGACACGGGTCGATTTTTTCTAAATACTTCATTTCCCATTTTCCAATAATAAAAATTGCATATTGAATGCAAAAAAGTAAAAATTTAAATAACAATTATGTAAGTACATAAAAATACTTACAATAAATACTTTTGTAGGTACACCTCATAAATAAATTCATTCATAATAAATAAGAAACATAGATGTGTGTGTAATTTACTAGTTACTGTAAGTGGCACTATCTGCCATTGTAATTAGAATGAATAAATGAATAAATAAATAGATATTAACAATAATACACATACCTATTGAACATTAAGTTTTATTGTAACTTAGTAGTTTTTACGTTTAATTTTAAACTATCTGGACTTTTTGGTAAATATAGATTTTATTTATCCCCATAAGTTACTACCTACATGACTCAAAACTAAATGACATATTATTTATCTTAACACTAGCGGCTCCCCGCGGTTTTACGCGCGTGGTTCCTGTTCCCGTGGGAATATCGAGATAGAATATAGCCCTATATCACTCGGGAATAATAAAGCTTTCTACTTGTGAATTCTTCCCAAAGAAGATGAAATATGCGTAAACGCATTCCCCTCATTAAAAAAAAGACGTGAGCTTTTAAATAAACTCATGCATTGCACGGTTATACATATTAACAATGTTGGCAAGTGGCAGGTACACTCAGGGACACTTTCGGTGAACCACTTATTACTTCCTATCCTTTCGTGTGGTTGCCATCACACCATTCACTTGCAGTCACTATCCCTAATTTGCTTATGCATTGTGCTACCTATACTACCCTAGTTAAATACATAGGTACACACAAAAAATCGCGAGGCACTAGCCACACGAAATGAAGTAAGAAGTGGTTCACCGAAAGTGTCCCTGATTGTACAGTAGGTATACTTACAAGAAAGTAAAAACTGTGTAAAATATATCCGGAATTTCCTTATAAAGAATAAGGAGGTAGACCAAAAAGTTCAGGTCTGAAGTCTTCCAACGACTTGAGGATCAGCGTAGCATCCTTCAGCTCTGCGACATCTATGCGAGGATCCGGCACAACCACTACTTGCATGTTAGCTGCTTTTGCTGCTTTGATCCCGTTCACTGCATCTTCAAACACTAAGCACTGAAATGTAAAGAAGATTCGGTTCACGTACGTATATAGGGGGGGGGGGGGGGGGGGATGGGGCGGTTGGGGGTCCGGACTTCCCCATTCATATCCATATAGAAAACGATAGTTGCTTTTTACTTTGGGGACACCACCCTTGTCAAAGCTATAACTACGTCCGTGATTCGGTTTGTCAAGGCGTGTCCAGATATGTATCACTTGCCCGATTCGATCACCGTATCCGTATCGCCGACGCGTATCGTATCATGATCGCATATTTGGACGGGATATGACACAGTCAGTCTTGATATGCATCTAAATTAATTGACACCATTGCCCCATTTGCCCCCTTGGATCCGTGCCTGTTTTTAACTTTTTATTGGTTGTATGTTTATTGATAATCTTTATATAACTTACAAGACAACAATTTATCTATTTTTTCTTATCCACAACGGGGCAGCACTTAGCCTTCATCACACCTGGTGTTGTAGTGATAAGACTGAAGGTGGAAGCGCACTACTTCCGGAATCCTCAAGCACTGAGGAACTGGCTATCTTATCTCTAACTGCCGGAACACAATAATGCTGAAAACATTCATTGTTATGGCGTCAGACTTAGATAAGACGGTGGTAGCTAGCCAGGCGGACTAAGAACAAGTCCTACCACCAACCAAACCGAATACAATATGTACCCCCACTGGGAATCGAACCCGGGACCGCTTGGTCTGAAATCGGTGGTGTGAACCACTAGACCACAGAGGCGGTTAAGATGAAGATCTATAGGTAGGTACATGTTAATACTTTTAGCGAAACTGAGAAAATAGTTTGTTTAGAATCGAGACTAGAATCTATTCCACACATATTAGATAGGGGTTAAATTTTTCAAAAAATTTTTGTTTCTACCATTGGTGTCTACTGCCGCTGTTCATTCAATAGTGTGTACGATGCGGACCGGTGCAGACGCGTGCACATTTATTGTCAACATACTGTGAAACGCGAACGCGGTCAAGTGCCGCGTTACGCTTATAGCCATGAGTGATAAACTTGTGGCTAACGAACTCCTGGCGTTCCTACAACAAAAGTTGGACGTCATGGATGAGGTGAGCGCGCTCCAAATCTGCAAGTCGAACTTCCGTGAGGATGATGTGGCCGCAGCGAAGAAACTGCTGTACGAGTCTCTCGGCAAGATTGACCAGATGGTGTCCCGGAGACGAGATGGGACACAGAAGAGCCTGCAGGAGATCATCACCCTGCTAAAGGAAACCGATCCTGATGACGTGCCCACGTTCGTGGCGAGAGACCTCAACAAGCTGCCTCCCGTCACCTTCGATCACGTCGATGTTACCTGCCTTCTGAAGGATATCGTTTCCTTAAAGAAGAGTTTGGCTGAAGTGATGTTGAAATTCCAATCATCGGAAAAAACTGTGAGTGAATTGCGTAAGGAAGTTGACAATTTACGTGAATCACTCGCAGTAAGTAGGTCACCGATCGAGTTGCAAATCAGCAGTTTCGTCGCCGACACCGCCACGGCCCGACAAAACCCGAGCGCCGCCGTCACTGGCTGCGAACGCCGACTCTGCGAGCTGCGCGCCCTCCGCCCGCGCCCCGCCGCCGCCACCTCATGTGCCGCCGCCGCCGCTCCCTACTGCGGTGGCGCCTCGAGCGCCCGTCAGCAGTCCAGTTAACTATGCTGCTGCCGCGAAAAGAGCCCCTGCGCCGAATGCTGCCGTACGGGGCCAAGATGACCAAGGTTTCACCGAGGTTCGGAACAAAAAGCGACATCGTCAGCGACCGACGCAAAACCAGTATGGTACCGCACCGACAGGGCCCAACTTCCTGCTGCGAGCTGCCATACCGACGACCGCCGTATACTTGTCCCGTCTCCACCACACCATCACTGCGGGGGACGTGACAGAGTATATCAAGAAGAAGAGCAACTTCTGCTTGAGAGTGCAGGCTTTGGAATCGCGCCACAATACTAATTTCAAGTCGTTTGTGGTGCGCGTCCCGACAGCGAAGCTGGAAACTTTCTTAAAGGAGGATTTCTGGCCGCAGGGGGTGGTTTACCGGCGCTTCCGGGGGACGTTGCCATATGCCACCGATTCAACACCGAGAGCTGTTACTTAATTTTATCTTACTAACCTAGTGCTACATTTATATACTAACAAAATTGTGTTATATAATCTATTTATGTTAGTCTATAAGGTATTTATTATATGGGCCATATTGTGAAATATTGTAAGTTGCCTGAAATAAATGATTTATTTATTTATTTATTTATTCAATGCACGAGCGACCCGTTACGTGCTCTCTTACGTCAAAGTAAAACTTAAATAAAATCTGTCAGAAAGTCTTCTTTTATCAATGGTAGGTATTCAAATTAATATAAAATAAATTAGTTGGGATGTACCTATGGGCTTTTCGGTTATTGCATTAACACATTGTATATATAAAATTCTTAAGTTACCTACTGACTGACCGACAGACAACGCACAGTCGAAACTACTGGGCGCAAGAAGCTGAAATTTGGCACGTATGTTCCTTGGGGCAGCACTAAGAGAGGATTTTTGGAAATCCTACTAACATTATAAATGTGAAAGTTTAGATGTTTGGATGTTTGTTACTCAATCACGCCAAAACGGCTGAACGGATTTTTTTTTTTTTTTTATTTGATTTTGATCTGCGAGCAGCCCATTAGCCATATACAGATGAGTTGTACGTTATTAGTTTGAAGGGCGCGCTTCCATCGATGCGGCTACCCTTATTCATCACAACACAATGTACATCCGGTGACGATGTCCATTGTTAGTTGTCTTTCAACATAGACGTGGCCTCCGTAGACGGTGCATAGCTTTGCTGTCGTCTGTAAGTTGCGATGCAAGTGAATTTACGTGGCACTCTAGCCTTGTTTTGTAGTTATCACGGAACCTCACTATTTCCTCTCCCACTGTTGGAATCTCCAAATAATTGTGGACTTCTGTGTTTTTGGTGAACCATGGAGCATTAGTAATAGTTTTAAGACAGCTATTTTGAAATCGTTGTAGTATTTCTATATTAGATCGGCATGCTGATCCCCATAGTTCTATACCATATGTCCAAATTGGCTTGATGATGGCTTTGTAAATAATAACTTTATTTTCCAAACTCAATAACGAGCCTCTTCCTATAAGCCAATTCAGATCTCTAAATTTACTCTGTGCGTGGTCTCTTTTTGCTTTTATGTGACTTTTCCAATTTAGCTTTCGATCCAAGTGCATCCCGAGGTATTTTACAGTTTCTTGGTGTGGCAAGATTGCATCATGTAGCTTTACAGGTGGGCAATTCCCAGTTCTGAGTGTGAAGGTGATGTGAGTTGATTTCGATGCACTCGATTTTATCCTCCATTTTTCAAGCCATCTTTGAATCTTACACAGGTGTTCTTGCAAAATTTCAGAAGCATTTTTAATACATCGACTGCTTGCTAAAACTGCTGTATCATCTGCATATGTGGCTGTCAGGATTTTCTCAGTGTGTGGGAGGTCTGATGTGTAGAGTGTGTACAGAACCGGACCCAGTACAGAGCCCTGCGGTACCCCAGCATGAATTTCTCGACATGTTGACGTGGCACCCTCTAATTGCACTTGAAACTTTCTTTTGCTTATGTAGGATTCTAGTAACTTATAGAATGAGTTGGGTAGATTTGTTTTTAGTTTGTATAGAAGTCCCTTGTGCCAAACCCGGTCAAATGCCTGCTGAATATCCAGAAAAGCAGCAGAACAGTATTCTTTTCTCTCCAGCGATTGGCGAATCTTCTGAGCAACTCGATGTACCTGTTCGATAGTAGAATGATTAGGTCGAAATCCGAACTGGTGGTCAGGTATAATTTGTCGTTCATTAAGGATTGGTATCAGTCGTTTCAGAACCAGCTTCTCTAATAACTTTGATAAGACGGGTAAAAGGCTTATTGGTCGATACGACGAAACTTCACTCGAAGGCTTTCCTGGCTTGGGTATCATGTGTATGATCGATATTTTCCATAAGGTGGGAAAGTATTGTAGTCTCAGTATAGCATTAAATAGTATAGTGATGAGCACTATTGCCTTTCTGGGTAATTGATTTAATAATTCAGCTGTTATCAGATCAAAACCTGGAGCCTTTTTCGACTTGAGTTGTCTAATTTGTCTTCGTACCTCTCTAGGAGACACTGGTCTTATAGGGTGTGACATTTGTTGATCACTATTAAGTATCAGATCGATATCGTCTTCTTGGTGGTTGCAAGCTGGATCATTGGGCTTGAAGACGTTAGATAAAAAGTCGGCAAATAATTCTGTTTTATCACTGGGTCGTCTTGCCCAACTACCATCATTGTCGCGTAGAGGAGGTACATGATTTTTAGGTCGCTTCCTATACTTCGTCAATTTCCAAAGAGAGTAATCATCGGCTTTATCAGTAGAAAGTGATTCCAGCCTTTTTTGGAAGGTTTTATTCTCAACTTCTGTAAGTAGTTCTGCAAGTTCTTTTTTAGATTTATTAAGTGCAGTTTTATCAACTGAGTTTCTACTTAAATGCCATTTTCTCCTTAGTCTTCTCTTTTCCAGGATTTTGTTTTTAATTGCTATTGAATAGTCCTTAACGTTGAGGTTTTCTTCTGTGATCGGATGTGGCTGAACGGATTTGGCTGAAATTTGAGACACAGATACTTTGGAGCCTGGAGAGGAACATAGGCTACTTTTTACCACGAAAAAATATCACATTCTCGCGGGATAACGTCTTGTAGTCCACGCGGACGAAGCCGCGGGCGGAAAGCTAGTTCTAAATAAAAAAAGGTGGTCCACGCAGGCGAAGTCGCGAGCGGAGCGCTAGTTATTCTAATAAAAAGAGTTCATTTGCAAGCTCTTAACACTATCAATAGAGCTTCTGTGAATGCATAGCATTTTTACTATTTTTTAAGTTAATTGAGAATGTTGTTTGCATACTTTAAACTTTACTATTTACTACAATCTACTAACTTTACTACAAATTAAAAAAAATGCGTTTACATCATAATACAACTTACATCTTCTGGGTTTGGTTTATCAGGGAACCGTGAAGCGCACACAAGGAATATAGCTGGATCAGGTTTCCCTTTCTTTACTTCAGGGTCAGACGTCCCCATGGTGAGGTGGTGGAACAGACTCAGCAGTTCCTTATGTTTCTGCATCTTCATCTCGACACTCTCTTGCCCTGAACTTGTAGCTAGCGCTATTGGCACGCCTGCTTTACGCAGATGTGCAACTAATCTTTGAGCTCCTGTAAGAATAAAACATTGTAATTAAATAACCAATTTTCATACAAAAAAGTAATTTGATAAATTAAACCGACTTCAAAATTTAGCTGTCAGTTGAAAAGAAAAATAATGATGTTTGTATGAAAATAACACAGAAAGGATCCTACCTAACTGTCTCGCATTATCAGGCATGCACACTGATCTATGTGTGGTAATAATAGAGGTCAGTGGGCATGCATTTGTACAATGTAATAATTACTTACTAATTGAGAATGACAGTGTAACAACATGTTTACCTACACAGCCAAAAAGAAATGTTGTTTTGTGAGATGTCTTTGTCAGTAAGCAGGAGTAGCTTATACTGCGATTTTGACTGTGTCAGCCTTATTTACAGCAACTTACAATTGAATGAAACCAATAGATTTTAATTGGTTACTGTACAGACAATGCAGTGCTCTCACAATGTAGTTTCCTTATAATTTTAACATAGTACCTACGTTTTGAAATCTTAGCTCTATAACAAGAATTCATATTAAGTATTGTCTTTCCATACCTGGCATTAGTTGTGCAGTAGGAAATAGGACCCGATAGATATTCCAACATTCGCTCATGAACTCCTCTTTTGTAATCGGCAATTCCAATGTTTTTACTATCTTTTCAGCGCATTCAGGACCTTGAAATCCCAATAAGCTTGCTTTCAACTCCCAAGTGAATTCCTTCCCATACTTCGCACATACTTTGCTAAAAGCTTCTGTGTAAATAATCTCAGAATCTAAAATAAAAAATTAATACCAAAATATGTATTTAAATATTATTAGTAAAGATTTATTCAGTTACAAATAGGTGTGAAGTGTGATACTTGCCTAGTATTAGACCATCCAAATCGAACAAAACATGAGTAACTTTCTTGAACTGCATCTTGCAATTTAAGATTATAATTATTGAAAACACTCAAAATGGATAGTACACCGAAAAGTAGCCTAATTTACTTGCTAAAACTTAAAATATGTAGGTTAGGTAACCTCTAATCTAATCTAAAATACATCGATTCTGATTGTTGATGTCACGTCACTGTCAAAAACAGCTGGACAGCTGGGCTACAATTAGTGAATATAACGTACCATGCAGCGACCTAGTAATTCATTTGAAAGAAAATTTGCTTAAGCGGTGGTCTTTGGATTTGGAAAACACTCGTCAGGTTAAGGGCAACTGGCATGCTGAAATTGCCCCCGTACCCAGTACGAAAGCTTGGTTTGAAAAAGCAGGTTATCGTGGCAGAAATTTTGTTACTAGTTTATGTAGATTAAGAATAGGTCATTGTAAATTTCCATCTCATCTTCAACGTCTTAGACTTAGCAATAATTCTTTATGTAAATACTGTTCTGTCCCAAATTGCGACTTACAGCATTTATTTTTTGACTGTAAATATTTTAACTTGGAACGTCTTTTACTAATATGTTCTTGTGATGAAAGTATAAAAAACGAATTTCCAAAAAGTGTGCAAGATTTGCTAAAACATAATGAATTGTACAAAATTGTATATAATTTTTACATCAACACATTCGGTCCTTTGTAAATATCATTGATTTTCATTTTAAGATTAAGTTTTAACTCATATTCAGTACTTATGTTATTTGTTTTTCTTTCTTTCAATTTGTTACTTGTATTTAATAATTGTTATTTTGTTAATCTGTTTCCTTAGATTTTAATGAACGTCATTTCGTGTGTACCTTACTCCTTCTGGCTTATGAGCTGTAAAATCCTTCAGTGACGGATAAACCATTTCTTATTTTAGTATTCAGAACAAACGTAACGCAAGAGTTTATGAATTATTGACGTTTGAACAAGGGCCACACGACCTGACGCTTCAGATTATGGATGCTGAAAATAACAAAAACTAGCTAACGAAAGTCCAATTTCACTCCCTAGCTGCTCAGTGACGCAAAAATAAATAAGATTTAACACACAAACATCATTCAAAACAGAACAGATCTCTTATAATCGTTGTTCAAACAAGGGCCACACGAAACTGTGTGTACCAGATTTAATTTGTCAAAATATCGATAACCATACCATTTGGGGCCAAATAAAGCAGTCTAGCAGCGTCACGTTTGATATGTGACAGTATACATCACTTCAAATCCGTTCGCATAACAACACATCAATAGAAAAAGCAAAAACAATATTTTGACCCGTCAGACTGTGTGGCCCTTATTTAAAACCGTCACATTACGTAAATTTGGCGTTACGAATGTTGTAAAGCTCATAACAGTCAAAAGAATTTCCGTCACTGAGGATCTAGCTTTACCTGGAACCAATCACTGCAGTAGTTACGATGCAATCCTTGATAAAATTTGTATGAGATTTTTAAAATAGGGTGACAACAATGTACGTACATTAATGGACAAAAAGCCTATAATTGTCCTGTTAGTTAGTTAGTTTCACAGCTTTGCATTCTTGCGATTAAAGTTTCCTAAATATAAATAAATAAATATTTGTAACATTGTAAGGTAATTGCAGTTAATATTACACATAAAATCTATATTTTATTAAAATAAAAGAAAATAAATGAAAACAAATTTTTTTTTATAACAAACAAAACACAACGACTCCGTAGCTCAGCGATTAGAGATGTCGCCCGGAAAGCGAAAGGTCGTGGGTTCGAGTCCCATCGGAGCTAGTTGTGAGACGGGTCGATTTTTTCTAAATACTTCATTTGCGATTTTTAACCGACTTCTTAATCAAAAAGGAGGAGGTTCTCTATTCGTCTGTATGTATGTTTTTTTTTTTTTTTTTTTTTTTTTTTATGTATGTCCACCGATTACTCGAAGACGGCTGAACCGATTAAAATGGTTCAAACGGTATTACATCAGGTTGGTTTCCAAGTTGGTCCCATTTTTTTAAATTTTGAAATCGGTTCAGTAGTTTTCAGGAAATCTTGAAAATACTGTTGTTTTCGTTACCACTTTATGTGAATTTAATACGTATCTTTAGGCATAACTCCTTTGTTGATAAACCGATTTAGCTGATTCTTGTTTTGTTAAAAAGGGGATACCTCAAGGTATTTTAACCGACTTCAAAAAAGGAGGTTTTCAGTTTGATCACATATCTATTTACCAGAAAACACGTAAATTGCCTGCACGATGCACTAAAAAGAGTGAAATAAAAATTATTTTTATAAAAAAATAAAACCGCCTTCAAAAAAACCACATTAAAAAAGTAAGAAATAATTCCTCACCAAATAAATAACGTAAGTACTTTGAAGTCGGGCGGGTTTTAACAAAAACAACAAAAATTTGTACATGTTTCACGCCCGACTTCAAAGTACTTACGTTATTTATTTGGTGAGGAATTATTTCTTACTTTTTTAATGTGGTTTTTTTGAAGGCGGTTTTATTTTTTTATAAAAATAATTCTATTATAAAAATTGCTTTGTGAATGCAAAAAACTAAAAATTAAAATAACTTGCAATAGTAATTTCATCTTTAGCGATTGCCAAATACCTGTGGCCCGATTCTGTTAACGTTAAGTCATAATCGTGTCTCAATCGTGTTTCAACTGTTGTGCTTTTTTACACACTAGTTACAAGAAATGTGAACTTTTTTCACAATACTACTGATGGTCACACCACACACTACATTCACATCACATCATACTGTCATAATTCCTGTAACTAGTGTGTAAAAAAGCACAACAATTGAAACACGATTGAGACGCGATTACGACTTAACGCTAGCAGAATCGGGCCACTGGAAATTTATTTAAAAAAAATATAAATATAAATATAAATTTATTTCATTGACCATAAAATTACAATTACAATAACTTTACAATAAGCAGGCTTTTATAAAGGATTAGTCTTCAAGTTTACAATAATATTGACGTAATATTTCATTTTCAAGGAGAAGTGTTACCACTGACCCTAAATTGGTTATGAAAATAACCTGTGCTTAGGGATTCAGCCCCTTCGCTACAAAAACCTTAAAATGTTACATAGCTAATTCATTTAAATGGACAACGAAAGCATTTTATGTTAACAGATATTATATAGAATTTACTTAATCTAATAAAAGTTTTAACTTAATGTAAAATAACTAAAGGATTGTAGTTTTAATTATAAATAAATACAATCAACAAGTAACCTTATTGCACTAAGGATTGATTGGGTTTATGTACGTGAGTGATTCTGTGAGTGTGATTGTATGTATGCGAGTGTAAGTTTGTGTATGTGTGGGTGTGTGTATGTGTGTGTGTGTATGCGTGTGTGAGTGTGTGTATGTGAGTGTGTGAGAGCGTGCGTGCTTATGAAACCACTTCCAGCAGAGCTTCAGTTTCTTCGTATGGTCTTCCAGAGAGCCAGTCATAAATTATTCTCTTACATTTTGGTAACGGATGTTCGTGATGCAACAGTATTTTATTTATTTTATTATAAAGATACGGTCCGAGGAAAATGATAAACCTTTTCGTAAAAGAGAAATTTAGTTTAGGGGTGTGACATACACGGCTTTTATTTCTTTTAGTGGAATGTTTATATGGTGTTCTAGCATGTGTGTACAGAAGAGTATTGAGTATATAAAGCTGGCGAACGGTTAACACTTTACAGGCCGAGTACAGTTCTTCAGTTGGAAAAGAAAATGGTCGGAAAGTGCTTACTTTTAAAATCGCGCGTTGTGCTCTTTCCAACAGAAGGATGTCAGTTTTAAATGTCCCCCCCCATGCGGTAATACAATAACTTAGGATACTCTGGCACAATGCATAGTAAGTCGTTTTGATAACCGCTGGTGAAGCAACATGACGAAGTTTTCTAAACATGTAAATTAATTTTCTGACTCTAGTAGTCAGGATGTCAATGTGTTGTTTAAAATTCAAATTTTGATCAATGATTACTCCAAGGTATTTTATGGATGAGGTAGAAATTATATGTGGGCAGGGGCAAGTATTTGAGTTAGGATTAGGACAAATATGAGCTATTACGCTTGGCGTTGGATTTGGTTGTGTGTTGTTACTGATAGAGAACGTTATAAGATTAGATTTAGCTGCATTTAAGGTTAGGGTATTGGAAATTAGCCACGAGTTGACTTTATTAAACCCTTCTTGGGCAGAAACCATCGTATCGGGCCAGTTTTTACCCGTAAAGGATAGAACGGTATCGTCTGCGAAGGATGTGATTTTGCCGCAAGTGAGGTCTAAATTACAGAGGTCGTTGATGAACACGAGAAAGAGGGTGGGGCCCAAAATACTTCCCTGTGGAATTCCGTGGGTTGTAGAGACGTACTCACTGTAATAATCATTGATTTTTACTCTTTGACGTCTGTCCAACAGATAGCTACTAAACAACTCATGCTGGATCCCTCGGATACCAAATGTATTGAGTTTGTGTAATAAGGTAGGGATGGGAACCGTGTCAAAGGCCTTCTTCAGGTCGATGAAGATGGATGTTACTTTCTTTCGATTGTTCATATTATCGACAATATAGTTAATGAGTTCTAGAACGGCATCAGAAGTTGACTTTTTGCGTCTGAAACCAAATTGGTTTGGCGACAAAAAATTATTGGCTTCCAGATAATTAACTAATCGCGTATTTATGAGACGTTCTAGCACCTTTGAAAGAGAAGTGAGAATTACAATCGGCCTGTAGTTTTCAGGTGAGTTCCTATCGCCACTCTTATATATAGGATGAATTGTAGCCTTTTTAAATGCACTGGGGAAAACCCCAAGACGGAAACAGTTGTTAAAAATATGTGTTAAAGGGGCTTTAAGGGGTGTAGAGTATCTTTTAAGGAAATTAGATGAGATATTATCCCAACCCATTGCAGTATCCGATTTTAGAGAATGTATAGAGCTATGAACTTCATCTTCATCTGTGTCCAAAAGAACAAATGACTGAGGACATGATAGTATTTCAGGGGGCTTGTGTTGATTAGTCAATGCCGTTAGATTTCTGTTCTTGGTTATTTTGTTCGCTAGGTCCCTTCCAACAGTTGCGAAAAAAGAATTAGTAATGTTGACCGATTCAGTTGGCGTAGTACCACATTGTAGGAGCTCAGATGATGGCTGCTTTATTGGTGTTGTGTAGGTTATGCGTCTAACGACTTCCCAGATCAATTTCGAATTATTCCCTGCTTTAATGAGTTCGTTTTTGTCATATTGCTTTTTTAGATTTTTTAGTAATTTCGTACAGAATTTACGGTATCTAACATATGTTACCATAAGAATAGTATTTTCTGGATTCTTTTTTAATTTTCGATGCATGGCATCCCTATTACGAATACATCGCAAAACTCCAGGTGTAATCCATGGTTTAATCGTGCGTTTTTGACGGGATAAGCATGTAACGGTAGTATTTTCTGTTATGACTGTACTCAACATCTGTATAAGGAGGTCTGTCGCACGGTTTGGGTCATCGATATTATAAAAAGGAGAAAAATCCAGGTTGGTGATTGATTGGTCTAAACCGTTATAGTCAGTTTTGCGGAAGGTTTGTTTTGTGCTAATACGTGGTTGATTATTTTGGAGACAAAGTAATACGGGTGAGTGATCTGTTGCGGTAGAGTCTAAAACTAGAGTAGTTGAAGGTAAAACAGTTCTCAACATAACATGATCTAAGCAATTAGGTCCACGAGTCGGCAATGTATGGGCAGGTAAGACACCATGGAAAGCCAAAGTATTTAGATAATCAGGGGCTCGTGTGTCGGTTGTAAGGGGAATAATGTTGATATTTATATCACCCACGATGATAACGTTTTTATATGATGTTAATGTTTGTAAGATGTTGCACAATGAATTTAAGAAGGTATCGACTAAATCGTTAGAGGGCGAACGGTAAATACATAGAATGGCTGTGTCAGTCCCTAGTTTGATTAGTAAACATGAGGCAAATTGCAAGCTTATTTCGTCAACGGTACAAGTTATATTCGATTTAATATAGGCTACCACGCCGTCGGCTTGGTTAAGATGTTGTGTAGTTGAAAAAGTATTGTAGTTATTTAAAATAGGTAAGGTTTGATTAGATAAACAAGGAAGCCATGACTCAGTTAGGATAATCAAATCCATATCGACAGATAGTCTGTGTAATAATGTATGTAATCCCAGGATATTCGCGTTTATAGACCGTATATTCTGTGTAAGAATTTTTAAATTGGACTGGTAATTACTTATGTATGATAAACAGTCTTCAGGCGTACTATTGAATGATTGTGATACCGAAAAATTGTCAATGTTATCACTTATGGATTCTAAGGGGGTGAATGGAATTGTATGGGGGTATTCGTTGATAAAAGTCGTTTTGGGAGCAGAGATTTGTTGGAAGTCGATCTGTAGTTGGAAGCAAGATTTTTGTTTGGGTATAGTGTAATGTAAGTGTTAGAAATTGTGATGCTTTTGTGTGTTTCCTTGTAGTGTGTAGTGAGAAGTGGTTTTGTGATTATGTTGTTTACGCTATTAAATGTGCAATAAAGTGATACAATGGAATAAAAAAAAATTAAGTAACTGAGATTATACAAATCTATGTTATTTTTAAGAGTAGGTAAATAAAAAAATACAAAAAAAGGATCGTGACAGTTTGACCCAAATGAAAAACAATAAATGGATAGTAATAGTCATTTTTCTTGGTTAAACTCTTCTACTTGTTGTTCAGTTTTAATGTGAATGGCTGGTGCTTGATCAGTCTTTCGAATCAGTATACGGCCGTCGGAGGTCCAGCAATGTTTAATCTTTCCACTTTTTTTTACTTGTCTCGCCAAGTAGAATAAGCGGGAGGCTTGCTGTGACAAATGCTCAGCAATGTATATAGGTACAGTTGAACCTAAAATCCCGGCGTGACCTGAATTGAGTTTTGAATCTTTATGTGATTTGTTATAGGCCTTTACGAGCGACAATACGTTGTTTTTAAGAGCAGAGTTCGTAAAGTTGACAATTATTGGTCTATTTTGTCCTCTTTTACCAGGGAGTCTGTAAATGTCCTGAAAATCTGAAATATTAAGTCCGGCATTTAGCGCCTGGAGTAAATTGTGTACATAAGTCGAAAGGTCGGTTTTTGTTTCCTTTTCGCTCACAGGGACGTTTCTAATTTCCAGTTTTGTCGACCGATTTTCACGCTCTAAAGTTTCGATTTTCTCTTGGAGTGAATCTATAATTTGCCGGTTCGTTTTACATTCCGTTTCCATGGAGTTCATTTTTATTTTAATTTTTTCAAATTCCTCAGATATAAATTCGATTGATTTTTCAATTCCACAATTTATTTTTTGAATATTTTCTAGGGAATTCTGTATTTTAATGAGTTTATCATTGTGTTGCGCAGTGAACGAGTTAAACATGCTCCTTATCTCTTCCTTAAAAGCACTCAATTCTTCTATTAGTATATCGTCATGGCGACGCTTTGTTCGCGTGTTTACGAATGATAATTGGTTCGCATCGTCAGTAGCTGTTGCTAAACTTATGTTGGGATCT